>CAJQZP010000693.1:19451388-20070277 GCA_907164705.1 Parnassius apollo
ATTTTTCCGGGATTGAACTTGTATGCGTATGCGGTGTACCAGAGCACCGATTCGACGCTTCGGCCGGCTTGCTGTCGCGTCAGCTGTTTCATTGTAGCCGGTTTGTATCGGCGCACGAGGTTGTGTTCATTGTTTTTTTTATTATTTACAAAAGTCATGTTTATATTATTATTTTCATATTTAATAACTTTTGCGCTCCCAATATGAGTGACTTAAAGGAACTTATTGCACAAAGAGGGCGTATTAAAACTCGCATTACACTTTTCGATAGTATTTAAAGCCCCTGTTAGATGTCAAATTAAATAAAAGCCAATGTAACGAATTAAATTTGAGATTAAGTAAATTACAAGATTTATCATATACTTTTGAAGAGTTACCATCAAAATTGTATCATTACATAAAGATGAAGATTTTCAAATGTTAAAAGGAGAGGAAATTGAAAATAGATTTTATAGTTTAATTGGTCGCGCGCAAGAGCTGTTACAAAGTGTTGAAAATACTTCAAAACCTGATTGTGCGTCCATTAATGGCTCCGTTTCTCCTAAGTATAATTATTTAAACAGCATCAAAATAGTAAAATTACGTACTGGATGCTTTCTTTTGTAACAGAAGGTACCCCACATTCAAAAGGAAATCAAAAATAGAAGTTGTGTCGTCTCTGTCAATTGTCCATTCTTGCTTTTCTGTCAAATCTTTTGCTTTCTTTTTGAATGGTACCGATGATTTTTTGAACATGTATTTGTTGTATGGTTAGCCTATTCAAACCATTAAGGATCAATGTTCATTATGTTCTACGCACGAAGAACATTGATACTTATCTCTTTAAAAATGAAAATTTGCTTTGTATGGAAAATTGTATCACATTGATGTTTTGTAGCCATCGGAAAATCATCATTATCTTGTACTAAATAATACAAATTTGTAGGTAAACTATATATAAATATTGAGATATGAAAACCTTCAAAAACAGTGTTAACGGTTGTTATTAAGCCTTTCTCTGTATTCGTTCACAATCTTACAAACTGTCTGTGTGACTTCTACGAATATTATGCACATAATATTCGTATAATCAAAAATAAATTATTATTCTTATAAAATATAGTGAGATTCCATTATTACTTGAGTTTACGTAAAATAATACTACAAAAATATAGTAATCGCGTTTACGAAGCACTTTATAATGCGTTTACGCCAATACTGCGGTAATAGTAATTTTCCAAATCAAACACAAATAAATGTTTTTGTATTGATACCATAAGATAATTTTCTGGTTATTAAGAAGATTGCAAATTTACGTACAATAAAAGTGTTATATTATATCTCCTCAAATAAAGCTAGAAAAAAAATCTGAAAAAATTGCCAATGTGTAATCCAACCTATAGATCACGAATTTGATATAGTTTAAACTCCACAATTGCACATTACTAGTTTTTTTGCTTGTGGGCGTCGAATTGCTGTGTGTTTGTCTCGCTAAAACCCAAAAACGGCTCCAACGATGCTGGTGAAATTATTTGTATGTATTTGTATGGGTCCGTGAGTAGTTTAGATTCACATTAAAGACCCAGTGGGTTGCGCTGTTGTTGAGACCCAGAAATCACCCGAGCGAGGCCGGGGTGGATATCTAGTTTTGAATAAATAGTGAATAATATGTACCGTACTAAATCTAAGATTATGTAATCCGTAAACTTAGAATATACCCTATGCTACGTTTATAATGTAAACTAAAAACGCCATTCCGACAATTTTTAAATCGAGAACCTAAAGATAAAACGAACCATACGAGTCTCAATTTAATTAAGCTATATTAGAAAATTGATATTTATGTTACGAACAGCTAAACCATTTTTGTTATAAGTAATTTTATTAAACCAAAGTTGAGAGCCTAAGACTAAAAACGTTGTTATTAATAAACTATTGGCCTGAGAGTTTCTACCATATTTTATAATGAGACTGAACAAAGTTTTATTAGAATCATTATGTACAAAATGAAGGAAGGAAGAGATCGTTCGCAAATTAAGAGTGTAGTCGTCTTTGACTAACGTGTTTTATTAATATCCGAATTTTGAATATATAAGAGGGTATTCGGTATTGGATCTCGTTAAATCGCTTTCTCAAGTCTCCCTGATACTCGTTATTGTGGATTAAAAAAAATGGTAGGAAACGATTAAATGTTAAGAAAAGTTTTCACGGTATTTTCAGGTATTTATGCTCATATTGAAGTGACAATATTTATCTTTAGGTTTCTTTTATAGAATAGTTACAAACGAGCACAGAGTTCTCCTAATTGTAAGTGGATGCTGTTGCTCATAGACATCTACATTTATCCTCGACTAAGAATCGAAATGCAGATGCGTTTCCACCCCTGAAGACAAAGATAAAATGCCTCATTTCCAGTAAAAAGGGTCTTCAGTTCTTTATACTCACTATACGAAACACAGCAGCAATAAGCTACTATTTTACGCTGGTTTCTGTTAGGGCGTAGTCCTTCTCCAATCAAGTCAACCGATGTGTGCTACAATAAAATAACTGCAGCTTGGCTCTGTCACGTATAAAAATAGTTACGGTATTTAAAAAACCTATATAAATATACATAAACTTTCCACAAAATAAGTTTCTCGGTTTATATATTATAAGTAAATTGACTAACATTATTGTTTATATTATTCATCTAGATTTTTGATGTCCTAGTTAGAAACCTATGGTACCTTTATCGCTACTTCCTATCACCAGTCTAGGTATTTTATATCTAGCGAGATTCTTAATCGTCGTATTCGTCAAATCTATCAGCCTTGTCGCAAGTCACCTCCATTATTCGAATTATCACCATTATCACCAACCCAATGTTAGATGGAATGTGAAGCTGCAGTCGCCAGCAGATTTGACAACATACAGGCAACTGAATAGACAGATCTCCAAATGCATGTGGCGACACTTACGCAACTTTAATACAGCTCGTATTAAAGAAGCAATTGAGCGGAAGGAGGGCTTCAAAGTCTTTGCCAGAGATTTGTCTGCCAGAAAGAGCCAACTGTCAAAGCTGAAGATCGAATGTAGTAGCATCGTTTCCGGGACACTTGAGATTCTGAGTAAGATCACGTCTCATCTATTTAATAAAACTATATATATATATATATATATATATATATATATATATATATATATATAGATTTTATCGCGTTTAATTAACTTATTTTTAATTTCCGACGTTTCGGCGCTTTACATCACCCATGGTCACGGGAGGGATTGCGATGTAAGACGTTCAATGTCATAGTTGGCGCGGCTACCTTTAGGTTTTGAATATTAATTTTGGTCAGATTATCTGGCTATCAATTGTGGAAGGAAGAGTTCTACAAGCAAGTAGATGGTGTGGCTATGGGGTTACCTGTGTCTCCCATAGTCGCCAACATATTCATGGAGGTCTTTGAGGAGAAAGTCCTTCTTACTACACCTGTAAATCCAAGATTCTACAAGCAGTACGTAGACGATACTTTCACAATATTACCATCTGACAAATTAACATATATTTAGACCACCTTAACACCATAAACTCTAAAATAAAATTCACAATGTAGTTATAGACAAATACTTCTTTAGCTTTCCTAGATAATGAAGTCATCCGAAATTCTGATAATACTATTGGACACGCTGTGTATAGAAAAAAAACCATACCAATAGATATTTAAATGGTGCATCTCACAATCATCCTTCACAGTTAGCTATCGTGGGTAAATCTTTGTTTCAGAGAGCCCAAGGGATCTGTAACAGAAAACCTCTGGCCACCGAGCTTCAGCACGGCAAGCAAGTATTGCAAGACAATAAGCTTCGGGTCCAGCGCCTGCGTCACAGTGACCGAGTGAAGCCAGCCACAGTTGAGCGTGTGCCTGCTGTACTACCGTATGTCAGAGGAGTCACAGACAGGGTTGGCTACGTCTTGAAGCGAGCTTCCATTAAAACATATTTCAAGCCGTCGAAGAATATTAGTCAATTTTTACCATCCATCAAGTGTAATATTCTTCTACAAGATGCTTGCTACTTGATCTATTACATAGGTCGAATAAAAAAATCTTTGAAAACCCGCGTGAAAGGATATACAGCTGACGACCGCATAAAACCAAACAGGTAGCGACGGAGACAGTAACCGTAGGTATACGTGAAGTCTTCGAGGACAGTTGTCCCGTCAAAACCAAGACCTCAACGCGAAAAGTTCCTTGATGGAATACTAAGCTAAAACAACTTAGGTAAAAGACCAGGAAACTATTTAATAGGGCTAAGAAAACCAAATAGTGGGATATTTATAGTGCAGCCCTAACTGAATATAATAAAGAAATTAGGAAAGCCAAGATAGCATCGTGGAGAAACCTATGCGAGGAAGTTGAGTCTTTGCCTCGCAGTGCAAGACTACACAAAATGCTATCGAAAGCTAAACCTAATCAGATCGGACTGCTTAAAGGGCTTCGTTAATCGGGCTTCTTCCTAAGCCGAATGATAACTTCACTAATAGTGAAACAGAAACATTGGAGTTACTAGCGTCAACCCATTTCTCAGGGTCACACAAGACTTCGGTCTTGAATTCTTTCAGAGCCCTACGAAGGCCTTGTAATGAGGACTGGTGTAGGGCTGCAAAGATAATTAGACCAAACCTGGTGCAGTGGGCTGTTGACTCCGTCAAATCATTTAAATCAAGCGGGGAGGATGGAATAATTCCCATCCAACTACAGAGGGGTATCGACATCCTTCTTCCTTATCTGGTGAAAATCTTCAGAGCAAGTTTTGCATGGGGATATATTCCAGAACGATGGACAATTGTCAAGGTTCTATTTATACCTAAGGCTGGTAGAAAGGACTATGCTTTACCAAAGTTCTTCATACCTATAAGCCTATCTTCCTTTCTCCTTAAGACATTGGAAAAGTTTATAGATCGACGAGGCCCATACATTACAACCAGGCTTGTGTGAGGTCAGTAGCCTCATAGTGGCCAGGTTATGTGTGAGGTCAGTAGCCTCATATGGTATACCAATTAGTCAAAAATGCGCCTCGACGTAGGTTTTGGAATTTATGGGGAACGCCCGAAATTCACTAATAGTTTGAAAAAAGTCTCGCTGGTTTTTTTTGTAGGTTTTTTCCGAACCAAAGGTGAATGTGTCAAATGTGACTTTCAATAAGTATTTTTCGTAATATCGAACGCCTAATAAAATAAATGACTGGAGAGAGACCAAGCACAGGAACATCGGCTTTGCGTGCTTTCTGAGGCGCGGGGGTGAAATATTGCTAACTTTATAACTCCGGCTACTGCTGAGAATTTCTTGATAACAAAATTCTTTAGCTAATTTTTGTTCTGACCCGTGATTCGAACCCGGGCTCTCATGAACAGTAGCCGCTTTTAACACCACTGGACCAATGAAGCAGTCCTATTATTATTTTATTGTAATATACAAAACAGAAGGTAAAATATTAAACTAATAAAAAAACCTGTGGCAAAAGAGGAACGGTTCAATTACAGTAAGATATAAAAATGGGCGCTAGTTTGCAAAATATAGAACTATGAACAACATTTTCAAAGCTAAGCAAATAATATTTAAGTTAAAATCGAAAAAAAAAATTGCGGAACATTTCTGTGACGCAATTTCGTTTCGGGGTCATTGTAGAAGCGTGCTCGTCGCGACCCCTGCCAGCCCTTTTCAGGGCTGCAATTCTACACAGCTGCGCACCCATGCAAACGGGAGTTAGGGCGTCCCCCCCAAGGCGACGCACACCAGCTTCTGCTGAAAGCTTCTGAGTGTTAACCAGAGGATTTTCTGTGCTTTTGTGGATCTGGAGAAAGCATTTGATAAGGTTATAAGGAAGAAAATGTGGGAACTGTTGCTGGGATATGGTGTGGATGGTCGATTGCTAAGGGCTGTGCAGTCACTTTACTGTGACTCTAAAGCCTGTGTGCGGGTAGGGCATGACCTGTCACCTATGTTTAGCATCCAAGCGGGCGTAAAACAGGGTTGTGTCATGTCTTCCTGGCTGTTCATACTGTATCTCGACAGCTATTTACAGAAGCTGAAAAATAGCTGTTTGGGTGTGAAATTGGATGACATAAAAGTAAATTGTCTGCTGTATGCTGATGATGCAGTGCTTATTGCACCATCAGAAGCAGAACTGCAGGTATTAGTCACGTATATGAAAGAGGAATGTGAAATTAAAGGTCTCCGTTTGAATGCTAATAAAACTAAGGTTCTGGTATTTAAAAAAGACGAAGAGAGAACGAAATGTGAAATATGGGTAAATCAGGAACGTCTAGAACAGGTAAATGAAATCGTATACTTGGGGAGTGCTTTCAGCCGGGATGGAAGATGTGATTTAGATGTGGATAGGCGCGTCACTGCCGGAAACAAAGTCAATGGTGCCCTGAATGCATTAGTCAAAAGGCAAGGCGTGGTGAAGAGTGCACGCCTTGCAATACATAACGCAGTATTGGTACCGACTTTGTTATATGGCAGCGAAACCTGGGTATGCCAGAAGAAGCATAAAAGCAAGTTAAATGCAGTGGAGATGCGATCTCTTCGTAAAATGTGTGGCGTTACCATAGCCGATCGAAACCGAAACGAAGAGATTCGCAATATGGCAGGATTGAAAGATGACCTTATCACAAAAATTGATAGGGGCGTACTCCAATGGTTTGGGCACGTTGAGCGAATGAGTGAAGACCGAATGGTGAAGAAAATATATAGAGCGAAAGTAAATATTAAAAGGTGTCGAGGTAGACCGAGACTAACTTTCAAAGACCATGTGAGCAAATTGCTCGAAGAGGGGAAGGTCAAGAGTACTCGGATACCTAGACGTGCATGTATGAAGAAGTTAATGAACCGGAAAGAAGCGAAATAGGTATGTAAGGATCGTGACACTTGGCGATCTGTTCTCTCTGGCTACCCCGTTAGGGATTGTGCGTGAAGATAAGTAAGTAAGTATTATTGCAGTTTTTGAAATGACGAGTAAATAAGACTTCTACTTTCATTTAAATTTATTCCAAATTTAATGTGATTTATGGGTAGCAACTAAGCAGACGCACGCTCGTCTGTGTACAATTCAATTCACAACGTTTTTGCCAACCGAGCGACCATTACGAATGTGAGCGTGCGCAGTGTAATATTAAGCGTTAGATATTTATGAAGGACAATGAGTGCATTATTTTGCATTACCACGCATTCTGAATTTAAATGATAAAAATTACAAAATTATAAACTTAACATTTCTAATTACATAATTCAATATGTGGACATTTGCGATACTATAGAAATTCAGGGTTTCAAATTAGTGTGAATTGAATATAATATAATCTTTAATAATATATATATATATATATATATATATATATATATATATATATATATATATATATATATATATATATAAGTTATATATATATATATAATCAAGTAAAAATATTAAAAAAGCGTCTAAAATAACTGTGGTAGTACAGTTGCTCTGTAAATTTCGTTGTAAGCGAGCAACCCAGTCTTGATCCCCGCCTGCACTAATGCAATTTTACAAACTGATTTACACTGCACATGCACTATGGCGGAGGAAATCATCGCGAAAAAATCTACATGAAAAAAATATTTCACAGACATGTGAAGTTCGTCCGTATACACAGGCTGTAATGTCGATTTCAATACTAGTTTTTAATAACAACAGCAATTATAATCTGATACACAATAAGTATTCAATTTAAAATATAAGTATGCAGTTTCAAAAAGAAAATATAATTCTTCCAAGTTATTGATGTAGTCATTAATTCTCGATAACTATCCCTGTATATAAATTATTCATGGTATAGAGTTTCTTTTTGAATGTAAATGGTAAGTGACTACCGCAACACCAGGGGAATTGCAGATGCGTTGCCGGCCTTTTAGAAAGGAGTAAGCTCTTTTCTAGAAGGTCCCTAAGTCGAATCGATCCGGAAACGTTTCCGGTGGTAAAAAATTCTACAGAGAGGTTGTACGAGAGACAAAATTCCAAGTAAAATGCACAGTGCTGGACCGCCAAGCATCCAGATGGTGAGAAGATCACCAGCTGATCGACCACGACGGAAACCGTATTGGCGGTCACTGACCAGCTGGTGATCCTCAAGGTACCTCATGAGCTGGCAGTTTACAATGGATTTTTGAGAACTAGGAGGTGATGGCGATAGGCCTCTAGTTGGACGGATCCGAGCAGTTGCCTTTTTTAGGGATCGGGTGGACCAAAGCTGTTTCCAAGAATCCGGGACTACACCTTGGGTGTAGGATAGTACCAGAAAAGACGCGTTAAAACTGGTGCCAACTCCAGAGCACACGCCTTCAACACATTGGGCCCACTCGACTTGCTGACGTCCAGGGAGAGGGGTGACAGGTACATCCGGTATGGAGCACTCACACCGCGGGATTGTCGGCGGTGTGTTCCTTTTCTACCGTCTGGAAAAAATAGGTTGTAACAAGTGATCAAAATAGAAACCTACGGCACTGATATTTTACAAAATATAAAAAGAAAAAATTTGAATTATAGATATTAATTAATTAATTAATTTAAATCTATCGAAATTCAAATCATATCCACCAAACTTTAAGAAAGGGGAAAAACGATAAATTTAGTAGGCATCTTTTACCGCAGTTTGCAGGGTTATAGGCTAGGGTGTATATGATTTGATTTCGATAAATTTGAATTTATTTATTTATTAACACCCTATTTTTTCCAGACTGTAATAAGATCATCCAGTACTCGAATATATATATATATATATATATATATATATATATATATATATATATATATATATATATATATATATATATATATATATATATATATATATATATATATATGGATATTTATCTTACTTTTAATTTTCCTATCCTCTAGTGAATTATGATTACGGTGACAAATCTCGCAGAGGCTACCCATCTACGCAGTACAGTGTTCAAATAACATACTTTTGTAAGCAGTAAGTTACAACACATAGAGTTAGACATTTTTTATTAGACCCTATACATTTTATTTAAATATTTTATCTTTACATATAAATTAAATTTAAATATCTGTCATTCCTACGAAGAGTTATTTTTGTCTGTTCTACGTATGTTTATTGTGCGCAGATTGAAACAAAAATTAACACTTCAAAGCTTGAGCTCGTAACCCCGAATAGCTACATCATGTTAAACATCTCAGTATCTCTAGTGATCATAGATGTATTTATAAAATGAGGGTGACAAACGGGTATACAGTCTACCTGATTGTAAGTGGATGCTGTAGCCCACAGATGCCCGCATCTATCGTCGCTTAAGAATCAAAATTTACATGCGTTTTCATTCCTGAGGGCCAAGATGAAATTCCTCGTTATCAGTAGAAATAATCTCCAGTAATCTGCACTTAGAAAATGTGCTGAGCGCTGGTTGCTCTTTTGAGTTATTTGCTGTTTTATTCTGTGATGTGTATAGCAGTATGCGTGTGCGTAGCTCTTCCACGCAACAAACAACTCGAAAAAGAAAAATTAGTCTAATGTAGTGCTTATCATTTGAGGGAACATATAGAATCATTACGCAGTAGAAATTTGCATTTCTTATGGGGTAGTGGAATAAAAAGATACGACAACGTATTAATTGAAATGATGTGACGGCTTAAAGTTCGGATAGAGGAAAGGAAAGCAATTTATAAAATTATTTTTTCATCCTCAATGCCTGATTGCGCTGAGAAATGCAATCGATTAGTTCACAAACTTAATTACTTAAGTAAACGCCTCAGAGCACGCTTTACTACGAGTCAATTATATATACGTTCATTGATGTTTGATTGCAGCGACTATTACAGTCGAGATTACTTCTAGAAAGTCAGTGCAGTTTTTGCATAAGATACTAAGTTATATGTACAAATCAATATTTTCATACTTCTCTTATCTTCTGTAACGATCTTGCTTAAGTATTTGCTTAATACGTATTACTACAAATATCTGTCCATACTCATCATGTTATACAGGCGAGTTTGTGGGCGCACCACTACAACAATCTTTGCACTTATTCCTAACACCGGTCTACGGGATTTGGGTTCATTTTTTTAAACAGATATATTCAGTTTTGGCGTAATATTTTCGCCAGAGCCTCTTTTTAACAGACTCCAAACACAGGAGGAAGTTTTAATTTCAACTGCATGTTCTTTTATAACCAAGATCCAAAACGAGGTGATATTCGCCGCACATGTTTTTTTAATATTTGTTCACTGATATCTCGCAAACGTCTAAATCAATTTTAATGTTTTTTTTTATTTATACTTCAAGGGTGGTCCTATAAAAATTTTGTGCAAAATAATCATGCCAAGTGTGGAAAAATTGGGGACGAACTGTTGTTTGCAGCGAATAGCTAAGGTGTACATTAACTTGGCAATTAAGTAAAAAATATACATATTTTTTAACTTACTTGACATTATGACTACATTCGAGTTCAAGATCTTGTAATTGTGATATTCCTTAGTTCTATTAAAAGTGTTTCAAATACTATTTTACATAAACTAACAAGAATAAACTAATTCCCACTTTCTTTAATTCTTTGATACAAAATATTCCACGTTTATCCCTTGCTGCATCGGATCCTTCAAATAAAGAAAATCAATATGTTTGTAGTAATATGCGGTAAATTTTTGGGTCCTTTATTATTTTTGTTTATAAACGATTTACCAAGGAAATGGCTGAACATAAGTGCATAAAGCTTGCCCTGACATTTCTATTATTTCTAAATGAAATTATCATAAACATTATGAAAATAGCATTAATTACACACTAAATAATATAGTTCTGTATTTTAATATAATTACTTACAATCTGAACCTGAATGGATAGCGATAACAAGATTACATTTAAAAAATAACTAAACTAAAAGAGAATTTAAGCTTCACTGTTCATATTTACAAAGTATATAATATAATCAATAATGTTAGCATTCTTCGAGGAGCTTAGACCCAAGCTACTATTTCTTCGAATTAACACTTGCTTTCGTTTAAGGTGATTAACTAAGACGAGCTTCAGCACGTCAAGCAAGTTCTGCACGACAACAAGCTTCGGGTCCCGCGCCTACGTCACAGTGACCGAGTGAAACCGGCCACAGTCGAGCGTGTGCCTGCTGTACTACCATATGTCAGAGGTGTCACAGACAAGATTGGCTATATCTTGAAGCGAGCTTCTATTAGAACATTCTACAAGCCGCCGAAGAAGATTAGTCAGTTCCTACCATCCGTCAAGTGTCATATTCCTCTACAAGATGCAGGAGTGTACAAGCTTGATTGTGAATGTGGTCTCTCTTATATAGGACAAACAAAAAGATCAATTAGAACCCGCGTAAAAGAACATATAGCTGATGTGAAGCATCAACGTTCCGGGAAGTCTGCAGTTTGTGATCATATCCTGGACGGCCCCAACCATTACATCAGATTTGATAGACCACAAATCCTCGCGAAAGAACACCGATTCCTACCAAGGATGATACGTGAGGCTATTGAAATTAAAAAACATCCTAATTTCAATAGAGAAGGAGGCTGGGTACTACCACCTGCTTGGGATCCTATAATCAATAAAATTAAAACTAAACCCAAGCATACCACTGCAAGACCTCAAGACATAGTCAGTCCATTTTGCATAGATCGGACCATAAACAATAATAAAAAAAGCTGAACCCGGAGTGGGTTTAACAATGACATAGGGACGTCAGTCATCTCAGTCCCCCGTGACCATGGGTGCTGGAAAGCGCCCGAAACGTCGGGAATTAAAAAATAAAAGTAATTAAAAGCAAAAATAAACGCGATAAAATCCGTAAAAGTAGTTTTAATCATGTGATTAACTAAGGTTATGCAATTAACTTTGGAATCGCAATATATTTATGAAAATGTATGTATGCACATAAAAACATAAATAACTTTGGTAAGAATAAAGATGTTCATACTTTAAGCACTAGGAACAAACATAAGCTTGTAATTCAGTTACTAGACTTTTAATAATTCACATATGGAGCAATGTATACGCTTTTACAACAAATTCCCAAAAAAGAACAAAATTTTAATAATATAATAAATAAAAGTTTAAATGTTTTGTTAAAGAAACTGATTCTTGCTGGTTTTTTCCCAGGACAAACAGGAAAATATAACTTTCAATAAGTATTATGCAGTTCTCCATATTGAATAAAAATCATTCGTTTCATTTCACACTTAAAGTTCTTATCTCTTTTGAAGTTGATCAAAAATATGTTTATGTTGTAAATTTCTTACATCCACAGTGATTTCATTTAGTAAAGATCTATGTAAGTATATAATAATAATGTTTCATTATAATAAATAGCAGTGTTTATACACAGACAGTGTATACAGAAGAGTATTGAATATAAAACGTTCTTCGTGAATTATTTATGTTAGATAAAATACGGACGATGGAATACTTTGCATGTAATCGGAGCAATTAATGATATAAAATGTGATGTAGTAAAATGTTTTAAGTATATTTTTGCTTATTATAAACCAATGCTTGACTAGAAAATTATCATAACACTTTTAATATTATCCACTTGCCATTTAGTGCACTTTGTACTAATTCCATTTCCTAACTCGTCTCATTCCGATTCCATCCTGTAGTTCATCAATTTCATAATTTGGTAAAAATGGATGCAGTAGAAAATTTAGAAGTGGAGGGACATCAAGTTGATTTTTTTTTTATTTACGAAATAAATATTTTCGCAATTAATGTTCTTGTTTAGTTAAACTCGCTCGCTGTAAAATATAACTGAACGCGAGTAATCCGGGTTCGATCCCCACCGGCACCAATTAAATAGTTAATTGCAATATTAAGTGCTGATTTACCACGTGCTTGTCGGTGAAGGAAACCATCGTGAGGAAACCTGCATGTCTGAGGAATAAGAAAAAAAAATATTTTCGAAGACATGTGAAGTTCGTCAACACGTATTGGAGTGACGCGGCGGACACTTTCTTGCCCTAAAACCCTCTCAGAAATGAGGGGAGGCCTGTGCCCAGCAGTGGAACGTATATAGGCTATAACTTTACTTTTTTAGTTAAAGTATTTCCCTAATGGTTTAAAAAATTACTTATTTTGTGTATAACAATCGTAAAATCGAATTTGTCATTTGGTATGCGTAGGCATAGAATGTCTTTCAAAAAATAAAAAAAAAAACAACGATAGTTTGCTTCACTTTTATCGGGCAAAAGAGCATTGACTACAGAAATAATAAATGATTTGAGAAGTAGTATAAATTTTTCAAAGTGGAAGTAGGGGGCTTAGGAGTGGACAAGTTTAGAACAGGTTATGGCAATGGACGACTTAATCAGCACTTAAACATATTCTTTTTACAATGAAGACCTTTTATTAGGTATTGGCTACAAAAGGTAATGTTCCGGGATTTCATTCGCGTTGAGTTCTGATGCAATAGCATAAATTTTTGCGACTTAGGTACAGGAGGTGAGCAACAAAAAAAAATGTATTTTTTTTCACTCATATAAATTGATGAAAATCACGAAGTGACGATGTAAGAGAGTCTACTGCTCCATATAATCCTGTGGGTGTCTTTAGAGACGACAGGGGGAAACAAATCAGGAGATGGGCAGCAGCGTCTTCCTGATAAAGACTAAAAAACCCGCTTGCCAAGCTTGCGAATGATGAAAATATCTCCTCTATGAGGCTATCTACGGGGGAGACGGCTATGCTCAGCGGTGGACTTAAATACTAATTCAACTGTACACAGAAATAAAATATAACTGCACACAAATGTAAATACAAATAAAACTAAGATCACCAACAAACTTACAGTCCACCTGATGGTAAAAGCTACTGCCATCTATGAACACCTGCAGGAAACTTTAAACAAAGAAGGCTACAGATGAGTTGTCACATCTGAAGACTAAGATGGAACACCTCACACCCTGTAACTATACTGGCTCCTGAATATATCGGGAATCAAGGAAGTGACACAACATTACTATTTAAAAATGTATTTATTGCTTTTCGAAGTATTCTCCGCGAAATTTGACACATTTTTCCATACGATGGAACCAATGATGGCGTCCACAGGTTCTTCAGGTGATGAAAATCTCTGTCCATGCAATTTATTCTTTATTTTAGGGAAAGTATAGAAATCATTAGGGCTTAGGTCGGGGCTGTACGGCGGATGGTCTAATAATTCTATGATATCTTGCTCTGAAAACTCTTTTGTTCTGTGTGCGGTGTGAGAACACGCATTGTCGTGATGGCGGATGATGCGGCGGTTGCAGTTCTCTTTACGGAGTTCAGAAACGACCTGTGGCAAACAAATGCTAGCATACCATTCTGCATTAACCGTTCTTTGTCCCTCAAGAGGAACAGTCGTAACATGGCGGGTTTTGGAGACAAACGTGGCCACCATTTTTTTTTGCAACACTCCGTGAACGAACAATTTTTGTTGCCTTTAACTCATTTTCGAACACCCAAACTCGTGACTGGTTTTTTGTTTCAGGTACGCGTATATCCAGGATTCGTCATCTGATACGATGTTGTATACAGCATTTGAGGATCCTGGTTTTCGAGAGTTCTGACGCACCAAGTAACACGAGCCGCTTTTTGCTCTTCACAGAGCGAATGCGGTATCCATCGGGAAAACAACTTTTTTACACCTAAATGTTCATGCAAGATTATTTGTATTTGACTCATGCCAATGTCTAAAGTTGCCTGAATTTTGCGGTACGGTCAGCTTACGCACAGCATCAACATTTTCTTGGGTGACTGCAGTTTTTGGACGACCTTGACAGGGATCATCACTGAGCTTGACACGTCCAAACGTTCAGCAAACCAGTGATAAATTGTGGTTTTGGATGGAGCTTCATCACCAAATGCAGAAATCATCCAGTCAATACACTGTTTTTGGGTTAAACCACTTCGAAAGTCATAGTAAATCATCGCTCTTGAATTTTCTCAAGCCAATTCCATTTTATCAACGACTAAACAAGTTTGACAAAACCTTGTGACAAGACCGAGAATCTTTTTAATAAATAAATGTTATTCGATTTTTAAAACCAAGGAGTTTTCAATTAAAAAGATTTTAAAATATAACAGGAACAGTGGATTTATTCCATTCCTGATACTTTTAGTGCAGCCTAGTACCTTTCAGACTAGAAGTGCACCTATTTCGCGCCAGAAGTAGGTAAAAGAGTGGTACCTATTTATTATTATATCGATTCAAAAATTCAATCGCAAAAGATAATTAAATGTCAATAATTATTTATGGCTAAAAATTGAACGGTCATTACTTAATAACGTTACACATTTTGCACAGCGTATATTTAATATCGTTATAATATAATTAGATTTCCGACATGATTTATTTTTCGATCAACTTCAAAAGAGATAAGAATTTCAAGTGTGAAATGAAATCAATGATTTTTATTCAATATAGATTATTACATAATACTTATTGAAAGTTATTTTTATTTACCACTGGTGCGGAAATACCTCTGTCCTGGGAAGAAACAGCAATAAACAGTTTATTTAATAAAAAATTTAAACTTTTGCTTATTATATTATTAAAATTTTATTCTTTTTATGGGATTTTGTTTAAAAAGCGTATACATTGATCCATAAATGAATTACTAGTTCTAGTAACTGATTTACAAGCTTATGTTTGTTCCTAGTGCTTAAAGTGTGAACATCTTTATTCTAATCAAAGTTATTTATGTTTTTATGTGCATACATACATTTTCATAAATTTATTGCGATAAATATAAATTCAAAAGGATGAAAAGGTATACAAATAAATTTTAGTTGAAGTATGTATTTATTAATCTTCTTTTTGTCGAGTAATTGTCAACATCCTGGTTTGCTTCACAGATGTGATGAGTTGTCCGGTTGTTCCATTGGAATTTTGCAATTTAGAAATTAAATTAATGTTTATTAAACAAGTATTCAGCCTTTTTTAAGCCCAGTATTAAGACTCAATAGCTTAATGGTCAAGGGGTGATTACAATCTGAAGGGTTGTAGAATCTTTAACCGGGACGACAATAGTCTAATGAGACCACCTCTATGACTATTATGGCACATAAGCAATACGGTTATTTCTGGGGGAAAGGGAAATTTTAGATGAATATTATACTACTATTCTTAATTTAGAAAAGACTTGATTATTAAGTTTTAGGTTTTTTTAAAAACTCTATCTTGTTTGCTAATTACCAGTTGAACAATTATTGTAGACCGCCCTTTTCTTGTATAAAACCTCTGTAATATTAAGAAAGGTTTGGTGGATACCGCCACCGAAGTATGTGGTGTAAGTAAAAGAACAAATGAAAGGAAAAGTAATACGTTGTGGTGGGATGATGAGGTACGGGTGGAAGTTGAATCAAAGAAGAAAGCATGGTTAGATTTACTAGCAACCAAAGCTGGTAATTCTTCTGGTATGAATGATGAGATTGAAAGAAAAAAGGCAGAATTTAGACGTCTAAATAAGAGAGTAAAAGAAGTTGTTGAAAGGAAAAAGAAAGAAAGAATGGATAAGAATGATAGAAGGATATCTGATAATTTCCAGGCTAACATAAAAATGTTCTGGAAACTCGTAAGAACTGCCAGGGGAAATACAAAACAGCCTATAATAAATGCTATAAGAGACGAGAATGGATGTATTCTGAATGATGAAGTTTCGAATTTAAACAGATGGAAGGAATACTTTGAAAGCGTGTTTATGAGTGAAGAGTCGTATGAATTAAATGAACTAGAAATTCCGAAAGAAGTGGAAAGGGGTATGGAGATAAGTGTAGATGAAATAATGAAAGCAATGAAAAGCATGAAAGCAGGTAAGGCAGCTGGATATGATAGAGTATCACTCGAGATGCTAAGGGCTGGAGAGGGAGTGGTGGCAGGCCTGCTGTACACCTTGTTTAATTTATGTTGGGAATTAAAACGGGTACCGGATGACTGGTGTAAAGCAGTTATAGTACCAATATATAAAGGAAAAGGGTCACAGCAGGACTGCAAAAAACTACCGCGGTATCAGCTTGCTTAGTATTGTGGGTAAACTGTATGCTAAGGTGTTAATTGAAAGAGTTATGAAAGAAACTGATGGAAAAATTTGGGATGTGCAAGCGGGTTTTAGAAAGGGAATGGGGTGCACAGATCAAGTCTTTTCCATGCGCATGATTGCGGAGAAGTTTTTGGCCAAAAACCAGAAAGTTTTTTGTGCGTTCATGGACTTGGAAAAGGCTTATGACAGAGTGGACAGGAATGTGTTATGGCAAACACTGAACTCATATGGGTTGAGCGCTGGTTTGATACAGGCATTAGGGTCTCTTTATAGGGACTCTAGTGCTTGTGTCAGGATCAATGGGGTCTACTCGGACTGGTTTGGCATCCAAAAAGGTGTCAGACAGGGCTGTGTAGCTTCCCCTTGGCTGTTCAACCTATTTATGGACCGGTGTTTGCAAACTTTGAAAGATGAAGAATGTGGTTTAAGAATGGGCGAGTTAACCGTCAAATGCCTTTTGTATGCCGATGATCAAGTCATATTTGCGTCATCAGCGGCTGAGTTGCAAATGATGGTTACATTAATGAACTGGGAATTAAAAGAAAGGGGAATGAAAGTGAACGCAAGTAAGACGAAAGTGATGGTTTTTGAAAGAGAAGAAAGCAAAACGGTATGTGAAATAAGAATAGAAGGAGAGTTAATTGAGCAAGTGGATGAGTTTGTGTATTTGGGATGTGTATTTAGCAGGGATGGTAGATATGATAGGGATATAGAACGACGAGTAAATGCAGGGAATAGAGTGAATGGGGCACTACACTCTATTATGAAGAACCAGAATGTGTCAAAACAGGCACGTATGGTAATTCATAATGCTGTGTTAGTCCCTACGTTAATGTATGGTAGTGAAAGCTGGGTGTGGCAGAAGAAGCACGAAAGTAGAATAAATGCTGTAGAAATGCGTTCTTTAAGAAATATGCTAGGGTTTAATCCGAATGATAGGGTGAGAAATTGCGTGATAAGAGATAAATGTGGTATGCAAGATGATGTTGTGACCAGGATTAAGAAAGGAATGCTTCGGTGGTTTGGTCACGTAGAAAGAATGAATGATGAAAGAATGACAAAGCAAATTTATATGGCAGATGTGAACGGCCGAGTCGGGAAGGGACGCCCTAGAAAAAAGTTTGTCGACCAAATTGGCGATATTTTGAAAATAGGCCACGTTAGAAGTACCCTTAACCGACGAGCATGTATGCGTAGATATATGGATGTAAAGGAGGCGAAAGAGGTATGTCAGGATCGTGCCAAATGGAAGTCCGTAATCTCTGCCTACCCCTCTGGGTGACAGGCGTGAGTGTTTATGTATGTATGTATGTAAAACCCCAGTCTAGAATGGTAGGTGAAATATATCAACATGGATGCAGTCAATATCCCCAAAAATATCTGGCAAACCATACTCTACTATATTTTGCCTTGCTTGTTATACGCCCGGAAATGATATTCACTTCAATATTAGTCAAAAATAAAATGAAAAAAGTAGATACACTGGAACTTGTATTTACCTACACAATAGGCTAATTAAAAAATATTGTTCCCCACATGGGGGCGACTAAATCTAGTCCAGTTTAACCCCCAGAAGACACAAGTTTGCGCGTTAACCTCTAAAAAGAACCCCTTTGTCGTATCCCCTCAGTTTCAAGGCACTCCCCTTGTTGCCTCAGCCAGTATCGGAATCCTCGGCATCGACATATCGAGTGACGTGCAGTTTCGTGGTCACTTGGAAGGGAAGGCCAAATTGGCCTCTAAAAAGCTTGGCGTGCTCAGCAGAGCGGGACAGTATTTCATGCCGGCACACCGCCTGCAACTTTACAAGGCGCAGGTTCGGCCGCACATGGAATACTGTTCCCATCTCTGGGCTGAGGCTCCCAGTACCAGCTTCTTCCACTTGACCGCATCCAGTGCAGAGCGGTTCGAATCGTCGACGACCGAGTGCTTTCCGATCGGCTCGATTCACTGGCGCTGCGAAGAGATGTTGCATCTCTTTGCGTATTTTATCGCATTTATCACGGGGAGTGCTCTGAGGAATTGTTCGGATTAATCCCAGCCGCCAAATTTCGTGAACGCACTACACGTCAAACGTCCCGATACCATCCACACCATCTGGATGCTTGGGGGTCCACCACTGTACGTTTCACAAGGAGTTTTTTTCCACGTACAACCTCTCTGTGGAATAGTTTACCACCGGCGATTTTTCCGGACCGATACGACCTGGGGACCTTCAAGAAAAGAGCTTACTCCTTTCTAAAGGGCCGGCAACGCACCCGCAATTCTCCTGGTGTTGCGGTTATCTTAACTAACCAAATATTTCCCCTTCTTCTATAAAAAAAATTTTAATGATGACCCCAATAACTTGGATCAAGTATTTGCTATTTTATTGATTAAATAACTGCCTTTCCATGGTCTTGAATTGTACCCCTCTGGTAACTACCATTTGCCAAGAGACTGAAAGATGTAAAGTATCTACCTGGAAAAAAATATTAAGATAAGTTAGCCACATGTATTGATTGCAAATATACGAATATTTTTGCACAAGTTGGTTGTAACAAATGCTTACTTTAATTGACACTGGTAGTCCATCCACATAACTAACAGGCTTTAAAGCCTCATAGAGTTCTTTACGCAAATATAAAACACAATCTTTGGGCATCCGAAATCGGCGTAGAAATTCGTTGTCGGGGAATTCCAATGGATTAAATACTCTGATCACGTATCGATCGCCGATGTAATTTTTTTCTTGTTTTTCAATTTCTGATACGAAAATGTAGTTGCAATAGGCTTGAGGCATCTTTTTGTATTAAAATTGTTTAAGGATAAATTTAAACCCACGTTCATGAACGAGACTAAAATTGTCCCTTTCAAAAAGGATAATTGTTTCTCTTTCCTTTGGCCCCATGCTATGGACGGGGTATATATGTCTACTCGTTATGTCAAACGGGAATATACTTCTCCTTTCCCCTGTTGCCGTACTCTGACGTAGGGACAACATAATTTTAGTGAATAAAACTGAGCAAGGGATAAAAATGTTATCCTCTCCTCGTGGATATATCCTATCCGTGCTAGCCCAGCTGATTCCATACAGTTATTAAGAATAATAGAAATATAAAGTGCAATTAAATCTATTATGGACGCAATAACTCTAACGAAAATCCCTCATAAATCTGCAGTTTTATTTGCACCAAGGGTTTTGCAATATTTTAATATCTTGTAGTAATACTTTTTCAAATCTAAATTATTTTAAACAAGTATTAACAGTCTGTTTGAGTAATGACTGACAGTTGGAGAAATGTTTAAGGACGCTGTGGTCAAGATAGAAATATCAGTGAAATATTTCTCAAATACCGCTGCGACTTCTTGATTTGATGTATTCAATTTATTATTAATTTTTAATTGATAGTTTGAGTTAGGAGAATTGTCTTTACAGTTTTCGCTATTATTTATAATCCAAATCATTTTAATTTTATACTAAGCAAACTTAATTTTATTGCTAATATGTAAAGATTTGGCCGTGATGCACATTCTTTTAAACATTTAAAAATAATATTTTACATATCATTCTTTAAAAGTATCCGAAAAATTTTGTGCTCTTTCGTAGTAAAGTTCGTATAACCTTCGTCTGCTCCTATGAATTCCTACTGTCGCCCATTCATTAAATGCCTTGTGACGGTTATTGGAGAATGTTTTAGAAGTAATTTTTTTATTAAATTCATTGCTTATTAGGGTAAATAATACTACATGTAATTAATCTGAATTGTTCTTATGAGAAAGCGATGGAAAGTTTTTATCACGTTGTTTCTCAATCGCTCTAAATGTTTTGCATTAATCTAAACAAACACAATTTTCTCAATTTCCTCTTTTTTGTGAATATAAGGTAATGAAACTAGTTGTCTACAGTAATCTGAACTTAATTTTTGTATTATTAATTTGTTGATTGGTACAACATCTGTATACGTGTAGCTTCAAAGAATAAATTATCAAAATTGTATTATGTATTTGAACAACAAGCAAAATTTAATACTAATGGAAGAAGCTTCCAGGAGATTGATATTAAAATATCTGCATACTACAAGAGATTTATTTTATTTATTAAGCTTAACTAAAACTTCTTCCATGTTTATTTTCAAAGGTACCTTGAAGACGGGGATATTGGAAACACTAACAACAATGAGTTGCTCAATCTCAACACATGCCATTTCTACAGTTTGCTGAACATAGATACTCTCAATATTTTTACGTTCTTTACATGATTTGGATTTATTAGATTAAATAGTAGATAGTAGATTAAATAGTAAGGAGCAACCACTTAGTATCTCTATTGAAGGAACTGACCACCTGTTGATTACTGAAATTAAATATGGAGTTGTAATCTTTAAACCAATGTTCAGTAACACATAAAATATGTATATTGTTACTGTTTAAAAATAAAACAATTTCTAATTATTTGCCTTAGATACCTTCTATATTTTGATGCACAAAGTTTACATAGTTTTTATTATTACTAGTTTGTGTTATTACACAGTTAAGTACTGGTGAGTTGTATTGTAAGCTCTATAGTTTATCTTTGCTAGTAATTACCTTTATTGTCTTATTATCTAATTCAAATTACTTGAAACTGATCGCAAATAAATTGTAAAATTATTTTGCTGCTCAATAGAAGCAAGTGTCAATGTAGCCAAAAATTTTACTGAGTTAAAATATAAATAATAAGATAGCGTTAATACGCTATCTTATTATTTATATGCTACCAGTCTTTAACTATACTTTAATAGGTAATACCAACCTCTTGTCAAAAACTTCTTTGTTAAAATATAATTAATATCAATCAAATGAAATTTATTATCATAATTCCTACAGTTAAATGTAAAATTAAAATTATTATTACATGTAAAATTATTCATTATTAAATTCAAACTATATCCTGATACCCTTGTATGTAAGGCAAAGTCAAAAAGATATACAGGTTGTCCCAGAAAGAATGGATAATCCTGGAGTGCCTAATAGTACAGGTATCAAGTGCTCAAATAAAAATACAAAAAATATTCCTAGTGGTGGCAAAATTATGAAGGTTTTAAAAAATATATGTTTTTATTGACCTTACTGTACTATCATGTACACCACTGCCGCAAATTAATGAAATTCGTTGCGTTTTTCTTGTGTCTAAAAAAACAGGTGTACCTCAAGCTTATTTCAAGTTTGGAAGGATTGCGCAGTCGTGTGCAAGGGGCCGCTTCAATAATAAATGAACGGCGTTACGCACGATTTATCAGAAGAGCATTTATTGGAAGATGTCGAGCTTATAACAGTCAGTGGCAGACAATTCAAACACATGTTATGAAATAAAGATTCATTTATGTATAACTTAACGCTTTTATTATAACATTTTAAGACAAGATAATTTTGTTTCTTTCTTTAGTCGAAGTTATTCTTTTTGCATCTTAACGTTAAATAAAATCTTTTATACCATTTTGTAAACTGTATTAAGTATGCATATTTTTGAAATAGTTAGCATTTCTTCACGAATGGCTCTCAAACTTTTCTCAAAATTATATTTTTTTTAATTTTATCCTGAAAATTGAAGTTTTGTTTGCAAAAAAGTACATTAGATACTCATACTCCTTACTGCATTTCTAATAGAATAGTCTGTGAGAAATAAGAAAACACCAAAAACGCAACGAATTTCATTAACTTGCGGCAGTGCTGTACACGAAAGTACAGTAAGGTTAATAAAACATTTTTTAAAACCCTCATAATTTTGGCACCACTTGGAATATTTTTTTTGTATTTTATTTAAGCGTCTGATTCTTGTACTATTAGGTGCTCCAGGATTATCTATTCTTTCTGGGACACCCGATATTTACGTGGTAGAGCCACGTTGCAGCTATATTATGGTTGCAGCACGAATAGGTCAGTTCGACCGGGAAAGACCACGCTCTCACAGAATACCAGCGTAAAATAGCAGCTCAATTATACTGTGTTTAGTATGGTGAGTGTAAAAATCCGCTGACGCTCTTTTACTGGAAACGAGTCAGTCCATCTTAGTCCTCAGGGTTAACAACGCATCTGCGCCTTGACTCTTAAGCTAGGATAAATGTATATATCTATTAGTCACAGCATCTACTTACCATCAGGTGGACTGTGTGCTCGTTTGTCACCCTTATTCTATAATATAACTAAATAGTGCTCCAAGCATTCAGTAATTATGATTGCATCACAGGAGTTATTTGCCATTGCAGCCACGTTTGGCAGGCGGGTTCGCAACCGGTTTTTTATGTTTAGTTATTATTAGGAAGACGCTTCTGCCCATCTTCTGGTTTGTTTTATTTCGTCTCCACTTACGACACGCCCAATATGATATGGGGTAGTGAATATTCTTGCACCGCCACAACACAGTCAGAGATGATATGCTCTGTGGATTCTCTTACACCGCCACTACACTGCTCATCAAATATAGGAATCAAAAAATAAATATTTATGATAGAGTTTTAAAAAATAAACGGGAAATATTGATTTCTATTTATAAAATTGCATTATAAATTTTATATTTCAATTTTTAGAATATTTTTTGTTTGTGCCTCAAAGCCGTAAAACGCTGTCTGCCATATTAGACACTGTCGTGACGTTACTGATCCCGCCTAAGGGTATTAGTGTTCTGTGTCAATAATGTGCTGTGTTATTTCGAAAATTTTCAAGTTATCATTACGATTATTGAGTTTTATTAAATTTTTTATTAAAAAGGCATAATGGAAGACGAATTCGTAAAAGCAGAAAGTACTAATCTAACAAATATTTGTTATGTTATATGTTGTGGCAATATTTTTTGCATGCAATTCCAATTTTTGTTTTACTGAGTTGATGAATGTTAAAACATCAATGTAAGTACTTATTACTTACTTTCGTTTATACAAAAACACAATAATAGGTCAGAGTGAATTTTGATAAAATCATAGCTCTCATAGCTTAGTTTATCTTTTTTTTTCTATAGGATAGGGTGACAAACGAGCACGCATCCCCCTGTGGTGGTTTCTGCGGCCCATAGACATCTACATCTATCCTCGATTACAAATCAAAATGCAAAAATGCGTGTCACCCGTGAGGACTAAGATGGAACGCCTCGTTTCTAGCAAAAAGGCTCTCCGGTTCTCTACACTCACCATACGAAACACAGAAGCATTAAGCTATTATTTCACGCTGGTATTCTGTGAGAGCGTAGTCCTTCCCTGGTCGAGCCGGCCTATTCGTGCTACAACTATACTACTAATATAACTGCAGCATGGCTCTACCACGTATAAAATCTATATCTATAATTACAATCATTAATTATAATATCGAAGTTAACATAATTTATTACACAGTTTGACTTGCGATACCCTTCACCTCATAATACTTTAAATATAAGTCATACTTACATCAAAATAATCTTCAGAGAATAATAATCGAGTTTATGTAGACAATGTATTCGGGTACCTTCTTGCCAGTTTTAACCAAGTATTTCTTATATTTAAATCAGTCGGCACTTGGATCCATAATTTTCCCGGCGTTCTTATGCTCATATTTTTGCATTCAGGCACACCACAACAATGATATAGATGATAACTCATTATTAAACATTTAAAAGTATCTTATTCTTTAGCAAATTTTGGAAAAATTCTAGAACAGTGACGTCACGAGTTGCACAGCATGGCGGCTAGCGTTAAAATTTAAAACGATAGATTAAAAGTTGTTTCATTATCTCTTTAGGATTCATTTAAAACACTTTTTGAAAATGGGTGTTATACTCTATTGTTCACATTACAGGCACATTAGTTTAATTGAATGAGAACAATTTAAAAAAATACTGATACCTGTAGAAAGTAGCTATAGTTTCGCTTATCTGCGTGGCTCGAAAGACGACTGCGGATTTCTTGAAAATAATGGAGTCCCTTCTACACTGTATAGATGCAAAGAAATTAATTTTTCAACGACGCAAGAATTGTACAAACGTGAAGGAAATAACGACCTGTCTAGAAGTCTTTGCTTTCACTGCTCTTTATGAAGAGTTATCTTATTATTCGTATTTATGGAATATGGATCTAAATAATGATTTCTAAAATTTACGCAAATAATACATATTAAATAAAACGGATTTTATAGCATTTAATTTAATTATTATTAATTTCTGACCTTTTGTTTCTACCTCCAGTTTCCGAATATTAAATTCTGTTCGATCTATATAGAACGAGCTTACAGTATCTTAAAGTTTTGCAGTGGTTTGGGTTTGATATTGATAGTTATTGGATCCCCAGCAGCAGCAGATTGCAGCACCCATCCATCTTCTTTACTGAAATTAGGATTTTTTTTTTAATTTCAATAGCCTCGCGGATTTGTGGCCTATCAGATCTAAAGTAATGGCGGTATTTTCACGTCAGTTATATGTTCTCGAGTGTCTATACATCATATTGTTCGACCTATGTAAGAGAGACCACATGATAAACACATGGATGGAAAAAAATTTACTAATCTTCTTCGGCGGCTTGTAATATGTTTTAAAGGAAACTCGCTTCAAGATGTAGCCAACCTTGTCTGCGAATCTTCTGACATATGGCAGTACAGCAGGCATACGATCGATCGTGGCCTGCTTTACTCGCTCTTTATGACTTAGGCGCGGAATTCGAAGTTTGATATCTTGCAATACTTGCTTGACCTGTTGAAGCTTACATTTTCTGTCACGGATCCCTTGTGCTCCCTGAAACAAAGATTTTACAACGTTTGATAACTGTGATGTTGATGGGGAGATAATCAATCCATTAATATTCAAAAAATGAATCTCAGTCTCCCCGAGACCGTGGGTGCTGTGAAGCACCTGAAACGTCGGGAGTTAAAAATAAGTAAATTAAATGCGATAAAATCCTTAAAAATAGTTAATAAAATCGAATTTTAATAGCATAGTTTCAAAATAATTTTATTTTATCCTATATACTAGTATGGCCATTATTGAATGTTCCAGTAAAGTTTGTAAAATTAAAGGTCAAAATTATGGTATACCGATAAGACTTACTGCAAGGCAGCTGTAATTCCCCATTTATTAATGGGCGGCAACGATCATTTACCACCAGGTGAGCAACATGCTCATTCACCACCTCTTCTATATAAATAGCGTTTAATATATAAGTCATATCAAATAACATAACTGTCTAGTTGGTCTAATGAACGTTAGCGCGACTGCTGGTCACGAGATCCTGGGTTCGAAAGCCGGAACGGGCTGTAAGTAGTTATTTGGTTATTCTGTGAAGAAACTTTTAGTATTGCGGAGTCCGGAAATTGGCGGTGTTTCACTGTTCCCCCGTGTCTCGGAAAGCTGTTGCTCCTACGCCTGGTTTCTTGTCAGACTACCAAGACTACGCTCGTACACCATAATGCCGTTCTACGGAGAAGGCTGGAACGGCGATTCTGTTGGGACATGTCCCCGTTACTGAAATTCAGTTTGGAAGACGTCTAATAAAACTTATCTTTTACTTCGAATGAGACCTTCAGTTTAATATCACTTTCAAGAAATATATTACTGAAGTTTTCTTTTTTAAACTGAAATTTAAAATTTTCTTATTTTTCTTTTTTATTTCATATAAATTCTTATATTTTAATGAAAAATAAGCTTGTTAGAAAACAACGAGCTGTACCTAATTAAATACCTTCATTCAGCGAACCGAGCAATTCTGTTAACAAAGAGCCACTCTGCTTCATTTCCCGAATTCCTTACTTTTTATTTCTTAAGCCTTTTCGTTACTAATCTCCATTATAAAGGAATAATAATACATAATTTTGAAAATATTGTGAATCGTAAAGTTTTAAGGTTGCGGTTAAAAAATTAATGATAGTAAAATATTTAGTGTGGTTATTTTAGTCTGAGCACAAAAGTATTTAATGCTACAACAGCAACCCGGGTTCGATTCCCGCCGGTACCAATGAAAGTGTTAATTACAATTTTAAGTTCTGATTTACCGCGTGCTCGACGGTAAAAAAAAACAACGATAGTAAACATTAAAATACCAATCTTGGTAGACTTACATCGTCGTCATCATCATCTTCATTATATGCCCTTGCAAAGTCCCTTTACCCCACAGCTCGAGACTTACCAAACCAAAATAGTATTACTAAAAAGTCAATTATAGGAATAAGTGTGGTTGCAAAGTTTCAATTTCGTTTGGTGGCATATTCTTTTTAAGTTATTGGGATGTGATATTACTTGCCAAAAATGCTATAAAATTGCAAAAAAAGAATCAGGAAACTAGTTTTAAAAACTTTGACTCTTGCAAATTACTTCATTCTGTGAAAAACAGAGCACGTACCACAAAGCAAACTTTTCCGTATCGTGAAATTGCGCTGTGATTATTTCCTTTATGACACTGTTATACATAGCCACTTTCAGCAAACTTAGATTTTTCTCAAATTGTTTAATACAATCAGTAAATTTGAATTATTTCCTTAAAAATCTTTTATAAAAATAAATTAGCATTTAAGGCGCGTCCGAATTGAAACACTGGACACGTTTCACATCAATGAGTCTTCTTTTAAACAAGACTTGGACTTCTCAGGAGTTGCAGAAATTTTAAAGTTTTTATCTTTACGTAACAAAATCATCTATTAATTATTTATATATAAGAAGAAGTATTTAAAATGTGCTATAATAATATTATAATATTATAGTGTTGAACTTTCGTAGGAATGGCTATGTATTATTTTAGTACAAGGAAACTATACAAAATTGTTTTGGCTTACTTTCGCATGGTATTAGATTCTGTACGAAGGTATTTTTCAGTAAAGTTTGGAAAATCCAAAAGTGCACGCCTCCTAATCACATTTCCAGATCCATGAGAATATTTTTTTGTAGAAAAGTAGCAGTTGTTTTTTAAATTTTCGTTAATTACAATTAAATGAGACCAAATTTCTCATTGGTTTTTAAAAGAAACCTGTGCGTTGAGATTCTAAACTTAATAAAAAAGAAATATTTTGATACACCAAATCTAACGGCCTTAATCGTGCGCCATCCACACATACATATATCCGGACACCCTCGAATTTTTTTCAATCAGTTTTTTTTTGCACTAAATACAGAAAATTACTTTTAAAAATAATATAAACATGGAAACGAGTGATTTTTCTCTATATATGTGTATTTTATTATTCTAAGACTGCAATAGTAAAAAATAGACATTTTTAGCTCAGAAAATTACTAGATTTCCGTTAGGTAAGAGTAGACAACCTTAACCTTAACGCTTCGCTTATGAGGCGTGCAATAAAGTAGTGTAAATTGTGGGCGGATAAAAACAAAATAACCATGTAGTGACGATGTTGGAATATCCACTGCCCCATTACGAACCATGGGTGTCGTAAGTGGCGACAGAGATAAACGGAAAAAGGAGATGGTCAGTAGTATTTTCCTGATAACAAACTAAAGTTATAAAAAACTGCGTATTCAACCCGCATGCCAACTATGGCAAAATTCCCTTCATAAGGCAATAATACAGAGGAAACGTATATTCAGCAGTAGACCAATATAGGCTGTAATGAATATAAATCAATAAATGATGGGTCAAATCGGTATCACCTAATTACAAGTAGTTTCCGATATTATATAAAACTTTGACTCTCTGATACTGCACTTAAGCCTGACTTAGATTAATATATACAAATAAAAGTTAGGACGAGTAAGTTCCTTTAGTGCAAGTTAACTTGTGCCACAATAACACAGTGCAGTTCCTGTGCAGTTACTTGTTATTTATATTTGCTAAATTATAGAGTAACGTTGTACGTTTACTTAAATTCGTCGTGATGATGTCACTTACAATAATACCATAATTGGAACAATAAAAAACTCATAATATAAAATAACAACAGACAGCAAACAACAACAAGAGCAAAATCGTATATTATCCTGCCACTAAAAAAAAACTGTTGGTGGTGCGTTTTTTTTATAGAATAAAGGTGACAAGCGAGCACAGCCCACCTGATGATAAGTGGATACTGTGACTCAAAGACATCTATATCTACCCTCAAATAGGAATCAGACGCGTTGTCTCTAATGAGGTCTACGATGGAATGCCTCCTATCCAGTAAAAAGGGTCTCCGGTTCTATACACGAAACACGTTCCCGTTTCCGTTTCTTAATACGAAACACAGCAGCATTGAGCTGCTATTTTACGCTGGTATTCTGTGAAAATGAATACAATATGGGGGATGTTTTCCATACTTACCACGCTTAGAAGCTAGGTTGGTAACCCCAGATATATATTAAGTTTTATCAAAAAGATGTTACTGTCCATATCCTATTTCAGTTTTCCTCTGTTGCTCTGACGACACCCATTAGATGATAAGGGGTAGTGAACGAGAGTTCACTACCCCGTAAGAGATTACGATGTCACTATATGGCATACTTAATTTAATTTTTATAATAGATGTATCGATCTTAAATTGTTTTTTTAACACACTAACTAATAAAAAGATGCGTAAGTAAAACTTTTTTATTTAAGCCTAACTATTATCTTAATTAAAACATTCAATTATTCAACTTTGAATTTTTTGATCCGACTATGCAGAAAAAGATTTACTTATTAACAGTGGTAGAGCTACGCGGCAGTTTTTGCTGCTGCACCGATGGTCCACTCATTCAAATCTTAATGCTGTCCACTACCCTCTGGAGACGGCGAAGCAGGCCTTGCACATTTTAACCAAGACTCAAGTATACTAACCGGCTGATACTTCATATCTCTCCTATCTGGGGCACGTTTAACCGATCATGCAGGGAGATCTGTTTATTACTTTGCCTTGGCTTACACTGCCGGTTACTTCTCCTATGTGGATTCCAGATGTGGGGGATCATTCCCAGGTGGACCCTTTGGTGACCCCTCATCCGAACATCCAGACCGTCGTCCTCCAGATCGAATTTCAACTTCGGCGGCCTGCCTCAACGGAGGCTAACCATCGGAGCAGGACAGGATTATAGTGCCCAAATGCATGCGCAAGCACAGGTGCACTCTTTATTCCCTCACTCTCATAATCCGATGGGACGGTAAACCGATACGACCGGAGAGAAATCAGGCGAAGGACCAACGGCTTTATGTGCTTTCCGAGACACCGCCAACTTCCTGACTCCGGGCAACTATTGAGAATTTCTTGACGGAAAAACTCAATAATTAATTTTTTGGCCCGACCCGGGATTCGAACCCAGGACCTCGTGATTAGCAGTCGCACTAGTACAACCACTAGACCAACAAGGTAGTCACACCAGATAACAGATTTCCGTCGACACTCATCTTGGCTCCTCGGACCATTGTCTTGTAATTATGCTGCCACTCCTCACACTAACATTGCCGCTGCATCCTGCAGACTACCGCTGCGTTTGGCACTATAGGTCAGCCGATTGAGATAGGATGCGGTCGTTTTTTGAATCCTACCCTTCGGGACGAGTTTGCTTCTCGCTGGGCGATCCCAGCGTTATAGCTAATTCTATGGTATTCAGGGTATGGAACTTTTTATTCCATCTTCTGTGGTTCCCATGGGATACAGATCCCAGCAATGGTTTGGTTGCTCCTGTAAAATAGCATCAAGCTATAAGCAAGAGTGCTACCGGGCCCAGGCTGAACGCTTCAACGTCTCGGGATGTAAATACCAGCGCTCTTAAAAAGAAGTATGATTTCGCCTCCTTCAAAAGAGTCATTGCCAAGGCAAGGTCAGATCCCATCGGAAGAATTGGCGAGAAGCTAGTTCACATTCCTTCAAAAATCCGTGCATTCTCGTCTCTCGCCAAGGCTGTCCAAGGGAATTTCTGTCAGCCATCTCTTCCATCTCTGCACAAAGAGGAAGATTCGATGGCCCATGCCGCAAAGTAGAAAACCGATCTGTTAGGCTTTCTCTTAGCATCCAACTTGGTGATGGGGGGAGGGCACCCCCAACCATCCCGCGGTGTGAGTGGTCCATGCCGGATGTGCGGTTCACAAAGCGCTCTATTCGCAAAATACTCCTCACCGTGGACATCAACAAGTCGAGTGGGCCTGATGGAGTCCCTCCCATTGTGCTGAATACGTGTGCTTTAGAGTTGGAACCGATTTTAACGCGTCTTCTCCGGTACTAGTACCTTGCTCCCAAGGCTTATTCTCGAATTCATGAAAAACATGGTACACCCGATCGCTAAAAAAGGCGACCAATAAGACCCGTCCAACTACAAGCCTATCGCCATCTCCATCTTTTTCTCCAAAATAATGAAATCCATTATAAACGAAGTCATGGGGCCGTATCTTTGTCTTCTTCTACATTGGCCTGTAGGACTCAACTGTTAGACGTAGGCCTCTCCCGTTGTAGGAAGAGTTTGTCTTATTTGCATATAGCTATTATATTATTTTCTGTTTAAAATTTCCTTTTAAATATAAGCTTGATCATTGTTAACTTTGAGTATTCAACTAACTTTTTTTTTATTTGGCTTAAAGGTTGTTAATAAAAGCTATTTTAATATTTTTTTAAATTATTTGTGCCGTGTTAGCTCAGATGATTAGCGCTCGCTGTAAATTTCGCAGTATGCGAGTAAACCGGGTTCGACCCGCCGGCACCAATGAAATTGTTAATTGCAGCTCAAGCTTATGAGGTACCTTGAGGATCATAGCTGATTAGTGACCGCCAGTACGGTTTTTGTCTGGGAAAATCAGCTAGTGATCTTCTGATCTACCTAACTAGATGGGCGAAGGCAGTAGAGTCCAAGGGGGAGGCATTGGCCGTTAGTTTAGACATAGCAAAGACCTTCGATCGGGTCTGGCACAAAGCTCTTCTTTAGAAGCTCCTTTCCTATGGGTTTCCCGAGAAATTGTGCAATTGGATCACCAGTTTCCTTACTGATTCGAGCATCAAGATTGTAGTAGACAGTGCATGCTCTGATTACAAGCTTATTTACGCTGGTGTTCTATAAGGCTGTGTGCTTTCATAACGCTGTTTCTTCTGCATATCAATGATATGTTGCAAATCAGTAACGTTAGTTGCCATGAGGAGGACAGCACTGCTTATGCCTTATATTTCTTTATATAAGACTATTTCTATATATAAGACTGTGCCAATATTTCTCGAGAAAACGTCACCCAGTACAGGAACAAACTTGTGTCTGAAGTCAAGTATTTGCTGAACAAAGTTACGGATTGGGATCGACTAAATCTAGTCCAGTTCAATTTCCAGAAGATATAAATTTGCGCATTTACAGCTAAGAAGAACACTTTCGTTGTATCGCCTCAGTTTCTCTTGCTGCCTCAGCTAGTATCGGAATCCTCGACATCAACATATTGAATAGTGTGCAGTTTCGTGGTCATTTGACCACGAAACTGCACACTATTGACCATGAAATTGACTTCTTAAAAACTTGGTGTGCTCAGCAGAGCGAGACACTAGTTCGACGTGAGAAAGAATACTGTTCTCATCTCTGGCCCGTAACATTCCACTTGACCGTATCCAAAGCAGAGCGGTTCGAATCGTCGACGACCGAGTTCTTTCTGATCAGCTCGATTCACTGGCGCAGGGATGTTGACATTAAATATTCATAGGAACAGGGAATTCTCTCATTTATATGCGATAAATTTACAAAAAACAAATGGAATAAACACACCAGGGCAATACATAATAAATAAAATTAACATGTTTAACTTATCTATCGAACTGCTATCATTTATTGCATCATAAATATCCTATTATAAATTCGATACAATTTAATTACATAACATTTAAATAAACAATATTTCCCGTATTTTTTACTTATCGTATTTAGAGCCGCAGTAGCTTTGCGGCTAATGCGGCGCTCGCTGTAAATTTCACAGTAAGAGAGTAGCCCAGGTTCGATCCTTGCCGGCACCAATAAAATTGTTAATTGAATTTTTAAGCACTGATTAACCACGTGCTTGGTTGTGAAGGAAACATCGTGAGGAACCCTGCATGTCTGAGAAATAAAAAAAAATTCGAAGTCATGTGCAGTTCACCAACTCGCATAAATGAGAAGAGGCCTGTGCCCAGTAAGATGTAACTTCAACTTTTATGCAATATTTATTACCATAAAAAAAGAAAAACATAAATTATCGCACTCTCCAAGGTATAGAACGCTATCTGCTTTTCCATGCCGAATTCCAGGATTGGATTCAGTAGAGACAGGTGCTGAGGGCCTCATTAGTAACCTTGATTTGGTTGAAACCAATCTAGTCAGTCTCAAGCACAGGCGCAAAGTAGCCAGCCTCTCAGTATTCTATACAATTCATTGCATTGAGTGTGAGTAGGAAATTCACACTTTAATTCCTCCCTCTCCTTCCCTTCCACCATCGCGACTACCAGGCGACCGCGCGTTTTTAAAGATTTTTTGTCGATATTTACGCATTATAAAAGACGGTTTGCTTGCATACAACATAGGAGTGGAATATTTTGCCGGTAATATAACTGTTTTCCCATCTGAATACAATCTGGGCGTCTTCAAGGTAAGAGTGAATAGGCATTTGTTACACTAAGATAGTGTGGCTTACCATCTAGAGCTACATCACCACTTACCACCAGGTATAGTCAAGCACTGGCTTTTTTATATAGAAAAGGGGGCAAACGAACACGCGGCTCACCTGATGGTAAATGACTACCGCTGCCCATGAAAGACCGCAATACCAGGGGAATGGCAGGTGGGTTGCCGACCTTTTAAAAAGGAGTAAGCTCTTTTCTGAGTTATACCGCTCCGCAAAAATCGCCGATGGTAAACAATTCCACAGAGAAGTTGAAGAATTCCACAGAGAAGTTCCACGATGAAGAAAACTCCTTGTAAAACGTACAGTGGTGGACCGCCAAGCACCCGGATGGTAAGGATGGTATCTTGAATTTTGACGCGATGTGCGTTCGTGAAATTTAATAAGTTAAAAAAGAATGGCTATACTTAGCTTTTTGCCGAGATAAGAACCAGCTATCTTATTCTATCATCTACATTATTTATCAGCTGTGACAAGTCACGGATACAGTTCCTTTAGAAACTTCACCGCACGTGAACCCCACGAACTAATAATTTCAATAGCAAATGGCACAAATATGTTTAACTGCTCTAATTAGCAAAATGCTGTGTAACGTGATAATTTAATTTTAAGAATTTAGGTGTGAGTGATAAACAAAGAATCTTATTTACAATATATTTTGTTTATGAACTTTGCATCAGTACTGTTATAGGTATAATATAATAATATCCTGTGAAAATAATTAGGTACATAATATTCTACTAATATAGTAAGTATATTTAGTATATAAGTTCGGATGATAGTAATATTGACTATAGTATAGCCTGCGCCACACATGATACACATAAATTATACATGATAAATGCAATCACCAAGTGTGTAAGTATTATTTTTTTACAATAAAATTAGTAGAACCACAATCATAGACTAGAATATTTTTTATAATTAGGATGTCTGGTAAACCGCGGTAAAGTTTTGTTGTTGTTCGCTTGCCATTGATGTCTACTCCTTTATTCTATTAAAATATAAATTGTTTTATGTGTGTTCGACTTTTATGTTTATTCTACACGAATTATATCACTATCTTCGTTTAACCACACAGGTAGGTGTAGTGTAGCACGCAGGCCTTCCTTGTTAATAATTATTAAATATAAAAAGCGGTCTAGGTGCGACCCGAAAGGTCCACACGACTAACTTCCCAGTGGAAAGAATAAAAAAATCATATGTTTTAATATTTTATACAATTTTTCATTCGGCACAAAAAACGACTTGACCGATTTTGCTCAAAATTTAATGAGGTCTAAGTTACATAATTATGTGTTAAATGAAACTGGTCTCATGTCAATATCTTTGTTTCTCATCACTCTTTGTTCTCGATCTACACGAGACGAAAATTGAATCTGAACATACATACATACATACGTACATGTGCACACACGGTCATCTTTTTAAAACCATACTATTCGATTCTAAAGACCTTGAGAAGTGGAGATATGTTAAAATTTCCAATTTGTAAAACCGGACCCATTACAACAACTCCCCACTGGGAAGTTAATAAACACTTCAGCTCACACTTCTACAGTTCAAAGGATAGGTACCTTTCTACTACGTTGGTGACCCTAAACTTTTAGTTAAATATTGGTTGTAAGTGATTTTAACGACATGTTATTGCTTATAACGACATGTTATTACATGTAAAATCACAAACAAATTATAAGAGCGACAGGCCCCAACTACAGAAACAATTAATAATAAAATTAATTGCATGTCGTTTGTTGTCCTTAGGCTAGACGCAATGATCCCAGAGTAAATGTTTTAATTAAATTCCTGAATTATTCTCAAAACCTTAATGATTTCCAATATATTTACCAATTATTTACCGTTAATAATTAAACGACAAAAGTTAATTTAGTATTTATTGTGTGAGATATAAAAATGATTTCATTAAATTTTTAAAACTTATCACAATATCCAGATGAATTGAGGTTTGAGGTAATTTTCCGTATGACGACGGCTTACGAAAATCAATCATTCTATTTAAAGTGAAGTGGGCGCCAAAAGCAGATTTTTCGCGCTTTATAGTGCGACTGACTGCTGTTTGGTCGGCCCGCGCGCTATTTAATCGCACACAATATTTATTTGATATTTCTTTCTAAAATTATATTTACTCTTTTATTGAAAATTAATATATTCTTCTATAAAATATTATACTCATAATTCACTCACGTATTTACTGGTGAACACATAGCCTGAATTTAATTGAAATTGATTTCATTACATTCGAATGAAACAGCTTTTTCACTTAGTGGACGTACCCTAAAATTGTAGATTTTGAGGAAAACTTGCGATCTCTATCTATCAAGCCGAAATATGTTAACCGTGTTTTGGCCAACATAATTCACTAAGACCAATCTTTAACTCAGACTCTCTGACACTGCATTTAAGCCTGACTTAGATTAATATATACAATTAAAAGTTAGGAAGAGTAAGTTCCTTTAGTACAAGTTAACTTGTGCCACAATAACACAGTGCAGTTCCTGTGCAGTTACTTGTTATTTTTATTTGGTAAATTATAGAGTAACATTTTACGTTTACTTAAATTCGTCGTGATGATGTCACTTACAATAATACCATAATTGGAACAATAAAAAACTCATAATATAAAATAACAACAAACAGCACAATAACAACAAGAGCAAAATCGTATATTATCCTGCCACTAAAAAAAAACTGTTGGTGGTGTGTTTTTTTTTTTATAGAAAAAAGGTGCACAGCCCACCTGATGATAAGTGGATACTGTGACTCAAAGACGAAGATATCTACCCTCAAATAGGAATCAGACGCGTTGTCTCTAATGAGGTCTACGATGGAATGCCTCCTATCCAGTAAAAAGGGTCTCCGGTTCTATACACGAAACACGTTCCCGTTTCCGTTTCTTAATACGAAACACAGCAGCATTGAGCTGCTATTTTACGCTGGTATTCTGTGAAAATGAATACAATATGGGGGATGTTTTACATACTTACCACGCTTAGAAGCTAGGTTGGTAACCCCAGATATATATTAAGTTTTATCAGAAAGATGTTACTGTCCATATCCTATTTCAGTTTTCCTCTGTTGCTCTGACGACACCCATGAGATGATACGACGTCACTATTTGGCATACATAATTTAATTATTATAATAGATGTATCGATCTTAAATTGTTTTTTTTAACACACTAACTAATAAAAAGATGCGTAAGTAAAACTTTTTTATTTAAGCCTAACTATTATCTTAATTAAAACATTCAATTATTCAACTTTTAATTTTTTGATCCGACTATGTAGAAAGAGATTACTTATTAACAGTGGTAGAGCTACGCGGCAGTTTTTCCTGCCGCACGGATGGTCCACTCATTCAAATCTTAATGCTTTCCACTACCATCTGGAGACGGTGAAGTAGGTATTGCACATTTTAACCAAGACTCAAGTATACTATCTGGCTGATACTTCATATCTTTCCCACCTGGGGTACAAATCAGAACATTCCTTTGTGCCCCAGGCTGGAGTTTGCCTATACGTCAGAGAGGACATCTGTTTTTGACGCCTCGGCAGTCTTAAAAATACGGACCTATCCATCTTATGGTTGCGCGTAGACAGCGACGACCATTCCCGCATCTACGGGTGCCTCTATAGGTCCCATAGCGGTTATGCCGGAACAGACCGAATCCTCCACCACGTCCAAATGGCTACATATTCCTTTCTACAGCAGATCCAATTCGCAGTGATCGTGATACTTGGCGATTTTAACGCCCACCATGCCGAATGGCTCGGTTCACGTTTAACCGATCATGCGGGGAGATCTGTTCATTACATTGTCTTGGCTTACACTGCTGGTTACTTCGCCTATGTGGATTTCAGATGTCGGGAATCATTCCCTGTTGGACCTTTTGCTGACCCCTCATCCGAAATGATAACAGGTTTCCGTCTACACTCCTCTTGGCTCCTCGAACCATTGTCTTGTCATTGTGCTGCCACTCCTCACAATAACGGCGCCGCTGCATTCTGCAGGCTGCCGCTGCATTTAGTACTATAGGTCATACGATCGAGATAGGATTTTTTTTTACATGGGGAAATGCCTACGCATACCCGCCTCGCGGGGGCAAGGACGGGTTATGTCGGACTCGCACCGACTAAAACCTCATGGTGTTCCACCTTTGTCGCTTATTGGCAGGGCCACGGAAACACTTTCGCACACATCCGCAGCCCCACCAGCGCCTGCCGCCCTATGGCAGCACCTCCTCGGGAGCGGAATACTCCTCCCCGTTCTCCTTCACAGGTAAAGCGCACCAGAACACATGGCGCGCCTTCCTTCTCGGCCTCTAATCACATCTGCGCAACGGACGCCCCCGCGTCCAATGCAAGAAGGCCATGGGGCCAGGAAAAACAAGCACTTAGAAGTACTAGCCTTCCCGACCCCAGCGGCGGATCTGGTCTATGGCTCCGCCGCCAACCAAGATTCGGCTGCGGAGGGTAGGGAGAGCGGCTCCTCGCAATACCGACAATCCTCTCCCCCCGCAGCCCCACCACCACCGCATCAACGGTGCGGCCCCGTTTGAGTCGCGGAGGATAGGGCGAGTGGCGCATCGTCATACCAACACTCCTCTTCCTCCGCGACTCCACCTCGGCTGCAGCGGTAGGTGGGGAGGACACACCTCTCACCGCAGTCCACCAACACACATCCGAAGTGGGCTTCCCAAGCCCACTCGGAGTGGCCACCTCGGGCCGGCCCTCCGCCTCGGACCAGCCATATGGGTTCCTCTTTGTTTCGCCGTGGGTGACCAAGCCACGGCTTCTAAGCCCCCCCGCCACGACAAGGCGGGATCCCGTTCGGGGGGGACGATCGAGATAGGATGCGGTTGGTTGTTTTTTGTACCTACCCTTGGGGGCGGTTTTGCTTCTCGCCGGACGATTCCAGCGTTATTGCTGATTCTATGGTATTCAGGGTATGGAACTTTTTATTTCGTTTGCTGTGGTTCCCATCGGAGAAAGATCCCAGCAATGGTTTGGTCGCTCCTGTAAAATAGCATCAGGCTATAAGCAAGAGTGCTACCGGGCCCAGGCTGACGCATCAACGTCTCGGGATGTAAATACCAGCGCTCTTAAATAGAAGTATGATTCCGCCTCCTTCAAAAGAGCGATTGCCAAGGCAAGCTAGTTCACATTCCTTCAAAAATCCGTGCATTCTCGTCTCTCGCCAAGGCTGTCCAAGGGAATTTCTGTCAGCCATCTCTTCCATCTCTGCACAAAGAGGATGATTCGATGGCCCATGCCTCATAGGAGAAAGATCTGTTAGGCTCTCTCTCTCTTTGCATCCATCTTGGTGATGGGGGGGGAGCACCACCAACCATCCCGCGGTGTGAGTGGTCCATGCCGGATGTGCGGTTTACACAGCGTTCGATTCGCAAAACACTCTTCTCCGTGGACGTCAACAAGTCGAGTGGGCCTGATGGAGTCCCTCCCATTGTGCTGAATACGTGTGCTTTGGAGTTGGAACCGATTTTAACGCGTATTTTCCGGTACTAGTACCTTACTCCCAAGGCTTATTCTCGAATTCATGAAAGACATGGTACACCCGATCGCTAAAAAGGCGACCAATAAGACCTGTCCAACTACAAGCCTATCGCCATCTCCTTCTTTTTCTCCAAAATAATGAAATCCATTATAAACGAAGTCATGGGGCCGTATCTTTGTCTTCTTCTACATTAGCCTGTAGAATTCAACTGTTAGACGTAGGCCTCTCCCGTTTTAGGAAGAGTTTGTCTTATTTGCATATAGCTATTATATTATTTTCTGTTTAAAATTTCCTTTTAAATATAAGCTTGATCATTGTTAACTTTGAGTATTCTACTAACTTTTTTTTATTTGGCTTAAAGGTTGTTAATAAAAGCTATTTTAATACTTTTTAAAATTATTTGTGCCGTGTTAGCTCAGATGATTAGCGCTCGCTGTAAATTTCGCAGTATGCGAGTAAACCGGGTTCGACCCGCCGGCACCAATGAAATTGTTAATTGCAGCTCAAGCTTATGAGGTACCTTGAGGATCATAGCTGATTAGTGACCACCAGTACGGTTTTGGTTGGGAACGATCAGCTGGTGATTTTCATTGGCCGTTAATTTAGACACAGCGAAGGCTTTCGATCGGGTCTGGCATAAAGCGATTCTTTAGAAGCTTCTTTCCTATGGGTTTCCCGACAAATTGTGCAATTGGATCACCAGTTTCCTTACTGATTCGACCATCAAGATCGTAGTAGAGAGTGCGTGCTCTGATTACGAGCTTATTTACGCTGATGTTGTACAAGGCTGCGTGCTTTCATAACGCTGTTTCTTCTGCATATCAATGATATATTGCAAATCAGTAACGTTAGTTGCCATGAGGAGGACAGCACTGCTTATGCCATATATTTCTTTATATAAGACTAATTCTATATATAAGACTGTGCCAATATTTCTCGAGAAAACGTCACCCAGTACAGGAACAATCTTGTGTCTGAAGTCAAGTCTTTGCTGAATAAAGTTACGGATTGGGATCGACTAAATCTAGTCCAGTTCAATTTCCAGAAGATATAACTTTGCGCATTTACAGTTAAGAAGAACACTTCCGTTGTATCGCCTCAGTTTCTCTTGCTGTCTCAGCTAGTATCGGAATCCTCGGCATCAACATATTGAATAGTGTGCAGTTTCGTGGTCATTTGGAAGTGAAGGCCAAATTGACTTCTTAAAAGCTTGGTGTGCTCAGCAGAGCGAGACACTAGTTCGACGTGAGAAAGAATACTGTTCTCATCTCTGGCCCGCAACATTCCACTTGACTGTATCCAAAGCAGAACAGTTTGAATCGACCGAGACCACCGAGTTCTTTCTGATCAGCTTGATTCACTGGCGCAGGGATGTTGACATTAAATATTCTTAGGAATAGGAAATTCTCTCATTTATATGCGATAAATTTACGAAAACAAATGCAATAAACACATCAAGGGCAATATATAATAAATAAAATTAACATGTTTAACTTATCTATCGAACTGCTTTCATTTGTGGCATCATAAATATCCTATTATAACTTTGATACGATTTAATTACATAACATTTAAATAAACAACATTTTCTGTATTTTTTATTTATTATTTATTTGGAGCCGCAGTAGCTCTGCGCCTAAACACTCGCTGTAAATTTCACAGTAAGAGAGCAGCCCAGGTTCGATCCTTGCCGGCACCAATAAAATTGTTATTTGAATTTTTAAGCTCTGGTTAACCACGTGCTTGGTGGTGAAGGAAACATCGTGAGGAAACCTGCATGTCTGAGAAATGAAAAAAATTCGAAGTCATGTGCAGTTCACCAACTCGCATAAATGAGAAGAGGCCTGTGCCCAGTAAGGTGTAACTTCAACTTTTATACAATGTTTATTACCATAAAGAAGAAAAACGTAAATTATCGCACTCTCCGAGGTATAGAACGCTGGCTGCTTTTCCATGCCGAATTCCAGGATTGGATTCAGTAGAGACAGGTGCTGAGAGGCTCATTAGTAACCTTGATTTGGTTGAAACCAATCTAGTCAGTCTCAAGCACAGGCGCAAAGTAGCCAGCCTCTCAGTATTCTATACAATGCATTGCGGTGAGTGTGAGTAGGAAATTCACACTTTAATTCCTCCCTCTCCTTTCCACCATCGCGACTACCAGGCGACCGCGCGTCTTTAAAGATTTTTTGTCGATATTTACGCATTATAAAAACGGTTTGCTTGCATACAACATAGGAGTGGAATATTTTGCCGGTAATATAACTGTTTTCCCATCTGAATACAATCTGGGCGTCTTCAAGGCAAGAGTGAATAGGCATTTGTTACATTAAGATAGTGTGGCTTACCATCTAGAGCTACATCACCACTTACTTGGTCAAGCACTGGCTTTTTTATATAGAAAAGGGGGCAAACGAACACGCGGCTCACCTGATGGTAAATGACTTCCGCTGCCCATGAAAGACCGCATCACCAGGGGAATGGCAGGTGCATTGCCGACCTTTTAAAAAGGAGTAAGCTCTTTTCTGAGTCATACCGCTACGGAAAAATCGCCTATGGTAAACAATTCCACAGAGAAGTTGTACGATGAAGAAAACTCCTTGTAAAACGTACAGTGGTGGACCGCCAAGCATCCGGATGGTGAGGATGGTATCTTGAATTTTGACGCGATGTGCGTTCGTGAAATTTAATAAGTTAAAAAAGAATGGCTATACTTAGCTTTTTGCCGAGATAAGAACCAGCTATCTTATTCTTATCATCAGCTATGACAAGTCACGGATACAGTTCCTTTAGAAACTTCACCGCACGTGAACCCCACGAACTAATAATTTCAATAGCAAATGGCACAAATATGTTTAACTGCTCTAATTAGCAAAATGCTGTGTAACGTGATAATTTAATTTTAAGAATTTAGGTGTGAGTGATAAGCAAAGAATCTTATTTACAATATATTTTGTTTATGAACTTTGCACCAGTACTGTTATAGGTATAATATAATAATATCCTGTGAAAATAATTAGGTACATATGCTATAATATTCTACCAATATAGTAAGTATTGTTGCATGAATAAGTCAACTAGCGCCATCTAGTGTCAGGAACGAGAGCGAGGGGAGCATTGAGAAAATGACATCACAAATCACTCAACTGACAGCGCCTAGTCGAAACTCGAACGCTCGGTACCTTCCGCGTGTTTACTTGAACATTCTGGATATTTCTTTGCTAATTTAAATATATAGGCGCTGCAAGATGCGATGGAGTTAGTGTTGATTTGGGCGAAACAAGCGAAGCTTCGGAGTGGAATTAAGTGAATTAGTGTGTTTAAATTATTAGTGTTTTAACTTTAATTGTGTAAAGTAAATTAAAGTGTTAATTTAGGTAATTTTATCGGCAATTTTTATTGTCACGAACCTCAAGCTCGTAACAATTGGTGTCAGAAGTGGGATAAAATCATGCCGATTTTACCTAAGGAGGAAACGGAGGGTGTCCGTACCCGAAGTCAACGCCAGCAGGAGACGGACCAACGAAGATTTGGTGGTGCGACGCCGCAGAAGTCGGAGGGCCAGCCGCCAGCTGCAGGCCCGTCAGTAGCTCCTACATCCGCAGCACCTGACTTAGGTGCTCTGATGGTGATGCTGCAGGAGCAGGCTCGCCGACAGGAGTAACAGGTCCGGCGTTTGGAAGAGCAGCTGCGGGGCGGACAGGAGGAACAGGCTCGTCGGTTCGAAGAGCAGCTGAAGCGCGGACAGGAGGAACAGGCCAGTCAGTTGAAAGAGCAGCAGGAGGAACAGGCCCGCCGACACGAGGAACAGGCCCGCCGACAGGAGGAACAGATGCTCCTCATGAAGGACCTTCACGCTACCTTCGGGAAGGAGATAAAGGAGGTGAAGGATAGGGTTGCTCACCATGACAACCGCCTGTCGGAAGCTGAAAACCGAATCGAGAAAGCTGAAATCCGAATCGACCAAGTAAACAATCGGGTTGACAACGTAATGGCTGACATGAAGAAATCACTGGACGAACTCAAACTTGGAGATGGAGCTACAGCTCCCGTAGTAGCTACAACACCTTCGCTACGTGGGTTCAAGGTGCCACCGTTCGACGGTACCTCTTCCTGGTCAGCCTACAATATCCAGTTCGAGGCTGTTATGAAGGCGAACGGCTGGAATAAAAGTCAGGCCATGACTGCTCTCACACTAGGCCTGCGCGACCAGGCCTTAACAGTTCTGGAAGCTCTCGGTGAGGAAGTGACTTATGAGCAACTCCTTGAGGCATTGGAGGCGAGATATGGCGACGCTCACCTGGAACACGTCTTTCGTGCGCAGCTTAAAGATCGTGTGCAGCGCATCAACGAAAACCTGCAGCAGTGGGCTCTAGAGGTGGAGAACCTGGTGCGAAAAGCTTACCGGTCTGTACCTGCGCTCATTAAAGGGAACCTGGTGCAGACATTTATCGACGGCATCCGTGACCTGGAAGTCAGAGCTGCTGTGAGGCTCGGGCACCACGAGACGCTTAAGGACGCCTTGGCCCATGCACTGGAGGTAGAAGCCGTGCGGCAGGATCATCGTTCCCATCGCGTCAGGGAGGTTGCAGCAGCTACAGTCCGTGACCGCAGCAAAGGATACAGCCCTAGGTGCTATGGCTGTGGGGAAAAGGGCCATCTTCGATCCAGCTGCCCTAAACGAACCGTGGAAAGGAGAGTTGATCGATCTCGAGAGGGTAGTGCAGCTAACGGCACTGCCTGGCGGCGACAGGATCATCGTTCACCTCACGCTAGGGGAGGTTACAGCAGTTACGGTTCGCGACCACAATAAAAGATACAGCCCTAGGTGCTATGGCTGTGGGGAAAGGGGCCATCTTCGGTCCAGCTGCCCTAAGCACACCCTAGGAAGGGAAGGTGAACGGTCTCAGAAAGGAAGTGCGGCTAACAGCACCGCCCAGCAGCAGCAGGAATACGACTTTACTATCAGACACTGCAGCGGGAAATCTCACGGCAACACAGATGCATTGTCAAGAAGACCTTGTCCTGAACATTGCAACCATTGTAGTAGGCAAGAGAGTAAGGAAGTGGTATCCGTGAGGATGCTCAGGACGGACCACCTCAGCAACGAATGGAAGGACAACCTACGACATGCACAGCAGGAAGATCCGGACATCAAGCCGATTCTGGGATGGATGAAGGCCCGTGCTACCAAGCCTAAGTGGAGGGACGTCTCAGCGATGAGTTCAACCACGAAAAGCTATTGGGCCCAGTGGGACAGCTTGCTGCTTCAGGATGGAGTTCTGTGCCGTAAATGGGAAAATGTTCGGGGAGACAGCTGTCATTTACAAATGGTTGTCCCTAAAGCTAAAGTACCGGATGTTCTACAGCTGTACCATAATGATTATTCAGGAGGCCATCTGGGAGTTAAACGAACTCTACTGAAGATCCGAGAACGGTTTTACTGGGTCCACTGTCGAAACGATGTCGAGGACTGGTGTCGCAAATGTACAAATTGTGCGGCTGTAAAGGGACCTCAGACTCGTAGTAGAGGTGCATTGAAGTTGTACAATGTGGGTGCACCATGGGAGAGAATAGCCATTGACGTGGCGGGGCCGTTTCCGGAGAGAGTGAAAGCGGTAACAAGTATTTCTTGGTTGTGATGGATTATTTCACTAAGTGGCCAGAAGTCTTCGCCATTCCAAATCAAGAAGCTTCAACAGTTGCAGATAAACTAGTTCATGAAGTCTTCTGTCGTTTTGGAGTACCTTTAGAGATTCACAGCGATCAAGGAAGGAATTTTGAGTCTCAAATATTCCAGGAAACTTGCCGAGTTATGGGTACTCATAAAACAAGAACGACTTCTTATCACCCGCAATCTGATGGAATGGTGGAACGATTTAATCAGACATTGGAGAGGTACCTAGCAAAAGTTGTAGACAATCGGCAACGAGATTGGGACAAGCACATACAACCGTTTTTGTTGTCATATCGAAGTTCTGTTCACGAAAGTACAGCAGTGACACCAGCTTTCGCAAACTTTGGAAAAGAATTACGGCTGCCTGCAGACCTGATCACCGGGATACCACCCGATGCTCCACGCAGTATAACCGATTATGCAAATGACTTGCGAAAAAAAATGAATGACGTTTATGAGCACGTCAGACAATCGGGCCAGCAAATGTCTGAAAAGATGAAAACCCGGTATGACCGCAAAATGAACAATAAAGGGTTCAACGAAGGTTCATTAGTGTGGTTGCACAATCCAGTCCGCAGCAAAGGGAAATCTCCTAAGCTTCAAGCTAAATGGGACGGCCCGTACTGGATTGTAACCAGGATCAACGATGTGACCTACCGGATACAGAAAGGCGCAAGAGGGACTCCTAAGATCGTCCATGTGGATCGCTTGGCGCGTTATTATGGGACCGATAATGCTCGGGACGAGCATGTCTTAGGAGGGGGGCAGTTTTGCATGAATAAGTCAACTAGCGCCATCTAGTGTCAGGAACGAGAGCGAGGGGAGCATTGAGAAAATGACATCACAAATCACTCAACTGACAGCGCCTAGTCGAAACTCGAACGCTCGGTACCTTCCGCGTGTTTACTTGAACATTCTGGATATTTCTTTGCTAATTTAAATATATAGGCGCTGCAAGATGCGATGGAGTTAGTGTTGATTTGGGCGAAACAAGCGAAGCTTCGGAGTGGAATTAAGTGAATTAGTGTGTTTAAATTATTAGTGTTTTAACTTTAATTGTGTAAAGTAAATTAAAGTGTTAATTTAGGTAATTTTATCGGCAATTTTTATTGTCACGAACCTCAAGCTCGTAACAGTATATTAGTATATAAGTTCGGATGATAGTAATATTGACTATAGTATAGCCTGCGCCACACATGATACACATAAATTATACATGATAAATGCAATCACCAAGTGTGTAAGTATTATTTTTTTACAATAAAATTAGTAGAACCACAATCATAGACTAGAATATTTTTTATAATTAGGGTGTCTGGTAAACCGCGGTAAAGTTTTGTTGTTGTTCGCTTGCCATTGATGACTGTGAGAGGTAGCCCTACTCCTTTATTCTATTAAATTGTTTTAATGTGTGTGCGACTTTTATGTAATGCATGAAATTATTCTACACGAATTATATCACTATCTTCGTTTAACTACACACGTAGGTGTAGTGTAGTACGCAGGCCTCTCTTGTTAATAATTATTAAATATAAAAAGCGGTCTAGGTGCGACCCGAAAGGTCCACACGACTAACTTCCCAGTGGAAAGAATAAAAAAATCATATGATTTAATATTTTATACAATTTTTCATTCGGCACAAAAAACGACTTGACAGATTTTGCTCAAAATTTAATGAGGTCTAAGTTACATAATTATGTGTTAAATGAAACTGGTCTCATGTCAATATCTTTGTTTCTCATCACTCTTTGTTCTCGAGATACACGAGACGAAAATTGAATCTGAACATACATACATACATACGTACATGTGCACACACGGGCATCCTTTTGAAACCATACTATTCGATTCTAAAGAGCTTGAAACGTGGAGATATGTTAAAATTTCCAATTTGTAAAATCGGACCCATTACAATAACCTCCCACTGGGAAGTTAATAAACACTTCAGTTCACACTTCTACAGTTCAAAGGATAAGTACCTTTATACTACGTTGGTGACCCTAAACTTTTAGTTAAATATTGGTTGTAAGTGATTTTAATGCCGTAATGCTGAGGCTTATAACGACATGTTATTACATGTAAAATCACAAACAAATTATAAAAGTGACAGGCCACAACTACAGAAACAATTAATAATAAAATTAATTGCATGTCGTTTATTGTCCTTAGGCTAGCCGCAATGATCCCAGAGTAAATGTTTTAATTAAATTCCTGAATTATTCTCAAAACCTTAATGATTTCCAATATATTGTAACAGAAAACCCGTTAATAATTAAACGACAAAAGTTATTTTGTATTTATTGTGTGAGATATAAAAATTATTACATTAAATTTATAAAACTTATCACAATATCCAGATGAATTGAGGTTTGAGGCAATTTTTAACGGCTTACGTCGTCATACGGAAAATTTATATATTCTATTTAAGGTGAAGTGGGCGCCAAAAGCAGATTTTTCGCGACTTTTGTGCGACTGGCGGCTGTTTGGTCGGCCCGCGCGCTATTTAATCGCACAATATTTATTTGATATTTCTTTCTAAAATTATATTTATTGAAAAATAATATATTCTTCTAAAAAATATTATACCCATAATTCACTCACGTATTTACTGGTGAACACGTAGCCTGAATTTAATTGAAATTGATTTCATTACATTCGAATCAAACAGCTTTTTCACTTAGTGGACTTACCTAAAAATTGTAGATTTTGAGGAAAATTTGCGATCTTTATCTATCAAGCCAAAATATGTCAACCGTGTTTTGGCCAACATAATTCACTAAGATCAATCTTTAACTTTTATAAGAAAATTAAAAAAATGTAGATTCGTAGTTCTTAATGAATTAAATAATTAATCATATATTTAATTCATTAAGAATAAATAAATTAATGACAAAAAATTGCTTTTCTGTGCACTTATAAAGCGTGGAAAATCTGCTTTTGGCGCCCACATCACCTTTAACGCAGTGGATATCATAAAAGGCAACTATAAGGGAATACCAGAAAAATCTCGTAGCTTCTGATAAAGGGGCCCATGACTAGTAGTGGACTTTAATAGGTTGTTGAGAAAGAAGAAGAATTCACAAGCAACAAAACGCGTAACAACGTAGCGCACTGCGTTCGTTAAGTACTATTAAAATTAAAATAAAACTATTATTTGAGGAAGCACAACCGTTCATTATATTAAATCTCTACCTATGAAATTGCCGTTCTGCAGTACAGGACTTTTCAAATCGAAATATTTTTGTTTGGATGACAATTTTTTTATTCAATATAGATTATAAAGAATACTTATTGAAAGTCACTTTTTTATTTACCACTGGTTCGGAAAACACCTTTATCCTGGGAAGAACCAGCAAGAAACCCGTTACTTTTTTTAAATAACAGCTAACAATCATATAATATTATGTTACAATTAACAACACAAAACAAATTAGAAATAGCTTGGTAGCGATCACCCTTCCCCAGGGGTTATTTTCATCCATAAATTCCTTAATATTACAATATTAAGGAATTTATGGATACCTTTTTATACAAACTTAGTTTACTTAAATTTTTGAACTTTGTATAGATAGGTCAAATTTTGTATCTTTTCTGGGTTTTTGTTGTAAAAGCGTAAACATCGCCCCAAGAACGAATTACAGACTCGTTGAAGTCGAGCAACTGATACTACTAGTTTGCGTCGGTTTCTAGTATTTACAGAATGAATATCACTAATTTTTGTAAAGCTACTTCTATTTTTGTGTACATAGATTACATTTTTATTAATGTATTGAGAGGTCTTATATTAAAATAAAAGTAAAGTAAAGTAACAGCCTATATAGGTCCCACTGCTATGAACAGGCCTCCCCTCATTTCTGAGAGGGTTTTAGGGCAAGGAAGTGCTCGTCGCGCTGCCCCAATGCGTGTTGGCGAACTTCACATGTCTTCAAATCAAATCAAATCAAATCAAATTCATTTATTTGCATAATACAGGTATAAGAGTTGTTACAAAAAAAAAATTAGAATATGTACACTGTATTGTTACCTTATGAGGTGTGCAAATACTCTACAATATAGTCTACGCATTACTAATTCAATAATGGTGCTTTGAAATAAAATTAAGAATAAGAAGAAAAAAAATATTGTCAATAGTTGAGTCTATAGTGCTAATTGTTGTCATATTAAATACCTTGATGTTATATAAACTCGAAATTAAATATTTTTGATAATACGAACAATCAAATTCAAAATGTTGTCATACAAAATTTAAGTTAAATTATAATTTAATACAATAATCTTATTAAATTGTTACAATGTGTTACATATATTAGGTAAATGTATAAATTACTATTATTCAATTATAATTAAATTCAAATTATTATTATTAAGTTACAATTAAATTAAAACTACTGCTATTAAATTATAATACTTTTATCCTCTAGGTACTCTTCGAAATATTTTTTCCTTATTCCTCAGACAAGCAGGTTTCCTCAAGATGTTTTCCTTCACCGCCGAACACGTGGTAAATCAGCAATTAAAATTGCAATTAACAATTTCATTGGTGCCGGCGGCGATCAAACCCGGGTTACTCGCGTTCTATAATATTTACAGCGAGCGTCAACCATCTGAGCTACTACGGCTCTAAGAAACTATATTAATTACCATCAATTTTTGTCTGAAAGACTCTTTAGGCTTTAAATCATAAATTGCTCTAATGGCCCTCTTCTAACTAATCTCAAATACGTTTTATTTTGAAAGCATGGATTAATTATTTCAAAATAAGTTATTTGTCATATCAATAAGATAAACGTTATGTTTTCTTCGCATTTCAATTATTTTAGTCTTCATGCATACGTTTGAAATTCGAGTAATTATGGAATATGAGTACCGTCCGTTTCCCCGTTTCCGTTCTAGAAATTTCGACCTGAAAAATGAACCCCGTAGTCTTCCCAAATTTTTGGTCGACAATGACGAATAAAAAGTGGTTGTGAAAGCTGATGATACTCAATTTACGGCTGAATTAGTAGCGGCGTTAGGATCAAAACGATTTTGGCTCATTTGCGTCATATTGGCAACATAAAAAAGCTTGACAAATGGGTGCCTAAGGAATTCAATGATCGTCAGCGCAAAGTATGCGTCGATGATATAAATAATCTGCGCGAGTATAAATGTGTTTAAAGTGAACTTAAGAATTACGAACATACTATCGAATATGTAGGTATAGTATGGTTTCTAACACTTTAGTATAAGATGTTATATCTTAATGTTATATCTTATTATCTTATAATATGTAAACTATTGTATGTAATGCTTATAAGAAATGAACTCTTTAATCCGAATATTTTCATGTCTTAGAAAACGTGTTTTTTTTGTAGCTACTTTTACTACTGTTTGACTCTAGTTACTATAATTCAAAAAATCAATGAATTAACGGTGAAATGTACGTGTACTGTAATTAAAAACGTTTAGGGTTGTTAGATTTATGAAATTCTGTGAACAGGCATCTCTGGTGAACTCTGTTGTAGTGTGAGTGGAATTACGGAACTAGATGGATCCTGAATGAACATCATCTGGCTCTTTAACCCCAAAACACTTCAAGCTTTTATCGCAAAAAAAAAGTCAAGCCAATTAAGCTGTCAACAGAATAACAAGTTTTAATATATTCCAACATCATATTTATAGTCCAATATTAAAGCAGACCACGTTATTATTAAAATAAATATTCACTAAATTATTATATAAATATTTCCAGCTTTTACATAAGACCAACACGCTGTTCGAGAACGAATGTGTGAGCAGGATAGTCGCGCTGGAGTCAGTGAGTAAAATAAGAAAGATAAATATAAGTGTATATAGAACTCGATACTCCTACTTTTTTGAACACTATAAAATTCGACCAAGTGCCCTTAGTGTGTTAGTTCGACAAAAGTGGTTGCGGACTCGGTCAAAGTTATTCAATCGGTTATCTTGTTTGTGGTTATTCCGCTAGAACAAGCACAGAAGAGTTTTCAGCAGTAAAGTTAACGACGTTGATATTCTACTTACAATTACTTAAATAATAATTCGGAGCTCATCTAAGTAATCACACTGCCCTTAAATTTCATTATTCTTAAAAGTGAATCATGAATTGTTCATGAAAGGTAAAATACAATATTACACAATATTCTGTAAAAACATTTAACACAGAAATGAAACTTTGACGGATTTTATCGCGTATATTAACGTATTTTCATTTCCCGAAGTTTCGAGTACTTTACGGCAATTGTGGTCACGGAGGGTGACTGAGGTGTTTTACGTCCCAACGTCATAGTTAACTACGGCTACCTTCTGTTTAAAATTGTTAATTTTTTGTCTGATATAGGCAGAATAAGCTTTTAAATATCTTGAATTCTTGCAGTTTTATACTTGGGTTTGGATTTCATTTTATTAATTATAGGTTTTCAAGTAAATGATAGCATCCAGCCATCTTCTCTATTGAAATTAGGATATTTTTTGATTTCAATAGTCTCGCAAATCATCCTTGTAAGGAATCGGTGTTCCTTAGCGAGGATTTTTCATCCTATGTGTTCACAGACTGCAGACTTCCTGGAGCGTCGATACTTTACATTAGCTATGTGTTTTTTACGTGTGTTTTAATTGATATTTTAGTTTATCATATTTAAGGGAGACCACATTCACAATCAAGCTTGTACACTCCTGTATCTTGTAGTACGATATTACTCTTGATTGATGGTAAAAATTGACTAATCTTGTTCGGTGGCTTGTAGCTAACTTTATCTGTGACTCCTCTGGCATATGGTATTACAACAGACACGCTAGGCTGTGGTCAGCTTCACTCATTCACTGTGGCCGGCTTCACTCGTTCACTGTGACGTAGGTGCAGGAGCCGAAGCTTTTGTCGTGCAAAACTTGCTTGATGAGTTGGAGCTCGACGGCCAGGTTTTTACTGTAACAGATCCCTCGTATTCTTTGAAACAAAGACTTTCTCACAGTAAGTAACTCATGAATGTTGGTGAGAATCACTGTATAAGTATCTGCCGGTATGGGTCTTTTCTCTATACTTATTATGGCTCTAGGTGTTATCAGGATCGTACGATACTTTCACAATTTTACCTTTAGATAAAGTTACTGCATTTGAAGACCATCTTAACTCCATAGTTTCTAAAATCCAGTTCACAATGGAGTTAGTGGCAAATAATTCTTTAGCTTTTCTAGATGTGATTCGGAATTAGAAGTGATTCGGAATCCTGATAACATCTTGACGGTTACCTAAGGGCAATCTCCACTTTATGAAAAGTCTACTTCACTAATTCTGATAAGCCCATTGTCATTGATATCAAATTATTAGCTTATTATTTATTGACATAAAAATGGTACAAGTTTAAAATCAAATTACGCCATAAAATATTAAATGGGGATTCTTTAAAAGGAAACAAGTAATTAGTCAATCAAGTAGCAATCAGTTGAGGTCAAACATTCGGCTAACCGCACTATTATGTTAACAAAGCGCTACTGGGCTTCTCAATTTACTGTCGCGAAAAGCTCAGATAAAGCATCTAAGTTTCGCATTACAATATTTATTTTCTCTGACTGTACGATTCTCATACATAAAACGGAACGATGTTTTACTGTTTATGTAAAAAAAAAACATATTTTTTTTAATTTATTCCTTTTCTTTTTTGTACTACTTACTCTTACTTGATCGTGTTAATCGTTATTGTATTCATGACGGGGTATATTATTATAGTTTAACATTGTCCTTACTTACTTATCTTCACGCACAATCCCTAACGGGATAGCCAGAGAGAACAGATCGCCAAGTGTCACGATCCTTACATACCTCTTTCGCTTCTTTCAGGTCACATAACATTGTCCAATAAGTGTAAAAATTATTAAATATCTATAATATATTGTCCATTCCTAGCACCGACTTATAATGTTCCAAAAATTTATTTCATTCAAAAAAATTTCAAATTAAAGACTATAACAGCCGCCATAGACAAGAAAGCTAGCCCTCTTGTCTGTATAACACGCTCCATACGTTATCAAATATCTGATGACGGTCTGTTTTTCTCTTCATTAGTTCAGGCTAAAAGCAGCAGAAAAAAGATATCAGACCGTCCAACACCTTAGTATTACCACACGTTTCATTGGTTTCTAATAAGGATTCGAAACTTAGAGAGTACGAGTATAAAATAATCATAAAAAGCTCGCATCCTGCATTACGTTTGTCGATACGAAAATCGTACTTGTTTTAAATTTTCGGTTCTTATAGTTGATAAACACTATAATATATATACTGTTGGTTTTAGATCTTCACTTATTTCAGAGAAAAATTTATGCAGAAGTTGGATATGCTCATTACTATCGACATCAAGTTAATTACATAACATATTTATAATACTGTTAGAAACATAACTGACAAAAATTTCAAATGGTATTATTTAAATTGTATGTCAAGATTCTAAAGTAATAAATTTAATTTATTCGAAACGTCCGTCTCGCTCTCCAGCCGTAAGTTGTTACTAATTTCTCTCGTGAATCACCAACCCGTTTGCGTTGCTCAAAAATCATAATTTTCATCATCAGCTCCTAAATGGCCACTGCTACACATGACCTCGCACAAGGGAGCAGTTCACAAGCGAATGACGATCGCAATAACTCGCACAGGTTAGTAATGAATCATAAACCACAGCTTGATTTTATTATGATTTCTTAGTCTGCGTTACCTGGGCGATTCAATCTTGTAGCCGTATTTTCCCAATGCGAATTAGTCTTGATCAAGCTGTTAACTTTTGTTTGTTAAATATCCTTTTTCTTTTTTTCTTTTTTGAACTGGGACAATTAAACTCCATTACTGACATTGCTTCATCGACATCACTTATACTAGGGAAGTTTCACCATAATATCATGACATAACCACTAATCTTAACAGACAAATTGGCTACTGCTATATCAAACGTATTGCAGCTTAGACTCAACTCTACGTCATCGCGCACTAAGTTTAATAGACCTGATTTTTAAATTCCGTTTAATTTCTATAAATTTTTATCATATCGTAATTTCAAAATTATATATGCAGTTATTACCAGTTGTATACAAATATCTGCATACGAAAAATTATAATGAATATCTTTATACTTAAATAAAAATCTGTATATGTAGTTCAATTTTGGTTTGGTGCATATAGGTCCCATGTTTATTAATAAGTGAGACTTATAATAAAAAAAAATGTGCCAACTGTATAACTTGCCTAGGATGTTGAAAAAGACCAGTAAGGGGATATTGAATTTGTGGTCGTATAGGCTTTCGGCTAGCCATCTATCACTTCTTTCACAATTTTCTGTCTAAATCCTTTTTTTTTTTGGTTAACATGGTCAAAACTCTGCCTCTTGAATTCTAACTACCCCCTCATGGATTACAGACGTGAATTTGTAATGTTCATGTTTGTAATGCTATTATATATGAATAAACTTTAAAACCGTATATACCTAGTATTCCTTCTTATTAAAAATAATAATTAATTCGGTACTTAAAATGTAAGTTTTGATGATTTTGGTAAAGGCAAATTTTTGGGAACAAAGTAGGCTCGTCTGATAAGAGAACTCTATTATTATTTCTCTTAAAAGTCGTGCTATTTCTACAATTATGTCAAAAGCTTCTGTTCTGTGTCTACGGCGTAAACACCACAGCTGTATATTAAATTATGTGACTGGGATTTATTTGCTACTGCTTGATATATTCCATAATTGGTATAACCGTTACGGAACTAAAGTAGGCTGAGGTTACATTTCACGATACTCAGTCACCAGACCTGGATTTGACACAAATTGTTGCCTTTCCATTTTTGATGTGTTTTGATTAATCTTTTCTATGATATTAGATCCGAGCTGCCTTTCGATAATTTTTTTATGTTTGAGTCACAATAACAAACTAGCACACAGTCCACCAAGTATGAGTGGATGCTGGCACCCATAGACATATATATTTAACCTTTGACCGAAAAGCTTTAACATAAAAAAACTTGTTCGTTACTCTGTGTTAGTATTAGAAAAATATCTTTATATCTATGGCTGAATTTAGTGAGCAGCATTTGCACCACCATTATCGTCATAGCTAGAAATCAACCTAATGAAATATTTTAAAAACAATTTTATGAAGTAAGTATCCCTACAATACAATATGAAAAAATATATCATAAATTTAAGTTTTACAACTTAGCTTTGAAAGCGGGCGTTTAAAAGTAATTTTAGTTCCTTCTGATGTTCTTGTTTAGTCTTCGCCTTTTAATTAATTACATAAAGTTTGAATAGTCTGAAAAGTTTAGTAATTTTATCGACAAATGCGTTTTACAATAAATTTAAAAAAAAATGTGGATATTATACAATCTTATCAAATATACTTTTTACTATCTAATAAGAAATAAGTTTTTCCGCAGATTATTCAATTAAATGTTCAATGAACTTGTACTTATATTTTAAATCAATTTATTTCTATAATTTATCATCTCTATTTTCTACCACTCCTAGGTATTAAATCGTACAATATTTCAAACCGTACTCGAAATTCCTCATACCACTAAGATATCACTGTTTTTATTCATCATCATCATCGTCATCATTACAGCCTATCAAAGTTCGCTGCTGAATATCAGTCTCTCTTAAAGATTTTTAAAACAAAGAAAATAATATAAAATAAATTATAACTGTAACTTTGACTTCAGAGTTTTGAAACCATCGAAAGAAAGAATCGCATATCGCAACTTAAAACACTGCTAGACTAGATCGATTTGGAAAAAAAAACGCAATCATCGATGCCAGCAGTAAAACTCGTATTTATGATTCATTTCAGGGATAATAATCTTTTTATTGCACGCCGAGTCATAAAATGTAAAATGAAAAAACCGGTCAAGTGCGAGTAGGACTCGCGGCCTGATGGTTCCGTAGTGCCGTGGTTTAGCTTTAAGTTACGGTGTTCCAATACCGCACGTAACAAGTATTTGTTTGAACTAAAAATAATGATCGGGCCTTGCTGTTTGCTCTTGTTGAATTCATGTATGTAAACTGCTTCTACGATACAGTATAAATCCTAGAGTGAGGCTTTACAGAACCAGAAGTCGGATTGGAGGACAAACTTAACTTTGGATTAGAATAATTCTCCATTACTTTTTCCGCCCGACCCGGGGCTTGAACTCGGGACCTCATGATCAGCAATCGAGTATACTACCAATAGAAAAACGATGCAGTGAATAATATAAAATAAACCCTAAAAAATCACAAGCATGATTGTAGGCGGTATATTTGTAACCTACCTTTATCTATATCTGAGCAACCTCAAAGCCGGCTTTTGTAGCGTTGAAAACGCATCGACGAGCGATCTGAAGCCTCATCAGCAATTATTGGGCGCGTAATGGACTGACGTCGATCAGTGCTTCATAACTATTGAGTCTGCGTTCTGTTACAACAAATTTTACGAAAAGTCAGAAAGTTATATGTTTGATTTAACGTTTTCATGAAAACAAATTTTGCTTCTATTTCTGAATAACACGTCGAATATTTTTTTCAATAAATTTGATAAACGAGTACTTAGTCAACCTGATGGTACATAGACAATGTGTTCAACGCTGACAGGTGGCATTTTGCAGCACCAGCCTATATGTCACAGCAGTACTCCATGCACAACCGAACTGGCGTTTTATATAAGGTAATGCCCCAGTGTGAAGTAACGACACACCCTTGCAAGAACATCTAGTTTCTTTGCGGATGCTTTGATCCTGGATTTAATGCGTAGCCCATAGTAGAGGTCCGGATAAAACTCAACCCATAACAACTGGAGGCGGTCAGTGTATTGCAAGGATACATTTCGGAAAATAGGGAGCAGGCTCCTTTAAGCGGTGAAAAGATACGCTTGTGTTTTGGAGGCGTTGAATTTCTCGAGATTGGCATCACTTCTTTGGAGACTGGCTGCAGTGAGAGATTCACACGCTCAATCATAGCTTCTCTTTTGGACTGGATTTGATCTTTCCTGGCCCGAGCATTCGGCTAGTACCTCTCCACAACTTTGCTGTCGTCTGCATACCGATAGATACCGGGAATAAGCAGATCATTAATATGCAGGAGGAAGATATTTTCAAAAGCTTGTCTAAAAGGATAGCATGTCAAACCCTGTCAATGGCCTTCGAGACATCAAGAGAAGCACAGTAAGTGCTTCCCCACTGCTTTCAAGGGCTTCGCCCCATATGTAAGTGGCATACGCTAGAAGATCCCCAATTGATCGATTTCGGCGAAACTTGGCTGCTACTCTATGTATACTATGAGTTGGGCGTTCAATATCCGCTCTATAATCTTACAAAGTATAGAAGTAATTGAAATTGTAAAAAGTATAGAAGTAATGCATAGGCTGCACATTGGCTAGATTCCAAGATTTGAGCACTATTCCAGTCCTGAATGGGGGCGGAACAAGCACGTCAACGCAGAAGATTTTCGTCAGAAAGAAGTGTTGCTACTGTCCAGACGGGAATTGCAAACAGAAAGAAAAGAAAACAAGTCCGTTTTCTCCTTATCCTATCTGGAGAGCCATCTGGTTTGGCCAGCGGAGGCAGTGTAGACCGGCAGAGGTTTGTTTCGGCCGTTTTAGCAAGAGACCAAAAAACTCTATTGCCAGATGGTTTCATAGAGAGCTTTGCAACGATGTGTTTAATTCTGTCGAAACTGGCTTTCCGTAATGATTTTTTGCGGTATTTTCACGCCTTGGTAAAAGCTCGCTTCCTGTAACCAATACCCGGAGCTTTGTTTTCCAGCACGAGCGCACTCGGCCTTGAACTATGAGCGAGCTTTACTACCAAAGGTCACATCAGCAAAGGGAATAAAATACTCTATCACTTGGCGTATCACATCAGTAATGGCATCCGCGTAGCTCAACGGATCTTCAGACGAGAAGCAGTCCTGCCACCAAGGATAAGAAATACCACACCACAACTTGTATCACCACATTCGCATTCATAGAAAATCCTAGTTAGGTGGGGAATAATATTGACACAGATTTCACCAGACAGTGGTCAGAAGGTCCCAAAGGTGAGATAGCCTGCACAGCGTACCTGTCCGGAGCGGTCGTCAGCAGAAAGTTGCGACAGTTGGCAGTGCGTCCATCTACATCGGTTACCCTCCTGCAATTGATAGTTTTAGAAAGAAAAACTCTAGTTACTCCTTCACAAGTTTGTAACTTTTTAAATAATTCGGAGTTAATATAAATTGAAAACCTTTAAGAGGTATCTCTTACTTTTAAAAAAATTCAAAAGCTATTTTTTGCATTACGCATTTATAAACACAAGCAAGAATTCACATATAATTTAAAATATTATTACTAAATAAAATGTGTAACTTACTTTTGTCGAAAGACCTAATACAAAGTTTTTACCTATAAAACTTCCGTTTTGTTGAACTGGCTACTTTGCACTGTAATAAACCATAGGTTGTAGAGTGAATAGGTCATAATGAAATAAGTATTAAAATATAAGAAATTAAACTTATCAGTTGCAAGTAATTTGCTGATATGTATGTTATACATCTACAATATTTATGTACAATATTGACAACGAACATGAAACTAATAAAATACGACGAAATAAGAAAATAAATACGTATTAATTTAAGACTGCCACTAAATTGTTGATATAAGCATTTAAAATTTACATCATAATATATAATCGCTATATTAATAATTTATATTTTAATTTAATACTGACCTGCCCCGGCTTTACCTGGGTAGGATATATTAATGTGACGTTATTAGTCAGGTCAATCTGGTGATACATAAAGTTACAAGAAGCTGAAAATCGGTAAAATTGTTCAAAATATAATTATAAACAAAATTTTAAGTTCTCCACCATTCCTATGTATGAAAAAAAATTTACTCAAGGTCTAAGGTAAAAAAAGAGTTTTTCGCGATTTTCACCAAAACGGAAAGTTTTGTCATAAAAATACTCCAGACAAAAGTTGTAGATCATAAAATTATCTACAAAAAATGTATCAATACTATTTTGCCTATGAGCCACCGTTTCTGAGATATTACGATTCAAAAAGTTGTACAAGTTACACAAACAAGTTAAACAAACGTCATAATATGCACACGTTTCCACGCCACTAATGAGTGTACTTAGCGCGTTTTTTCAACTTTTTTTTCCCAGTACGCCTACCACACGAGTCAGTTATGATCCTGTTTAATTTGTAACTATTGCAAAATAATGGAAATTAGCAAAGATTGGAAAAAATTAAAGCGATAACAATTAAAAAAGCAGTGAAGCTTATTCGTCCGATTTAAATTCTTCTTCTTGATTTTCTTCAAGTTCTTGTACTTGTTCTTGTTCTTTTTCTTGTTCTTCTTCTTCATCTTCATATTCATTTTGAGAGCAAGTAAATTGCATTAATAGCAACGTATCGCATAACATCTCGTTGGAATAAAACGAATCCTCCACTGTTGGTGATTCAACATTAGAACGGTCGTGTTCTCGCCTTGACAATTTGTACATGCCAAAGAACAAAACAGTCCATTTTTTGTAACCACATTTGGCGCAGCATCCATGTTTGCAGTTGCAAAAATTGTGTTTAACAGTTTTTCGGTGCAGGTGGGAGTAAAGTTTGAACTGGTTCTAATGTATTGTTGATCAACTTTCAACCCCACTCTGTAGGTGTAGGGTCTTGCTGATAACCAAGCCACACTTGAACTTGATAATATACCCGAAAAAGATATTGATGAACAGCAACTGAGGTTGAAGGAAGACAAGCTAATTGAAATTGTTTTTTATTTTTAGTATTTTTAACGAAACACATATCAATACTTATCTAAGCAGGTATTTTTTAGGAGCTCCGTTTCTATGTGAAAGAGGAAAGCGAATGCCGTTGGTGATGATTTCTTTTTTAAGTTGAATTACTGTTTTTAAAAACTTGAGCACATTAAACTAAATCTTGTTTTTCAAACGTCGTATCACAGTAAAAAATTATACACGATTTCGACTCTTTGTAAAAGTAGACAAACTTTTAGAAGAATATATTCCCGATTGATCTTGAGCTTTTCCTGGTTTTAAGAAGAAAATAGCTTTTACAATTGGAGTTCGAGCAGTGAGTAATGCGAGTAAGTCTACATCTTCACCAACAACAACAGTTGTATTTGTCACATTGAAATTGTACAATGCGCAATAAATCCTCTGGTAAATTATAGTAGAAAACGTTCATAGACAATTGGTTATATTTTACTCTTACGAAGGTTAATATATACTATTCTATTAACTTTTACAATCAATGTACTTATTATATATTTTATTCTATCGCAGAAATCGAGATTCATCGTTATTAATTCTAAAGTTTTTGTTATTCGATTGCGATACACTCTTCGGACCGTGGATCACTAATATATTGCTCAAAAGTTAATTTCTCTTTCTCCCCAGGTTTCAATATCTAATATTTCACTAAAAAGGGTGGCAGCTCTGCCTACTAATTTCGACGTAATTACTTGAAACATGTACAAATCTTGTTCTGTATTGCTTATTTCCGTACACAACTGTATAACATATTTACATTTACGAATGGACAAATTAAGTAAATTTTTACCACCGTCAATTCTCGGAATAATACCAGAAAGTTGCTTAGGAATCCGTTTTATTTTAGGCATTTTTATTAAGTTATATTTATAAATAATTTAGTTCAATACTAATAGTTAAAAATATAATAATTTAAACGTTCATCAATTTCAACGTCTTGTGAAAATAAAAAAATTCTTAACGTTTATTAATATCCTCCTTCGAGAAAATCTATGACGGAGGCTTATGCTTAGCAGTTAATTTTTTTTTATAGAATAAAGATGACAATCGACTACATAGTCAACGTGATTGTTGGTAAGTGGATGCTGTGCTCTTTTCACATCTATTTCTATCTCCGATTATCCGGAATTTCAATGGTCTGTAATGAATGGATGAATATATAAACGCACACGCACACGGACACGCACACGCACACACAATAGCACCATGCCAACATTCATCACAATAGGTTCAGCCATTCCGAAGGTTAACTCGAACAGGCATACACTAATATTGTTTGTTAAGTTATTTACACTAATTTCAAATGCTCAAATGTGCAAAAATGATTAATCCAATTAAAAGAATTTTGTAGTGATACATAGACAAAAGCTGTACTCAATCACGAAAGCGGTCGCCATTAATGATACCAGGTGGTTATCCAACGAAAAAGCGTTAGGTTATCTTACATAACTTTGAAAAGAAAATGTTATATGTCCGCTTCGAATTATGGATCTCTATTGAGGCTGTTGCCGAAAAGTAATAATAGAAGAGCACTCACAAATAATAAAAGAGGTAATTCACATTCGTGACGTTACCAAACATTTAAACCAGTTAGTACCGTGAAAAGGGAAATTATTCATCCTATTTTTTGCTGTCTTTTATTAATGCAATTGCGATAGCTCATGTTTAAAATAAATGACAAAACTTTCACCGTATACTTAAGGTTTCAAACTCTAATAGGTGCTCGACTGTCGCTTGATACCTAGCAACCCTTTACCAAGTTGAATTATTCATGTGTCTTTGAAGATGTCGATCGAGACGGAATACGAAAATAGTAGTCAATAAAATAATTTCAATTCACTTGAAATAATTGAGAGGAAATGTTAGCTCAATTAAAGTATTTTTTTAATTTACTGAATTGTTATTAGTATTTGGTTGTATGGATGTTAAAAATTTTCAATTGCGTTTTGTGCTATTCGTAGTAGCAGCGTTTAATATTCATATATGATAAAAAACTATAAGCGGTAATTGTTTTGCTACAACTATTTTGAATTATCTTTAGGAAGATATTGCTGCCCATCTCCATTTCAATTTCCTTATATCCTTACATACCATATTCTTTTTTTAAATTATATCTGTCTGAATCTCTTTTATTCTATAATCACTTGGGTAAATGACCTTATCAAATTAATTAACCGTGCATATCAATTCTTTAAAAATTAATTAAGGTTCAACATTCAATGCTTTACGTCAAACACGTACAGTCAATTTTTTTTTATATTATTTAAATCCCCTAGGCATTTGCACATCTGTTTGCTTTTAACATAACTATTTTGTCCTTGTATTTGCCCAATATTCTTATTGCAATGTGAATGTCAATGACAAACGTGTTCCTTGTCAGTGTTATTCACATACACTATTACTCTATTCCATTCATCTATGGAAGTGAACACCGATAAGACGAAAAGAGTTATTCCATTTATCCATCCCAGTGTGGATACTCGAAAACGATAATTGTAATTCGAATATATAATTTTTCTTTCAATTTCGTCCTTCGGCCTTGTACAGTCATTTATAGAAACATGATAAAAACTGACTTAATATACAAAGAAGACATTACCTATAAAAATATATACATACTTCTTATTTTAAAGGTCAACGCTGAAATAAAAGGAGTACCTCACAGAATTACAGATTCATTGGAATCTTGGCATTAAATAATTTAAAATGAAGTTGAATACCAATCGTAACGTTTTTGGAATGCTTGCATTAAAAAATTTTGGAACGCCCAGTTCTTCACTAACATATCCATGGTAGCAAAGAAATTTAAAAAACGATTGCAAATGTACATTAAATGTGACGAAATTATGTAGGATATCAAATTACGTCTACTCAATAATGAAATTAGTGTTGGTAATTGCCTGGACATATTGCAGAATTTATTAATTACGCAATAATATTATTTAAAACTAAGAAGTTAAATTTAATTTACATGCAATACGTAATGCGTGAACTTTAGTAAGCTGTAACGGTAAAGGTAACGCCAATACGTAATAAGTTTTTTGGTAATGTTTGTGGTTATTAATAATTAATTAATAATTGAAGTGTATGCGTTTAAATGTAGACGTACAAATATCATGTTGGTACTCTCGGTATAAATGCAACTCCATTACTAGGTATTAGATTTTAAGAAGGTTTTGGGGCCTTTAGTCCGCCTTTTAGACTTTTATTTATAGAAAATGGGCAAACGAGCATGAGGCTTACTTGATATTAAATATCGACCGGCGCCCATAAGCAACTGTAACAAGGGGAATCACAGGTGTTCTGCCGCAGTTTATATTAACATTGGTAAATAGTCTTTTTTGTTTAAAGTACGTAATGTTTTGTTTTATTAATAAATTACTCGTATCGATTTCTAAGTTTATTGCTTTATTATCAGAGATCACATAGTCAATTACTTGAGATTATTTTTTTTTAGAAAAAAAAGTAGTACTAGTAAGTCGAAGCAGGTGGAGGTCTCTTTAGCAATTCTAGTTGGTTTATCTATTAATTGGTTAAGGTTGTGTGAAGCTATGAAATTTTATATTAATATTAAGCAAACTCCACCTCCTTGTCTATATTTCCGCCAAAAGTATGACATAATTGTATAGTCTGGGATTGTTAAGGTATTAATGTAGTATTCGTCTTTCCAAAATTCAGATAATGATAGTTTATCAACATCTGTTTCTAACATTATTTGTTCAAGTATGTCAGTTTTGTTACCAATACTTTGAATATTTTGATAACTTAAAGATAACTTATTTAACTTGTTTTTGAAATGTCCCGATCTGCTGACGCGTAGTGGAGTTATTTGGCATGGCATCTGGCAAAGACTGTTCTTGGTACTGCATAGAAGCTAGTGGGGTTGAATCAGTAATATCGACGTCCTTTGTAGTAGTAAAATTACAGGTATTTGTGTATAGTTTCCCATCAATGTAGAGTTGATTATTTTTTATATATGCGTTTTGTTGATTTGTCTTCGCTGTTTTCATATTTCTGATAAGTAATTTTCTTTCTTCTAGCATTTTCCCACTGACAAATTTTCCTACGGATAATCCAGTATTTCTAAGCTTAGCGGTATTGTTTATTACAAAATCGGACATCCTTTTATGAAAAAGGATATCCGGTTTTGTAATAAGCAATACCGTCAATTATTAATATGTATTTCATCGATCAAGCATCTCAGGCTGACCCAAAGAAACATTTAAGTAATGTAAAAAATAAACTCGATAAAATCAGCAACAAGTAGTTTTAATCATGTGCATGTTCTGTAATAAAAACAATTTTGTTTTGTCATTTAGTTTTAGTGACAACAAAAAAGATCAAGACGCATGTGTTTCACAAACATAAAAAATATTTAAGAAAAATATTCCAGATTGTGCATTAAAGTATTGTAAGTCACGATATGGAGCAAAAAATGAACGTAGTTTCGGTTTATTATCGTAAGAATAATGTATATTTACCAAATATTCTTTAAATTTTATTATTTATAGTTGATTGTTCTAGAAGAATGAAAAATTATTAAAATAAGTGCCCTCTGTTATCCAGTAACGTCACTATTTATTTACCATTATGTTAGTGATTGACAACGTGCCTTAAATTGATTTTTATTCTGTAGCATCACCTAATGAGGAATAGCTTAAATGTTTTCCAAATAAATATTCAGCGTAGTATTGCTATGTTTCGCTAGAGAGCGTAATACACACGTGAGCTTACAGGTTTTGTATGTAAAAGTTCCCAATGTCCTCTCTATAGCATGTATATTTAAATGTCGTTGAGGCCGACGATAGTTTCCTCGTTTTCCATGGCGTTTGATTTCTTCTATGTATTGATGTTCATTATTTCATGGAATAACCTTAAAATACGATCTCGTTAAATAGCTTGTTTTCAGTCTCACGATACCCTTCCATGAGGCCATAAAGTACTATTTTCTTTGAGTTTTTCAAATTATAGAGTTCTTCTTCAATTTTGATAATTTTTTGTTGAGGTTATTTCTTTCTTCTTGAAGTTGCTTTTGAGAATTTATTAATGTACTGTTAAGATCGCTTTCTATTCCATTTTTAAAATATTTTAAAGAATTGTTAATTTCATCTTGAATTATGCTCCTTACATCTGAAGTATACAAGTTTTCATGCGCTCTAGTTTCGTATCCAATAAATTACCAATTGTAGTGTTATGCTACTTACATATCATTTTACACTATTTTAAATTTATTTTTCCATTCTGTTTTTTATTTTCTGCATTCACCTCAAATTTTTGCATCACCTTTATTTCCATAGGATCCTGTAACGTTTTTAAACCATAAGAACACAATAACAAATCATTTTCACTTCGTATTTTCACGCTATCAGCACTTTTTAAATCGGTGTCGATGGAGTCTACCTTTTTCGATCTTTTATTTAGTTCTCCGTACTCTGCAATTTCGGGCTTCGTGTGCGCTGTTGCGCTACCTTTTTTTTCTATATCAATAATATCTCATTTTTCACTTAAATCTTGCCGTTTCTCTATTACGAGCCTGAAACCAAAATTTGACATGTTTTGACATCGTTGTTTATCTGGTTGTCATGCCAATTTTTATTCAAATTCCGTTAAGTAAGTTACCGGTCTGATGTTTTCACTTCAAAACTTCCACAAAAATACTCTTTTCTTCTTGGACATTTACAAAAATTTGCTTTTAATTTAATATAATTTCCCGTTCTTATCTCAGATCCGTCGTCGAGCGCGGAGCTCTCTAAAAAAGTATAAAAGCCGAACAATCGGCCAATAAAGGAGTCTCGCTTCAGCTTTCAAACTAGAAGCATCTCCTAAAGACCTTATCCCGGAGCCGCACTGCCCCGGGACCCTGCAAGCCTCTGCCTTCACCAGAAGTCGTCGCCTAGCCACGCCTACGCCTCCACCTACTAGTGCCCGCGCTATCTTTAGCCGCTGTGCGTGCTTGCTTCAAGCGCTGCGGAGTGCCTACTCCGGGCGCTGTGTGTGCCTACTTCAAGCGCTGCGTGTACCTACTCCAGACGCTGCGTGTGTACTCCGGCGCTGTGTGCCTAGATCAGTCGCTGCGTACCTACCACAGGCATAGCCTGTGCATACTCCGTGAGCGGTGAGCACCATTGCCAAGCGCGGTGTGCCACCTTGGTCTTCGGGCTCCGTTTCAGTAATCATTTATCTTTGTTATTTTTTTTAAAAAAAAAAAATAATTGTAATTCACGTCACCCATCATCATCTTCATATTTTTTTTTATATAAAACTGTAAATATCTTTTAAAATTTTAAATAAATTATTCGTTTTTGTTCTATTTTTGTTGTTTCGTTATTGTTAGGTTAGGTTCTTTTGTTTTTAATTGTCGCTTCACGACACAATTTGTTCTAGCGTTAGCGATGTGCTTATTTCCATGTCTTCTGTGAGTGTGGTACTTGCATTTTTCTCAGTGGTTTGAATCTGAAGAGTGTTTTACGCTATGTCATCAATGCTAATATCGCTATATAATATCGCACTTATGTTAATATGTTCATTTATAGTTTCTTTTTCGCAATGTTACGTTTGGATCTGCTAATTCGTTATATTGAAGTAGAATCTTTATATATTTGGATTCGCAATTTTTAGTATTTTGCAACGACAATCCAATTTTGTTTTCTTTCAGCTGGCATAATATTGTAAAAATATTTTTCCGATACATTTGCGCAGTTTAAGTCATAATAATTTTTACATAGTGCACATCCAATTTATACATCTTTAGAAATCTTTAACTTAAGTACAACTTGGGTTATATATTTTTTGTGTTTTTTAGAACAGCAAACACTTCAGTTATTGATTACTGGACACATTTTAACCACATTTTGTTGGTATATTAGGTATTTTTAAAATAAAAAAGTATTATTGTATTTTCTATAGTTATTTTATAGAATATATTATTTTATTTATTTATATTATATTGGTTAATTATTACGTAAATACTCTATAGTAATGTTTTAATAATAATATTTTTTTGTTTTTAGCTATAACAACTTGTAAAATGGACGATCGACGTCAAGCACAAATTTGTTCGTGGCTGGAATAGGATTCTGGTTATGCAGCATTGGATGCAGATCTTGAGAATGGAGAAAAACTTCGTGTTGAAACCATAGAAAGCGACAGTTCCATTATTCGCAGTCATCATGTAACAGATACGGAGCAATCTTTGGATGAAACTGAAGCTGATATTTAAAGTCTTGCGCCGCAACAATCAAGAGGTAGGTCCCCAAACTATACTGGAAAAGACCGATCAACGAAATGGTTTATGCATAAGCCATTACGTAACGTACGTACCAGGAGTTGCAATATCGTTATCCACTTACCAGGAGTCAAAAATTTTGCCAAGAACCCCTTGAATGCTTTTCATTGTTTGTGGATGAGTCAATGATAGACAAAATAGTCCTGTACACAAAGATGTACATCATAAAGTTACACGAAAAGTTTTCACGAGAACGGGATTAAGCCTAGCCTAGGCTCCTAGACCCTAGGCCAAGTGCATTCTGTTCAATATGCCCTAGACGTAAGAATAGACTGTCCAAAAAAGCATGCACTTTATGCAAGCAATTACTCTGCACCGAACATATCACATATACATGTTCAATGTGTTTCGAGACGCACACTCGTATAGATCTCATTGAAGACAATTTTTTTTATGTTTTTTGTTATTCATTATAAATAATCCTAAATATCTTGCAATTATATAATAATAATATAACGATTTAATTTTCTTGTATTATTTTAAATAATGCGATAAGGAACGCTTCTATTCTGAAAATTTTCTATAAGATAATATTTAAAAAAGCAGCATATTCTCAAAATGGGAAAACGAAAAAATGAGGCATAATTGTAAAGTATGTTGGAAAATATGTCGCTTGGTGAGAGACGAGTGCAATACGAAATAAACTACATTCACACACAACAAAGCATAATTAAGATTATCATAAACTAAGTAGCAAGCCATTCTCGCTCAAAAAGGAACAGCTCACGACGTCGTATATATTCGCCAGTATTTCCAGGTAAGAATTACATTATGTTTCTCACTTTCATTTTTATGTAATATGTACTTCTAATAGGTCTTTATTAATATAGAATATATAATTGTAACACGTCAGAGAAATGACCGATAAAACGTTCAAAGTATTATGCGTAAAATTTATTTACTAAGTAACGAGATAATAAATAAAATTGTGAAAATAATATTTTAATCAAATCTGTCTAGAAATTCCTTGAGATCACAGAGTACATTTACTTGAAACATTTATCATCAACTCCTGCATGTTGCTATAGGTGCAATTTGTTCTCAGCTATTATTTAACTATTTTTTTACAAAATACACATTATTCAAAATTACCCCAAAACCAAATGAATTAAATACCATTTCACACCATACAATATGTATATATATTTATTAAAGATAAATATAAAAATAATAAACTGTAAAATTTTGTAATACATGCTTTTTTGCTTTCACGGTACGATATTAGAGTGAAAATTTCACATAAATACACTTAATGTATTTAACTTAAATAATACTGGTAAAAATTGCTGTCCTACGCTCTTATTTGTGTTTGTGTACTACAAATAGATTCATTATTCCTTCATGTGTAAATAAAGTAAATAACTATAAAATTATAAAAATACTAAGTAAGAAACCTAAAATAGTCACGCTTTGTCATAAAATCGCATTTCAATGTCTTGTGTTGACATCCATAACTACAAAATATTTAACATTATGTAAATGGTAGTGTAAGTCATCACTGGCAACACGCACTGGTTGTACAATCTAGTTTTTAGAGATTGAGGTATACCTGACGAAAAGATATGTCGTAATTTCCCGAACGCTGCCCAGCCGAGTTGAATCCGTCGATTGACCTCTCGGTCGAAGTTGGACTTACCTAGTCGGACTATTTGTCCCAGGTAAACGTACTCGTCAACAACTTCGAGCATAGTGCTCCCAACAACTACCGGCATAGGTGTGACATGGACATTAAACATGATCTTTGTTTTGTCCATGTTCATCTTAAGACCTATCCGTTGGGAGGCACTATTGAGGTCATTGAGCATAATGCTTAAGTCCTCCAGCGATTCTGCCATAATGACTATATCGTCGGCAAATCGAAGGTGAGTGATGTACTCGCCATTGATGTTAATACCGTATCCTTTCCAGTCCAGTAGCTTGAAAACGTCTTCCAACGCAGTGGTGAAGAGTTTCGGGGATATAACATCACCCTGTCTTACACCTCTCTGCAGTTGGATAGGTTTCGAACTCTGGTTCTGTACTCGGATAGCCATCGTAGCCCTACTGTACAAACACTTCAGCACTTCGATGTACCGACAGTCAACTTGGCACCGCTGAAGGGACTGTAGCACCGCCCAAATTTCGACGGAATCAAAGGCTTTCTTATAGTCCACATATGCCAGGCAAAGTGGCAGATTGTACTCTTCGGTCTTCTGTACAATCTGCCGCAGGGTATGTATGTGGTCTATGGTACTGAAGCCTTTTCGGAAACCGGCTTGTTCGGGAGGCTGGAAGTCGTCGAGTCTGCGTGCGAGACGATTCGTAATGACTCTCGAAAATAGCATGTAGACGCGGCTCAGAAGGGAAATCGGTCTGTAGTTCTTCAAGAGAGCGTTGTCGCCTTTCTTAAAGAACAAAACCACCGCGCTTCTGCTCCACGCCTCCGGAGTAGTGCCACCATGGAGGACGGAATTGAAGAGCTTCCGAAGGACTTCAAGTACCGGTTTTCCACCCGCTTTCAGAAGCTCCGCTGTAATTCCATCCTCGCCCGGGGCCTTGCCGTTTTTAAGGTGGTGGAGAGCCATTCTAATCTCGCTCAGACTGACGTCCGGGATATCATCGGAATAGTGTCGGATAAGACTTGCTCTTGGATCGTTACTCACACTTACGTGTGGCTCCAACGATGATGTGTACAGCTGCCCATAGAACCTCTCAATCTCACTCAAAATCTCAGGTATCCCGGAAACGATGTTGCCACACTCAATCTTCAGCTTTGACAGTTGGCTCTTTCTGGCAGACAGATCTCTGGCAAAGACTTTGGAGCCCTGGTTCCGCTCGATCGCTTCTTTAATACAAGAAGTATTAAAGTTGCGTAAGTCTCGCCGCATGCATTTGGAGATCTGTCTGTTCAGTTGCCTGTATGCTGTCAAATCTGTTGACGATTGCAGCCTCATCTCCCGTCTAATAGCCATGAGATTAAGAGTGTGATCGGAGAGTTTTTGTGTTCTTCTGCGGCGGGTCTTGCAGAACTTAGCTCCGACCGCATGGACAGTTTCCACGAGCTTGTAGTTCATATCGTCCACTGCATTGCAATCTTCTAGGCACTGGAAGCGGTTACGTAACTCGAGCTGAAAGGTTTCGGGATTCTGGATTAGAGCACGAGGGGGACGGAGCGTTGACTTCATTAGACGAGACCTCTCCAACTTAACGTTTAGGTTCAGTGTGCCTCTAACCATTCGGTGATCGCTGCCAGTTTTCACCCTTGCGATCACTGAGACATCACTGAACAGTTGGCGTCTGGTCGTCATAATGAAGTCAATCTCATTTTTTGTCGAACCGTCGGGGCTCGACCAGGTCCACTTCCTGTGGGGCCGCTTCTGGAAGAAAGAGTTCATCATAAAGAGTCCCTCTTTCTCCATAAAGTCGGCCAGCTGCTGGCCCCTTCGGTTCCGTTGCCCTACTCCAATTTTCCCTACCTTCAGCTCACCGCTTTCTCTTGTGCCTAGTTTTGCGTTGAAGTCTCCCATCAGCACCGTGTAGTGGGTTTTGGAGGAATGTATGGCTCTGGAAATATCCTCATACATTTCCTCCACCTCCTCATCGGGATGTGCCGAGGTTGGTGCGTAAACCTGAATGACCTTCAGCGAATACCGTTTGGTGATTCTGAGTATGAGGTACGCGACCCTCGTCGACACACTCCCAATCTTTACAACGTTGTTGACGAGAGACTTGTGGACGATAAATCCGACACCTCCTTGGGACAGATGGTCGCCCTCCCGGTGATAGAACAAGTTGCCGGACTCGAGGATTGCCGTGTCCTCCCCCTCTCTTCGGACCTCGGATAATCCAATAATATGCCAGCGCAACTTGTCTACCTCTTCTTCCAGCTCTAGTATCTTCTCGTCAGTCCTCAGGGTGCATGCGTTATATGTTGCCAGGTCGAGTCGTCGTAGGTGGCAACCGAACCTCCACCGGAGATTCTTAGCACCCCCTGCCCCGCCGTTACCATGGTCGCCACCGTAGCCAGGAATAGCGGGGCCGCCGGGGACTGGGGCGTCACGTCACGAAACGGCTGAAGTGTTTCTTAGAATTTCAATCACTCCCAGCTGAACTAATATTCGCAATCACAGAAGACTTTGTACACAATGCCAAAAACGAATCTTTCGTTTTACACTCTAATTCACTAACATGATTTCGTTTAACATATTTCCACACAAAGCAACGCTCTATTAATCTATTATGATACCTATTAGTCTAAATAGTCCCTTCAGTACATGACTTCGTGTTCGATATTTCATAGTTATAAAAACAGTCAAAAAATCTGTAACTTGATTAGTAAGCAATGCTCTTAACAGATCCGACACACGCAACTTATTGAAGAAACAACTATCAGAAGCTCTTAAATGAATGCTGGAACAAATAAAACTTTTAATGAAAAGCAAAGGCTGACTTCAAAGTACTCAAAATAATAAAATGATTTCCACGTAATAGCTTTTGTTGTCGAGACTAAGACCTACCGAATTCAAAAGTTTAATTTTAAGGCCCCTTTAAGTGGACTATGGAATTTCTCAAGCTCAAGGTATCAACTATTATTTCGTCTAAATGTTTACGTTATAAACTTCAATACCTATTTTCCACCTTAAGGGCCTGAATTATTCCTCCAGATTTTTATGTGACTACCTATATAATTAATAAAAAATGTCATCTACTTCTTCACTATTGACGAAAATACCGCGTGACCTACGTACAAAAAAGAACCTCCTGATTTGCCTTTCATTTATTTATTATTTCCCTATTACAAATAAGTACAAAGCGCAGAATACATTAGAAGTCGGCTAAATATCATTGCTCGCAGAAAACTCTATTTGATTGTTTTGAGACGGAGTTCCTACTACTGACGAGAATGAAACCACAGTAGACTTCTTGATTTGCGAGACATAGATAAATATCATGTTAAAGTCTAAATGCATTCCACGATTGTGAACAAGCCTCTTTTCATTTCAGATAGGGTTTCAAATGCAAAAAATGAACTTACCTGGCTGACTCAATGCTTGGTCATGGCTATCTTTATATATCGCCAACTGTAAATGTTAATAAAAACCTGGTTATTTAGTATATTGTAAAAATTTATTGCATAGTACGGAAGTGAAAACAACTATATTTTAGTTTTCACTTCCGCACTATGCAATAAAACCAACAAAAAATATTTACATAAAAATAAAGTTACAGTATATATATGTTATCACTTTGAAAGGGATTTATTTTGTCATTAGTCTGCCATGCAGCACAAGTTCGTGATGGCGAATTTCACTTATCGAAATATTTTATCCATAAAACGAGCAGATTTCCTCAAGATGTTTTTTTTCACATACCAAGAACCAAGAACGTGATAAATCAGCACTTGGCAATTTCATTGGAGCCGACGGGAATCTCTTATACGTGGTAGAGCCATGCTGCGGGTATATTATAGTTGTAGCACGAATGGGTCGGCTTGACCGGAGATGGTGTAAATGCTGCTGTGTATCGTATGGTGAGTGTAGAAAACCACAGACCCTCGTTACTGGAGACGAGACATTAAATTTTAGAAAATGCATCTGCCCTTTGATTCGTTTTTGCGGACAGATGTATATGTCTACGAGTTGCAGCATCCATTTACCATCACATGGATTTTGTGCTTTTTTGTCACCAATATACTATTAAAAAACCCTGGGTTGCAGATGTGCCGTAAACAATTATGGTGATATTAGCCATTGAGCTACCAAGACGCCATTATTATTTTATAATAATAATTCTTCAACTAAACGAAAAAAATATAAATATCAAACAACATCACCTGCAATTCGAAAAACTTAAATAAGTTGAAATTATGTAGGCAAATAAAATAAGAACTTCAATATCACAGTCATCATCATTATAGCCATATATCTCTTTAGAAGTCTATTGCCGAACGTAGGCCTCCCACGAGGAACGCCACGAAACGCAGTTCTGAGCCACCTGCATCCTACATCTTTCTGCATATCTTTAAAAGTCGCCACAGGTTGTCACTCCATTAAAAATCACTTCACATCGCGTACCGGTACGAAGCTGCTACCGAAGACACTTTCAAACCTTTTTTATTAAGAACTTGTTATAAATATTAAATTATGATTTAACTAAATCAATAATCTAATTATGAGCAATTCAACCGCCACATGTTATTGACAAGATTAAGGAAACGTCACAGTTAGCTTTGGGTGCCAGAGGTAAACACAACACAATTCATCATTAATTTATTCATTAATTACAGCCTTTTATAAGTCACCTGCTGAACAAAGACCTCCCCCAAGGAATGCCGCAAAGAACGATTCATAACCACCTGCATCCATCGACTTCCTGCATGTCTTACCAGTTTATCACTTTATCTACTAGGAAGCCACTCTACACTTCGTCTACCAGTACGAGGCTGCCACTCGAGAACCTTTCTTACCCATTGGTTGTCGGTTCTTCGAGCTATATGGCCGGTCCATTGCCAATCCACATATTCGTAAATACAACAAAAAATTGTCTCTACTTGATTAAAACTACTTTTACGGATTTTATCGCGTTTATTTTTACTCTTTTTTTTTAATTCCCGACGTTTCGGGCGCTTTCCAGCACCCATGGTCACGGGGGGACTGAGATGACTGACGTCCCGATGTCATTGTTAAACCCGGAGAACCTACAGCTTTTTTAATTATTGTTTATGGTCCGATCTATGCAAAATGAAAAGCATACCACTGCAAGACCTCAGGACATAGTCAGTTCATTTTGCATAGATCGGACCATAAACAATAATTAAAAAAGCTGAAGGTTCTCGGGTTTAACAATGACGTCGGGACGTCAGTCATCTCAGTCCCCCCCGTGACCATGGGTGCTGGAAAGCGCCCGAAACGTCGGGAATTAAAAATAAAAAGTAAAAATAAACGCGATAAAATCCGTAAAAGTAGTTTTAATCATGTGCAATGTTCGCGTAAATATAAGAAATCATTATTGTCTCTACTTCTTCATCAACTTGTATCTAGTTTCTATCTCTTCCCTAGAACCTAACAGGCCATAGCTGAACTCCCATTTTGGCCACATTTATTATTTACTAATATTTTCACTTCTGAAATAAAATTAATATTCAAATAAATATATTAATTAACATAAACGCAGATTCTTTGATATCGTAAAAAGCTTCTCGTTTGCTTTGACTTGCTACTTGCAAACATGTTGTAGCCTATCACAGTTTAGCGAGAAATCAACCGAACTTAAATGTGTGTTTTCCTTACTGATGTTAGCAGCAACTATGTATCTATATATATGCTATAGAGAAAAGCATGTAAATATTTTAAAGTTTATTATAGAATTATATGAGTTAATATTCAGATGGTATTCAGAGGATAACTTTAGAAAACAAGCTTATAATTAGTAGTTCTATGAAATATTTTGGACCTTCATTGGATACAATACAATCGCGCGTGAAAAGTATGACCGCGTAGGATGGTCCAATTTCATTTCATGACCACAATAATAGCATAAGTGACCTATTGTAAATGCCAAGGAAATATAATGCATCTCATAGATTTTGGGCATACACATTGCAAGACGTCGGGAAATGCAATCGCGTTACAATAAACAGTCCCCCAATCTGCCAAGGATAACATTACGACATATTCACTCAATATGGAAAAGATCAACTTAAAATGATAGATTGTTAATAGTTGTATAGTTTACTATTAGTTGAAAAACAGTTATATAGCTAGTTGTAAACACACACTTAACACTATGCTACCGTCAACGTTATAGCCTACTAAAGTCCACTGCTGAACGTAGGTCTTATATTTAATTTGTTATTAGGAAGACGCTGCTGCCTCACTTCCTGGTTTACTTTACTCTGTCGCCTCTTACACCGCCATTACACGGTTTTAAGGTGAATCCCTGACCAAAATGTTGCGAAAGTGCGTTTTTCAGACTCTATTATCCCATTAGTTATGAAAAATAAACTACATCTAAAAGTACATTATTAATGTTCGATATCTTATCATCACATTCCACGTTCTAATTTATTTTTATGTGCTATAAATACATTTAAAATCAACTTTTAAAAAATGACTAAAATTCTTGATTACATGCATCTGTTGCTAAACGCAACGCTCTAATCATTTGAGGATAACACTAATGGATAGATAATTAAAAAATCTATATTCTCCACGTTTTATTTAAATTTTTAAGTTCGTAATGATTTCTTATATTTACGCGAACACTACACATTGAAATAATACTAGTTTTTACGGAATTTATCGCGTATATTTAACTTTTTAATACCCGACGTTTCGAACGCTTTACAGCACTCATGGTCACGGGCGGGACTGAGATGTTCAACGTCCATATGTCATAGTTAACCGCGGTTACCATAGATTAAAATTTAACTTTTGTTCCGATCTATGCAGTATGAACTTATGGTATCTTGAAGTCTTGCAGTTGTATGCTTGGGTTGGGATTTAATTTTATTTATTATAGGATCCCAAGCAGATGGTAGCACCCAGCCATCTTCTCTATTGAAATTAGGATGTTTTTTGATTTCAATAGCCTCGCGAATCATCCTTGGAAAGAATCGGTGCTCTTTACCATTATTTACCCACGGTAGCTAACTGTGAAGGATGGTGGTGAGAATCACCGTTTAAATATCTATCTGTATGGGTCTTTTTTCTATACACAGTATGGCTCAAGATGTTATCGGTCGGTCAAGTGTAATGTCCCTCTGCAAGATGCAGGAGTGTACAAGCTTGATTGTGAATGTGGTCTCTCCTACATAGGACAAACTAAAAGATAAAAATACAGTTGAAAAAAAGGGAAAATCAACCCTGGGTTAGTAAGTCGTTATTAAATATGATTGAAATTAAAGACAGTTTGTTCAGAAAGTGGAAATCAAACCCTAGTAATAATAATTCTAGATTAGAGTATACTAGATACAGAAATAAAGTACAAAAGTTAATAAATAAAGCCAAAAACGATTATAAAAAGAAAGAAATAATTAATTGTAATGGGGATATGCGCAAAATTTGGGGAAAAATAAACCAGTGGCTCGGGAAAAATAAAACATCAGTTGATACCATTATTGAAAGATACATAAAAAATGAAAAATCTATGAAAACAATCTGTAATAAGTTTTGCGAAACGTTTACTGACGAAATTGATAATATTAAACACAAGTGTAACCAAACCTTTTTAAAAAGAAAAGAATACATAGACGAGTGTAACGTGAGCTTCCGATATAAAATGGTATCAGCTGATGATGTGATAAAAGTTATAGACAAACTAAGCTGCAACAAGTCATCGGGGTCAGATCGAATTAGAGTTCAGGATTTAAAATTTATTAAAAAAGTCATTAGTCCTATTATAGCGAATTTTATTAATATGTGTATTAAAAAAAGTGTTTACCCAGAAGAACTAAAAAAAGCAATAATCAGACCTGTCTATAAGCAGGGATCGCATCAAGAATACACAAACTATAGACCCATCGCCATACTTAATGTAATCAATAAAATTACCGAAAAAATTGTTGTCAAACAAATTTCAGAATTCTTAGAAAATAATGATGTTATTACAGATTTACAATATGGATTTAGGCCAAAAAGAAGCACAGACATGGCTTTAGCTAAATTTATATACGACGTGAATAACGCTCTTAATGACCAAAACCTAGTAGGTGTTATTTTTATCGATTTTAAAAAAGCTTTTGACACAATGGACCACGATGGCTTGCTGCAGTCTATGGAAGAGTGCGGTATTCGAGGACCCACAAACTTATGGTTCCGCAACTATTTAAAGGACAGAACGTTAGAAGTCCGCATTAGCGAAACTAGTAGTGACCTTGGTAAAATCAAATATGGAGTCCCAACCGGCTCAGTATTCGGTCCAGTAGGGTACATCATTCATGTAAATGGAATGAGCAAAGTAGTACGATCATGTGAAATGTATATGTATGCTGATGACACTTGCCTAATGTACTCGTACAAAGATCCAAAGACGATACAAATTGTTATGCAAAAAAGACTTAGACAACATTGTTAAATGGGCGCATGATAATGGTATTATAATTAATATAAGCAAAACTAAATTTATGTTAATATCTTCGCCATACAATCGACAAAAGCATGCCGACATTGTAATTAAAGGGCATACCTACGATTGTTTCCACAGAAATAACAATGTAAATAACTGTAAATGTCTGAAGTTAGAACAAGTCTCATGCTACAAATACCTAGGACTAACTATAGATACCAGTTTTGTATGGAGTATACATGTTCAGCAAATCTGTAACAAATTACGTAGTGTATTGGGTAAATTGTACCACCTGAAATTTAGGCTAAGCAGAAGTATGTTACATATGCTGTACTATGCGCTTGCGGATACAACTATAGATTACGGGTTGGGTAGCTATGGACTTACGTTCCCAGTGTATTTAAATAAAATCAAACAACAAGGTTGTCAACAAGGTTGTTAAAGATACTAGTAGATAATAAAGTGAAAAGTGAGTGTAATAAAGAATATAATAAACTTTTCAAAATTTGTAAAATTGTACCTGTAGACAAAAAAGTGAAAATAAAGTTGATAATGGAACAGTATAATAAAAATGAGTTTAAAGTAGAAAGAGAATATGGCTACCCTACTCGTCAATCCACTAGAAAAGGAAAATATGTAGTACCTAAAATTAAAAATTATTTCGGTATGCGCACGAGACGATGGGTTATCCCGTAATTATATAACGAGCTGCCGCCGGACTTGCTTAGTAAAGTTATCTCAAAAAATCATTTAAAAAATATCCTAAGAAAACATTATCTATCATTGTGTCCATAAAGGTACGCCACAGGCCACGAGTAACGTACTGTTAAAATTAGCAGTCTATATGCGATGTGTGCTGTTTGAGTATGTGTTGAATTAGTGTATATGTATGTGTATATACAGTATGTATATAAAAAAAATAATGAACCAATTTTGATATTTGGCTGATGTGGACCTCATAACAAACTTTGTACTAAATATGTATAGATAAAATAATAAAATAGATTTTGGGAGATATTAGTATATGTATAAGAAATTATACTTCAGATTATATGTATAAACATAAGCATGTAAGACGAGAACTACTGCCGACAAACTGTAATGCAGTTTGGCAGATAAAAATGTTAAAAACGTTTATTGTATAATTGGAAGAAAATAAATTAAAAAAAAAATCAATAAAAACCCGCGTTAAAGAACATATAGCTGATGTGAAGAATCGACGCTCTGGGAAGTCTGCAGTCTGTGAACACGTACAGGATCGCCCCCGTCACTACATCAGATTTGATAGACCGCAAATCCTCGCTAAAGAACACCGATTCCTTCCAAGGATGATTCGCGAGGCTATTGAAATCAAAAAACATCCTAATTTCAATAGAGAAGATGGCTGGGTGCTACCATCTGCTTGGGATCCTATAATAAATAAAATTAAATCCCAACCCAAGCATACAACTGCAAGACTTCAAGATACCATAAGTTCATACTGCATAGATCGGAACAAAAGTTAAATTTTAATCTATGGTAACCGCGGTTAACTATGGCATATGGACGTTGAACATCTCAGTCCTGCCCGTGACCATGAGTGCTGTAAATCGTTCGAAACGTCGGGTATTAAAAAGTTAAATATACGCGATAAATTCCGTAAAAACTAGTATTATTTCAATTTTTAAGTTCGTTTTTTCTCTTTTAATTGAAATAATTCCGAAAATTGTGTGACTTCTATGATAATGGGCGTGCGCAGAGTGCGGGCGGCATTACGCTGTATGCGTTCGTAGGAGGTGGTCGCCGCGTTCCGTATTTCGCCGCAAACATAGTATTATTTGAGTACCTACCAACCGATGCGCTTACGTCACTGTATATTGTAACTCGGCCGTATCTATGAAATAAATATTACAGCCGTGCGGTACGTAAACATGCGATAGGGCTGCCTGCCTGCAGTATTTTTACATTTGCCCATTGATTTATGTGTTTTATAACTCAATGCATTTTCCTACTTTGTGTTTCCATTTAGTTTTATGATTGTACTTAAATATACTTTTTTTATATAAACAAATATAATAGGTACTTTGTGAATCGAATAGGAAGTGTTCAATAAAAATGCGTGTCGTTTTATGATTGGTAGATTTAATTAAAAAACCATGTTTATGTTTGAATAACAAATCGGTCTTATAAATTTGCAGCCGAAAAATATTTGCGCCTCGGCTGAGACGTACGAAATGCTTTATTATTAAAATTTTAAATATAAAAAATCCGCATTATAATATAAAGCTTAATTAAAAATTGTTTTGGGAAACATGGACAAGTTGGAGTAAAGGAATATCTTTTACTTGGTTATAGATACCTGCAGCTACTTTACAATTTATATGTTTGGTTTTAAATGAATTTTGGATTTATTATTTTTTTATTTCTATTCTATTTTCTGAAAGGGTCCTAGGAAATGAATTATCCACCGCGCTGCCCCACTGCGTGTTAGCGAACTTTGCATGTCTTCGAAATATTTTTTTCTTATTTTTCAGACACGCAGGTTTCCTCACAATGTTTTCCTTCACCACTGAGCACGTGGTAAATCAACACTTAAAATTGCAATTACAATATTATTGGTGCCGGCGGGGATCGAACCCGGTTTGCTCGCACACTGTGAAAATTTTAGCAAGCGCTAACCATCTGAGCTACCACGGCTCCTCTCCTCTCGAGCTAGAGACTTTATTTTATTTATCGTCAGGCCTGTTGGTCTAGTGGTTAGTGAACCTGACTGCTATGCCGCAGGTCGTGGGTTCGATTCCCGCCCAGGACAAATGTTTGTGTGATGAGCACGATCATTTGTTCTGTGTCTGGGTGTAATTTATCTATAATATTTATGTATTTAGAAATATATAAGTATGTTTATCAGTTGTCTAGTACCCATAACACAAGCTCTACTTAGCTTGGGACTAGATGGCGTTGTGTGATAGTTGTGGAATATCATTATTATTATATTATTATTGTTGGGGTATCTGTATAGTTTTCTCATCTAGTTGGTTATTTTAAAAATTAATGAAAAGATAATATACATAAATATCAATAAAATAAAATAAATACAAAAAATATACAAATAAATAAAGATCCAACCATATTAAATAAAAAATAGTCTCCTATCTTTCTCTCTATGTTTTGATCTCTTAAAACGAGTTTGAGTTGGTAAAATCAAGGCAAACTTAGGGTAGGGTTCTCAATTATTATTTTGATAATAATACTAGTGAAATACGCAGTTTTATATGCGCAAGCGTGAACGTAGTTAGAACATAATATAACCTTTATGTTTTACATAAATATCCTAAAAAACTTATTATTTTAATATTTTACTAAGTACCTATAAAATTAACAAGTTTATTGCATTTTTATTTGAGTAATTTTTTATGCAATTTCTTTATCTACGTCTATTTTTAGGAACCTTTATTTAGTCTGAATCATACATTCAGACTAAATGAAGGACACTATATTACTGATTTACTTACTTATACGTAGTTTTCTTTTTTGCAGTTACAAATATTTTGTGAGGTTGAAAAAGGCAGTAATGAAAAAAATAATAAGAATAATAATAATTGACGTCAGCCACTTCTTTTCATAAAAATTTCAGATCATGGTCCATTAGGTTGCAGCTTCACCGAACCACAACTTATAATAATAATAATAACAGTAATAATATAATATTATTTTGTATTTATTTTATTTTATTGATATTTATGTATATTTATCTTTTAATTTTAATTTATAATTTTTATATATTTAAATATTTATATAACCGAACCAGATGAGAAAATTATACGGCTCCAACGATTTTAGCGACGAAAGCTTGGATTTATTTTTAGAAAATGTCCTTTTGTCCATGTTTTCAGGCAATAAAAAAACTGCTACAATATAAGAAGGTAAATTTCAGCAAATCACTAACGGTCGTTATAGCTCAGGTGGTATGTCGGTCAGGCGTGATATCGAAGTTCCGTGGTTCGCGTCTTGGCTTTGGTCCCGCGTTTTTTGTCTTTTTTTTTCAAGTTCCCTTCTTTTGTGAGAAAATCTATTATTTCAAACCCTTTTTTTAGTAATTTTTAAAAATACGAAAATTTTAATTTTAAAAATTTAAAAAAATATCAATTTAGTTACTAATGCTATATTTATTATTTTAATAATTACCTACCCAGTAGGTAAATATTAAAATAACAAATGTAGCATTATAAACAGTAAATCTCCCTCAAACTCAATAAACTAATATTGTTCCTAAATAAGGAATAGCAGATAAAAGATTAGTATGTAATAACTATTGCTCCTCAAAATTATATTTGACCTCAAGGTTAAACATATCCTAAAATTCAGTAGCTAAATAAAATAATAATACCTACTATTCAAGTATATTTTCAATACGTAAGTAAATGAAAATAACAAAAATGAAGCACCATTAGCATGTAAAGTTCGAATCCATAATTAATATTTCGACAAATATTATGATTTACACTATAGAAAGCTAATTCAATATTAGCAGTATAGTATATAGTTAAATATAATCAAAATAGTCATTTTTATTAATTAGATAATATATTAGAATACATAATTCTAATATAATGCAACTAATATACCGAATAAAGAAAATTAAAATACATTTATCATTGTACGCCGTGTCTATTTCCATAGAACAGTTCATTGACATTGAAAAAAATAATACTACGTTCGTAGCAGTAGGTGGCGTCTTTTGGCGATTTCTTACGCGATATATTGTAGCGAGCGTCGACAGACCAAACGCACAAGGTCGTTCGCTGGAGGTATCGCCTTAATACTCACCCGTTAGCCATTATAAGAAGTCTGTAACTAAAAAAGTAATAGAAAACACTGAGAGCCTATTTAAAAAAAAAAACATAAAAAGTTTAGAAATGTGGGTAAAAATTTAATTTTCATAAAAATGGATTTCAGAATTGTTTTGGCGATGAAGGCAAATTTGTCTACTATAGGACTGGCCTATGACATACTATGACTATTACAGTTGTGTCGGAACAGAAATTTGAGCTTTAATAATTTAATACACGATGTCTCACTACCGACTTCTGAAGCTTTCCACATAAATTTCCACATAATATGTTTGGATAGTTTTTAGTTCTTCGAAATCGGCTTTTACTTTTTACTAATAGTCTATGTCTATATAGTGTAAGGATCTCTCCATGATGCGGCTTGAATTAAAAATTCTGACCAGCATATAATCATTACCATTATCATCATTACAACACTCACAAGTACACTCCTGAAAATAGGACTCCCACAAAAAAACACAAGTCCTAAACCACTTGTTTCCATTGTATTGACCTCAATATATACAAGATCCATTGACATCTCGCAAAATGTCTATTCATCGCACAGAATAGAAGTGTAAAATAATAGCATAATGCCGTTGTATTTCATAAAGTGAATGATGAGAAGTGAAGACCCTTCTTACAAGTGACCAGGTATTCCATCTTAGCCTTCATCGAGGATATATGTAGGTTAGAGCACTTAGTATCAGATGAACTGTGAGCTTGTTTTCAGTCTTACTTCTAAAGAAAACACGACTAAATAATTATTCTAAAGTTCTTATAGGTGATGAAAATGAAATAAAAATAAAATAAGAAAAGCAAGAAAAATATCGTATTTTAGTATTTTTTATTTTGTAAAATTAAAAAAGGATATTTGAATAAAAACTATTAAAATTCGGTATGTTTTTATGTTTTTTTTTCATTATCCGTTCGTTTATCATAATATGTAGTATCGCTCAATGTTCACAGTGTAATAATTCTATGAGAATAGCTATGTATTAAAATATTAAAATAAATAAATCCAATCCTCCCTTAAATATAAGTTTAAATACCCGCACTAAACAACAACTAAACACTGCGCTAAAGAAAAAGTTTTTGGTGTATTATAAATAAAAAATAATGAAAACTAGAATGAAAGTATGTATATAAAAAAAATTACTTATTGAAACAAAATTTTAAAAAGTAAGAATTTTTTAATTTAAAATATGTAAATTATACACACATAAAAGTCCATTGAAAACAATATTTTTTTGTTTTAAAGTTCATCAATAAATAAAATAATGGTAAGGATTAATAAGCTTCGCAATCTAGTAGGGCAGTGACTGTTATTCGCTGTTAGCTGAGGGTCGACGGTTTGATTCCCACTGGAAACAACTCCACAATTAAAAAAACACTTAGTAAAAGCAATTTCTAAAGTTAGATAAACTTTTTTAGTAATAAAAAATTAACATAGCGACATTACTTATTAAAATTTCTACATGTCCTTTGCTATAACATTTCCTAAAAATAAATAAGCATATTTGGATATGAAAATTTCAATATTTTCCTTATGAAGCCAAGCTATAAACAGTAGATTACTTGCAATGTGACTCTACAAAAATTTGGAGTACTATGTAAAATGATGAGAAGGTCGCGCCGCCAGGCAGGCCCATTTTTATTTACCGCGAGATAGAGCACGTGACAACGCATTTGTAAAAAGCTTCATTGAAGTCATAATCTAGAAAGTTTTAGTAAAAAAGTTATATAACAGGTTCTTGAAGTAAGTGAATTTCTGTAATGCTTAATAATAACTTTGCCGCCAAAAAGGCGCGCCTTTGTGGAAACACGATTCTTTCGGTTCATTTATTAGAATATTTCGCTGTTGTTTGGGAACAGTGCCCAGTGCCCAGTTTCGTAGGGGATTTCATAGCAATAACCATAAAATACAGAATGCATTCGATGCTTTTTAAGAAAACGTTAAATTACCGTCCGTGATTTCTTTTTTAAATTACGTTCGTGAATGCATCGAAGAATTCAAAAGTTATTTCAAAAGAAAGATTGTTTAGAAAGTTTTAAATGTCAATAATTTATGAACGCGTCATTCAATTTTGACTTATTGACGTCATAAGACGCAAGTTTTTAAGTACACAAAAGTATTTCTGATGTCTGGAGTGGATTAATCCAATATTTTGAAAGTTATTAAGACAAAAATAAATAAATTTTAATTCTCAAAGCGGGAAGTTTAAAAAAGGAGCAGAATTCGTCTAAGACAAGTTTAGCTTAATGTGTTCTGTCACCCCCTTCAGACTTTGCATCCATCTGCTAAACAGCCTGTATATAAACCACTGACTACTTGGCTCAATTGAAAAGGTTACCCAAACGGAAATACCAGCACATCCTAGGTAGCAATAACAAGACATGGTACACTATTGTACTTGCCGATGTTAAGAGTTAGTAGAATTAATCTAGGGAATGATAATAGAATAGTAGTAGTACATATTGTGATCCGAACAGGTTCCCACCTTGTCACAGCGGAGGGGTTAAGAAGCCGTGACTTGGTCATCCACGGTGAACTAAGGGAAACCCACATGGCTGGCCCGAAGATAAGGGCTGGCTTGAGGTGGTCACTCCGTGGGGACTTGGCGAGTCCACTTCGGATGTGTTTTGTTCAACTGCGGCGAGAGGGGCGTCCTCTCCCACAACTAAAGTGGAGCCGCGGAGGAAGAGAAGGAAGGGTCGCACCTTTGATGCGGTCATAGTAGGGCTGAGGTGGAGAGAAGTGACGGTATTGTGAGGTGCCACTTTCCCTACTCCGTGAGACCGAATCTTGGTCGGCGGTGTAGCCATTAACCAGATCCGTCGAAGGGGTAAGTAGTGCTAGTGTGTTCCGTCCATTGGCAGGAGAAGTTGGAGCCCTTACTTGAGAAGAAGAAGGGGGATGAGTAGTCCTTTACGAATAAGGGGCCACTGGCGCTAGTGAGGGTCGCGGATGCGTGCTAAAGCTTACCCGTGGACCTACCAATATGGTGCGAAGGTGGAACACCTTGGGGTTTTAGTCGATGCAAATCCTACACAACCTGTTTTTGCATTTCCTCATGTAAAAAAGTAGATATTATGATGAAGAACAAACTGTAACGTAGAACTACAACTAATTTTTGTCAATTACCTGTTAAAACATTGAATAAAACTACTTTTACGGATTTTATCGCGTTTATTTTACTTTTAATTACTTTCGTTTTTAATTCCCGACGTTTCGGGCGCTTTCCAACACCCATGGTCACGGGGGACTGAGATGACTGACGTCCCGATGTCATTACCTTCAGCTTTTTTAATTATTGTTTATGGTTCGATCTATACAAAATGAACTATGTCCTGAGGTCTTGCAGTGGTATGCTTGGGTTTAGTTTTAATTTTATTGATTATAGGATCCCAAGCAGTTGGTAGTACCCAGCCTCCTACTCTATTGAAATTAGGATGTTTTTTAATTTCAATAGCCTCACGTATCATCCTTGGTAGGAATCGGTGTTCTTTCGCGAGGATTTGGTCTATCAAATCTGATGTAATGGTTGGGGAGTCTAGGATATGATCAGAAACTGCGGACTTCCCGGAACGTTGATGCTTCACATCAGCTATATGTTAACATATATATAGCTAATTAACATAACATTGACGATGTTATGTTAATTAGCTATATATATGTTAACATATAGCGATGGTTTAACAATGACATCGGGACGTCAGTCATCTCAGTCCCCCGTGACCATGGGTGCTGGAAAGCACCCGAAACGTCGGGAATTAAAAACAAAAGTAATTAAAAGTAAAATAAACGTGATAAAATCCGTAAAAGTAGTTTTAATCAATGTGTAGTGTTCGCGTAAATATAAGAAATCATTATGTACCTGTTAAAACATTATTATTACGTTTATTAAAAAAACATGTCAATAAAATTACAATTATAATGCAACTATTATATAAAACACAATAATCATTATTCTAGTAATAATAATATTAACTTATTAAATAATTGAAAATTCTTTTCTTTTTTATGCTTAGCAATACTTAACTAAGCTGGGGTCGGGCAGAAAGGGCATAGTCTTAATCATTATTTAGTATCTATCTTATTACCCATTACAAACACCCATAAACTTTAATTAAATCTTAAAGTTATACATAAGATTATCAATTTTTAAAGATCTTTTCTTCCGTCCTTTTGAATTAATTTTTCTTAGCAAAGTCAAAGCAAAGTTTTAATGGTTCTAAAAGTTTAAGATTAAAAATTGTGAATATAATTTTGAATAAGAATCATATAATGATGCGAATAAATATTTAGTTCTGGAATTACAAAAATCATAAAAAGACTAAGGTCATCATTTAAAACCCAATATCGATTACAATTTCACTTAAGAAAAACACATGCAGTATTATTTCTAATCGATTTTCTTTTTTATAGCATTGGATGATAAACGGGTACAAAGTCCACCCGATGGTAGGTGGATGCTGTGTCCCATAAACATCGATATTATTCCTCAATTACAAATGCAAATGCGTTGTCGCCCCTGAGGACTAAGATGAAAGGCCTCGATTCCAATAAAACGGGTCTCCGTTTCTCTACACCCAACATACGAAACATAGAAGAATTACGCTGCTACTTTACGCTAGTATTCTGTGGGAGCTTACTCCTGCCCTGGTGGAGACGACCCATTCTTGCTACAACTAGAATATAGCTGCAGCGTGGCTCTACCACGTAAAAAAAGCCTTGACTCACTGACGCTGCAAAGAAATGTTGCATCTTTTTGTATATTCTATGGCATGTAGCAGGGGCAGGGGGAATCAGTGTTCAGAGGAATTGTTCGGCACTAAGTTTAACCATCCTAAATCGTGACAAAACTCGCAATATCATCCATTCATAGATGATTGGCGATCCACCACTGTGCGATTTTTCCGGACCGACACGACTTAGGAATCTTCAAGAAAAGAGTCTACTCTTTCTAAAATGCCAGCAACACATTTGTAATGCCCCTGGTGTTACAGTTGTTTATGGATGGCGGTAGTCTCTTACTATCAAGTGAGCCACCAATATGTTCGTTTAATCCCTTTTATATAAAAAGTAACAATACTTGTAATTATTTTCTCGTTTTACAAAAATAAGACCTGACAGCGATAACGTAGAAAATCACGACTCTGACGTTCCATCCGCAATTAGTGAGATCGGATCAATGTCAGCTTTAGCTTTAGAGTAATAAATTCAGGATTTACACAAATAAAATATATTTGTTCGTCTGTAGTTAATAATTTTGGGTAGCTTATAATGGAATGTCTTTTACTGTTCGTTGTCAAGATTGTCGTGTAATTTTCACTCACAATTTTTAGAGCAAAATTGCATTATACTACATTAGACCTAGCTTATTTTATTTGTATCTTTGTTAATTATTATATAGCATATGGTATAAAAATATACGTAAACTTCTCTATCTAGTGGTTAAAGCATAATAAATGTCTACGGATATGCTAGCTCTAGCTCTCTAAACTATCACCGTATCCTTACCCAGCCGCACTACTACTTAGGCATTGTATTGGATTTATATAGTGTAAGCACGTGCAGTAACAAAATAATTAGTAGAAGCTCTTAAGAAATGAAAACGTCAATCACATAAATCAAAGATTCAGACGCCAAATTCCACTACCGTACGTTGTGACGCAATTTCGAACAATCCACATCGTCGGATGCCAATCCACGATTGCGACTAACTAAGAATTTACTGCCATTGTTCGAACACTCTCAGAAATATGCTCTCGCTAGTTATTTTTCGGAACAAAATGATTTAAGTAACTTCAAAAGAAAAGAGCTCAAATTTCTGAAAAGCTAGCAAAGCACCGTAAATACGGGCTACGGTGATACTATTCGACTATAACTATTAGGGCACATGACATCTAAGACGTAATTTGGAGCTAATAAGTAGAATACCAAATCACTAGAACACTGATTGATACAACATTATAGTTTGTACTTAATGCATACAAGTGACTTGTATGTAATTATATTTTGTTTGCGAATAAGATTTTAAGTTCCTTCTAAGAAAAGGAGAATTTAAATTTAAATTTCTACTTAAATACATTTATTATCGATATATCGATCTCAGATAAAATATAAGTTAAAAGTCAATTATGAAGCCTACCAGGAGAAATTACAGCTGAATTTTAAGGACGATCCGAAATCTTTTTGGAATTACGTAAGATGTAAACAGTCTAGACGTAACAAAACTCGAGTAACAAAAAATGGTCTAGAGTTAAGTGATCAGTCGAGTGCGCAATGTTTCGCGTCTTATTTTCAAACTGTATATAGCGAGACGCGGCCGGCGCTGGATCCGAAAGCGGCGGAGCGTGCGGCGAGCGCGCGTGCTGGCGCAGCTCGTGTGCACGTCGGCCAGCTGAGCGTGCGCGACATCCGCACCGCTCTCGCACACCTCAAGCCTAAGCGCTCTACCTTACATAGTCAAAGACTGTCGCTCTGTTTTTGAAAAGCCTCTGCTTCACGTTTTTAACCTGTGTCTCCGAGAAGGCTACTATCCCGAAGAATGCAAATTAACAAGAGTAATACCGGTGTCTAAAGGAGGTTCGACTTCAGATGTAAGCGGATACCGACCTGTGGCGGTGCTGTCTGCGTTCGCCAAGGTATTTGAATCCGCATTACAAAAATGTATTTATAAGCAGGTCAGTTCGCAGCTGACTGATGTTCAGCATGGGTTTCGGCCGGGCCGAAGTACAGCGAGTAACTTGCTGTCATTTATGACATACCTGACGCCAGCTATCGACGCTGGGGGGCAGGATGCCGCTTACTTCGACTTTCGGAAAGCTTTTGATACCGTTGATAATGATATCCTTTTAGAAAAATTTGCGGCGGTGGGTTTCACACCGCATCATTTAAAATTTTTTGCGAGTTACCTTGGTGAACGCCGGCAGTACGTCGAGTTCGCGGGGTATGAATCCGAACCTTACTTCACGTTTTCGGGTGTGAGCCAGGGGAGTAATTTGGGCCCCTTGGAGTTCATATTATTAAAAAATGATCTCCCAGAGGTCATTAAGGTCTCGAAATGTCTCCTATTTGCAGACGACTTAAAACTGTTTTTGTCGGTAGCAGACGTTTCGGATTGTGAGCAGCTTCAGCGAGATATAGATAGGGTCGTGCAGTGGAGTGCTATTAATAACTTATATTTTAACACAACGAAGTGTGAGGTGATAAGTTACGTACGCAGACAGGCGCCGCTGTAATATCGGTACGAGGTTGACGGAACGGTAATGCCGCGCGTTACTTTCGTACTTGACTTAGGTGTGCAGATGGTGGCGGAGTTAACGTTTCGTAATCACATAGAAGATATCTGCGGTAAGGCATTCCGAAACTTAGGTTTTATCATAAGGAATTGCAGGGATTTTCTTAGTACGGCGAATATTAAAGTTTTATACAATGCACTTGTTCGCAGCCGGCTGGAAACGAGTGCAATTATTTGGAATCCCCATGAAGATAAATTTAACAACATGGTGGAAAAAATTTCAAAATAAATTCACGCGGTTCCTTTATTTAAAGGAGTACGGCGTTTATCCTTTCTACCCGCTGATGTACCCGAGCATGTTCGTGATCGGCATGGTCGGGTACAGCCAGCTTGGTGTGAGGCGGGACGTCGCACTCTGCAAGTACGTGTGGCGAGTCTTGCGTGGCCAGCTACACCATCCTGAGGTACTGGGGGTGTTGCAGCTGTTTGTGCCTGATAAGGCGGTGGTAAGGCGTCGCCCACATCCCACCTTTAAGGTGCCGCACGCGAGGACAAATCTGCTCAGGTTTGCACCTATGTCGCTGGCTTTAAAGTTATTGAATATTATTTCCGAAGAAACGGACATTTACCACTGCAGCCTGGCAAAGTTCACAGAAGCGGCGCACAGGGTCTGTGAGATTTTATTATAATTTTTTTCTTTTTCTTTTTCTTTTTTTCAATTTATATTTTTGTTTCTTAATTATAATTGTATAAGTATATATTTTATGTCAGTAGTTATATTTATGAGTTATTGTTTGGTTTTTGTACAGCATCGTCTTGGTTTTGTACTGTTATGATGTTGTTACTGTTTTTGTAATAAATAAATAAATAAATAAAAAATTATTTAATATATATGTAAGTTACATAATATTTTACTTATAATACTTATATATAGTTTTTATTTATTTTTAATGCATAGAAGAAATTGAAAGATTAAACGATTTTTATTAATATTTCATAATCGTTAGTGGAATCCAACTCTTCTATCTCCGACATTTAAAACATCCTATGTTTAGCAGTTGACTTGTGAAGGGATGTATTGATGATTACAATATTATTATGAGTAATTTCAATATCACACCAAAGAAGAATATTGCCCCAATTATATTTTTACTTCTAATATTCTGGATCACAGAGAGATTTAATTATAAACGTTCCTTGATCTTCTAATTTTGTATCGTTACAATGTCTTGCTTAGTAATAACAGTACTCTTTATTACTTTTGCTTACATAGCTTCTCATAAATAAGAATTGTATTTAATAAAAATGAAATGTAATTACTAATATAATTTTATTGTTTTTTAAATAGAGTACAACCATAAGTAGAGAGTTTCTTTACTCATGTGATAAAATACTCATGTAACAACGCAATCCAATCACTGTTTTAACGCCATCGTAAATTTATTACTACAGCTTACGATGAGTGTACACTTATTACGACCCATTATTGAGTATAGGCAGTGTTACCAACTCTAATTTTTCCAAATCCGTCTAATGACATAAAAGTTTCCTTAGAATTTCGTAGATGCTAATTCAAAATATCCGTAGATCTGTATTCTGCATACTTCTTAAGAGGGTCGAATTTTTTTTGTTTGTCATTTTTATTTGTTGTTTTGTTTACAGAATTATTTTTTGATCTCATGTTTTTTTCGCTATACCTAACTTCATGGTTGATACATTGAGGAATTAACACAACATTGTGTATTGCTGAACATACTATCATGGACAGATTCTGACTTCTCACAATAGTGTGAAGCCCATTATTTGTGCCCCGTTAAACCCTCACTCTTCATTCGTACAACTTTTAAAGATCTACTAATGACCTTCTTGTTAAGCGCTTTAAACGATTAGTTCTTCTACAGTAGTGATCTACTTATTACCACTGATTGCGGGCAACAAAACTATTAATAAACCTTCCAAGGATCAATGTAAAATTTAAAAAAAATCTTACCTAAATGGGACTCTATTATTCAGGTAGGATTTACCGTAATCGTTACGCTTCGCAGGCAGATGATCGATCGCTGTACCAGATGTTTTGAAATTTTGACTCTGCTGTAGTGAGCTCTTTTTGGCCTGTTCTGTAATTTCCTCCTACGATATCCACGTGATGAAATGTGTGATGGATTCTCTTACACCTTTGGCATGCTGCAATTCAAGATAAAAAGTACGTAATCATCATCATTACAGTCAAATAAAGATCTTCACCATGGATTGCCAAATTCTTAACCCACAGATTTTAAACTATATGCATCCATCACCTCCTTGTAAGTTTCATCAAGTCGTTACTCCATCCAATGGCGAGTCGCCTAATAGTGCACTCGCTTGATGAGGTTGTTACTGAATAGTACATAAAATACAAACAAGGAAATTTTATTCTATACTATACGAACAGAGTAATCTTTACTATTTTCTCAGTTGTGACCATGTGATAACAACTAATTTAGCTTGTAAAAGGTACTTAGTCGGTTATATGATTCAGCTTTAATCGCCTTCCGAGCGACAATAATCCCTCTGAGACGAAAAGTGTTGACGAACTATATAGCCCCCCGCATGAGGGACTTTCCCTTCTCCCAAACGCCTCATAAAGGGAAGTAAATGGCAACATACCCTTTGAATACGTTATTTAAAGATCCATGTCGACCTCAAAGGGCAAATTTACTTCTTTACTAAGCTAAATTTAATGTTTAAAGATATCAAAATCAAAAATGGTGTAAAATGAAATTTTTGATACGTTGTGATAGAAAGGAAGAGCGAAGAAAGAAAATAAATTTATTTTGGTAACACATTTTAGCGATTTGCTTACAAAAATTAAAATAACAATATAAATTCAACAGATGGTTACTAAAAAGTTACCCAATTCACGATAGTCTTGGTACTACAATGTACTTCGACGCTGAACTTCCGTGGATGCCATAAAAATTTAACAAACACTATACTTAACAATATTCATTATTATACAGGTATTAAGTCAATATGCATCCATACATATTTATAAAAAATAAGTATAATAAAAGTAGCAACTTTGTTAATAAAATTAGAAAGAAACAAACAGAATAGAAAAGAATGTAAGATAGAGTATATAATTTTCAGTATGTTGACTTTTGAATATTTAGTAAGTAGTTTTCGTAATTATATTTAAACGAACCGATTAAAGCTACATTTCTAATCGGTTGGAAAGTTTTTCCAGTATTTTGTGGCAGAATAACGAGAGCTACCACGAAATGTAGTTGGACTGTGTCTTGGACATACCAAATGAGTTGCATTTCTGACTTGTCGATGTGAAAAGTGTAATTTCTTTTAAAGATACTATGGTGTGTCTGTCATTATGATACCAAACAATAAACTGGCAGAATGAAGGGAACGTCGAGACTGCATATTCATTAAATTGCTATTGTTGCAAATCATAATTAATGCCACTAGCGCCATCTAGTGTCAGGTAGCACTACTATCGAAATAAGGTTTAACGTGAGATAGCTTCGGTGGTTCAAAACAAAAATGTGAAAACGGTTTCCACCCAATAAATAACTTTTTTGCACGAGAAAAAAGACACTCGCCTAGAACTGCATCTATCATAGCATAACAAAGTATAAGCTTAATTTTTTACATAACTCTTTAGGGTTTTTTGATTACTCATTGATATTAAATCGAAAATATTCTGCTTTTTCATTGAATAAGGCTTGAACACTTTTTAGATCTTTATTATAGGTTTAGTCAGATTCAACTTCTGTGGAGGACTGCTAGCGTAGGCTTCGTCCCTTAGTTTTTATCATACATTTGATAGTTGTTGTTATCCAGGGGTAAATTTGATTTTTAATGTAGAATTTCTTAACAGGCGCATGGATTTTATAAATATGAATTATATAAGTATTAACAACATTAAAAATATTTAAATCTTAGGAAAAAGTCGCTCCCAATTAATATTATTAAAAAAATATTAAATTCCTCAATATTTTTATAGTTCTTAGTGGTCTGTAGGTTATGCATTTAGGAACTGGGCTGAGTTTTTTTTTATATGTACGATACACATGAAACAAGAGCGTACCTAGCTCTAGTATATGATCTACTGACACGGCGTGAATATTAACAAGCTTTCACTGTGTTGTGTACTAACTATTTTACTACACCGTAATTCCTATTCATCTAAGTATACTTTCTTTATAAAATTAATAATGAAACCATTAGTAAAAAGTGCAAACCGACTAAATGAATTCTAAAAGAATCTACTTAATAGCTACTGAAGTCAGTGTTAAGTCTATCGAAGTATTAAAGCTACGACTTCAAAAGCTAATATGTGGAAATTACTTTAGTTTTTTAGCATTAAAGTACGACTACAACTACAACGCTGTTTAAATATATTTTCGCAATCTTCTTAATGACCAGAAAAATATCTTATATTTTTCTGGTTATTAAGAAGATTTCGAATTTCCGTACAATAAAAGTGTTATTTATTATATCTCCTCAAATAAAGCTGAAATAAATATGAAAAAATTACGAATGTATATTCCAACCTATAGATTACGAATTTGACGTAACAGCTTAAACTCCATAACGGCACATTACCAATTTTTTTTTTGCATATGGGCGTCGAATTAATGTATGTTTGTCTCGCTAAAACTCAAAAAACAGCTCCAACGATGCTGATAATTTTTTTTTGTGTAGGTATAATATTTGAATGGATACCTGGGTGGTTTAGATTCACATTAAGACCCAGTGGGTGGCGCTGTTGTTGACATCCAGAAATCACCCAAAAAGCCAGGGTGGTTATCTAGTTTCGAATAAATACTGAATAATATGTACTACATTAAAACTAAGATTATGTAACCCGTAGACTTAGAATAAACCCTATGCTATGTTTATAATGTAACCTTCCGACAATTTTTAAATCGAAAACTTAAAGATAAAACGTCCCATACGAGTTTCAATTTAATTAAGTTATATTAGAAAATTTATATTTATGTTACTAACAGCTAAACCATCTTGTAATAAGTAATTTTATTAAACTGAAGTTAAAACTTAAGACTAAATTTTGTAATTAATAAACATTTTGCCTGAGTATCTACCATCGTCTTTTATATGTATAATGAAACTGAAAGTTTTATTAGAATCATTATGTACGAAATTAAGAAAACGATCGCAAATTAAGAGTGTAGTCGTCTTTGACTAACGCGTTATTAATATCCGAATTTTGAATATATATGAGGGTGTTCGATATTGGATCTCGTTAAATCGCTGCCTTAAGAGTATCTCTGATACTCGTTATTGTGGATAAAAAAATGGTAGGAAACGATTGAATGTTAAGGGAAATTTGATCATAATTTTTGAGTGAAGCAAGCCCGATATTTTCGGATATTTATGCTTATACTGAAGTAATAATATCTATCTTTAGGTTTTGTTTATAGGGTGGGAGTGTCAAACGAGTACACAGTTCACCTGATGGTAAGTGGATACTGTAGCCCACAGACATCAACATTATCCTCGACTAGGAATCAAAATGCAGATGCGTTTTCACTCCTGTAGACTAAGATAAAATGCCTTGTTTCCAGTAAAGAGGTTCTTCAGTTACTTATACTTACCTTATGAAATACAGAAGCAATACGAGTAAGCTACTATTTTACGCTGGTATTCCGTGAGAGCGCAGTCCTTCCCTAATCGAGCCGACCAATTCGTGCTACACCATAACATAGCTGCAGCGTAGCTTTACCATGTATTAAATACTTAAGGTATATAAAAACTATATAAATACAAAAAAATATAGAAGTTATTTAAAAAAATATTATATGTAATAAATGTAGGAATATTCCACCAAATAAGTTTTTCTGTTTTTGTATTATAAGCAGTGATCTTACCAATATTATTATTATATAATCTAGATTAGTAATATAAACTGCTAAACAAGATTTTTGCCGTCGTAGTAAAAAAGTTTTTTATATCTAGCGAGATACCCAGTATGTCAACAGTCGTCAAATCTTTCAGCATTGTCACAAATCACCTCCAATATTCGTTTACCACCAATTCACGGTGACTATGTTATTCCCATAATTTAAAACCTCTCACTTATTATCAATCATTTCATATTTAAGAACGTGTAGCAGGACAACTATGATAGGAAAACGGGCAATTGTCAGCTCAACGTTACTGCAAAAGTCAGACGACACGTTTAAGTACATGTTTCGAAGCGCTACGGTATTACTTCCATAGACCATAAGTACGATGCAAAATAAAACGAAATATTTAAAAAATAAAAAATTTAAATATTTAAAGATTATGTAAATTTTGAATGCCACATGCGAATCATATAAACTTTGACTTAATAATATGAAAATTTAAGAAAACTTAAAAACACGCATTGGTCATGAGCTGTGATGATTATAGATATATTTATTATTCTAGTGATCCTGATCAGAATACTAGGATAAAGTTTTTAAATCATTTTATTGTAATTGGTCCTTGATAAAATACGACACGATGCAAATTTTAAGTTAATCTTAAATCTATTAGTTGGTGAAAATTACATTAAAAGATTCCGTTTGACAGATACATAGATACACGCAAAGCTAAAAAAAGCTAATCAAAGTGAGATACTAATGCAGTTCATAAGGTAAAACGTGCGCGGACAAAAAGGATGATAATATCCATATTTGTTCTCCTTTAGTTTTACAAATTTTTAAAATAATTAACAAACAGGTGGTAATTAAATATAGAAAAATAGATGATCACTTAATAATGAAATTTCCGAGGCCTGAGACCAGGAGTGAGACATATATATATATATAAAAAATATATATATATATATATATATAGATCTTGAGGCTCTACCTGGAATTCTTCGTTACATTATTTCTATGTGTTTGTCTTTAGAAGTTACATAATATATATGTGTATCACTTTCAGTGACTCTTTATGACATAACAAATGTCTTCCTAGAAAAGTAAATACCTACATCATTTATAATTCTTGAGTTAAATCTCATATTGAATATGAAATCAAAATTTGGGGGACTGCAACTAAATAAAATTTTGACCTAATACAAACAGCTTAAAATAAGATAGGTACTAAAAGTTTTATTCCATTATATAAATTCCAATATTTCAAAAAGATATTTGATGATAATAAAACAATGGATATTCCACAAACGTATAAGTACTATACTCGTATACATAAAATAATCAATAGACATTCATGCATCAGAAAACTTTATTAAAAAGTAACTAATACAAAAAATCAAATTACGCAATGCAAACTATTTAGTAAAGCATGTCATACACTTCGCAGATACGATATGATATCTGTATCGGAGCCCATATCTTTCAATATCGCTCTCTATGAAATTCAATGAACTAACAAAGCATAATATATAATTTATATTTTATCGTTAAGTATCTGTACTCACCGACATATACGGAAAGATGGTAACGTGCTTATTTTAATATATCTGCAGATATCATCTTCAGATACAAATATAGCATAGGATTTCATCGCATTTTTACAGGTAAATACTGGATGGTCGGTGAAAAAGTGCGATTAAATTCGCCTCGACACTTTCTAAGATTTATATGACGTTCTATCCAGATTTATCGCCTTTTAGTAAATGCCAATGCAACATGTGCATCGTAACCAAAATTTTAATCCTATTTTGACGAGCCGTCTAGCAAAAACTATAAGCAATATACGCCAACTTGTTGCAGGTAACCCTTCGCTCCAAAAATATGACTAGTAAGTTTGAAGGATTTCGAGTGAATATATTATCATTCCATATATTATCGTATCTGCATAGTGTGTGATCCTTTTTTTATAGGATAGGGTGACAAAAAAGCACACAGTCCACTTGATGGTAAGTAGTTGCTGCGGCCCATAGACATCTACGTAGGCGGTCCCATAATGAATTGGCCTAACTATGAACCAATGAAGGAAATGAAACGAAACCAATTTTATTTTTCAATATAATCACCATGAATACTAATACACTTCTGACATATGTGAATCAACATCTCTAAACCTTTATAAAAATAATCACATTTTTTATCCTCAAAATGACTGAAGACGGCCGCCTGCAACTCTTCATCGCTTGAAAATTTTCTTCCTCTTAAGTCCCGCTTTAAATTTGGAAATAAATAATAGTCGGACGGGGCCATGTCTGGACTGTAAGGTGGATGTTGAACTTCTGTGAACCCGCATTGACGAACTGCATCCTTCGAAACACCAGCGGTATGAACAGGGGCGTTGTCATGGAGCAACAGGACACCTTTAGACAGCTTACTTCTTCGTTTTTCCTTTATATTGTCTCGTAATTTATATATTAAAGAAGCATAATATTCGCCGTTCACGACTGTATTACGTTCTTTAAAACCCCCCATCAAAATGCCTTGAAAATCCCAAAATATTGTGTACATCAGTTTTTTAGTCGATTGTTGCACCTTTGCCTTTCTAAGGGGCTTTTCACCCTTATAACGCCATTCCATTGACTCGCGCTTACTTTGTGGATCATAATACAAGATCATAGTTTCATCACCAGTCACTAGCCGCTCGATCACAGTCTTTGGATTTTCGCCACAAAGATCCAAAAACTCCGAAGCGCAGCGCACTCTTTCCTGTCTCTGTACCGCTGAAAGAAGTTTCGGTACCCATCTCGCACTCACTTTTTTCATGTGAAGATGTTCATGGATCGCGCGATGAACGGTACTCTTAGAGAGCCCAAGCCTTGCTGCAATTTCTCTAATCTTCAAACGGCGGTCACTCAGAACCTCCTCTTCGATAAGAGCAATCGTTTCGGGAGTGAGCACTTCCACAGGTCGACCGTCGTGGCCAAAGTCTTCGACGGTTTCTCTCCCGAGGCGAAACTCTTTCACTCACTCAGTTTTCGACATTTTTAAAAAATACGCGACTCTCGTTATTCAAATGCCTGTTAAACTAAGACTAAGCATTTCATGTCGATGCATGTTTCTTATATTAAGTGCACGATAAACGTACTATTTAATGCAACACAACATGTAGCGACATGTCGCGTTGAACTATATCAGGCCAGTTCATTATGGGACCGCCTGGTACATCTATCCTCGAATACAAATCAAAATGCAGATGCGTTGTCACCCGTGAGGACTAAGATGGAATGCTTCGTTTCCAGTAAAATAGGGTCTCCGGTTCTCTACACTCACCATATGAAACACAGCAACATTAAGCTACTATTTCACGCTGGTATTCTGTGAGAGCGTGGGCCTTCCCCGGTCGAGCGGACCCATTCGTGCTACAACTATACTACTAATATAACTGCAGCATGGCTCTACCTCGTATAAAACTTTCAAATAATTAAGTTTTTATACGGAACTTAAAAATATCGTATCTGCATAGTTTGTGACTCGCTTGACACAATCACCCAGAACAAATTACGGCAAGAAGAACATTGAATTTGAAGGTTGACACCTTCACTGACACTTATTGTGTGTATAATAAAATGGGTGAATATAAGTCTTGCAGTAGTATGCTTGAGTTTGGATTTATTTTTATTAATTATAGGATCCAAAGCTGAAGTTAGCAGCCACCCATCTTCTTATAAGGTATATGTTAACCTCTTATCTACCAAGCGGCCTTATTCGGTCGCGGTGATATTCCGTCAAATACCAAGTGACCGAATCCGGCTGCACCAACCAACATAAATACTTATGGTTAGAGACTACTTTAAATGAAGAAGTTTGACATTATAGGCTCAATATGAACTTTTCTGTCCTTAAGTGCAATGAAAAGTTAGTGACACTATGGTTATTTATTTATAATCTACGTTCATTACGTACGCCGTTTTCGTGTGGATGTTTTGTTGCGTTGATTTTTGGATTTTTACGGTATTTTATTTGTGTGTTTTAGTATAGTGTTTTATTATATAATTGGTATGAAAGTTTTTTGTGAATATAATTTTCTTTTTACGTAAATAATTCCAAGTAATATATAGAAAAAAATAGTGATTTTCACGCTGCCGAGGACGACATCCTATGATATGGCACTGGCGACGAGAAAAAACATATCGTTATAGTTCGCACGTGTATAAGCTTACTGGCCTAAACCATGTCGATTGCAAAAATATTGGAATTTAAAATGCCCACAAATAATTTGAGACTATATGTGGAAAAGCTCGAACAATTCGTCGTTGGGAACAAAATTCCAAGTGAGCTACATGAACCTACATTAATCACGGTAATGGGGGCGGAGAGTTATGTACTACTCGTGAGTTTGTGTACTCTGGAAAAAGCCACATCAAAAACGTTTTTGAAGCTAACAAAAATTTTGGAAATTTTCATTCAACCAAAACCCAGCAAGCTGGCTGAATGATTTAAATTCCGACAACGAAAACAAAGAGACAGTGAAAGTATATCAGAGCACGTAGCGGACCCTATAAAATATCTTTGTAGCGGACCTAAAGAAGATGTCGAAAACTTGCGAGTTTGGTGGCTGGTTGCAAGAAAGTTTGCGCGATTAATTGGTATGCGATATCAGCAGTGAAACAATTCGGCATAGATTATTTGCCGAAAGCAAGCTAGACTTTGGCAAGACTTATTAATTAGCCGTGAGTAAGGAGACGGCGGAGAAGGATGCAGTCAGCGTCGATGTGCACCCGAAAATACCTGAAGACTCCAGCACTTCCACCAACTGCTATGCGACTATCAGTGCAAGACGGACCAGGCGCGCGGGCAGTAGGGGCGCGGTCAGGATGCGCGGCGGAGCATCCAGGGTAGCAGAAGCAATGCCCACCGGGTCGAGTGTATCGACATTGGTGCCAGATAACCGACGACGATGCCAGTGAGTGTCGTGTGTTCGGTAAAACACACGATGTAGTGACCTGCAAGTATGCTCGCTACATGTATCGAGTGTGCAATAAACAAGGACATTTACAAAGGATGTGTCCTTACCTAGCAGGACAACATAGCGTCAACGTAGTGCAGAGTGAGAATGACAGTTTACTAAACAGCGACAGAAGTGACGAGGTAAAGGTTTTCAATAATCAATTAAGCCTTAGTCATTACAAATTGTTTATATTAGGTATAAATAGTACCCGTTCAAATGGAGTGCGATTGAGGCAGTGCCATTTCATGTATTAGCTACGAGTTATATAAACAACAATTCAGTAACCTAAATAAATGTGTGCAAATATGTGTCCTTTGTTGCTTAGTTACTATACGGGTGAACAAGTGAGACGTGTAGGTGTGATAAGACCTTTAGTGAAGTGCAAAGATAAGGAAAAGCATCTCAATTTATATATTATTAAAAATGGTAAAAGTATATTGTTAGACAGACGACAATGGTTGGCAGAACTTAATATTCAGTTACCCCCTTTTGGAAGCCTAAACTGTTTATCGAATGATGTTTTTAACATGAAAAATTTCAGTTCCAGATATTGCAAAGTGTTCGCGGATTGCCTGGGACGGTTCACTGGCCCGTCGGTGAACTTCCGCGTGCAGGAGAGAGTGCAGCCCGTGTTCATGCGAGCGCGTTCGCTGGCTTATACTTTGCGTGTAGCCGTGAATCGTGCACTCGAGCAGCTGGTGGTGGACGGTATCCTCATCCACCACGTCCACCGCTCCGACTGGGCGACCCCCATTTTACCCGTAGTGAAAAAAAAACGGCGAAATAAGGATTTGCACCGATTATAAGTTTCCTTTAAATAAAGTTATAGAAGTCGACCGTTATCCTTTGTCTTAAAAAACAGTTTCACATAATAGGTATTACCATGAAAAATCCTATGCTAAATATGGCCTTCCCTATATAATAACAATAAGTTTATAATGGTGAACATAATGTTGCGCGGCTAAGTTGACCTTCCTCTAGTCCATGGTGTTCACCAGTGGTGCTGGTGAAGAAGAAGGATGGCAGCATGCGGTTTTGTGTTGACTACCGCCGTCTGAATGACGTTACGAAGAAGGACAGCTATCTCTTGCCAAGAATTGATGACACGCTGGACATGCATATAGGAGTAAAGTGGTTTAGCACGCTGGATCTAAAAAGTGGCTACTGGCAAGTTGAAATTGACCCTAACAAGTCGTCGTCAAATTGACAAGGAGAAAACTGCGTTCTCGACGGGAAAGGGTCTGTGGCAATTTAAAGTAATGCCGTTTGGGTTGTGCAATGCTCCAGCAACGTTTGAAAGGCTGATGGAGCTTGATGGAGATTGGGCTAATTGGCGATGCCTGTCTGGTCTACTTGGATGACATCATCATCGTAGGCCGGACGTTTGAGGAACACCTTCAAAACCTGGAACGCGTACTCATGAATATTCAGAGTGCCAACCTCAAGTTGAGTCCGAAGAAATGTTCACTATTCAAACGGCAAGTTAACTTTTTGGGGTATGTAGTATCGGAAGAAGGTATCCGCACGGATCCAGAGAAAATCGCCGCTGTCAAGGATTGGCCGGTTCCAAAAGACAAGATGCAGGTTAGAGCATTTTTGGGTTTGTGCTCCTATTACCGGCGATTTGTGAATAACTTTGCAGATATAGCCAAACCTCTGCACAAGCTAACCGAGGAGAAGCGACATTTCTGCTGGGATGAAAGTTGCAATATCGCATTCCAGGAGCTCAAGGACCGTCTGTGCAAAACACCTATTTTGGAATACCCTGGTGCAAGCAAAGAATTTATAGTCGACACAGACGCAAGTGATATAGGACTTGGCGGTGTGTTGTCTCAACGGAATGGTGACCAAGAGGTCGTGATACCGTACTTCAGCAAGTCGTTGCCAAAAGCGGAAAGGCACTATTGTGTCACAAGACGCGAATTGCTAGCTGTGGTAAAGTCGTTGCAGCATTTTAGAAAATATCTTCTGGGACGAAAATTTCACTTACGAACTGACCATGCTGCACTAAAATGGCTATTGCAGTTGAAAAATCCAGAAGAACAAGTTGCGAGGTTGATTGAACTACTGCAGGAATACGACTTTGAGATCGAACATCGCAGCGGAAAATCTCACGGCAACGCAGATGCATTGTCAAGAAGACATTGTCCTGAAGATTGCAACCATTATACTAGGCAAGAGAGTAAGGAAGAGGTATCCGTGAGGATGCTCAGGACAGACCACCTCAGCAACGAGTGGAAGGACAGCTTACTACATGCACAGCAGGAAGATCCGGACATCAAGCCGTATTCTGGAATGTATAAAGGCCAGCGCTCCCAAGCCCAAGTGGTCTCAGCGATGAGTTCGACCACTAAAAGCTATTGGGCCCAATGGGACAGCTTGCTCCTTCAGGATGGAGTTCTGTGCCGTAAATAGGAAAATGTTCGGGGAGACAGCTGTTATTTGCAAATGGTCGTCCCTAAAGCTAGAGTACCGGGTGTTCTACAGCTGTACCATAATGATTGTTCAGGAAGCCATCTGGGAGTTAAACGAACTCTACTGAAGATCCGAGAACGGTTTTATTGGGTCCACTGTCGAAACGATGTCGAGGACTGGTGTCGCAAATGTACAAGTTGTGCGGCTGTAAAGGGACCTCAGACTCGTAGTAGAGGGGCATTGAAGTTGTACAATGTTGGTGCACCATGGGAGAGAATAGCCATTGACGTGGCGGGCCCGTTTCCGGAGAGTGAAAGCGGTAACAAGTATTTCATGGTTGTGTCTGTCTGTATGAATTCTTCTGTCGTTTTGGAGTACCTTTAGAGATTCACAGCGATCGAGGAAGGAATTTTGAGTCTCAAATATTCCAGGAAACTTGCCGAGTTATGGGTACTCATAAAACAAGAACGACTTCTTATCACCCGCAATCTGATGGAATGGTAGAACGATTTAATCAGACATTGGAGAGGTACCTAGCAAAAGTTGTAGACATTCGGCAACGAGATTGGGACAAGCACATAAAATCGTGAACAGCGCTTCGATATGATAACATTTTTGTTATCATATCGAACGAAAGTACATCAGTGACACCAGCTTTCACAAACTTTGGGAGAGAATTACGGCTGCCTGCGGACCTGATCACCGGGATACCACCTGATGCTCCACGCAGTATAACCGATTATGCAAATGACTTGCGGAACAAAATGAATGACATTTATGAGCACGTCAGACAATCGGGCCAGCAAATGTCTGAAAAGATGAAAACCCGGTACGACCGCAAAATGAACAACAATGGGTTCGACAAAGGTTCACTAGTGTGGTTGCACAATCCAGTCCGCAGCAAAGGGAAATCTCCTAAGCTTCAAGCTAAATGGAACGGCCCATACCGGATTGTGACCAGGATCAACGATGTAACCTACCGGATACAGAAAGGCACAAGAGGGACTCCTAAGATCGTCCATGTGGATCGCCTGGCGCGTTATTATGGGGCCGATAATGCTCGGTACGAGCATGTCTTAGGAGGGGGCAGTGTTGCGCGGCTAAGTTGACATCTGGCACTAGCGCCATCTAGTGTCGGGTAACAGAGCGAGGAGAGAGCTTTCCAGAAAATGACATCACTAATCTTTCAACCGACAGCGCCATCTGTCGTCGAAACGAAGAACTAAGCTTCTAGAAGCTGAAACTCGAATTTTCTGCGCTTGGTCGGTTAGCGCGCGTATTTACTTGAATATTCTGGAATATTCTGGATGTTTTCGTGGAAGAGCCCTATATAAAGACGCTGCAATACGCGATCGGGGAAGTATTGAATTTGGCGAGACAAGCGAAGCTTCGGAGCGGAATAAAGTGAATCAGTGTGATTAATTATTGGTGTTTTAAGTTTTAATTTGTGTAAAGAAAATTAAAGTGTTAATTTAGGTAATTCTATCGGCAATTTTTATTGTCACGAACCTCAAGCTCGTAACAATAATAAATACACCTTAAGTATATAATGTGCGTAACAACATTACGGAAATAATTAATTTAGTAAAAGAGAAGATAATTACAGTTGTTTAAATTTACACTCATATTGAAAACAAAGGCCAGCGTCAACTAACAATGAAAAATGCGAACAATACAAACCTTGTTTACTCAGAGAATAAAACTCAAGGGTCTTCTTAAAAAAAAACTCTTTAAACTGAGCTTTTGTAATTGTCTGGACATAAACAGCCAGTAGGATAAAGGTAACAGTTTAGATATGAAATGATGAATTTTTAGAAAGAATTTAATAAGAGTTTTAGAATAGATTTCTATACATTATTTTATCTTTTATTAATTATTATTAAAACAGTTATATACGTATTCTATCATCATCATTACAGCCCTTCACAAGTGCACTGCTGAACATAGGCCTCCCCCAAGGAATGCCACAAAGCAAAGTATTAAGCCACCTACATCCATCGACTATATATCCTACCAGGTCTTCACTCCATCCGACGGGGGTTGCCCCACACTTGGTCTCCTCGGACGAGGCTGCCAATCGAGAACCTTTTTTCACCATCGGTTGTTGATTCTTCAAGCTATATGGCTGGCTCATTGCCACTTCAGCTTACTAATACGTAGGGCTGTGTCGGTCACTTTGGTTCTACTGCATATATTCTCATTTCTAAGTTTATCACGCTGATAGCCTCAGAGAATAGCTCTATCCAGAGCGACCTATAGATTCCTTATATGGCCAGCAATGAAGGATCACGTCTCAGATCCATATGTCATCACTGGCAACATGCACTGGTTGTTCAAACTCGTTTTCAAGTTTTGAGGTATACCTGACGAGAAGATGTGTCGTAATTTCCCGAACGCTATCCCATGTCCCAACCGAGTTAAATCCGGACATTGACCTCTCGGTTGAAGTTGGACTTACTTATCGGACTATTTGTCTCACGTATATACACGTAATTAATAGAGGGTTAATAAAGATTAATATTGGCCATGCAAGTAGATTGTCACAAAGTACGGGCTGAGTCACCGGGATCCATCGACATGTTACATCAAATCGTCACTTCATTTAGTGGGGCTAGTATTACGAGGCTGCCGCGCCAGAAACTTTTTTCCCAATTGGGTGTCGGTCCTTCGAGATACATGATCTATTGCCTTCTCGGCTTCCTCATTCTAAATCTCAGGTTGCCCGGAACTGACATAGCTAAAACTTCAGCATAGACAGCTCTTTCCGGCAGACAAATCTCTGGAAAAAAACTTTAGAACTCTGGTTTTGCTCAATCGCTTCTTCAATACGAGCTGTATTGCAGTGACGTAAGTTTGCCACATAGACTTAGAAATTTGACTGTTCAGTTGCCTGTACGTTGCTATTTTTATTGAAAACTGCAGTTTTATATACTGTCAATCAAGCATGAGCCTTAAAGTGTGATCGGAAGATATTTTATTTCTTCTATCACAGGTCTTGAAAAACTTAGTTCGGATAGTTTTCACGAACTTGTCATTTATATAACGCGTTGTAACGGAATCCTTTAGGCACTAAAATTTTTAAAATTTGTGCAAAAGTTTTTCGGGGTTTAGGATTATAGAACTTTTGATTTATAGAATAAAATACGAGAAGGACGTAGCGTGGACTTTCAACACACCAATTTTTCTTTTAGTTTTGGTTTGGTGGTTTCACTTCTTTTCTAATACTACCAGTTTTAACTTTTAAAGCATTCACCGTACATATAAAGACCAAAATGAAATCTTTGATAAACGACTGGCTTTGCTTTGGTTTCTTTACTTTGAAATGACTTAAAGGAGGTTGTTTAAAATGCGATTAATTTCGTTGATTTTTATTTTATAACTTGCCAATTAGCCCACTAGACCATTTTAATTAACGGTTGAAGTTCGATTAAATTTTAATAAGAGCACACAAGCATTAATTTAAGTTCACCATACACAGTGGTTTTTTATAAATATTTGTTGACTAGCTTTTTACCCGAGGCTTCGCTCGCGTGAGCTTCCGTTGAGGAACATCATTAATAGTGCTCCATACCAAAATCAACAAAGTTGGATCACTTGTAGAGTCACGTTTGTTAGTCAAGTGATATCTTTTGAGTTCTTAGAGACAATTAGACGTATATTTTTTATAATTGCATTAATATCATACGTCTAGCAACCCCTGTCACTTTTTATATCGGTCATGAGTTCCAAGGTATCTTTAATAAGGGTAAATTATTTTTGATTCGAAGTTACATTATTTACTTTTTACTCTTTACATTTATTTATAAATTATGGTAATTTTATTTTGACCAAATAATGTCGAATTTCGTTGTCTACTATTAATGTACGAAAGTGTTTATTTGCGATATTTGTTTTATATCATTGGCCTATTGAATATTGATTGGGATTATAAAATAGTTGCTTATATTCTTACTAATCCATCAAATAGAAATAAAAACTTACATCGGGTAACTTAATACCAAAGGAAGTTAGTGAAATTATTGCTATGCCGACATATATACACCCAATAGATGAGTATAGTTATCTACTAAAAAGTTTCTCTTTTAATCACATTTTTGTATACACAATACCCAGTCTAACAGTTTAGTTAGTTATTTTGCTAAACGTGGCAATTACGGTAAATCATCCCGATAAAGGCTGGATATTTTAAGTTTTTGATCCTGCAAGAATAACTATTCAGTATTATTTTATATATAATCTTATCAGTTAGTTACTATTAGTTTATTTAGCAATAAATAGACGGTGCTAATTTTAGATTAAAACTATAAAAGCCAAAACTTACAAGTTATGTAAATGTGGCCAGATCGTAGAGTTGATCATATTATCATGAAGTGCTGGACCGCTTCAAATATCGCAATCATTTCATGATAAGCCTATTATTACTGACCATCTCTTTATAGTATAAAACAAATTTGCTTTTCACCGTCTTTACGCTTAGATCTTTTAAACTACGCAACGAATTTTGATGAGGTTTTCATCAATAGACAGAATGACTCGGATAAGTTTTATATATAATACAAGCATATTATAGTAATCTATAAATATAAAAATCAATTGCTGTCCGATAGTCTCGCTGAAACTCACAGATTTTGATGAGATTTTTGTGTGTAATTAAGTGGGTCCCCGTACGATTTAGTTTTACAAGTTGGTTTAGATTTTAATCCGGTAGATGGTGCTGTTACCGATATCCAGAAATCATCCGTGCGAAGCCCTGGTGAATCGTTAGTATTGTATAAATGTCAACGTTTGTCAAATTTATTCTCAATCTACAATTGAATCTACGAAGTCGATTCTCGTTCCGCCATAATATCATACGAAACTACCATCTAGTAATATCAGCGACAGTAGATTGATATGCGGCTGGGGTGCTCCTTGGGCGCGAACTTTTATATATATTATAATGTTCTCGATGAGGAATAGAGTTATGTGGATTCTGTTAAAAATTCTTTTATAGTTTTAATCTAAAAATTCTGTTTCTGTTAAAAAATGCGCTATCGGCAACGCTAGCGATGAATAGTAAGGGTATGTTCCAAAATACAACCCAGTGTACTGTCCAATGCAAATGACATCATGAATCGACGCTATACTGGTGATTCGTTCCAAAACTTAGGACGTCATACATTTGCGCCATATGAAAAAGTGTTGGCGATTATTTTGTCATTTTGTGCTCCAAAAATCATTATACCCTCCTAATGAAGATACCAGCAATTATTCCATAATTTTTTGTATTTGAATAAATAAAAACAAATTCTGGCATATGAAGCATGCAAGCATCAGCGCACACATAATTAAAAGTTGTTTTATTATGGCCGGATGTCCGACACAATGTGGTGGCGGCACACCAGTACAAGATAGTGTCAATTGATGACGTCATTTGTATTCGGCAGTATACTGAAAACGTTTTGGAACATAACCTAAAACTATTTTATGATATATATACAGTGTCTCCGATCACGGACTAGCGATATTCTAGGTACTTATAATACAGTTATTTTAATACAAAAATACAGTACATACTGAGGTCTAATCCCCTCCCCCTCTATGTGGCAGCCATTTTGTTTTCTCCTTGAGATATTCTCTGCGTATTTACAAAAATATTCATATCTCTCAAAGTTTTGGTCTTACTGAGATAAAAATTAGCTCATTCGAAGGACAACAATATTGTCTATCGTTTCCGTTACCAAAGCCTTTTGTGTTTGCGCATACGCTATGTTCAAACAACAATAATTCTTAAAGTAATAAACATACAGCTGTAAACTTTATGTTTTATTGTAGCTTAACTCAAAATCTGTCGATCTAGTAAAAAAATAAGAAGGGTAAACGGGGTTGTTTTTGCAGTAATTTACGATAATTTGCCGATTAACATAATTTTTTGACATTTATTTGAAGTAAAATTTTTTTCTTTAAAGTTACGAGTATTTGAACATTTTTTTGGTAACGGAAACGATAGACAATATTGTTGTCCTTCGAATGAGCTTATTTTTATCTCAGTAAGACCAAAACTTTGAGAGATATGAATATTTTTGTAAACACGTAGAGAATATCTCAAGAAGAAAACAAAATGGCTGCCACATAGAGGGGGAGGGGATTAGACCTCAGTGTGTAGTGTATTTTTGTATTAAAATAGCTGTATTATAAGTACCTAGAATATCGCTAATCCGTGACCGGACATACTGTATAATTAGAATATTATGAAAAAGCAATGTTGGGTTTAGTTGTTAATTTTTTCAAACTATTTTATTATATAAATATTTATTTTATTCATCGATTTGGTCAAGCCTTATGATATGGTCAACAGAAAGTGTTAAATTTCACGAAAAGTCACAATTTCACGTAATGATCGAATATTCATGATAAAATCAATTCTACGATCTGGCCACGGCGTATACAAAAATATCTTTAAATAAAGTATAAGTGTCATGAGAGTTTTGTAATAATTGCAGGCAAACCAATGTTAATTAGTTCATTATTATATATTACTAATTACGAGTAAACTAAAAACTATCTGAATATTTCACAGATTTCACTATTATCCTGAAATGAAAAAATGAAATGAAAAACTTAAAATGAATCTAAGAAATTTAAAATCATTTAGTAAATATAATAATTTAAACACATAAATGTAAGTTGTTTATGTTATTTAATTTATTAGTAAGTAACAGATAATTGAAGGCTGAATAATAAATAAACTTTTTACTTTTTATGACAGATGGCCCTGTTTCGGAAACATAGAGTGTTTGCGTAGTTTCAAATTATTACATAACAGTTAAAACACATTTTAAACTTTAATTATAATATTGTATTCGTTAAAAAACACTACGTTATCCCGCTTATAACTAACAGAATCAAACATCATAGAAAATTAACTTCTAAAGAGAGGAAAATATTTAACCCTCCTTTTTTAAGTTCCGTAATAGGATAAAACGTAGCCTATAAGTAGCCCCGGGTCACTAACTGCCTACATACAAAATTTCACGGAGATCTGTCCAGTAGTTTTTGCGTGAATCTTTAATACACAGACAGACAGACAGACAAAAATTCTAAAAATCAGTAATTTGGCTTCGGTATTCTTTATTTAGTCCCATGGACTTGTTTTTTCCAGGAAATATTAGAATTACAGACACGACTTTTATACATATTTATTATATGTATAGATAAGTTTGATGTGATGTCAGTGTAGATTTTTATGAAAAACATAAACATAAATCCGTAGCAACAGATACGCGTTGCCCTATTTGCTTAAAGTTACTTGTAGGTATCCATGGATTGCGTAAGCCTCTAAATCTTATCTGAAATTATTTTTCTTAAAATATTATCTCCACCGTCAGAGGAGGTAAAAGTTATTTATGTAATATGTCTTCATCTATGTTTCGTACGTCATTAAAATGAGAGCGACGTAAGAGAATCCATTACCTCATCCCATCCTATGAGTGATTGTAAGGACATAGGTAAGTGACTGAAAGAGATTGGCGTAGCTATGTAACCAAGGACCCCGGAGCAAAAATAAATTTTCGTCGCTATCTAAACTAAACTAAATACTTTAAAGGTGCAAAACTTCTTTATCATCAGCTCCTTATCGCCCGCTACAGGACATAAAAAGGCAAAGCTAACGTTCCACATCAGATAATATTTAATCGCACTTCCTACTAATATTATAAATGTAAAATTTTGTTTCTTTGTTACGCTTTTACGTAAAATTACTGGATGGATTTGGATAAAATTTTGCACACGGATAGAGTTTGATCTAAGTAGGACAAAAGATACTATCATCCCTATAAAAGGATCCCGTGGGTTAATTTTCAATGTTAGTCGATATCAGACGAATAAAATCGCGTTCTAATAAAAAATAAACAATGACGAAGTAATTTACTGTTAATATAGTTGTAGGTAGAAAACATAACAGTGATCGAACCGGGGAGGTACCTTACAGAATATCAGCGTGAAGAAAAGTTTACTTCGCCTGACCATAAGGGTAACACCCCTGGTATTGGGGAATTCTTTACTGAGCATCCATGCTCAAGCTACCTAACTTCCTGAGCGTTGATCTCGGGCTGCCCTACATATAGGCAGGCACTCGGGGGAGGGGGACGGCGGGAAATTTCGCTGAAGACTACAACCGCTCGGGTCAAGCAGAGTAATAAGACAAAGGCAACCTCTGTCGTGATTTTCTGCAACATCAGGGTGCTTTATCAGAACCTTACCGCCGCGCCGTCCACTGCCATCTGGAGACGGCGAATCCAGCCTTGCGATTTCTTACCGTGCGTTATTTAAAAAAAATAGTCTCACTGGGTTTCTTGCTGGTTCCTCCCAAGACGGTGTTTTACGAACCAGTGGTAAATTGTATAAAATAAAGTGACTTTCAATATGTACTGTTTATAATCTATATTGAATAAAATTTTCTGTTTCCGTACTACCATTGATTGAATACCTTAGAAATTATAGTTTACATTATCGAATATAGTTACATTATATTTTGTTTTTTGTAAAACAACCAGTTTAAAATATATTTCTTACCGTGTTTTGATAATATTAGAAATATAAATAACTATAAATGCTGAATGTACTTACAACTTTGTTTTATATGTACTATAATTATTCAACAGCGTACTATTTTAACATATTATAATACCGGTGAAAACTACTAGAAAATCGCTTTCAGTTTGTTTTTAGGTTGATTTCTTAGTACTTTGTTTAGATGCAGTAAAATTAATAATACTATTGTAATCTATAGATATTATGGAATAAATCGATATGCATTTTATTAAGAATCCCTAAAATTTGTGGTGTGAATACAAAAAGAAATTGTCCCCTATTGGGTGACTTGTAAGTAGAAGGCCAAATGCGCCATGTGCCATTTTAAATAAATATATTTAATATAAAAGTTATATTGACAACGTTTTATCAAATTGTCATTGATAAAAATAAAAACATCAGTTTTACAATCGTGTTTACAAGAAACAATATTAGTTGAACTTTGTAACTTGTTCATAATTTTTATTATAAATACCTGTAAATATATATCTTAATAAATCATTCCCATACTATTTCATATATTTTTTATTTTGTCCTATCTGAAACCATTTTTTATAGAATAAGGGTGACAAACGAGCACACAGTCCACCCGATGGTAAGTGGATGCTGCAGCCCACAGACATCTACATCTATCCTCGATTAATAAATCGGGGATATTTATGATTTAGGAGGAATTTATGATGATTCTTATGCGACCCCTGAGGACTAAGAAGGAATGTCTCGTTTCCAGTAAAGAATCCGGATCTCTACACTCACCATACCAAACAAAGCAGTATCAAGCTGCTATTTTACGCTGGTAGTCTGTGAGTGCTCCTTCCCCGGTCGAGCCGACCCATTCGTACTACAACCATAATATAGCTGCAGTGTGGCTCTACCATATAAAATGGCCATGTAAACTCTATAGAAAATGTGACGTATGAAAACACCAACAAATTTTATTTAAGTACAAAAATGTTTTACGTTTTCATTGCCTCCTCATAACATTTTTCTCAGCATTATTTACCCTTCTACGTCTGAAACGAAAGTGAATATTGTATATTATGTACACAATACAAATAAATGCTATTCAACAAATATAATAAAAACACTTACGTATTTAAAACTTAAACTTGATAGCTCGTGATGTCTACTGATCGAAGCTACAGTAGCACAACGTGCAATGGAATTGATGACGCTTAACACCGCGCACGCGACATTACTATCACTGATGCGCATAAATAATAGGCAGTATGCCAATACTATATATTATACTGTATATACTTGTTTCCTCTGCAGTCTTATAATCTTTGCACTTATCTAAGTAGTAGAGCGTAGCCGCTGGACGGAGTTGACGTCGCCTAAAATCTCTGCGGTCGCCGTTTCGTCAAGGTCATTCAGGCTTCTTAAAGCCTTAAGCAACGCCTATTCCAATGTAATTTCTGTTTGGTCATTATCTGGCGCAAGAAATTCTTCCATATTTTATTTGAATTCACTTGTACTAGTTAGCGCAGCTAACTAATATTTTTGGCTAAACTTGACTCTCCAAAGATAACATGTGAGCTAAGAATGATCTAGCGTGGTATATTGCAGATTTTTAAATGTTATAGACCAACAAAAAATCAATTACTGACGTTTATTGTGGTTTATTCCAAAATGGTAAAATAATAACAATAAAATGCAAACATAAAATGAACGTGGTTTCATGTATAGGGTCACCTGGGGTAAGTGTGACATAAATTAATTAAAACTATAATCAATATTTGAATAACTTAACTTCTGACTCTACTCTGTAAAACTTCTACTCTGTAAGGATTTAACATAGAGAATACAGTTTCATAATATCTATTGTTAAGTGGTTGTTTGTTTCATCAAGCATTTTAGTATCTAAAAGTAGCATTTTGTAATTTGAAGTAATTAAAACTAATTGAGGTGGAAGACTGTCACACTTACCTATCAATGGGGCAAGTGTAGAGTACGCTTCTTTTTGTTGTTACTTTTTTATTGTCTGTGGTTTTCGACAACATTGATGAGATGATACTAACTTCGATATATGTTATGATCAATGAAAACAATTTGAACGTCCATTTTTGTGAATCAATGAACTTTCCCCAACATGGGGCAAGTATGACAGTTTTTAACCGATATTGTGATGTGCCTTTAAATAGATATACTACACTAGCTCTGGATGTTTTGTAACAATTTATAATAATAATATAATCATAATGCTTTGGTACTTGTATTATATATATGCATTGGGGTTTTCTTCTGTTTTGACCTACATAATGCTTAAATAATACAATATTTTTTAACGATCATTATTTTCAATATTCTGTACTCCCAACATAATACTGCCAATTTTTCTTCTCATTATATCGCACTAAAACAGTATTAATTTCTCCTAAAATCAAATTATACTTGTAACTATCTTCTACTGTATCTTTTTCGATAACATTTATTATTTCTTCTTCTGACATCCTCTGACATTTTTGACATGTATTTATTTTTTGGGATTAATTCAAAAAAAGTATATACTTAAGTATAAATACATACAAACACACCGGTAAATAGCACCCTCCTTTTTGAAAGTCGGTTAAAATGATAGACTATCCCAATCACTAGTTACGATATTCTCATATAAGATGATCAGGGTAAGCGGTGCACTCACACTTACCCCGATATTATGTATTAGGTGAGGTAAGTATAACTATCCGTATTTCAAGGAATAGTGGATTTCAGGTCACAAAAATATATTATACTATAAGTACCAATATTATTCTTTATCACTCACATTTTATCTTGTTTAAAATAACTTAATGACGTATCGAAACTTAATAACTTCACCTCTTAAAATTCCGTGGTTTCTCGACAGTTGATTAGTTTATATATATATATAGTTATTATATACAGTTTATATATATATATATATATATATATATATATATATATATATATATATATATATATATATAAACTAATCAACTGTCGTAGTATGGATAGTAGCGTCACATTTTCTGCGTTATTTAATAGATGGAGTTTAACCAAAAATCGTGCTTAGGCCGCATTATTTGCATTTGATACACTTGCCCCACTGTCACACTTACCTCGGGTGACCTTATTTGGAATTGACTGCTTACGACCCTTAATTCAATACCCTAAGTGTCGTAATATAAATATATTTTATTCCCTCTCTCTTTCTTTTCTGATTTGAAGAATCTAAAGACATTTCATGAGTTAAGATCCATCAAGCTGTTTAAGCTCGATGGATTTTAGCTCGAAAAACATTATTCATCATCTGCGGCGGTTGAGTATTAATATCAGACAGCAATTATGTAATTAAGATTTAATCCCTTATTAACAATGGTAATCAAATAAAATTAAGAATATTATTCTGAAAATTAGCACAGCCAGACAATCTACTTTAAGCAAAAACAATTGTATTAGTCTCGCCTGGCTTCGTCTCGCGTTAAATAACCCCGAACATCCGAAATCTGATTATGAGCATGAATGCATGGCATACTTACTCATATCTCGTATGTTGCTTTATGAACGGAATGTTTCAAAGAAATAATGACGTAAATATAACAAGATTCTGTAATATTATTTACTTCATTTATATCCTTAGGTTTATTAAAGATTTTTTTTTAAATATTATGATGATATTATTCATAATTTCACAGTAACAAAATATAACTTCACAAGTCTTTATTGTGATATAAATAAAATACATATTCTAGAAAACTAAAGCATTATTTCAACCAGCTTACTTCTTACTATCATATCGTTAACAGTCTACTGCTGATTGAAAATTTATAAAACTAAGTTGACACACAAGCTTACAGTTCATCTGATGATATCTAGCTACTGCCATCTGACACCTGGAGTCAACTTTAAACAAAGTTGCGTTGTCCTCTCTAAACATAATAACAATAACCTGTGTGTGTGTGTGTGTGTGTGTATGTGTGCGCGCGCGTGTGTGCGTGCTTGCGTGTGAGCGTGTGTGCGTGTGAGCGTGGTGCGCGTGGTGTGTCTGTGCGTGCGTGGTGCGTGTGCGTGTGCGTGTGCGTGTGCGTGTGCGTGTGCGTGTGCGTGTGCGTGTGCGTGTGCGTGGTGCGTGGTGCGTGTGCGTGTGCGTGTGCGTGTAAGTGTGCGTGTGCGTGTGCGTGTGCGTATGCGTGTGCGTGTGCGGCGTGCGTGCGCGTGCGTGCGGGGTGCGCACGTGCGTGCATGCGTGCGTGCGCGCGTGCGTGCGTGCGTGTGCGTGTGTGTGTGTCATACCGTTTTAATTTAATTTCAATTTGCGATATTTCTTAAGATTTAAATATGTAAATCAGTTTTCTAATTTTTTGAACTAAATAGTTTATTTATATTCTTTGAAGTTTATATTAGTACTTTAAATACTTGATTAGATCCTTTTTCTCTATCTTCAAAATAAAAGTTTAACTTAATTCAGGTTCGCTCGCAGTTTTGATGTTGGTTGGATTTGTTTGTTGGAAGTTGTCTAAATTATGTAAGTTATTTAAGTCAGCGAAATTTAATAATTATTAAAAAATAAGGAATGAATTGTGTTTTTCCGATAAAACATTTCTATTAGCAACACTATTGAACTTATTTTTCTTGAATGGTTAACTATATTGTCTCTCTATATCCTTCAGACCAGAAAAGCACCTATTTCGCGCCATAAATAAGTAAGAGAGTGGTACCTATTTATTTTTAAATAAATTGAAAAATTCAATTATAAAAGAAACAAATAAATGTCAATGTTTATTTATATTAAAATATTTCATAGTCAATATTTAATAATGTAATAAACTTTGCATAGTCAATATTCAACTTTTGTAACATTATTAGATTTCTGACATGTTTCCTTTCGTCACAATTTCCGTATTCACTAATGTTTAGTTTTTTTGCATTTCACTTTTAGGTACCTTCTTTAATTCATATGCAAATAGATATTGTACTGCGTATGCCCAATCGGTAGGACATTGTTAACTTCATTATATGTATGTAGCATATATCTCTGATTCTGACTTATCCAAGCAAACTCTACTGCAGGAACGGAGTACTACCAGCGTATAAGTAAATATCTTTGTTCGATAAATAATCGACTAACCATAATTTCCGCACTATTAAAATTGTTTCTTATATATCTTATCTCGAATAACTTAAAAATCCGCAAAACTTATCCTTTGTTCTGGATTTTTTAAAAAAATCATTACTATGTTTTTTATACAAGTTAACAATCAAGAAAACAATTATAAATCCTGATTGATAGCATGTATAAGAGATTCTGTGTTCCTTCGCTGGTCGAGCTTGACTTGTAAATATCTTTATTATGAAGCATGATATTTTATATTGATAAATATTTTTTATGCATATTATTATAAAACTTGTTGCTTTTTATAGAGAAAAGAACAGCATTGTAATAATAGACCTGCAATTTAAGTAAGTTAAGTAACATGTCGTGCCATATCCATGTTCCGAGTCAATAAAGAATAAAAACGCAATTTAATAAAAATATTTTTACATTCCATTGAATTCAAGCTAAAAATAATAGTATTAAATTCTTATTCACCGCCGTCTGCTGACGACATTAAAATTATTCAGACTTTTACGATTATATAGGACAAGGTCCTTCACACTTCAGCGATTCACTTGTTTTCGTACTGATAAAGCACGTCTTTATTATTATTTAAATTTTTAAGAATCAAACAAAAAATTCCAACCATCTTCTTTCAAGAATAAAAATATTCATTTTTTACAACTATATATTTCTTATGTGCTAAAATTATGTTATTTAATTTGGGTTCGATTGTTTGTTATACATATTATGTACAAGATCTTGGTGTGCGAAGGCGTTTTTGTCAAACCCAATTGAATCGAATAACATCTTTAATGGTCGCTTGTAGAGTGCATTATTAATATTTATTATTTTAGTTGATTGTAGGTTTAATGATAAACATTTTTATAATATAGTATTATATCGTGCTTAATTTATTTATACTTTTATTATCTTACAGTTACCGTTACAGCTTATTTAAGACCACAGCTGAACAGGCCTCCCACATGGATTGCCTCACAGGGGAGACATTTTCTAAAATCGCAAGATTGGCAATCGGGTTGGCAACCGCTGCTTTTTAGTTGTTATTAAGAAGACGCTACTGCCCGTCTTTTGATTTGTTTCCTCGGTCACCTCTTACGACGTAGTGGATATTCTGACACCGCCACTACATAATTTTTGTTATCTTATGTGAATTAAAATGAATTTCATTTTTTTATTTGCACACCACCTGTACCTAAGTTTAAAAAACTGTTAAAAAAGTTGTTGAAAAAGTGCTACTGCACCATAACTTAACGCAATTGAAATCTCTGAACATTTTTATTCAGTGTAAAAAAATTGAGTGCGGATTAGATCATCCATTTATTGCCACAAAATTTTATACTACTTCTCAAATTGTATATTATTTCTATAGTGAATTGTTTTCTGCCAGATAAAAGTAAAGCGAACTATCTGTGATTTGTTACTTTGTTGAAAACTTAAATTCAATTGCAATTTGATTCAATTCTTTATTTGCGCAATATAGGTATACATGATGTTACAGTAGTGAATTTACATTATTGGTCACCATATTTGGGCACGTCATGCAAAAATTTACAATTACAAGCTATAGTGTACAATATAAATCAGTAAATTGAGATAATTATGTATAAAATTACAACGTCTAAATAATTATTAAGTTAGTGTCAAATAAGATTCTCTATTAAATACACAATGTCAACTTTATAAATTAAATGTCACATTAAATTTTAAATTAAATTTCACAGTACAAGTCAGCCACTAATGATACCACATCTAATAATTTGTCTTCATAAAATACCCTTACCGAATAATATGATTTTTCTAAAAGAAGTTTCATCACTTTATATTTAAATATATCTAAAAGAAGTTTCATCACTTTATTTCTATTTGAAATTTCAAGCAGAGAGTAAAAGAGTATACACTCTAGGAATCATACAAAATACACTGCTGTTTGAAACTTTAGTTCTATTAGACATGAAGCTTATTTGGAAAGGGTAAATCTTGATTTCTACTTTAATAAATAAGTTACTATTTTTTCTTACAAATAGTACCATATCTAGTATATAAATATACGGTGTCAATACTTTAATCTTTGGAAATATCGACCTACAGCTCTCGCTTTGTTTCATTCTGTATATAACACGTACGCATCCCTTTTGCACCCTAAAGACCAACTTTTTTCCTACAGAGCTGCCCAAAAACATAACACCATATATTAAAAGTGGAGTAACATGTCCATGTTAAGCCGTTAAAACTGTGGAAATGGCAATATTCTAAGTATACGCTTTAAAAGTTACAAAGATCTTGTAGTGCTTTTTTAGAAGCACAAAAATATTTATTTATTTATTTATTCAGGAAACAACAGCTTATTAATACTTAAACAATATAACTTAAATTATTAAACATGAAAAAGCCAATTATAGTTATCCCCAAAGTAGATAACCAAACATAACACTGTAAATCTAATACAATACCAAATAAAATCGGTAAGAACTATCACTAAACAGTAACAAATTAATTGAAGTATTAATATTACCTTCGTGACGTACATATATATACAAATACAGATGTAAAATGTATTCAGGATTGTTGTACAAAAATAATTAGTTTTTAAGTCATTAGGGAAGTAGGTTAACATTATCATCATCATAATTACAGCCCTTCACAGGTCCACTACCGAATATAGGCCTCCCCCAAGAAATGCTAAAAAGTACGGCCCCAAGCTACCTGAATCCATCGACTTCCTGCATGTTTACCAGCTCGTCACTACATCTAGTGGGGGATGCCCTACACTTTGTCTACCGGTACGAGGCTGCCACTCCAGAACCTTTATTCCTCATCGGTTGTCGGTTCTTCGATCTATATGGCTAGCCCATTGCTACTTCAGGTTACTAATCCATTGGGTTATGTCGGTCACTCTGGTTCTACTGCGGATATCCTCATTCCTAAGTTTATCATGCAGTGAAACCCCGCTTCATCTCCATAACTCGGTGAGCGACTTTGAACTTCCGGCCAGCAATGACAGATCACGTCTCAGATTAGTAGGTCATCAATGGCAATACGCAGTGGTTGTATAATCTAGTCTTGAGGTTTTGACGTATGCCTGATGAGAAGATATGTCGTATTATACAATTTAGAAGTTATAGTTATCATTTTAGAATACTAAAAGACGATCAATTGAACCCTGAATCAACAAGCATTTCGTTACTAAAAAAGTGATATTGAAATTAATAAACGTACCTCATTGGTAACGCACTTATAAACACAATTTCATCGTTATCTTTGATTTTGTACAAGAAAATAGAAATAAAATTATACTAAATAATTTAATAGTTAAAATCAATTGAAATTATGATCGATAGCTAATTAATCTATCAGAATTAATCTTAAAAATAATTACTTGACTTGGTTTTAATTGTCTTTGAATTTAAAAAGAAGTAAGTCAAAACTATTAAAATTACTTGTAAGTTTTATTGTCATTGTCACCTCTAATTCTTATGTCACCTGCAAATTTTAGTAGGTAAATTTCGGTGAAATATGTGCAGCGTTGCCAACACCAATTTGCCAAATTCCCCGAAAATCCATGGCAAATTCCCCAATTTAGGGACAAAACTTCAACAGATTTCTCACCAATCCGCCTGTTTTTTATTTTAAGAAATGAAACAATTATAAAATAATTTTATAAGATTTATTAAGCTATTGCATAGCTTCTATCGCGGGCCTTGAGCGCGGGGACCGAATCCAGAAACTCCGTAACGAAAAAAAACCTCACGCTCCCCACTTCGACGGGCACGGAGGTGTAGCGTTGAAAGCCGTGCATCGTCTAACGTCGTTTCAGTTCGGCAGACTTCGGCACTCGGCAGACTTCGGCACGGTGTTTGTGTGCGTGCGACTAGACGTACGCGTGTACACTAGCTGCTAACTCAATGATAAAAATTCCTGAATAACCTACATGTATTGTAAGATATTAAAAATATTTTAAACAATATTAACTTCTCATTTATTCAATAAGAGAAAAAAATTTGATTTCTTATCGGTCGCCACGCTCAAAAAGTGTAATTTGATTTAATATCAAAGACTTACCTGCATAAATAAAATAAATAAATAATTATAATTGCATAAGTTGATGAAAAATGCTATGCAATAGCTTTACCGCGGCAGTCACCGAGTGCCACACGTATTTTTTTTCCACTGTCACACTTGCGTTGCCCTAGAGATTAAGAGGAAATATCTCATAATACTCTGCCACTAAATAGAAGAGTCGCGGCCCCTGTAATTACCCACTCGGCTGAACGGACACACGTTCAATAGTAGACTTTAATAAAAGAGCTGTAAACGACGACTGTATTATAAGCAAATTAATTGAGTCCTTATTTATAAGTCTTATTTGTATGACATCAAAAAGCTGTTTTTGAAATACGGTTTATATATAATTAAAAAGTAATATTTAGAAAAAGTCACACAATAGGAATATTAAGCATAAGTCACACTGAGAAATGCCGCGAGCAAACCGAATCCCATATCTGTTTCCAATAATACTAAATCAATAAATTGCATTTCAAATACTAATTAACCTCGTACTCGGCGGTTGCGGACCTGCCCTTTTTCTAGTATATCTGAAAAAATATTTTAAGATTAATCGCCTCGATACGCTTCCAATTTAAGACAATAATAACCACCACTCTCAATTAATCTATCAACTAATTTTTTGGTCTCGTTGACTATAGCCATTCACAAATCCGTTGCTGAACCAAAAGAAATGCCACTAAATTCTTGCACAAACTAAATCTAGAAGCCATTTGATATCCTTTCTTCCCCATCCTTTGTCAGTAATTCGAACTTTGTAACGTTGCTCATAATTACCACATTTTGTGGATTTTTATTACCGTTACCATCATAGCCTATCATAGGTACATAGCTGAATATATGCCTCCTCCATGGATTGCCTCATAGGAGTTATTTGCTATTGTAGCCACGTTTGGCAGGCGGGTTCGCAACCGCAGTTTTTGTTTAAAGTTATTATTAGGAAGAAGCTTCTGCCCATCTTCTGTTTTTTTTTAACTTACGGCCTTTGCCTCTTACGGCACCCACAATATGATTTGGGGTGGTAAATATTCTTACACCGTCACAACACGGTTAGTTTATTATAATTAAGTTGTAATATAAAAAATATAAAAATACTCTTGGTATGGTGCTGGCCATCTCTTAACTTATTTTTTCTCTAACTCCCACGGGATGATATCCTCAGTGGATTCTCTTACGCGGCCGCTACATGGCACTTATAGACGCTAAGAAAATAATTCTTTGAAATATCATCGAAACGCTTTTAGACACAAGAATTGCAAGTACAAACGTGAAGGAAATAACGACCTGTCTAGAAGTATTTGCTTTCACTGCAATTTATGAGAGTGGTTTTATTGCTCGTAATATATGGAATATGTAAATGATGAAAATATTATATTATTTTGATTAAAAGCCTTAAAAGGACAAATCTAATAAACAATCAGTTCTTTAAAGTTATCAAAAATTCACTGCTGAACATTCCCCCATATATTGCCCTGCCCCGTAGATGATAAGGGGGATATTTTCTAAAGTTGCCATGATTAGGAGGCCGGTTTTCAACTGCAATTTTTTATTATTTTGAGTTATTAAGATGTTGTGACATCTCCTGTTTAATTACAGAGTGCGTCTTATTTATTTGCATTATTGTTTTCCAATTCATTTAGCATATTTTCATTTTAATATCGCTCACTGGGTAAAAGTGGTACTTGATATTCGATTTATTTTATCTAAAATTAAGTACTCTTACTAAAAATCAGTTTTGTCGATAAACTACCATAGTACTTTGCAATACTTAAATAATATACTAATACGATATACTGACCAAATGTTATAATTTTCTGTAATATAGGATTTTTCAATGTGGCGTTATTTAGATTATCAAAGTTTACTTAATATATTTTTGATTTTTTAAAAAAATTACTTTAATTTTTGGGATAAAATACAGTAGTGTTATCCACCCGGCATGCTCTGTCTGTTCTGCAACTCTATCTGTTCGTAAAGTTTTTTCGCAATCGAAGAAAGACAGACAGACAGACTGACGAACAGGCAAACATTTAATAAAAATGGTTGTTTATGAATATATAGCTTTAAAATACACAATGAGCTTAATAGAAGCCAGTTATTTCAATATTAAAGACAGAAAATTCCATTTTATTCATATGTATATATTAGTGCGACGACAAGAAAAGCAAGGAGGAGCTTTTGGTTACTGGTGACCATCACACGCGAGCCGTGCATGCAAAGCACTTATTTTAAAGCAATGATTAGTTTCCTATCTCTCAGAACTCAGAACTTCTTAATTAAGTATCACAAAATATTAGTAAATTAAAAGTTTTTCTTTTATAGGAGAAACAAACAGCAAATAGCATACGGCTCACCTGATGGTAAGTGTTTACCGCCGCCCATGAACAACTGTAACACTAAGGGAATTGTAGATGCCTTTTAGAAAGAAGTATGCTCTTTTCTTGAAGGTTCCTAAGTCGTATTGGTCGGGAAAAGTCACCGGTGGCAAACAATTCCACAGAGAAGTTGTAAGAGGAAGAAAACTCCGAGTAAAACGTACAGTATTGGACCGCCAAGCATCCAGATGGTGAGGATGGTATTGGGAATTTTGACGCGATGTGCGTTCGTGAAATTTGGCAACTGGAAATAATCCGAACAATTCCTCAGACTTCCCGTGGTAGATACGATAGAAAACACAAAGAGATGCAATATCCCTGCGCAGAACCAATGAATCGAGCCGATCAGAAAACACCCAGTCGTCGACGATTCGAATCGCTCTGCGCTGGATGCCGTCTAGTGGGAGGATTTGGCATTGGAGTGCCCCGGCCCAGAGATGAGAACAGTATTCCATGTGAGTCTTAACTTGCGCTTTGTAAAGTTGCAAGCGATGTGCCAGCATGAAATACTGTCTCACTCTGGTGAGCACGCCAAGCTTTTTAGAGGCCAATTTGACCTCTTCTTCCAAGTGACCACAAAACTGCACACTATTCGATATGTCAACACCGAGGATTCTGATGCTAGATGAGGCAGCAAGGGGAGTGCCTTCAAACTAAGGAGACACGACAAAGGGATCCTTTTAAGCGGTGAATGCGCAAAATTGTGTCTTCTGGGGATTGAATTGGACTAAATTTAGTCGTTGCCAATCCGAGGTAATGACTCGACTTCAGACACAAGTTTCTCCCGGTACTCGGCGATGATTTCCCGAGAAGCATTGGCACGGCCGGTGTATAAGGTATTATCAGTGCTATCGTCTGCATAACAATGAATGTTATCGGGTAGCAACATATCATTAATATGCAGAAGAAACAGCGTTGGTGATAGCACGCAGCCTTGTGGAACACCAGCATTAATAGGCTTGTAATCAGGGCATGTACCGTCTACTACGACCTTGATGCTCCGATTAGCAAGAAAACTAGTGATCCAATCGCAAAATTTCTCGGAAAGCCCATAGGAAGGAAGCTTCGAAAGATGCGATCTGTGCCAGACCCTATCGAAAGCCTTCGCTATATTTTTTTTATAGAAGAGAGGGCAAACGAGCAGTCAGCTCACCTGATGTTAAGTGACTACCGCCGCCCATGATCAACCGCAATACCAGGGGATTTGCAGGTGCGTTGCCGGCCCTTTAGAATGGAGTAAGCTCTTTTATTGAAGGGGACCTTCAATAAAAGAGCTTACTCCATTCTAAAGGTCGTATCGGTCCGGAAAAATCACCGGTGGTAAACTATTCCACAGAGAGGTTGTACACGGAAAAAGCTCCTTTTGAAACGTACAGTGGTGGACCGCCAAGCATCCAGATGGTGTGGATGGTATCGGGACGTTTGCCGCGTAGTGCGTTCACGAAATTTGGCGGCTGGGATTAATCCGAACAATTCCTCAGAGCACTCCCCGTGGTATATGCAAAAGAAAATGCAAAGAGATGCAACATCTCTTCGCAGCGCCAGTGAATCAAGCAGATCAGCAAGGACTCGGTCGTCGACGATTCGCGCCGCTCTGCGCTAGATGCAGTCAAGAGGAAGGAGCTGGTACTGGGGAGCCCCAGCCCAGAGATGGGAACAATATTCCATGTGCGGCCGAACCTGCGCCTTGTAAAGTTGCAGGCGGTGTACCGGCATGAAATACTGTCCCGCTCTGCCGAGCACGCCAAGCTTTTAAGAGGCCAATTTGGCCTTCTCTTCCAACAGACCACGAAACTGCACTTCACTCGACATCTCGACGTCGAGAATTCCGATACTGGCTGAGGAAACAAGGGAAGTGCCTTGAAACTGCGGAGATAAGACAAGGGGGTTATTTTTAGCGGTTAACGCGCAAACTTGTGTCTTCTGGGGGTTAAACTGGACTATATTTAGTCGCCCCCAATCCGAGACTCTGGTCAGCAAAGACTCGACTTCAGACACAAGTTTTTCCCGGTACTCGGCACTGCTGGTGTAAAAAACATCACCAGTGCTATCATCTGAATAGCAATGATTGTTACGGGTTTGCAACATATCATTGATATGCAGAAGAAACTGCGTACCACGCAGCCTTGTTGAACACCAACATTAATAAACTTGTAATCGGAGCTTGCACCGTCTACAACGACCTTGATGCTCCGATATGCAAGAAAGCTGGTGATCCAATCGCACAATTTTTGGGGAAGCCCATAGGAAGGGAGCTTCGAAAGAAGCGCTTTGTGCTAAACCCGATCGAAGGCCTAGTCCAAACTAACGGCCAATGCCTCCCCCTTGGACTCTACTGCCTCCGACCATCTGTGAGTTAGGTAGTCCAGAAGATCACCAGCTGACCGACCACGGCGAAAACCGTATTGGCGATCACTAATCAGCTGGTAATCCTCAAGGTACCTCATGAGCTGGCAGTTAATAATATCCAAACTAACAGCCAATGCCTCCCCTTTGGACTCTACTGCCTCAGCCCATCTATAAGTAAAGTAGATCAGAAGATCACCAGATGATCGACCAAGACGGAAACCGTATTGACGGTCACTGATCAGCTGATAATCCTCAAGATATTGGCAGTTTACAATGGACTCCATTATTCTGGAGAACAAGGAGGTGATGGAGATAGGTCTGTAGTTGGACGGGTCTGAGTGGTTGCCTTTTCTAAGGATCGGGTGGACCCAAGATATCTTTCAAAAATTCGGAACTTCGCCTTGAGAGTAGAAGTACCAGAAAAACGCGTTAAAACTGGTACTGGTAACTCCAGAGCACGTCTTCAGCATCAATGTGAGGGACTCCATCAGGCTCACTCGACTTACTGACGTCCAGGGAGAAGAGTGCGTTGTGAACCGAGCGCTGCATAAAGTACACATCCGGCATGGAGCACTCACATCGCGAGATTGTTGGCGGTGTTTTCCCCCCGTCATCGAGAGTCGAGTTGGTCGCAAAGAAAGAGCCTAATAGATCGGCTTTCTCATTTGCGGCATGAGCCAGTGAGTCGTCCTGTCTGTGCACATTTGGCTGACAGAAGTTCTTTTGGACAGCCTTGGCGAGAGACCAGAAATCACGGGTTCGCGAAGGAAGGCAAACTAGCTTCTCGCCAATTCTGCCGATGTGCTCAGACCTTGCCTTGGCAATGACTCTTTTGAAGGACCTGGAGGCGGAATTAAAGTTCTTTTTAAGAGCGCTGGTATTTACATCTCGAGACGTTGATACGTCAGCCCAGGCTCAGTAGCACTCCTGCTTATACCATGATGCTATTTTACAGGAGCGACCAAACTATGGCTGGGATCTGCCTCCAAAGGGCACCACAGAGAACGGAATAAAAAGTTCCATTCCCTGAAGTACCATATCAGCGACAGAATCAGCAACAACGCTAGGATCGTTCAGCGAGTAGCAAACCCACCCCCAAGGGTAGGTCGCGAAAAAAGATCGCATCATGTTCCGATCTACAGATCTATAGTGCCAAACGAGCCGACAGCCTGCAGAATGCAACCGACGTCAATGTGACTGGCACCACACTCCAGACAAGACAACGATAATGGTCCGACGAGCTTAAAGGGGCGTCGACGGAGACCTGATATCCGTTCAGATGAGAGGTCAGGAGAAGGTTCAACAGCGAAAGTGTATGATTTTCCACATGTGGTATCCGCGTAGGCGCAGTAACCAGTTGTGTCAGACTATATGCCAAATGCCATAGTCATAAGTATGTATTTTTTATGAATGAGCGGAAACGAGCAAGTGGTTAACCTGATGATCAGCGACTACCGTCGCTCATGAACAACTGCAACACCAGAGGAATTGCAGGTGCGTTGCGGGCTTTTTAAAAAGAAGTAAGTTAGTTTCTTGAAGATCTCTTAGTCTTATCGGTCCGGATAATAGGTATACATGCATGTTCGGTTTAACATGAACCGAGCCATTCGGCGTGGTGGGCGTTAAAATCGCCAGGGATTACGATCTCTGCGGATGGGTTCTGCTGTAGCACGGAATCTGTAGCCATTTGAACTTGGTCAAGGAGTCGGTCTGTTTTGATATTACCACTATGGGACCTATAGAGGTACCCGTAGACGCGGGGATGGTCGTCGCTGTCTACGCACAGCCATTGGATGGACAGGTCCATACCATCAAGAATGCCGAGGCGTCGAAAACAGACATCTTCTCTGACGCATACGCAAACTCCAGCGCGTGGCACAAAGGGATGTTCTAATTTTTACCCCGGATAGGAGAGATATGAAGTATTAGGCGGAGTTGACACCTGAGTCTCGGTTAATAAGAGCAAGGCCGGCTTCGCCTTCTCCAGATGGTAATGGACAGCGTTAAGGTTGGAATGAAGTCCCCTGATAATGCAAAAATTCACGGAGAGCGTGGCGGGGGCCACCTTGGTATTGTTGGTCCACTTGCCTCTTTGCATTTTTTTTTCATATTTGAATTGCACCCCTCCAGAATACGCGGAACAGCCTGAACACCCACGTTCAGGAAAAGTAGGATAACTTGGTCGTGGATGCTCAGCGAGGGATTCTCCGTTATTAGGGGTGCTGGTACCCTCCTAGGGTAGATCTTCTCTTAGTTCCGCTATCATGTTAAGGGGAGAGGTAACTCTCTACTTTAGGCTGGTATTCTGTGGTGTCGTGGTATCACCCCGGTTTGAGCCGATCCATACGTGCGACAACAAAAACTGCCGCGTGACTCTACCACTATTAAAATAAATTAAAGGCAAATTATTGTCTTTCACAATAAACATATTTATTAAAAAACTTGATAAATAATATAAATACAAGTCGAAGACATTTAAAAAATAAAGATAAATTACATTTATAAACTAATTGGAAAATTGGTTTAAAATTGTCTAAGTGTTCGTGTATAGATGGCTTGTATGGGGGAGCTGCCGAAGACGCATACTCAAGGTCGTACATATGTATGGGGTGGTCGGGTGACCGACTGCTAAAAGTACTGTTCCACAATGACTAGTCCTATATTAGGGACTTATGATAGTAGGGTCTTTCCTACTAAAGAAATACAATAGAAGGTCTCTATGATGAATTAGCATTACAATAGTAGAGTTAGGGGTTGAAGTCCCTTATATTAAAGACATATAATGGTAAGGTCTATGAAATAAAGCAAATATGTGGAAAGTCTCAAATAAGTAAAAGCATTATATTAATAGAAATAGGACTTATATTTCAAATTTAAAGTTAATTGTAGTGGCGTGTATGCTGCTTCACGAGCACCTGAGACCGAGCTAAACTTGGACTCATTAACCGATGTGTCCGAGACATATCATCGTAGTGCCGCTGGTAAGCGGGTTTGTTGTAGCAATACGACTTTCCCATGGACATCGCACACCCATACCGTTTGTGGGCGGCGTCGTAGCATATAGCGATGCGTTGTCTATCTATCGGATTGGGATGAGTGTGTTTGGTAGCACTTTTAAGTGTAACAAGCATACTCAACGTCATATCATGTCTTTGTGCATTAGCGCTATGATATCGTATGATGAGTGTAGAGAACCGGAGATTATATAAAGTCGGTAAAGAGCGCGACCGGGGCAGTATTGATTTGGCAATACTAGTGAAGACTTCGGAGCGAAAAATAAAGTGAACTAAAGTGTTAAGTGTAATTAATTATTAGTGTGTTTTAAGTTTTAATTGGTGTCCGGTAATTAAAGTGTCAATTTTGGTAATTCAATCGGCAGTTTTTATTTTCACGAACCCTAAGCTCGTAACAATATCTATTATACAAAAAAAAAATATATATATATATATATATATATATAAGACAAGTGATGGCCCGTATACATTTTTAGAAATGAAAAAAATTACATTCTAGTTTATACTCTTTACTTATGACATTCCTTATTCCATTTAAAAGGTAGAGTAATTAGAATTTAAAGAGGTAAATCCGACTTGAAACAACTTTTTTATATTTTAATTTTTGAATATGAGCCCCAACGTGTAAACAATGCGGCTCAAAAGGCACGCTGATTAGTAACGTACGCGGACTGACGGGACTGAAACGTTTTCTTACACTGCTTGCCGTATTAGGAAGTCCAGATTCAGCGACAGAAAGGAATATGCTTGGAATTTCTCTATGGGACAGATCCGGACCTATGATATCCGGAGAGAAACAAGAGTAAGCCTAATGTAAGAACTTAAAGAACTGACAACCAATAGGGATAAAAGATCTTGAGTGGTAGCCCTGTACAGAAAAGCTCAGTAAGTAGCTCATACCACTTTTTGGACTGACGGCCTTGCAAACGATGACTGTTGTGATAGTGATAGCAATATACGTATGGATCCAGGACTGCTTAACGAACAAATGGTGGACTATTTATTGAATCGCTTTTTTTATAGGATTGGGTGACAAACGAGCACACAGTCCACCTGATGGTAAGTGGTTGCTGTGGCTCATAGACATCTACATCTATCCTCAATTACGAATCAAAATGCAGATGCGTTATCAGGCGTGAGGACTTAGATGGAATGCCTCGTTTCCAGTAAAAAGGGTCTCCGGTTCTCTACACTCGCCACACGAAACACAGTAGCATTAAGCTACTATTTGACGCTGGTATTCTGTGTATGTGCTTTCGTTTGGGAAACCACTTCACTAGGCGCACAATAATATTTTATTGCGAAACCTAGGTGTAAATTTTTTTTTACGGGACTATTGTAAAATCCGTTCTTAGTGAGCGTCGGCAAATGAGTTTAATTTCAAATCAATCGGGTGTATAATTTTAGAGATATCGTGATGTGGTAGTCAGTGGTATGTACGTTACGTTATGATTAACACAACAATGAGAGTTTGATGGATTCATTGTTTGAAGTTAGATATAATGCACATGGTACATGAAAATAATAAAACAAAATGATTAAATATTGTATATATATTATTTGGTGCATGCCTCTATAATTACTACTATAAATTTAAAATCAGAAAGTAATGACTGAATATGTAATATTTTCTGCTTCTTGTCTCTACCAGTAACTGCTGCATTAAGTCAGAAGAAAGGAGTTGTAAGGAGATGCTAATATAGGTAAACATGACAGATAATCTAAATACATTTTGTTTCATGTGAAAATATTTTTTTTTATAATGATTTCTTATATTTACGCGAACACTATACATTGATTAAAACTACTTTTACGGATTTTATCGCGTTTTATTTATATTTATTTTAATACCCGACGTTTCGGGTGCTTTCCAGCACCCATGGTCACGGGGGACTGAGGTGACTGACGTCCCGATGTCAAAGTATAACCCGAAGTACCTTCAGCTTTTTAATTATTGTCTTTGGTCCGATCTACGCAGAATGAACTAACTGTATTTTGAAGTCTTGTAGTGGTATGCTTGGGTTTAGTTTTAATTTTATTAATTATAGGATCCCAAGCAGGTGGTAGTACCCAGCCTCCTTCTCTATTGAAATTAGGATGTTTTTTTAATTTCAATAGCCTCACGTATCATCCTTGGTAGGAATCTCTATCAAATCTGATGTGATTGTGATTGTGGTCTCTCATATATAGGGCAAACAAAGAGATCAATTAGAACCCGCGTAAAAGAACACATAGCTGACGTAAAGCATCAACGTTCCGGGAAGTCTGCAGTTTGCGATCATATTCTAGATGGCCCCAAGATAGAACACTTCAGGATATATGGACCTATGTGTGGATTTAGAGTTTTATTATCCGGGTACTTTAGACAAACATTGCCTGTCATACCACGCGGAACACATGCAGACGACGTCCAAGCATACTTAAAATCTTCGTTTTTATGTTCTAAAGTTAAAATAATATCTTTAAAAATTAATATGCGTGTTCATTTACAACAAGATTCAAAAGCCTTACATTTATCAAGTTATAGTAATAGTGCGTGGCTAAAAGAAAGAGCAATCTCAAACCCCGAAAATGACACAGCCAGCAAGAACTTACATTTCCTAGTGAAACTGCCCGGTGTTGAAGTGAAATATAAATCGGTCAATTCTGTATTAGGAGTTAGATGATGCTGTACATTATCCTGTAGAGTTCCTCTATTCTCTCGAGCCACCTGGAATATCACCTCATATTTTGTACCTGGAAGTAGGTGCGCCGATAATTTTGCTAGGGAATCTAAGCCCACCAAAATTGTGTAAACGATCTAGACTTCAAATAAAGCCTCTACATAAACACGTAATTCATTTGCATGCATTTTCACTGGTATGAATCAAAGAGAAATTGTTTTATCATCATCATTACAGCCCTTCACAAGTCCACTGCTAAACATAGGCCTCCCCCAAGTAATTGTTTTATACCGCGCTTAATTTATTATTTATCGATTTAAAGGATGTACAATTTTTAAGCGCTTCCAATTTTCGGTGAAATTGTGTTATGCTATAACTATTAATAAAACGCAGGGCCAAACGTAAAAAGTAGCTGATATAGATTTAAGAAACGACTTTTTCTCGAACTTAAACTTCGTGTCACGAACCTTAAACTCGTAACATTATGGTTGTAGCACGAATGAGTCAGTTTGATCGGGAGAGGTTCACACTATCACAGAATACTTACGTGAAATAGCAGCTTAATTCTGCTGTGTTTTGTATGTGGATTGTAGAGAACCAGAGATTGTTTTTACTCAAAACGAGGCATTCCATTTTAGTCTTCAAGGGTGACAACGCATCTTGATTCTGGAGTCCTAATCGAAGATAAATATAGATATTTATGGGTCACAGTATCCACTTAACATCAGCTGGACTGTGTCCTCATTGGTCACCTTTATACTATAAAAAAATATTTTTGTCGGGCTGGCTGTTGGTCTATCTGTTTGGTTTAATTGTTTTGCACGGAACTGTGCTTATTTTTCTAAAATAAAAGAAGCATATGTTACTTCTCATAACATTAGCTATCTGCCAGCGGCAGTCCAATCGTAATAAACTCCACGTTGACGAAGTTGCGGGGAACAGCTAGTTAAGTACTACACATAAGTTGAACCTCGTCGACATGCAGGATTTTTGGTTATTGTATGTGCTAACCAGATAATTAATAATAAAAATTGAACTTTTAGCGGATAGTTTCAAAACAATTTTATCATATCCTACATACTTGTATGGCCATTATAACACAATACAATAGGGTTTGTAAAAATAATGGTCAAAATTATGGTATACCGATATTACTTATTGCAATGCAGCTGCAATTCCTCCTTTATTTTTCGGTGGCAACGATCACTTACGACCAGGTGAGCAGCATGCTTATTCGCCCCCTCGTCTATATAAATAATTTTGCGTTTCACATAGAATATTATAATTGTCTCGTTGGTCTAGTGAAAGCTAACGCGACTGCTGGTCACAAGATTGGGTTTAAAACCCGGGATAAGCCGTAAGCAGTTAGTGGGCTACTCTGTAAAAAATCTCTTAGTGTTACGTAGTCAGGAAATTGGCAGTGTTTGATCATTCCTCGCTGCCGTTGCCTGCAAGCCGTATCAGATTGCCGTCCCATAAGAGTACGAGAGTGAGGGATCAGAGAGCGCACCTGTACTTTCACATGCACTCGTACAACATAATCATGTCCTAGACTGAGGGGCTAGAACGGCGATTCCGTTGGGACTGGCCCTAGTGACTGAAATTCAGTTTGGAAGACGTTTAATAAATTTAATCTTTTCCTCCGATGACAAGCCTTCAGTTTAATATTAATTTCAAAAAGCTTAACTTCCCAAAAACATTTAAAATTTTCTAATTTTATTTTTTATTTCTTATGAATTCTTATATTTTAATGAAAAATAAGCTTGATAGAAAACATCGAGCTGTAACTAATTAAATACCTTCATTCAGCGAACCGCGCCATTCCGTTAACAAAGGACTGCTCAAATTCATTTTCCGACTTCCTTACTTTTTGTTTCTTAAGACTTCTCGTTATTAGCCTCCATTATAAAGGGATAATTATACATAATTTTTAAAATATCGTGGACCGTAAGGTTTTAAGATTATGGTTAATAAATTAACAATAGATAAAATATTTATTGTGAAAGTCCACACCGAAAACCATGGTAGTTCGGAGGGTAAATGCTTGCTGTAAATATGATATAAGGCAGGCAACCCCGGTTCGATTCCCGCCGGCACCATCAAAATTGTTAATTACAATTTTAAATTCTGATTTACGCGTGCTCGGTGGTGAAGTAAAACAGCGATAGCGAGCATCAAGATTCTGATCTTGAAATACCTTCGTCGTCATCATCATTATCCACATAAAAGCCCTGGCAGAGTCGACTTATTTTAATTTATTAAATTATTAAGAAAATCAATTATTTTCATTTTTATTTTATTAAGAAACTAAATAAATTTTAAGTTAAGAGTAATAGTTGGTATGCCAACCCGCTTGCTAGGCGTGGCAGCTGTAGCAAATATCCCCTCAATGAAGCAATCTATGGGGGGGCTATGTTCAGCAGTGGAATTTTGACAAGATGTAATGGAATGGAATATTTGGTTAGTAAAGGGGTATTAAATAAATTTGACTAAACATTAACTGCGGGGCATATGCATATTACAATAGTTCAGTATAAAGACAATTGACTTTGTCCCGTATCGATTTCCGAATGTTGTTAGGGCTTACACGAACTCTGCGCATTGCTAAACATAGGCCTCAAAACACGAGCCTGAGCTACCTGTATCCAACAACTTCCTGCATTCCTTACAAGGACACTTCATTGTAGCAGCTTACAGCCCACGAGGTGCCAATCAAGAAACATGCCAGGTCCGAAATCGCCAGCCCATTATTTCTTCAGCTTACTGAAACATTGTACTTTGTCGGCTAATTTGCTTCGACGGCAAAAATCTTCATTACAATTTCTGTCACGAATAGAAACTCTGAGCATAGCCCCACAGCTGACCTGCACAACGAATTAGTATTATTAAAATGTCAATTATTTATATAAGTGCGGGTGTAAAGTTTAAATTTTGTTTGGCGGCATATATATTTTTTAAGTTATTGGGATGAGATTACTTGCCAAAAACTGCTATAAAAATTGTAAAAAAGATCAGAAACCTAATCTTAAAAACTTTAAACGTTCATTCTGTAAAAAACAGACCACGTACCAAAAAGCAAACTTTTCCATATCGTGAAATTGCACTGTGATTATGTTCTCTGTCAAACTATTATATAATAGCGACTTTCATCAAACTTTCTCGACCTTTCTCGCTTTTTAAAATATAATCAGTAAATTATGAACTTTTAAAACCATTCTTATCAGCCACAAGCACAGGTGCAGAGTAGCCAGCCTCTGTGTATTCCATAGGATGAATTTCGGTTAGTTTGCGCAGAAATTACACGCAAGCGATCTATTTATCGTCTATTTATTTCCTCGCGTATTATACTTGGTAGGAATCGGTGTTCTTTTACGTGGGTATATAGTTTATCAAATTTAATGTAATGCTGGGGATGATCTTGAACATGCTCACAGACTGCAGACTTCTCGGAGCGTCGGTGCTTCACGTTACACCACATTCACAAACTAGCTTGTACACTCCTACATATTGTAAAGCAATATTACACTTGACGGGTGGTAAATGAGCTATGATTTGTAAATCCGTTAAAAATAGTTTAATTTCGACGTGTAACATTCGCCTAAACATTAGAATATTACGTTTCAAGCAATCACTTATTGCTATTACTCATTATGTAATCTACATTGGTACCATACTTTAAAATAATGTATAACTAAAACTAGCAAGAATAGAGATGGTATAGTGGAATCTAACAGCCTTCTACGGTTTTTTATAATATGAAGATTGTCTTCTGTGAAGTGTCTTGAGCATAGCACTCTATTTTTGGAAAACATTCGTACCCTCAACAAATTGCGTCGATCCACATCTTTTTCTTTTCGGGGCATTTAGGAAGCCTATAACTTATGGGTACCACAATGATACACCACTATTTTTATAAAATAATAACTTTAAAAAATGTAAACGATGACCAAACAAATATCTACTTATAAATCACAACACTATCGATACACGTGCTGTCGTTAGACAAAGACAACTACTGTAATTTACGTTATGAGTGAAAGGGACATTTCTTATAGAAGAGGGGGGCAAACGAACATACGGTGCACCTGATGTTAAGTGACTACCGCAGCCCATGAGCAACCGGAACACCAGGGGAATTGCAGGTGCGTTAAGAAAGGAGTGAGCTCTTTTCTTGAAGGTTCCCAGGTCGTATCGGTTCGAAAAAGTAGCCGGTAGTAAACTATTACGGCTCGCGTACACCTAATCCGTCATCGGCCGAAGTTTGCTCGGGCGACGATGGCCGAACTCGGACGATCTAATCAAACACTTGTGTAGCAAAGAGAGTACGTACACCAACACGATTGCAACGTCCAATGACGCACGAAAAAATCCGATCAACGGCTCGCTTCCACCTAATCCGTCATCGGCCGAAGTTTGCTCGGGCAACGACGGCCGAACTCGGACGATCGAATCAAACACTTGTAAAACAAAGAGAGCGCGTACATTAAAGACGACCGCCATCGTCCGAACTTATTGGGATTTCTCGCCAGACTGCCGGCGTCTACAGAGAAAATTAAGTGTATTTATAGTTTAATTTAATAAATATGTATTTATTCTGTTGTTTCTGTCAGCGTTCTTATACACCTAAACCACTATGGATATTGAAAAATTAATTAGTTGTGTTTTTAATAGACCAACCCTGTGGGATAAACATTCAAAAAAATTACAATAATCGAGATGTTTCGTAACGGTTATGGGCTGAAGTTGGATCGGAAATGGATATAGTGATTCCAGACATTAAAAAAATTGACCAACTTAAGGGACCAATTTCGTAAAGAATATAACAAATGCAATGAACCAGGTTGATCCGGTGCTGCGGCGGATTACAAATTAACTTCGTGGATATATTACGAATCGTTATTATTCTTGGCGAAACAAATCACACCACAGCTAGAAAACTTTAGCCGGAAATGTGCCTGAACCTCCCAGCCAAGAATCTGAAGATAATGCGGAGTCCTCCTATTTTTCTAAGTATTCACGAAAACAGTACCGCAGCCTGGACACTCACCTTTGTCGCAGCCCACACCCGCGCCTTTGTAGCCTGGACCTTTGTCGCAGCTAAGAGCTTCTAATTCGAGCCAATCAGTATTCTTCACGTCACAACAACATACTAGACCACATACCAAACCTATTTGTGTACCTATAACGCAAGCTCATCGTTTTACATCCAATCAACCTAGAAGACTTATGAAAAAGAGAAATATTGATGTGGACCAAGAGAGATTTAGAGATCGAAAAAAGAAAACTTCAATTATATGAGTCCAGGTCAGCAGATAAATCTGCAGATGATCCTGATCGTAACTTTTTGTTGAGTTTGCTTCCATACTTAAAAGAAGTGCCAAGAAATAGAAAAATCTTTGTTCAGCGAAAATTGTTAGACGTGTTCAAGAAAGAAGAAAATATCCAACTTCAGTATTCTCCTGCAAGCTGTTACTCCGAAGAATTAAGTCGCCCCGATTCTGTAGACTTGTCATTAAATATGTCATTTACTCCATGCGTTGTCAATATTGAAGAGCCTTTGCCACTAATCATTAATCAAATGACGCCTTCACAAACATCCGCATCCGCGAAGGGTCATTTGCCACTGACCACGAATCAAACGACTCCTTTACAATCATAAGCATAATAATAATAATTTCTTTATTCAGGAAAAAAAATTAACAAGCTTGTATTTCCGGCAATAGTGCACTTTTTTATGGGACATTTTAACGGAAATCTTAATGATAAGAAACTTACATAAACATATATCAAACAGCATTATTTTAAACTATTAAAATTAAACCTAAATATAATGAATCCAGTATGGTACCTATTCATTAAAGTAATAATTATAATAAGAACATATAATTCAATAGTGTATTAATTATACATTATAAAAGTAATTCAGTTATTTAGGGATTTCAATAATTCTTCTGTTTCATCATTTACGTGGTAGATCCACGCTGCAGCTATTATGGTTGTAGCATAAATGGGTGGGCTCAACCGGGGAAGGACCACGCTCTCACAGAATACCTGCGTAAAATAGTAGCTTAATGCTGCTGTGTTTCGTATGGTGAGTGTAGATAAGTGGACTGTGTACTCGTTTGTCACCCTATCCTATAAATAAATCTAGTTTTTGAAGCCATTTGAATAGGTTTTTTTTACATTGATTCTTATTTAAAATGTATAAATTTAGTTGCTTATTTATTTTATTGTACAAGAATGGACCAAGAAAACAAAAATATTTATGTGCATAGGAATATTCAAAGGTAAACAGTATGGCACACTTTGTCTCACTAAAATTTTGTAACACGTGTTGTTTTGAAATAGTAAGATAAATGAATAATTGTCGGACTGTTAAAACTTGGCAGTATTTAGGTATGTATATATAGTTCATGCGTTCAACATCTGTACACGATCACTAATGCAGATTTGGACTCGAATTTACAATAATTTTTCTATTAATTACGTCTAAATAATACTTATTAATTAAAATAAAACCAATAGCTCACTAAACTATGTTTTTTTATTTCAATTTCACACGTTTTTATATTACAGTAGGGTTTAAAATAAAATAAATGGAAAAATTATAATTTATTGAACCCTGTTTTATGTACATAAATATTTCATTAATCCACACACGCCGATGTCGCCGACGATGACGTCGACGAATTAAATTGCGGTATGAATTTTAAAAAAGATACATTTCTTCAAATTCCTCCATTTTAAAAAGGCGTCTGTTAAGCAACAGAGTCAACTACAGAAACAGAATACCGGCAACGTCCAATATCGGCACTGTAGCACATGCACGTCCGAGTTACTCGTCCGTGTAGTTACGTCCGCCATCGGCCGACAAAATCGGTTTTGGTGTACACGTACCGTTACACAGAGAGGTCGTACGCGGAAGTAAACTCCCAGTGAAACGTACAGTGGTGGACCGCCAAGCATCCAGATGGTGTGGACGGTATCGAGAGGTTTACCTCGTAGTGCGTTCATATAATATAGCGGCTGAAAACACTCTCCGTGATGTGATAAAATACGCACAGAGATGCGCAACATCTCTTCGCAGCTCCAGTGAATGGAGCCGATCGGAAAGCATTCGGTCGTTGACGATTCGAGCCGCTCTGCGCTGGATGCTGTCAAATGGAAGGAGCTGGCTACATTTCAAAAAGACATCAACGGGTGCTTAATTGTTATCAATTTCCACCATTATATTACCAGTATAAGTTGAACTGCGGTGCATTTAAAATAGGTTAACATGATAAGAATATAATTTACTTACCGATGAAACGTTATGCCATCTTTTTGATAACTAGATGTCTTAAGTGACTTGCCACACCATTTCACTGCACAGAAAGCCATTTGTAATGTATTTTGGATATAAGACTATTTTTAAATTATCAAGAACTCGGACGTGCCTACGGGTCACAAACTTGGTCGATACTGATATTGTGATTCTTAGCGTTGCTTCGTATGCTCCCCCAAGGTAAGCCACAAAGCACGGTTCTGAGTCACCTGCATCCGTCAACTTCCTACGTGTTTTACAGGGGTGTTACTCCATCTAGTGGGGGGACGCCCTACACTTCGCTTAATGTTACGAGGATGCCACTCGAGAACCTTTTTCACTATCGGTTATGGGTTCTCAGAGCCGGACTGTGTGGACCGGATGTGACCGACCCATTGCCACTTCAGTTTACTAATCCGTTAGGCTGTATGGATTACTCTCCTTATATTGCGATTATCGTCATTCCCAAGTTTATCACGCAGAGAAACTCCGTGCATAGCCCTCTCCATAGCTCGCTGAGCGACTTTGAACTTCCGAAAGCGGGCGGCAGTGAAGGACCACGTCTCAGATCCATAGGTTTCAGTAGAAACACGCACTGGTTATACATTCTGGTTTATAGATTTTGAGGTATGCTTGACGAGAATATGTGTCCCAATCTCTCAAACGCTGCTCAGCCTAGTTGTAACCGTTGATTGACCTCTAGATCGAAGTTGGATTTACCTAGTTGGACTACATGTCATAGGTACATACTCGTCAACAACTTCGAGCTTAGTGCTCCCAACAACCACCCGCATAAGTGTTGCATGGACATTATACATGACTTTTGTTTTGTCCAAGTTCATCTTAAGACCTATCTGTTGGGTGAAACTATTGAGGTCATTAAGCATAGAGCTTAGGTCTTCCAGCGATTCTGCCATAAGGACTTTACTGTCGGCAAATGAAAGGTAAGTGATGTGTTCGCCATTGACGTTAATACCGTCTAATTTCCAGTCCAGTAGCTTGAAAACGTCTTCCAATTCAGCGGTAAGAGTTTCATGGATTACGTCACCTTGTCATACACCTCTCTGCAGTTGTATAGATTTTGTACTATGTTACTGTACTCGGATAGCCGTCGTAGCCCTAGGTACAAGTAATTCAGCACGTCGATATACCGACAGTTGACTTCGCACTGCTGAAGGGATTGTCGGTATACTTGAACTCGTAGAAAAACGTATAGTGGTGAACTGCCAAACTTTCAAATGTTGTGGATGGTATCGTGAGTTTTTTAGTAAAATTTGGCAGCTGGAATTAATCCGAACAATTCCTCAGAGAACTTCCCGTGTTAGATACTATAGAAAATGCAAAGAGATGCAACATCTCGTCCCAGCGCCAATGAGTCAAGCCGATCGGAAAGTGCTTGGTCGCCAACGATTTGAACCGCTTGGTGCTGGATGCGGTCAAATGGAAGGAGCTGGCACTGGGACCAACCAACAGCACTTTTACCCATAAAAACTTATATATAGAGACTACTATTCTATGAAGAAGTTTGGCATTATATAATCAATATGAAGTACTCTATCGTCTAGTGCAATAAAAAAACTTTTATCCTATGAATATTTATTTATTTCGTACGCCATTCTCGTGTGAATGTTATTGTTTAGATTTTTCGATTTTTCTAGTGTTTTATTAGTGTTTTAGTATAGTCTTTTATTATAAAATTGTAATGAAAGTTTTTGTGTGAATATAATTTATCTTTTCACGTAAATAATTTCGAGTAATATATATTGAAATAATTGTGATTTTCACGCTGCCGACACTCGCTTGGTATGTTTTTTTTTTGTTATCATTTATATATCAATACAATAAAATCCTTTTGTAATGAAGTCAAACCTGACTTTTTTTTGACCACAAGATAGAGAATTTTGTATAGATTTTATAATGCTAAACTTCTTCATTGAAAAGTAGTCTCTAAATATAAGTTTTAATGGTTTTAAGTGCTGTGGGTGGGTGCGGTCGCATGCGACCGCTTGGGATTTGCCGGGCGCATGCGACTTCTTTTCATGCACTTGAAGGGTTAATAATGGAAATCATTATTTTGGAGAACAAGTAGATGAAGGCGATAGGCCTGTACTTGGATAGATCGGAGCGGTTACCTTTTTAGGATAGGTCGCCAGGTTTTTGTTGTAACAGATCCATAGTAATCTCTGAAACAAAGGTTTTCCTACATTAACTAACTGTGAAGGATGGTGGCGAGAATCACTGTTTAAGTAAATGTCGTTTTGGGTCTATTTTCTATACATGAGGCTCAAGGTATTATCAGGACGTACGATACTTAAATTTATATATAAATCCATAACCATCCCAATGGAGGTATCTACACATAATATATTAAATCTGTAGAAAAGTCTTGTCTGTAATTCAAATATTTTCTGGAAAAAATAAGTCCAGGGGACTAAATTCAGGGCACTGAAGCCAAATAAGTGGTTTTTAGAATTTTTGTGTCCGTCTGTCTGTCTGTGTATTAAAGATTTACCCAAAAACTACTAAATAGATTTCTATAAAATTTTGTGTATAGGTGGTCAAGGGCCCAGGGCTACTTATAGGCTACTTTTTATCCGATTACGGAACATCAAAAAAGGAGGGTTAAGTATTTTCCTTCCTTTAGATGTTAATTTCTACTTTATACGATTGATGTGTTATATTAAAATAAATAAAATATTTATAAATAAAGCCCAAAATTAGTTTTAAAGGCTATGTAATAAATTGAATTACGCCAATAAATTGAATTACAACAACAAAGTTGTATTCACTTTTTCAAGACAGTGCCATCTAACGTAAAATACTAAAAGTAGCGACATTTTTCCTCATTCGCCATTATAAAGTTATTTAATTAAATTTATAATTAATTTTTAAATTTTAATGTACATTTTTTAGTTTTTTTAATTTTATTTTATAGTGCAAATTTTATAGTACTAATTATTTCTTAAATAAATGGTAGTAACATCTATCGAAAATCATAAAATTAATGATGGATAATGATATAATGAATGCTATAAAAAGTTAAAACTTTACCCACCAAACCAACCCATTAAAATGGGTATTAGTTTTTTTATCTATAAATAAACTGAAATTGCAATTAGTATGTACAAAACTTATTATCCCTATAGTTTAAATAAAAAGAGTTTTGTATAGTATGTAATGGTCAGATCTAAGAATTTATAATATCATAAATTAATCGATTAGTAAAAGTGAAATGGCGGTATTTCATAAACTTTAACAGTGATTGTTGACTATATCATGATATAGCTTGACCAAATCTATGAATAAAGATTGTTTGGCGATATTAACAACTAAACACGACATTGCTGTTTCTAGATGTAATTGTTAGATCGTTAAATAATTTAATTACACACCCCTAGCGGCGAGAGCCGTGGTAGCTCAGATGGTTAGCGCTCGCTGTAAATATAACAGAACGCGAGAAACCCGGGTTCGATCCCCGCCGGCACCAATGAAATTGTTAATTGCAATTTTAAGTGCTGATATACCACGTGCTCGGCGTCGTGAAGGAAAACATCGTGAGGAAACCTGCATGTCTGAGGAATAAGAAATAAAAATATTTCGAAGACATGTGAAGTTCGCCAACATGCATTGGGGCAGCGCGGCGGACCCCTCCTTGCCCTAAAACCCTCTCAGAAATGAGGGGAGGCCTGTGCCCAGTAGTGGGACGTATATAGGCTGTAACTTTACTTTACTTTACTTACCCCTAGCGGCACTGATTGCCTATATTTGATAAAAGCAGAATTTATGCCAAATTTATGTATTATATAAATGTTAGCGTCTTTGTTGTACGACAGAGCCACTCCAGTCACACCTTAACTTATTGAGTCTGAGTACTAGAGCGTAAAGTTTTGGTTGTTATAGTTTTAATTATGTAGAGCTATACTCCATGGTTATAATAATAGCGCCATCAACTTACTGATATATAAACTAATAATAAATACATAACTGGTAAAATTAAACACAATTCTATTAAATATGTACTTATTGTTGCAGCATCAAAAATTGTGAGACCGGTATAGACCTGTGGCCACTGTCTGCATGTTTTATCATAATTGTCAATTTTAGCAAAATTACTAAGAAAACTGTGTACAGAAAACTTTGATTAAGAGAGAAGGTCTTTAGTTGAATATGTTGTGTGTCTATCAGCATAGCAATATTTCACCAATTTCTTTTTGTATCAAGTCTGATACAAGTAATTGAAAATAGTTAATAAATTTAATAAAGTTAGTTATTTGCCATATCAGCCACGCTTGGCATGCGAGTTGCCAACTGCATATTTTTAATATTTTGAGCTATGATCTGGAAGACGCTGCTGCCCTGTTCATGAATTTAGTTCTTCTCACACGTTCTCCGTGATTACGTTTATTTTTAAATTTTGAAGTCTACTCGAACGTAAAATAAGACTGGCATATGGTGCTAATCAATATTCAATGAGACCAATATTAATAAAGACCATGAAACTAAACCTTATTTTATTAAGACGGTATCAACTTTAATAATGAATATTATGTAAATAACGCATTTCCGATTCCATGACAATTTTCCGTAGGTAAATAAAGACACATCCAAAGTCCGATATAAAAAAAGTGTTGCTTGACGTATGATATTCATGCGATTCTAATATACTAACTTATGTGTTTCTGTAGCCTATAATATTGCCAATATAGACACAGATACCAACGTGTCTCTATAAGTGATCCAGTTATGCTAATTTTCTAAATACAAGCCCATGCGTGGGAAGCTGTGGGTAAAAAGCTAGTAGTAAAATAATTCTTAAGCATTTCTAGATGTATTAGTAATTCGAAATCTTGAAATTTGCCTAATCGCAATCTCCACTTTATAAAAAGTTTACTTCACTAATTGTGATAAGCACACTGTTATTAATATCGCCTTATTAGCTTATTATACATTAACAACATAAGGTGGTAAAAGTATTTGAAGTAAAAGCAAATTACGTCAAAATATGGAGTAGGGTTTTTATAAAAGTAAAAGTAATTAGCTATTCGAGTAGCAACCAGTTGAGGTTAATTATGTACTCCCATTCGCCGAACCGCACCATTACGTTAACAAAGCCCCACTCGGCTTCTCAATTTACTGTCGCAAAAAGCTCAGATAAAGCGTTAAATTATTTATTTTCTCAGACTATACGATTCTTGTACATAAAACAGAACGATATTTTTCTATTATGTAGAAAAAATAATATTTTTACAAATTGCTTCCTTCCGCTTTTTGTACTACTGACGCTTACGTAGTGGACTTGATCGTAGGTATTAATCGCAATCGCATCCAAGATGCAGTATATTATTTAGTCCAATAAGTGCAAAAGCTACTAAATATAGTAAATTTCATTTAATGTCTGTTGTCAATAGCCGAGGCATGTAGCACCGACTGATTATCTTACAAAATTTTATTTTATTCACATATTCTTTCGTTATAGCCGAGTTAATAAATTAAGGAATATAGTCACCGCTGTAGACAAGAAGGCTACCTCTTGTCTGTATAACACACTCCATAGCACCTTCCATACGTAATAAACTTATCAAATATCTGATGATGGTCTGATGTTCTCTTTACTAGTTCAGGCTAAAAACAGCAGAAGTAGAATTTCAGGCCGTCTAACACTGTAGTCGTAGCAGACGCATCAATGGGTGCGGATGATTCGAAATTTAAGGACGAGTATAAAATAAACATAACAGCGCACACACCGTGTATTGCGTTTGCCGATATGACGTTCTCATTCGAGAACATTTCTTACCATCAGTTTTAAATCTTCGGTTCTAAAAGGAAATAAACACTAACCTATAGACTGTTGTTTCTATGCCTTCTCTCATTTCAGAGAGCAATTAATGTGAAATCAACGGATAGAATATTAATATCGACTTTCAAGTTACCTACATAATATATTTATAATACTGCTAGAAACATAACTGATAAACAATTCAAATGGCATTTAATTTGTGTCAAAATTCTAAAGTAATAAATTTAATTTATTCGAAACGTCCGTCTAGCTTTCCAGCCGTGGGTAAAGTTCAAGCAAAACTAAGAAACTCAAGACAGTGAATAAACGAATTGTAATAAGTTTCAAGACATAATGACAATGCCATCTTGGTTTTGTATGTAAAAGGCTTTAGATTTTATATTCCGTTAAGTTGTAACCGATTTCTCTCGTGAATCACAATTAAACGCGTTGCTTCAAAAATATTATTTTCTAACAAATTATTTATTCTTACGACTAATCATTGCTTATATAGTTATTTTAATAACTGTCATCCGAATGATGAAGTAAAACTTCAATTATGTGGACAATCCATCATCATTTCAGTAAAGAGAAAATATTAATGACTCATAAACCATTGCTTGAATTTATTATGATTTCCTAGTCTGCGTTACTTGGGCGATTCGATCTTATAGCGTTATTCCAATTTAGGGTTATCCCAATACGCATTAGTCTCGATCCATCCGTTAATTTTTACTTATCAAAATATCTCTCCTTTTTTCACGAACTAGGACAGTTGAACTCTATAAATAACATTACTTTATCGACATCACTTGTACTTGAGAAGATTCACCGTAATACCACATCATAATCGCCACTATTGACAGACAAATTGGCGATTGCAATATCAGAAGTCTTGGTACTTAGACTTAACTCTACGTCATCGCACACTAAGTTTCGTAGACTTGATTTTTCGGCTTACCTGTTTAATTTCTATAAATTTGTTGTCATATTATCGTAATTTCAAATCTATATAGTATGTGCAGTTATTACTATATGTATACAAATACCTGCGGCAAAATAAATGAAAATCTTTATATTTAAATGAATATCTGTATACGTAGTTCCTTTTTGGTCTGGAGATTAAGTACCCCATGTTTACGAATATGTGGGAACAAAAAAGTGGCAACTGTATAACTAGCTTTAGACATCATAAAACACCATTAATTCTTAAGGTTGTGTATTCTATGGGCTAGCAACCTATCACTTCTTTCAAAATTTTCCGTCTAAATCCACATATTTGTTGAACATGGTCAAACCTAAGCCTTTTGAATTCTACCCACCCACTCGGAGATTACAGGCGTGAATTTGTAATGATGTATAACATGTCTTTATATATGAATTTACCTTAAGCGCGTATTCCATCCAATTAAAATTATTAATTCGTTATTTAAAATATAACTTTATGATGATTTTCGTAAGACAACTCGAAATAACTTTGGAAACAATGAAGACGCGTTTAAGAAGAGAATTCTATCATTATTTCTTTTAAAAGTCGTGCCATTTCTGCAATTATGACAAAAGCTTCCTTCTGTTCAGTGTCTACGGCGTAGCACCACAGCTATATAGCAAACTATGTTAGGGATTAATTTGCTACTGCTTGATATATTCCATAATTGGTATATATGTTACAGAGCTTCCGTAAGTAAGCTGAGGTTACATTACACGATACTGAGTCACAAGTCCAGGATTTGAAATGCATTTGTATTACCAATTTTTGTTTCACAAATGTATGAGGATATCTCTATAGCCATGCATTACTCCAAAACCCACTATACGATGTTAATGGGAGACTTCAATGCAAAACCAGAAACAAGAGAGAACGGTGAGATGAAAGTAGAGAAATACTCAATAGGGCAAAAAACCCAGGGGCGTAGCAACTTGCCGACTTTATTGAGAAAGTGGGATTCCTTATGATAAACTCTTTCTTCTAAACGCTTCCAAATAAGATTGACTTCATTATGATAACCAGACAACAGCTGTTTAGTGACGTCTCAGTGAACACAGTCAGCGATCGTCAAATGGTTACAGGCATACTGAAACTAAACTTTAAGTCGGAGAGGTCTCTTCTCTTTAATAAACTCAAAGCTCCATCCCCCTCATGGTGAAAAAGACTATGTAAGATAAGGGCATAAAGCGACGTCCAACCGCGTTAGTATGAAATAAATAACTTTATTTCTTTGGCCGAATTTAGTGAGTAGCATTTGTACCGCAATCAATGTCATAGGAGGAAATCAATATAAGTATGTTGATTTTTTTATTAAGTAAGTATCCCTACTTGACGTGTAGTGGCGGTTAAGAATATCAACTACCCCATATCTGCTCAACGGAGTCTAAACAGAGGCAAAAAATTGGCAGCAACATCTTTCTGATAAACGCAAAATAACAATAAAAAACTGCTGTAGCCAACCCGCGCGCTAAGCGTGGCAACTATGGCAATGTAACCCCCATAAAGAAAAGTTACGAAGAGGTAGCCACCCAGCCCCCAGCAGCCTCGCAATTTCTAGCTACGGTGGTGGCCATAGTAACAGCTGAGAAGGGGGTGCTAAGAATCTCCTTTGGAGGCTTGGTTGCCACCTAGGACGACTCGACATAGCAACATACAACGCGTGAACCCTGAGGACTGACGAGAAGATTCTAGAGCTGGAAGAAGAGATAAACAAGCTGCGCTGGAATATTATACAATTACCTGAGGTCTGATTAGAGGGAGAAGACACGGTAATCCTCAAATTCGGTAACTTGTTCTATCACCGGGAGGACGACCATCTGTCCCAAGGAAGTTTCGGTTTTATCGACCAAAACTCTCTCGTAACGGTCTTAATGGTATTCGTTGAAGCTCATAAATTTTTACATGCCAACCTCGACACATCCTGATGAGGAGGTGGAGGAAATGTAAGAGGATATCTCTAAAGTTATGCATTCCTCCAAAACCCACTATACGGTGTTAATGGGTCTCCCAATCAACGTAACACTGGGCACAAGAGAGAACAGTGAGCTGAAAGTAGGGAAATTCGGAATTTTTATTACGACTGGCATTGGAACTTGGACTCCCGATCCTTCTTATATACCCAATTAACTATTTAACTTACGCTTCCGACATTCTTTGGGCTTTTCCGTTAACCAGGTTTTTTTAAGGACATTGTGATATAATGTAGATTATAGAGAGAAGTCTATCTACTTTAGAAATGTAATAATAATGTAAATTTTTGGATAAAATTGCTGTATTTTCTGTCGAATCAACGATTGTGAAAGGGTAGGTTTATATATTTTTATATTTATTACTATGATTACAATAGTGCAAAAATCGTTAACACTGATATCGGTACATCTGTCATCTCAGTCCCCCGTGACCAGGCAATATATATATATATATATATATATATATATATATATATATATATATATATATATATATATATATATTATATATTTATTTATATATATATATATATTAAGCGCGATAAAATCCGTAAAAGTAGTTTTTATCAAAGAGTGTTCGCGTTAATATAAGAAAATATTAAGTTTTAAAATATCACAAAAAGGTATGATCGCAATTGGCATATTTAACAAAAGCAAAAACCTCGACCCAAAATAAAAACAATGGAACAATACACTGTAGATGAGTTTTCCAGGAAAACATTAATTTTGTAGCACCCACGTTTACGCTTCTTTCAGTATAACTGTTGCTTATAGTACAGGTTTATTGTTCTACTAATATAAACAGTAAAATAGTAATGTTGACAGAAGGAAACTTTAAATAATGTTTTTAAAATACATCAGTAAATTTGTTTTTATATTAATTTTTTTCTGGATGCATGGGCTATATTTGCTTTGCTTTAGTATCAATATTGTTACTAGAAAATAGCACAAGAAGCGGGCCTAGCAAGATAGAAGGCTTAAACTCACTTATGATTCAGGCTTTGTCACTAGGAAGAGCATATACAGAAAGATCTTTAAAAGGAGCTGTTAGCATTAATTTATATTGCATAATATAAGGCGGAAGAAAGTTTCTTGGTCTTCGTATATTATATACAAATTCAATATAAACAATAACACTGTAGGGAATGGGGTATTTTCAAAAATTTTGGCAATTCAAAGTTTTCCCTGACTATAGCGAAGTTTAGTTAAGTTGCGGATGTTGTCCAAAAATCTTTACGTCTGGCACCCTCTTGTGGTCGAAAACGAAAGAATGTGGATATAAAATTAGTTCCTGTGGTGACCCGAAACAAGGTTGATAATGACGGGTTTACTTTTGACGGGGTTACTTTGTCGGTCGAGAGCCGTCTGTAACCAGCATGGAACCGACAAAATAAACGCAAGTACAACTTTACGTGCCGTTGAGCCCACCATACTGCTCTACATTTTCCATTTGGAACAAAGTACGTCGGAGAAGACGTCCTATTTTTCGTGGAAGAACGAAGCCGATGCTTCATAGAGTACCCGATCTCTTTACATTTGCAGCGTCGGAAGTCTAATAGGTCATTGAACTCAAAGAGACATTCCGCGCTCCCGATTTCTGGCCCCAACTTTTTTGTAAATGTATATATATATATATATATATATAAAAAAAAAAAAAAAAAATATATATATCTACGGGTCGATGTTCTTTATTTTTAAGTCCTTGATGCCTGCAATAAAATTATTATTATTATAACAAATAATAAAATTTTCTAATAATTAAGATATTCTCAGATTTATATTTGTTAACCAATAATGTTTTTCTTAACCCGGCACACTATGATAGTTTCTGAAAATTGTGATGAAAACTTCGTGCTTAGGAACCAATATTATGAAATCAGGTTAAAAAATTTTGAAAGGTTGAAAGTTACAACCATTCTCCGGAGAGAATTTACTAGGTAGTGGGACTCCTTTTCTGCCAAGGGGTCCATCTGGTTAGGAACCACCCCTAATTATTTTAAACCGATGATATGATTTAGTCTCATCACTTTGGGTCGCCATCGCCTCCTAAAAATCTGGCGACTGCTGAAGTTGTTGCCAGAAGACCTGAACATATTATATCGAATGGGTGTAAATATTGAAAAAATCTCCTTCGTAATGACCAAATATTGAATACATACTCCACCTCCAACCCATCTCCGAAGTTTCTTACTATATTCTTTATAGGACGAGAAAAAGAAACTACAGGTATCTTGTAAGCAGGATTCATCTTTCGATGCCCATTACTCCCCAGTTCGGCCATGTGATGTACTAGATCAAAACAGCACGTCATGTCCAGTGAAAATGAAAATTTCCTAATGTGTATTATTTTTTATTTTATTTTTGTAGGAGAGAGGGCAAACGAATATACGGATCACCTGATGGTAAGTAACTACCACCGCCCATGAACAACTGCAACACCAGAGGAATTGCGGGTGCAGTACAGGCCTTTAAGAAAGGTGTAACCTATTTTATTAAATGTCTCTAAGTTGTATCGGTCCAGAAAAACCGCCTGTAGTAAACCATTTCACAGAGTGGTCGTACGCGGAAGAAAACTTCTAGTGAAACGTACAGTGGTGGACCGCCAAGCATCCAGATGGTGTGGATAGTATCGAGAGTTTTGCCGCGATGTTCGTTCATGAAATTTGGCGGCTGTGATTAATCCGAACAATTCCTCAGAGCACTCTCCGAGGTGGATGCGAAAGAAAATGGAAAGGGATGCAACATCCCTTCGCGGCGCCAGTGAATTGAGCCATCGAAAAGCACTCGGTCGTCGTCTGCGCTAGATGCAGTCAAGTGGAAGAAATTGGCATAGAAGAGACCCGGCCCCAGAGATGGGAACAGTATTTCATGTGAGGCCGAACCTGCATATTGTTAAGTTGCAGGCGGTGTACTTGCATGAAATACTGTCCCGATCTGCTGAGCACGCCAAGCTTTTTCGAGGCTAATTTGGTCTCCATCCAAGTGACCACGAAACTGTACGTCACTCGATATGTTGACGCTAAGGATTCCGATACTAGTTGAGGCAACAAGGGGAGTAAAATTGAGAAGATATGACAAAGGGATTTTTTCTAGCAGTAATCGCGCAAACCTGTCCTCTCAGGATTAAACTGGACTAGATTTAGTCTCCCCTAATCCGCGACTTTGTCCAGCAAAGGCTCAACTTCAGACATAAGTTTGTCCCAGTACTCGGCGACGTTTTCCCAACAAATATAGGCAAGGCCGGTGTATAGACCATAACCACTGCTAACATCCGCATAGCAATGAATGTTACCGGTTTGCAATATATCATTTATTTTCAGAAGAAACATCATTGGTGATAGCACGATAGCACGCAGCCTTGTGGAACACCAGCAATAATAGGCTTGCAATCGAAGCGTGCACCGTCTACAAATATCTTGATGCTCCGATCTGCAAGAAAGCTGGTGATGCAATTGCACAATTTCTCGGGAAGCCTATAGGTAGGAAGCTTTGAAAGAAGGGCTTCGCGTGCTAAACCCGATCGAAGGCCTTCGCAATGTTCAAAATAACGGCCAATGCCTCCCCCTTGGACTCTACTGCCTCCGCCCATCTATGAATCAGGTAGACCAGAAGGTCACCTATGGCAACCACTAATCAGCTGGTGGTCCTCAAAGTACCGCATGAGTTGGCAGTTTATAATAGATTCCATTATTTTTGGAAAACAAGAAGGTGGTGGAGATAGGCCTGTTATAATTGATTAATTTCCCTCTTACGAGGAAATCTATGGTGGAAGGTTAAGCTAAGTAGTAGACTTTTCTTTATTTACAGAAAAAGTATGACAAACGAGCACACAGTCAACCTTACGTCTAGTGGCTACTGTGGCCCATAGACATCTTCTTCTATCTCCGACTATGTGGACTTTTAAGGAATTGTAATGAATGAATGAATAAATACATATTATGTTTCTTCCAAAAATCCATCTGTTACAGCCTATCAAGTCCTATTATCTAAAACTACAATAGGGAATTGTCATGTTGCCATGTTGTGGGACGCAGGTGGATTGACAATCGCAGACTTCAAATTGTCATCAGTACCATGCTAATAGGCATCACCCGTTTCAATTGCATAGTCTTCTATTCCTCTTACTACTACACTACTCGTCGCTACTTGACGAAAATATTGTAAACACAACAGGTACACGTACACGCACACAAAAAATAATAAGACGCCATCGTAAAATTTCATAGTATTATGTTCAGCCATTGAAAAGATGTGGCCGATCAGACACAGAAACAGACAGAATTTTTTTAACGGTTGTTTATCTTTTCATAGCGTGTAAGTAACCCTCTGAATTGCACCCATTAATACGTTACATATTTCAATATCGCAGTTAAACAAAAAACTTTAATTTTATTTACATGTTAAATTACCGAACAATCATGTCACACAATCGTCAATACCTATACCCTAATATTGTTAAGATTTTACCACTAATTTCAAATGCTCAAAACTCTAAAATTGTTAACCAAGTTTAAATAATTTTATAGTGGCACACAGACTAACGCTGCACTTAACCACGAAAGCGATTGCCGTTCGTGAGACCAAGTGGTTATCAACGAAGAAGCTTCAGGCTACCTTATATAACTTTAAAAAGGAAACTCTATATATCTATATAAGACTGTTGTCAAAAAGTCATTAAATATAACGCACCCATAAATAATAAAACAGGGAATTCACTTTTGTGACTAATCATATAAATTAGTTTGTAAACACCGATACACATTGATAATATTTTTATTGTTGTCTTTTATTAACGTAATTGCGATAGCTAATATTTGAGCAAAATATGCTACTCGTTAAAAAACAGATAAATAGTGTTAATTATTATTATAATAAAACAAAAAAAGGGGTATGAAAGTGAACGCAAGTAAGACAAAAGTTATGGTTTTTGAAAGAGAAGAAAGTAAAACGATTTGTGAAATAAGAATAGAAGGGGAGTTGATCGAGCAAGTAGATGAGTTTGTATATTTGGGCTGCGTATTTAGCAGGGATGGGAGATATGATAAGGATATAGAACGACGAGTGAATGCGGGAAATAGAGTAAATGGGGCCCTGCACTCTATTGTGAAGAGTCAAAATGTGTCAAAAAAGGCACGTATGGCAATTCACAATGCTGTGTTGGTCCCTACTTTAACGTATGGTAGTGAAAGTTGGGAGTGGCAGAAGAAGCACGAGAGTAGAATAAACGCAGTAGAAATGCGGTCCTTAAGGAGTATGTTAGGGCTGAATCTGAACGACAGGGTAAGAAATTGTGTAATAAGAGAAGAGTGTGATTTGCAATGATGTTGTGACCAGGATTAAGAAAGGAATGCTTCGGTGGTTTGGTAGATTAAAATTTATCTTTTGTTCCGATCTACATAGTATGAACTTATGGTATCTTGAATATATTAATATATAAATAAATTTAATCTATGGTAACCGCGGTTAACTATGACATCTGGACGTTGAACATCTCAGTCCCGCCCGTGACCATGAGTGCTGTAAAGCGTTCGAAACGTTGGGTATTTAAAAAGTTAAATATACGCGATAAATTCCGTAAAAACTAGTATTATATCAATATGTAGTGTTCGCGTAAATATAAGAAATCCTTATGCACTATTCAGAACAAGCATTCTCTCATATCAGAGAGGTTTTCGGATGCGAAATAATTCCACCGGGTTGGTTCAATGCTTGGCCCTGACAATATTTTAACATCGGCGTAAATGGTAAAAAAAATCTACTGCTACATTAATATAATATTGTAGTTTTCACTTCTACACTGTGTCATAAAACCCAACTACGAAATATTTATACAAAAATAAAGTTCCAGCATATATACGTCTCACTACTGAGCAATGGGCTCCACTAATTTCGGAGGGTGTTATGGCGCCATTAGTCCGCCACGCAGCACGAGTGCGTGTTGGCGAATATCACTTATCGAAATATTTCGTCCCTCAAACATGCAGGTCCTCGAGTATTTTCCTTAACATGTTAAAATTAATTTCTTAATAGCGAACACTACAACTTAGTTTTACGACTAAACTTTAACTCAGTCAACTCTAACGCGAACACTACAACTTAGTTTAACTAAATTAACTTTAAGTCAATAACTACATACCTAATTGTTAGCAATTTAATAGCCTCATATTATTGATAATTCTAAGGCCATATCACAATTAGCTTTGGGGGCCAAGTTAAACACAACACATTTCATCATTCATTTATTTATCCATTTCATTTCACAAATCTACTGCTGAACAAAGAACTCCCCCAAGGAAAGCTACAAAGTACGATCCTGAGCCACCTGCATCCATCGAGATCCTGTATGTCTCACCAGGTTGTCACTTCATCTTGTGGTGGTCCACTCTACACATCGCCTACCAGTACGAGAATTCCACTCGGAAACCTTTCTTATTCTTACCCATCGGTTGTCGATCCTTCGATCTATATGGCCGGTCCATTGCCAATCCACAAATTCGTAAACACAACAAAAATTTGTCGGCTTAATATCACCTAACTATTTTTATTCTACTTGTCTCGATCGTAATAGCTCTACTTCTTCGTCAACTCGTATCTAGTTTCTAGTTCTTCATTAGAAAATAACAGCCCATAGCTGAACTCCCATTGTGGCTTACTCTTATTATTTACTCATATTTTTAACTCCGAAATAAAATTAGTTTTTAAATAAATATAGTATGTAACGTAAACGCAGATGCCTTTAATATCATAAAAAAGCTTATCGTTTGATTTTACTTGCAAGTAAAACATGTTGTAGCCTATTACGAGCTTTTCCGAGAAATCGACTGAACTGAAATGTGTGTTTTCCTTTCTGACGCTTGCGGCAACTATGTATATTTTATAAAACTTCAACAAACTTAAATAAGTTTAATGATTATAGAGGAAAGCATGTAATTGTTATAAAGTTCGTAATAAAATTGTATGTGTTAATCGTCAGATATTATTTAGAAGATAACTTTACAAAACAAGCTTATAGTTGGTAGTTCTATGAAATATTTTGGACATTCATTTCTCACAATACAATCGCGCTGTATTAGTACGATTACATAGGAGAGTCCAAATTCATTCCATGTCCATAGATATAGAATAAGTTCTCTACCGTAAGCGCCAGGGAAATTTGATGCATCCCATAAATTTTGTACGTTTTGAATTGCAATCGCGTTACAATAAACAGTCCCCCAATTTGTCAAGAATAACATTGCAATATATTCGCTCAATGTGGGAAAGACCAACTTAAAACCGTAGATTGTTAATAGTTGTATAGTTTACGGTTAGTTGTAAAACAGTTGTATATTATAGCTAGTTGTAAACGGGCACAAAGTTCCTAATACTCCGTTACTGTCTCTGTTACAGCCTATTAAAGTCTACAGCTGAATATAAGTCTCTTACATAGATTGCTTCATAGGGGGGATATTTACCACAGTTACCACGCTTGGCAAGCGGGTTGGCAACCACAGGTTTTTTATTTTTATCCCACCTCCTGGTTTGTTTCCCTCTGTCGCCTGTTACGACACCCACAGGGTTTTGATGATATGGCGTAGTGGATATTCTTACACCGTCAATACCCAGTATTAATATTCATTCTTGAGCAATTATAGGGAGTCTGTACCTGAAAAGTAATGGAAAAAACTGTATAAAACCTATTTAGTGATAAATAAATAAATAAATAAATAAATAAAATTTGGAGAAATAGGTAAAAATTAAATTTTCATAAAAATGGTTTTCGGAATTATTTTTGCGATTAAGGCAACATTCTCTACTTGGGAGAGGTCTATGACAGATGTTACAGTTGTGTCAGGGCAGAAGTCGGGGCTTTGATAAATTAAATATGTACAAAATATCTTACCACCGACTTCTAAAGCTATTATGCGGATATTACTTGATACTTTTTAGTTATTTTAAAACGGCTTTTATTTGTTACTAATAGTTTATTTTTTTATGTAAGGGCCACGCCACATGTTTACAATCATCATATTTACAAAAAACGTGCCACAATTCCTAAGACACTTGCAACCATAGACTTCTCGCATGTCTTACCAAGCTGTAACTCCATCGCACAGAATACCAGTATAAAATAGTATCATAATATAGTTGTATTTCATATGGTGAATTACGAGAACTGAAGACCCTTCTAACTAGTGACGAGGCATTCCATCTTAGCCTTCATCAAGGATAGATGTAGGTCAGAGCACTTAGTATCAGGTGAACTGTGAGCTTGTTTGTTACTTCTCAGGAAAACACGACGAAATAATTATTCTGAAGTTCTTACTGGTGATCAATTATGAAATAAAAATTAAATATGAAAAGCAAGAAAAAACGAGATTTTTTATAATTTTAGTATTTTTAATTAGTAAAATTAAAGATTACTTGGAAAAAAGCTATCAAAATGCGGCATCTTTTTATGTTTGTTTTTCCAATATCCGTGTTCGTTTATATATTATGTAGTGTCGCCCAACGTTTACAGTGAATTTAAACAAGAATAACTATAGTGTAATAAGTCTATGAGAATAGCGATTAAAATATTAAAAGTAATAAATCCCATCTGCCACTACATATAAGTATATATCCACATAATAAGTTAATGAAAAAGTTGTGGTGAAAGTATGTACGTAAAATGAACTATTACTTATTGAACCAATTAAAAAAAAGTAATTTTGCTCTTTCACGCATTTTATAATTTTAAAAATGTAAATTATATACACATGAAACATCATTGAAAGGAATATATTTTTTTTCAAGTTATTCTTATTCATTTTTTATTTTATTTTATAGAATAAGGGTATCAAACGAGCACACAGTTCACCTGATGTCTACATTTATCTTCGGTTAAGAATCAAAACGCAGGTGCGTTGCCATTCCTGAGGACTAAGACGGAATACCTCGTTTCCAGTAAAAAGGGTATCCGGTTCTCTACACTCACCATACGAAACACACATCAGCTATAAGCTGCTATTTTACGCTGGTATTCTGTGAGAGCGTGGTCCTTCCCCGGTTGAGCCTACCCATTCGTGCTACAATCAAATACAGCTGCAGCGTCGCTCTCTCATGTAAAAGTTCATAAATAAATAAAAATATGTTTAAGATTAATTTTGTAATTTATTATTTATATTAACTGAAGGTCGATGGATTTATTTTCGCAGGAAACAAGGTTTCAAACGGCCAACAAATAATCCTTACGCGATTTAAAAAAAAAATTACTAAAGGAATTACTAGATTTATATAAACTTATTTTACTAATAAATTTAAATAGCGTCACCACTCATTAAAACTTCCACATGTCTTTTACTACATTATTTTTAAAAAAGTTCATCTAAATAAGTTTATTATATAAATATGGAAATTGTAATATTTTTCTTACGAAGCCATAAACAGTAGATTACTACAATGGAGGACTTGTTAATAGCCGCATTTAGAAGGCAGCCAAAGTATTTTGTTCCTTTCCAATATCTACATAAAGTAGAACAAAGATGATTTTCCAATTTCCATTACACTATCCTTTTCGGTAATCTTTTCGCGTATAGTTCTGCTCTATAAAGATGAGATCGTCGCCAGGCGGGCGCATCGCAAATAAGCACCAGCGTGCTTAACCTAGCATTTTTGTTTATCATGACTGCCAAAATGCCGTAAATTATGTCACATCTTATAATATGTAATTAAACAATTAAAAGTATTTCAGTTTTGACCTTTAAACAAGAAATATGTATGTTTATAATTATATGTATAGGTATATTATTTTTATAAATATGCTAATGTCTACTATGTAATCTTGAGACTGTTTCTATCATATTTTTATAAACAACTGTACACAGCTGCGGGGAAAATCTAAAGAAAAATAATATATGTATTCCGATTATCTAATCTGTCTGGTGTGGATAAACGAACATGGGATTCCGATTATACATATATAATTAAATGTATTCAACTAAAAGTTTATCTCTTAATCATAGTTTTGTGTACCCATAATCAGCCCAGGTCGTAAAATTGATTATATAATAAAGTGCCCGACCATTTCATGAATGGAAACCATTTTTATACGTTGTAGCACGAATGGGTCGGCCTGAATGGGGTAGACACGTTCTCACAGAATACCAGCGTAAAATAGCAGCTTCAGGCTTAAGCTTTAAGGTAAGTGTAGAGGAACGGTTGACCTTTCTTACTGAAAACAGGCATTCGATCTTAGTCCTCAGGGTTGACAACGCATCCGCATTTTGATTTTTAATCGAGGATAAATGATCAATATCTATGGGCCACAGCATCCACTTACCATCAGATGGACTGTGTGCTCGTTTGGTACCCTTATTATATATTAAAAAACTAATAATAATAATAAAGTCGCCTCCCTCAACTGGATACGTTTCGGTGACCTCTTCGGGGAAACCGAGGGTTTTGTCTGTGCAATACAGGATCAGATTATTAAGACCAACAACTATCGGAGATACATCTTAAAGGATAGCACCGTCGACGTCTGTCGAGCTTGTCGCCATCCCGGGGAGTCACTTAGGCATGTCATCTCCGGTTGTTCGGCGCTTTCTAACTCTGAGTACTCGCACAGGCACAACCTAGTAGCCAGAATTCTACACCAGGAGCTCGCTCTGAAAAACGATCTCGTGGACCGGAAATTGCCGTATTACAATTACTTGCCGGAAGCGATGCTCGAAAATGACCGCTCCAGGCTCTACTGTGACCGTGCCATCATCACCGACAGGACTATCCTTGCGCACAAGCCTGATATTGTGCTGATGGATCGGGCATAGCCAAGGATATTTTTGGTCGATATTACCATTCCGTATGACGAGAACCTCGTGAAAGCCGAAACTTATAAGCAATCAAAATATCTGGACCTGGCTCACGAGGTGACTGACATGTGGGGTGGTTTGCCGACCGAAATTATTCCTGTAGTCGTCTCTGCGAATGGGCTAATCCCAGTTAGCTTCTCGGGTTATCTGAGGGGACTGGGACTCCGTGACGGACCGCTCCGGGCTCAAATGCAGAAGGCGGTGCTCCTCGATACTGCCCGCATTGTCCGCTTTCCCCCTAACCCTCGGCCGTTTGGTCTCACCTGCCGAGGGCTCCCATCTAGTTGGGCTTTTATTTATTTATGTATTTTTATATTTATTATATTTTATTGGTATTTATGTATCTTTTCATTTTATTTATAATTATATATTTATAGAACCCAACCAGATGAGAAAACTATATAGATACCCCCCAATAATAATAAGTTTAAGTTCTATGACAAAACCTCAGAGTCGATTAAACAAACACAGTTATTATTCCTTGTTAAACCGATACTGGCGTTAACTTTTAACTGTTAACCGTGTAGTGGCGGTTGAGAATATCTACTACCCCATATCTTCCCGTGGGTGTCGTAAGAGGCGACAGAGGGAGACAGGCAGGAGATGGGCAGCAGCATCTTTCTGATAACAACTGTGTTATAATAAAAAACTGCGGTTGCCAACCCGCTCGCCAAGCGTGGCAACTATGGCAAATATCCCCCCATGAATAACGACGCAAAAAAACGGCCCCCAGTCCCCGGCGGCCCCGCTATTCCTGGCTACGGTGGCGACCATGGTAACGGTGGGGCAGGGGGTGCTAAGAATCTCCGGTGGAGGTTCGGTTGCCACCTACGACGACTCGACCTGGCAACATATAACGCACGCACTCTGAAGACTGACGAGAAGATACTGGAGCTGGAAGAAGAGGTAGACAAGTTGCGCTGGCATATTATTGGATTATCCGAGGTCCGAAGAGAGGGGGAGGATACGGCAATCCTCGAGTCCGGCAACTTGTTCTACCACCGGGAGGGCGGCCATCTGTCCCAAGGAGGTGTCGGATTTATCGTCCAAAAGTCTCTCGTCAACAGCGTTGTAGAGATTGGGAGTGTGTCGACGAGGGTCGCGTACCTGTTACTCAGAATCACCAAACGGTATTCGCTGAAGGTCATACAGGTTTACGCACCAACCTCGGCACATCCCGACGAGGAGGTGGAGGAAATTTATGAGGATATTTCCAGAGCCATGCATTCCTCCAAAACCCACTACACGGTGTTGATGGGAGACTTCAACGCAAAACTAGGCACAAGAGAAAGCGGTGAGCTGAAGGTGGGGAAATTTGGAGTAGGGCAACGGAACCGAAGGGGCCAGCAGCTGGCCGACTTTATGGAGAAAGAGGGACTCTTTATGATGAACTCTTTCTTCCAGAAGCGGCCCCATCGGAAGTGGACCTGGTCGAGCCCCGACGGTTCGACAAAAAATAAGATTGAATTCTTTATGACGACCAGACGCTAACTGTTCAGTGATGTCTCAGTGATCGCAAGGGTGAAAACTGGCAGCGATCACGGAATGGTTAGAGGCACACTAAACCTAAATGTTAAGTTGAAGAGGTCTCGTCTAATGAAGTCAACGCTCCGTCCCCCCTCGTGCTCTAATCCAGAATCCCGAAACCTTTCAGCTCGAGTTACAAAACCGCTTTCAGTGCCTAGAGGATTGCAATGCAGTGGACGATATGAACGACAAGCTCGTGGAAACTGTCCATGCGGTCGGAGCTAAGTTCTGCAAGACCCGCCGCAGAAGAACACAAAACTCTACGATCACACTCTTAATCTCATGGCTGTTAGACGGGAGATGAGGCTGCAATCGTCAACTGATTTGACAGCATACAGGCAACTGAACAGACAGATCTCCAAATGCATGCGGCGAGACTTACGCAACTTTAATACTGCTCGTATTAAAGAAGCGATCGAGCGGAACCAGGGCTCCAAAGTCTTTGCCAGAGATCTGTCTGCCAGAAAGAGACAACTGTCAAGGCTGAAGACTGAGTGTGGCAACATCGTTTCCGGGACACCTGAGATTCTGAGTGAGATTGAGAGGTTCTATGGGCAGCTGTACACATCATCGTTGGAGCCACACGCAAGTGTGAGTAACCATCGAAGAGCAAGTCTTATCCGACACTATTCCGATGATATCCCGGACGTCAGTCTGAGCGAGATTAGAATGGCTCTCCACCACCTTAAAAACGGCAAGGCCCCGGGCGAGGATGGAATTACAGCGGAGCTTCTGAAAGCGGGTGGAACACCGGTACTTGAAGTCCTTCAGAAGCTCTTCAATTCCGTCCTCCATGGTGGCACTACTCCGGAGGCGTGGAGCAGAAGCGCGGTGGTCTTGTTCTTTAAGAAAGGCGACAACGCTCTCTTGAAGAACTACAGACCGATTTCCCTTCTGAGCCGCGTCTACGTGCTGTTTTCGAGAGTCATTTCGAATCGTCTCGCACGCAGACTCGACGACTTCCAGCCTCCCGAACAAGCCGGTTTCCGAAAAGGCTTCAGTACCATAGACCACATACATACCCTTCGGCAAATTGTACAGAAGTCCGAAGGTACAATCTGCCACTTTGCCTGGCGTATGTGGACTATGAGAAAGCCTTTGATTCCGTCGAAATTTGGGCGGTGCTACAGTCTCTTCAGCGGTGCCCAGTTGACTGTCGGTATATTGAAGTGCTGAAGTGTTTGTACAGTAGGGCTACGATGGCTATCCTAGTAGAGAACCAGAGTACGAAACCTATCCAACTGCAGAGAGGTGTAAGACAGGGTGATGTTATATCCCCGAAACTCTTCACCGCTGCGTTGGAAGACGTTTTCAAGCTACTGGACTGGAAAGGATACGGTATTAACATCAATGGCGAGTACATCACTCACCTTCGATTTGGCGACGATATAGTCCTTATGGCAGAATCGCTGGAGGACCTTAGCACTATGCTCAATGACCTCAATGGTGTCTCCCAACGGATAGGTCTTAAGATGAACATGGACAAAACAAAGATCATGTCTCATGTCCATGTCACACCTATGCCGGTAGTTGTTGGGAGCACTATGCTCGAAGTTGTTGACGAGTACGTTTACCTGGGACAAATAGTCCGACTAGGTAAGTACAACTTCGACCGAGAGGTCAATCGACGGATTCAACTCGGCTGGGCAGCGTTCGGGAAATTACGACACATCTTCTCGTCAGGTATACCTCAATCTCTGAAAACTAAAGTGTATAACCAGTGCGTGTTGCCAGTGATGACTTACGGATCTGAGACGTGGTCCTTCACCGCTGGCCATATGAGGACGCTCAAGGTCACTCAGCGAGCTATGGAGAGGGCTATGCTCGAAGTTTCACTGCGTGATCGACTCAGAAGTGAGGATATCCGCAGTAAAACAAGAGTGACCGACATAGCCCAAGGGATTAGTAAGCTGAAGTGGCAATGGGCCGGCCATATAGCTCGAAGAACCGATAACCGATGGGGAAGAAAGGTTCTCGAGTGGCAGCCTCGTACCGGTAGGCGTAGTGTAGGGCGACCCCCCACTAGATGGAGTGACGACCTGGTAAGACATGCAGGAAGTCGATGGATGCAAGTGGCTCAGGACCGTGCTTTGTGGCATTACTTGGAGGAGGCCTATGTTCAGCAGTGGATTTGTGAAGGGCTGTAATGATGATAATGAAATTGAACTAAATATATTGAACTTGACTTTATTCCTAGTTATTCTCCAGAATTTGGTGGACTGTGAGATGCTGGTATAAAAAGTGTATATTCCAGTATATATTCAAAGTCTAAGGTCAGACACCACTTTAAGAGAGTAGTAGTACATCTTAATCTAACATTAGAGGAGCTTAACACATTTATCATACAAATAGAAGGCATTTTGAATTCCCGGTCTCTACCAAGTGTGAATTCTGTTAATATCTAACCCCTGGACATTTTATAATAAGCTTGGTCATAGATTTAGTATAAACTGACGTTGTAATAGATTGGAAATGCAAAAAGGAAAGAGCGTAGTGTACCCAATATGTTAGAGCGAGGAAGATAAGCTAGACTATTCACGTATATGCTATTGACCTGTATCGGCCTGGCGTCATTTGTGAACAAAACAAACCCTGCTTATATTTGCAAAATCTCAGGTTTTAAAGTGAAAATTAGTGTATAATAGACGTAATTAATTATGACTAGGCACATAGTACCTAAATATAATTCCCACAACTTAATACATTTAAACCATAAATACGATTAAAAAGTATCGATTTAAATGTTGTGTTTAAGAACAGCTAAAATTTGTACTTGAATGGATAGGAAAAATTATTACATTTTATAATAATAATCATCTAAATGCATAGAAATTCAACTGTTAAATTTAAACCCATCTTTTTAGAGATTTACATTATCGATAATATCGTATCGAAATTTACTTAACAGGCCTTTGCCTGCTAAGACCGTGCCGTGCATGCGACCATATACAGCTTAGTGATTTTTTTTAAATTGTTCAGTGATTGTTAGCTAAATATTCCTTAAATTATATAAAAAAAATATTTTTAATAGAATTGGGGTGACAAACGAGCACACGAGCAAGTGCTTACCTAATGGTAAGGGGATGCTGTGGCATTTTTTCACTAAATATTGATGTTCAACAAAAATGGTTGAAAATAATAAATAGAGAAGAATAATTTCCTAAAATAAAATATTCGACTATGTGGAGCAAGTACTTTGAATAAAAATGTTTTCTCATAAAGGTGCCCACTGTGTAGTGGTGATGTAAAAATATCAACTACCCCGTATCATCCCGTGGGAGGCGACAGAGCTAACAGAGGGAAACAAATGAGGAGATGGCCAACAGCGGTTGACAACCCGCTTACGGCAATGAGGCAATCTATCGAGAAGGCCTATGCTCAGCAGTGGACTTTAATAGGTTGTCACAGTAAAATTAAGGTCCATTAAGAAAAAAACACAACACATCCAACCATAAACATTTATTAATAAAACAACATATTGAAACTTATTTTATTATTAGAATAAAGTTTGTAGCAAAATTGCAAAATTTCTTATAAGAGAGCTCACAACACTTTTGCAATAAAATAGTTATCTTTGAAGGATTCTAACAATTGACATTGTAGTCCTGTTTAATCCTTTTTTAGTACCCGTTTCCTATCACAGTTTGGTTTCAGTTATTAACATTTAATTTAAATACACATCATAAAACTCATATCATTTCTTTAAGAACAGCGTTTCTTTCCGCGAATTTATATCGAATAAAACTATATATACGGATTTCATCGCGCTTATTTACTTATTTTTAATTCGCCACGTTTCGGGTGCTGTGGTCATGAGATGAGATGCTTCACTGAGATGTTTGATGTCCCAATGTCATAGTTAGCCCGGCTAGCTTCAGTTTTTGAATATTATTTTTTGATCCGATCTACGCAGAAAGAGCTTACAGTAACTTGAATTCTTGTAGTGGTATGCTTGGGTTTGCGTTTAATTTTGTTAATTATAGGATCTTGACATAATGATTTTAAAGATATCTAATTTTTTCAGTATACAATGAGTAGTTTAGAAGATCTGAGGAAGCAAATGAACATACATACATACACAGTACATTAGAATATACTTCATAATTACTAATCATATTTTTGGCTTCGTCGTAGCTGGATAAAATGTTCACTTACATCATCTGCATCAAATCAGAAGTCACGAATACAATGCAATCGGTATCGATAACTGAAGTTGAGGTGGGTAATGCAATCTAGCTTGTACACTCCTGCTTCTTGTAGAGGAATATTACATGATAATGGATGGTAAAAATTGACTAATCTTCTTCAGCGTCTTGTAGTATATTTTAATGGAAGCTCGCTTCAAGATGTAGCCAACCTTGTCTGTGACTCCTCTGACATACGGTATTACAGCAGGCACACGCTTGACTGTGGCCGCCTTCACACGGTCACTGTTACGTAGGGGCGGGACTCGAAACTGGTTGTCTTGCAATACTTGCTTGACGAGCTGAAGATCTATGGCAAGATGTTTTCTGTCACAGATCCCTCGTGCTCTCTGAAACAAAGATTTACACACTGTGGCTTACTGTGAAGGATGATGGTGAGATTCACCATTTAAACATTATTGGTGTGTTGGTTTGTTGGAGTTTTCCTATACACAGTGTGTATAGGAAAAAGACCCATACCAACAATGTGTTATCAGGATTGACTGCCTCGTTGGTCTAGTGGTTGTAGTAGTGCGACTGCTGATCATGAGGTCCTGGGTTCGAATCCCGGGTCGGGCCAAAAAATTAATTATTGAGTTTTTCCGTCAAGAAATTCTCAGTAGTTGCCCGGAGTCAGGAAGTTGGCGGTATCTCACCCCCGTGCCTCGTAAAGCCGTTTGTCCTGCGGCTGATCTCTCTCCAGTCGTATCGGTTTACCGTCCCATCGGATTATGAGAGTGAGGGAATAGAGTGCACCTGTGATTGAGCATACACTTGGGCACTATAATTCTGTCCTGCATCAATGGCTAGTCTCCGTTGAAGCAGGCCGCCGTAGCCGAAATTCGGTCTGGAGGACATTATACTATTATCAGGATTTCGGATGACTATTACATCTCAGAAAGCTAAATAATTATTTGTCTCTAACTCCATTGTGAATTGTATTTTAGAGTTTATAGAGTTAAGGTGGCCTAAAAATGCAATTACTTTGTCTGATGATAAAATTGTGAAAGTATCGTCTACGTACCGCTTGTAGAATCTTGGATTTATAGGAGCAGTAAGAAGGGCTTTCTCCTCAAAGTCTTTTATTTCACTAACAAAACGGTATGAATCCTTTGTGTGTGCTCTGGTATGTCCTCTCAGTGGTGATAGTATTTTTGCCAAGTATTGTGCCAGCTTATAAGCCGGTGAATCAGTCTGGCTCACTTTGGGACGTAGCGGAGCGTTTGAATTTATATTAACAGTTTTTGAAATTTATCTATGAACTAATTATAGTATAGTAGAACTAAGTATAGTATAGTAGCCCATTTCTTTCTGGGAGTTAGTGGTAAGAAATCATCCGTTTACCTAGTATCGGTATATAAATACAAGCTAAAAAATATTTCATCTCAGTCCGTAGAGGTAATAACTACCTTCTCAGTTTGAAGTTAGCTGCAACTTACCATCGTCAGGTGGACTGTTAGTTCGTTGGATACTCCAGTTTTATAAAAAAAACTTTATCTAATAAATGTACAATTTACATTTTTATAACTTTATTTTCGAAATGATGAGAATAATCTTAATTATACCTTTTGTTGGATACCTAAACACGATATTTATTTAATTAGCATAGCCATGCACCGACGAGCCAGCGTTATTGGCATGATACCACGGGGAAAAGAACTCAATTATAATTAAAATTTTTAGTTTTAGTTTTTCTTATGTATAGTTTTTTTTTAAATATTCCATGTATTTTAGCCGAAGTGTAGTGGCAGTTAAGAATATCGACTAACCCGTATCATCCCGTGGGTGTTGTTATAGGCGACAGAGGGAAACAGGCAGGAAATGGGCAGTAGCATCTTTCCGATAATAGCAATAGAACAATAAAAAACTGCGGTTGCCAACACGCTCGCCAAGCGTGGCAAATATGGCAAAAATCCTTCCATGAACAGCGACACAAGTAACGTACACCCAGTCCTCAGAGGCCCGATATTCCTGGCTACGATGGCGACCATTGTAATGGCGGGGCAGGGGGTGGTAAAAATATCCGGTAGAGGTTTGGTCGCCACCTAAGACTACTCGGCCTGGCAACATTCAACGCACGTATACTGAAGACTGACCACAAGGTTCTGGATGAAGAAGAGATAGACTAAATTGCACTGGGATATTATAAGATTATCTGAGGTACGAAGAGAGGGGGAGGACACGGTAATCCCCAAATCCGGCAACTTGTTCTATCACCAGAAGTGCGACCATCTGTCCTACGGAGGTGTCCAATTTATCATCCACAAGTCTATCGTAAACAACGTTGAAGAGATTTTTAGTGTGTTAACAAAGATTGCGTACCTTAAATTTATTCGTTGAAGGTCATACAGGTTTATGCACCAACCTCGGCATATCTCGATGAGGAGATAGAGGAAATGTTTGAGGATATCTTCAAAGCCGGTACTTGCAATCCTTCAGAAAATCTTTAATTCCATCCTCCATGATGAAACTAATCCAAAGATATGGAGCACAAGTGCGGTGGTCTTGTTTTTCAAGAAAAGCACAAGCGACAACGCTCTCTTGTAGAACTACAGATCGAATTCCTCTCTCAGCCACGTCTATGTGCTGTTTTAGGGAGTCATTACAAATCATTTTTCACGCAGACTCGACGACTTACAGCCTCGCGAACAAGTCGGTTTCCGAAAAAGCTTTAGTACCATAGACACATACTCACTCTTAGGCAAATTGTACCGAAGACCGAAGAATACAATCTGCCTTGCGTACGTGGTCTTTGAAAGTCTATGATTCCGTGGAAATTTAGGCGGTGCTACAATCCCTGCAGCGATGCCAAGTTGATTGTTTTTATGTTGAAGTGTCAAAATGTATTTACAGTTGGCCTACGATGGCTACCCGAGAGTATAGAACCAGAGTACGAAACCTATCCAATTGCGGAGAAGTGTAAGAGAGGGTGACATTATATCCCCGAAACTCTTTACCGCTGCATTGGAAGCCGTCTTCAGCTTCGATTTGCTGACCGTATAATTCTTATGGCAGAATCTTTGGATGACCTAAGCACTATGCTCAATGATGTCAATAGTGCCTTCCTACGGATAAGTCGTAAGATGAACATGGGCAAAACAAAGATCACGTGTAACGTTCATGTTACACCTATGCCGGCAGTTGTTTGGAGTTTTTGACAAGTATGTTGCCTGGGACAAATATTCCGACTAGGTATTGGACTTACTTAGTCGAACTATTTGTCCCAGGCAAAAATACTTCGACCAAGAGGCCGATCTACGGATTCAGCTTGGCTGGGCAGCGTTCGAGAAATAACAATCATCAGGAATACCTCGAAACTTGAAAATGAGATTATACAATCTGCGCGTGTTGTCAGTGATAACTTATGGATCTGATACATGTACCTCCACTGATGGCCGCACGCTCAAGGTCGCTCAGCGAGCTATAGAAAGGGCTATGCTCGGGGTTTCTCTGCGTAATAAACTTAGTAATAAGGATATCCGCAGTAGAATCAGAGTGAGTGAAATAACCTAACGGATTGGTAAGCTGAAGTGGCAATGGGCTGGCCATATAGCTCAAAGAACCGACAACCGTTGGGGAAAAAGGTTCTCGAGTTGCAGCCTCGTACAGGTAGGCGAAGTGTAGGACGATCCCCTCTAGATGGAGTGACGACCTTGTAAGACATGCAGGAAATGGCTCAGAACCGTGTATGTGGCTTTCCTTGGGGAACTCTTATGTTCAGCAGTGGACTTGTGAAGGATGTGATGATGAAGTTTATAATGATGCATTTTAACCATTTTGCTGTCCCGTGCACTACAGTATTATAGGTCATTGCTATTGTCTTACTATTTTGTCTAAAAATTGGATTGTGAAACTGTTAATGTGTCATCATAAGTGCGCAATAAGCCGCCGTGTTAGTTTTTATGTGATTTCTTGCAACTTAAAGAGCGCGAAAGGACACAATGCTTATAAAGATATCTAATTTTTCAATATATGATGAGTAGTTTAGAAGATCTGAGGAAGCAGATGAACATACATACATATATAGTCTTCCTGTTGGGTTCGCCGTAGCTGGTTAAAATGTTCACTTAAATCATCTGCGTCAAATCAGAAGACACGAATATACTGCAATCGGTATCGATAATTGAAGTTGAGGTGGGTAATACATGGTTCAACATTATTTGTCACAAACACATACAAATTACACGCACACTGTTGTATTTTGATTGTGGTATGGCCCTCATCACTCCATCGACAATCTATACTATACTATATCTATGGGCACGCCAGTTACTGGTTTTCCTGAAATTGGTTTTACAGAGATACCTATTCACAACTTAAAATTTAGGAATTTCTGTACAAAAATAAAACGGAATTTTTAGAAGGTTTGGTCAAATGAGTTTTAACTTCCAGGAACCCACCTGCAATTCCCGTGGTGTTGTAATTGCTCATTGGCGGCGATAGTCACTTACCATCAAGTGAGCCGTATATTCGTTTGTTTCTTCTTATATATAAAAAAAATTACTACTAAGCAAAATTACAAAGCTCACCCAAACGGAAAGACCAACATCCTATGTGACGTAGTAAAAACTATAAATAGTGCACCAATAAACTTGCCGATGGGTTGGGAAAGATAAGAAGATTTAGTAGAATTTATCCAGGAAATGATGGTAAAGTAGTAGTACTACTACTATGATATTATAATCCAAACGAATTCCCGCCTTGTCGTAGCGAAGGGGTGGGGGGCTTAATAGTCAGGACTTAGTCATCTACGGCGAACTAAAATAATTGTGGTCCGTATACGTAATCGTAATCGTATACGGGGCGTTAGGGAGTAGGAGAACTTAGAGGCCTTACCTGAGAAGGAGGAGGGGGAGGAGTAGACTTGTTCCAATAAAGGGTTGCCGTAGGGCGATTGCCGCAGGTGGAGGTCGCGGATGTGTGCGAAAACGTATCCGTAGTTATATATAGGAATATTATGCGTAGGTGGAACACCACGGGGTTTTATTCGATATAAGTCTTACATAACCCGTCTTTGCTTCCGAGAGACTGTATGCACAGGCATTTCCCCATGTAATAATATATCTAAATTGTGTTAATTATCTGTTAAAACATTATTACTACGTTTATTAAGCAAAACAGGTCAACTCAAGGCACACTCACTCATTAATAATTATAATGTTGCAATTACATAAAACGGAATATTCTAGTTAGTATTCTACCAATAAAAATGTTAACATATTAAAAAAATATATTTAGCATTGTACTGAACCAAGCTGGGGCCGGGGCATAGTCTTAATCATTATTTAGTACCTATATATTTACGCATTACGAACACCCTTAATCTTTGATGTAATCTTAACTTTAAAAAAGATTATCAATTTTTAAAGAGATTTTTCCGTACGTCCTTTTCAATTAATGTTTCGTAGCAAATTTAAAGCAAAGTTTTAATGAATCCAAAACTTGCAAGATAGAATAATGAATATATTTTGAAGAAAACTCATACAATGGTGCAAACAAATATTCTTGAAGTTCTAGAATTGGATTACAAAAATCATCATTTAAAACCCAATATCAATTTTAATTTCACTTAATCTCCATTGAATAAAAACACATGAAGTATTCTTTCTGACCGATTTGAAAGATCTTACTAAATTGTGATAAATTACTATAATTAAATTATATGATTTTCATATTGAAAACTAGGTTTTATTTCTCTTTCCTAAATCTGTTTCCACCGTTTTTTTATCGCTTTTGAATATAACGCAGTGCAGTGCAGGGCAGTGTTACATGTCGGCATACCCCTTTCGACTGTACAAGGCGCAAGTTTTCCCTCATATTGAATACTGTTCTCATCTCTGGGTCGGGACACGCCAGTCTCAGTTCCTTCAACTTGACTGGATTCAGCGCAGAGCGAGTTTTTTCTAATCGACCCGATTCACTGGTGCTGCGAAGAGATATTGCATTGTTTTGCATTTTATATCGTATTTACTATGTCACAGTCACTTTGATCTAAAATCATAGAGACAGCACGACACTTAACGGCGTCTTAAATTTGAGTAGCATTTGAGTATTTGGACATAACGGTGATAAATAAGCACACAACACCTAGTGGCTTCATTTTTTTATCTTCATTAAATACTCAAAGTTAGCTTAAAATATTTGCGTTAGGAGTAGTTCACGACAGTAGGCAAATGTTGGATTAAAATACTTGCAGTCCGCTCCCTTATACATTAGACTACTATGGCTTCAATGGTAAATGTATGCTACGACTCATAAGCACCTACGTCTATCCTACCTCTGAATATTAAGATGGAATCCCCGTAATCATTATAAGAGTCTACAGTTCTCATTACTCACTTTCTCACTAGTAAAGAGGGTCTCCAATTCTCTACACTTAACATTAAGGTTAGAATACTAGCGTATAGTATTCTTTGAGAGCGTGGTTCTTTTTCGATCGAGCCGACTCATCCGTGTCACAACCATAATATAGGCGTAGCATGTCCACAGAAAATTCTTACAGATTTGGTAACTGATCAGAAATAACATGTTGTCTGTCAAGTTATAGGATTAATCAGTTGTGTTCAGGATACTAGGATAAAGTTAAGTCAATTATTGCATTGTTGTCGGCTCTTGAGACGAGTGAAAATTTTCAAATCGATCGGCCGTCTACAAGTATATGAAAATTATATTAAAATATTCCGTTACATAGACAGTTGGATGGATAAATACATTAGAAATTAATAAAAGCGTGTTTAAAATAGCGTGCTATGGTAGTGCAAGTTAACACTGGATGTTGCCGTCTTTCTGAGTATTTCTGGTGTAATTTCTGAATAGCAAAAAATTAAAACCATTTTTACGATAACATGGACGTTAATAGTTCGTTAGCTCTAGGGGTTATCAGGTCGGGAAAATTCCTGGATTCTCTTAGCTTCTCTTATATTGTTTTTTAATAAAAGTAGATTTTATACTATTATTTTCCTCAACTAATCATAGATTACATTTCTTTATTCATTAATTGATATAAAGATAGCAGTTACTTGTTTTTTATAGAACTGGATTGAAATGCAAAATCGGTTTTTTAACAACTAATCGGCAACTATTTAGCAACAAATTTCCACGCAAATTACATTGTTTTCTGCTAACATTTACTGCTAGCTTGATAGGACTGATCAGATTTTATTTTCTTTTGAAAATAGTAATATGGAAAGCTCAGAATAATGCACCGTAACTTTTACAAATAAGTCAAACATTTATACAATAAAGAAAGATCACGACATGGTATTATTATTTTTATTATAGAAGAAGAGGCAAACTAGCAAGGGATTCACCTAATGGTAAGTATTGACTACCAATCATGCAATACCATTGGAATTGCAGGTACTTTATTCAGGTATTTAAGTTAAAGTGACTGTGACATGGTAAAAACGATATGAAGTGCAAAGGGATGCAATATCTCTTCGCAGCACCAGTGAATCGAGCCGATCAGAAAAAACTCGGTCGTCGACGAATCGAGCTGCTCTGCGTTGGGTCTGGTCAAGTTGAAGGAACTGGGACTGGGTTGTCCCGGCCCAGAGATGAACAGTATTCCATGTGAGGCAGAACCTGCGCCTTGTACAGTTGAAAACGGTACGCCGGCATGTATCACGGTCCCGCTAATGGACTGCGATATATTCAAAAAAATTAAAAGGAGGGGTAAAGAGATTTAGGAAAGAAAACGTTAACCTTGTTTTCGGTATGAAAATCATATAAAATTATAATAAATTATCACAATTTAGTAAGATATTATCTTTCTTTTCCAAAAGTACCTGTTTGTATATACAACACTGAAAAACACTTTTATGTATTGCATTACAAGCTCCACAAGACTTTTATGCCCAGAGCGTGAGTAAAGTTAGGCAGAACAAAGGCTTCCGACAACAAGTTAACAAGTTGCGATAAGTTTTACGTAGCCTTCAACCGGTTAGATTTATTGATTAAAACTACTTTTCTTACGGATTTTATAGCGTTTAATTTATTTTATTTTTAAATACCCGACATTTCGGGTGCTTTCCAGCACCCATGGTCACGGAGGACTGATGTGAATGACGCCCTGATGTCAGTGTTAACCTGGAATACCTTCAGTTTTTTTAATTATTCAGTTTTTTATGGTCCGATCTACGCAGCATAAACTTACTGTCTTGAAGTCTTGCAGTGGCATGCTTGAGTTTAGTTTTAATTTTATTAATTATTGGGTCCCAAGTAGATTGAGCATAGTGCTTAGGTCCTCCAGCGATTCTGCCATAAGGACTATATCGTCGGCAAATCGAAGGTGAGTGATGTATTCGTCATTGATATTAATACCGTATCCTTTCCAGTCCAGTAGCTTGAAAACGTCTTCCAATGCAGCGGTGAAGAGTTTCGGGGAAATAACGTCACCCTGTCTTACACCTCTCTGCAGTTGGATAGGTTTCGTAATTTGGTTCTGTACTCGGATAGCCATCATAGCCCTGCTGTACAAATACTTCAGCACTTCGATATACCGACAGTCAACTTGGCACCGCTGAAGAGACTGTAGCACCGCCCAAATTTCGACGGAATCAAAGGCTTTCTCATAGTCCACATCCGCCAGACAAAGTGGCAGATTGTACTCTTCGGACTTCTGTACAATTTGCCGAAGGGTATGTATGTGGTCTATGGTACTAAAGCCTTTTCGGCTTTTCGGAAGGCTAAGCTTCTCTACGATCGTACCTCGAAAACAGCACGTAGACGCGGCTCAGAAGGGATATCGGTCTGTAGTTTTTCGAGAGGGCATTGTCACCTTTCTTGAAGAACAAGACCACCGCACTTCTGCTCCACGCCTCCGGAGTAGTGCCACCATGGAGAACGGAATTAAAAAGCCTCTGAAGAACTTCAAGTACCGGTTTTCCACCCGCTTTCAGAAGCTCCGCTGTAATTCCATCCACACCCGGGGACTTGCCGTTTTTAAGGTGCCAGAGAGCCATACTAATCTCGCTCAGACTGACGTCCGGGATATCATCGGAATAGTGTCGGATAAGACTTGATCTTCGATGGTTACTCACACTTGCGTGTAGCTCCAACGATGATGTGTACAGCTGCCCATAGAACCTCTCAATCTCACTCAGAATCTCAGGTGTCCCGGAAATGATGCTGCCACACTCAGTCTTCAGTTTTGACAGTTGGCTCTTACTGGCAGACAGATCTCTGGCAAAGACTTTGGAGCCCTGGTTCCGCTCGATCGCTTCTTCAATACGAGCAGTATTAAAGTTGCGCAAGTCTCGCCGCATGCATTTGGAGATCTGTCTGTTCAGTTGCCTGTATGCTGTCAAATCTGTTGACGATTGCAGCCTCATCTCCCGTCTAACAGCCATGAGATTAAGAGTGTGATCGGAGAGTTTTTGTGTTCTTCTGCGGCGGGTCTTACAAAACTTAGCTCCGACCGCATAGACAACGAGCTTGTCATTTATATCGTCCACTGCATTGCAATCTTCTATGCACTGAAAGCGGTTACGTAACTCGAGCTGAAAGGTTTCGTGATTCTGGATTAGAGCACGAGGGGGACGGAGCGTTGACTTCATTAGAAGAGACCTCTCCAACTTAACGTTTAGGTTCAGTGTGCCGCTAACCATTCGGTGATCGCGGCCAGTTTTCACCCTTGCGATCACTGAGACATCACTGAACAGTTGGCGTCTGGTCGTCATAATGAAGTCAATCTCATTTTTTGTCGAACCGTCGGGGCTCGACCAGGTCCACTTCCTATGGAGCCGCTTCTGGAAGAAAGAGTTCATCATAAAGAGTCCCTCTTTCTTCCATAAAGTCGGCCAGCTGCTGGCCCCTTCGGTTCCGTTGCCCTACTCCAAATTTCCATACCTTCAGCTCACCGATTTCTCTTGTGCCTAGTTTTGCATTTAAGTCTCCCATCAACACCGTGTAATGAGTTTTGGAGGTATAGCTGCGCTATCGTCGCGCCACAAGCGAAAACAACCCGAATCATAAATCGCGCTATCAACATTCCAAATAAAGAGAACGAACGCAGTGTTGGCCGCTCCCCGGGCAGAACATCTTGCCCGGCGAGGGATCTCCCCTTTTCCTTCTACGGCCACAGTGGTGACCCCGACGTGATTTAAACACACAACCAACAAACTTCGAAAACTTCAACTTCATCATCGTCATAGAATACCCCACCCATTCGCTTCCGAGCAAATATCGTCTGCAGTCTTCATATCCTGCGAGCCATCTAGCGTCACAAGGTTCATCGCAGCACTGGAATAATAATGCTTCCTGTTCCTTCAAGCTACTCTTCGCCATACAGTGTTCGGCACGGCTCTGAGCCTTACTGCTCGCCTCTGCTTCACGGTACTCTCGCAGATTACTTGCCTTCTTCTCGACTCGCCGCAGACTACAAGGCAATCTCCTGGCACTTGCACATTCGTCGGCAACGACGCTGCACTATCGCCCTCCGGTCTGAGCAGGGGGTGATATAGCGGCGCTGTCGTCGCGCCACAAGCGAAAACACACCGAAGCCTAAATCGCGCTATCAACATTCCGAATCAGAAACAGTATATATAGAACATCTCCGAACTATCACATGGAGTGTTGGCCGCTCCCCGGGCAGAACACCTTGCCCGGCCGGAGATCTCCCCTTTTCCTTCCTTCCTCACCGGCCACAGAGGAACGCATGGCTCTGGAAATATCCTCATACATTTCCTCCACCTCCTCATCGGAATGTGCCGAGGTTGGTGCGTAAACCTGTATGACCTTCAGCGAATACCGTTTGGTGATTCTGAGTATCAGGTACGCGATCCTCGTCAACACACTCCCAATCTTTACAACATTGTTGGCGAGAAACTTGTGGACGATAAATCCGACACCTCCTTGGGACAGATGGTCGCTCTCCCGGTGATAGAACAAGTTGCCGGACTCGAGGATTACCGTGTCCTCCCCCTCTCTTCGGACCTCGGATAATCCAATAATATGCCAGCGCAACTTGTCTACCTCTTCTTCCAGCTCCAGTATCTTCTCGTCAGTCCTCAGGGTGCGCGCGTTATATGTTGCCAGGTCGAGTCGTCGTAGGTGGCAACCGAACCTCCACCGGAGATTCTTAGCACCCCCTGCCCCGCTGTTACCATGGTCGCCACCGTAGCCAGAAATAGCGGGGCCGCCGGGGACTGGGGGCCGTTTGTTTGCGCCGTTACTCACGGGGGGATAAAAACAAACCGATATTTAAAGGAGAAGTGTGTTCAGCATTGGGACGTATAGATATTGTAACTTATTTTTATGTAACTAGCTACTAGCTTTGTTTATTAGCTCAGTGTATTCGTTCAAATGAAACTTGGTGCCTCCTAGCTACGGGTGTACTTCAAGGTGGCCTTCTTTTTCCTTTACTCTTTTCTGTCTTCATTAACTGTATCTTAAAATTTCCATCTCTATGCAGACGATTTACAGCCGAGTCATCATTTTCTAGCGACTGAAGCAAATTCAGCAATTTTTGAAATGAATTAAATGAAATGTATCGGTAATAAGTGGTTAAATTAAAAATTTTGTACTACCGAATTCCATATAAATAAAACAAGAACATCTTCAATATAGTCGAAGTTAATTAAGTACGCATTATGAAGGATAGCTTAAAAGCTACTAGTCAGATCTTGATCGAATTTATATGGGACTACATGAAAATAACCAGCTTTAAATTAAAAAAAATCATCAAAATTGGTTCACCTAGGAAAAAATTCTGAAGTAAAAAGCATATATAAAATTCAGTCGAATTGAATACCTCTACCATTTTGGAGTCGGTTTACTCGTAGCTTACTTTATTCTTCTTTACTCTCATTACTGCAATTAATTGGCACTCCATTGAGCATTTCAGAAACTGTTAAGAATCTGAGGGTCATCATGTATTGGAAGTTGACATGGAATGCACATATCACTAAAATTAGCGGTAAAATCAATTAAAATTTTCCTTCGTTTAAATGCCTCAAAATTTTCTGCCTTCATAATCTAAGATTTCTTTTGTTCATACACTTATTTTCCCGATCATGCTGATATTTGTTATTTGGATACGACTGAGGAGTGATTAAACAATATTTATCGCCTAGAGGTGTATGCGTTTGTAATATCTTTGGGTTAAAAAAGTATAATCACGTCTCTTCCTATCGCATAAAGCTCAAGAAGCTCGTAATCCAACTTCTCAGGAATACCTGAATCCTTTGCCACTTCTTTAAAATACTATAAAATCCAAAACCATTGCCGTATCTACGTGATCGATTCCGCTGTTTTCAATTTTCAACTTCCCTTCCTCCAGAACTACGTTCTATTCTTAGTCTTATACAGTACATGCAGTTAGATTATAGAATTCTCTTCCCGCTGTTGGCACTGAGGCTTAAAAAGTTTCAGTGTTTAAAAGGATAATTGAAGAGCACTATCATTCTTAGTCATCCCCATGATGTACATAAACACATAATTATATGTGTGTATCTATGTTTCAGTTATATGTGTGTTTGTGTATGTATGTACGAGTATGTATATAATCTTTATTTTATATTATTTATATTAACATTATACTATTTATTATAAGAGTACACACTTAATCGGCTTCTCTTTGAATCTGTCCAGTATCGAGCCTGCTGGAAGAAATTTAAATATGAAATTAGCAGTATCTTTGTACAAAATATTTTTTTTATTTTTCATTCTAACATTACTTTCTACATAAATTGTTAAATAAATAAATTTAAGTTTTCTCGATACACAACTATATTCCCAAATATGATTGCTTGCAAAAATCTACTTAAAAATTAAAGTTTAATGATGTTTCTTACGCACAATAAGTTAAAAATTACAAAGACTGAGAAGATTAATATAACATAATTTGCAAGTTAAAACAGTACTTCGCACCCTCCAAGTGAATGAATGTTAATTAAATATTTTCGTCTCCCTAACCACAAAAAATATTTATTTATACGCGGATCTTATCTTACTTAGGTAATTAATGTAGCATCTATTTAATATAATAAATTCCGGGAATTAATAAACCGAAAAACCAATAATAGATATTTTTACACGAATTAGGGTTTCAAACCCAAGGTTAGTGATGGTACTACGCTCTACGTGTAGTCGAGTACTCCAACTTAACCACCAACTTAACCACCCACCCAGTAATATTATTATCAGCTGGTTTAATTATTTCCCCTATTCAGCTCCATTATTTATTTATTAACCCCGCATTACATTTTCTTATGTTATGAATAATTTTGAGGTTGAAGTAAAAAGTATACGGTTACGTTTATATTCAAAGATATTGCTTTGAAGAAATGTAATAAGCAACGAATTGAACCGCTGATATTGGGAAACTTGGAGACGATATTTGCGTTAGGTTTGTTTGTAGTTAGTAAGAAAACCTCTGACACTTCATATTTACTCACAACTTATCTTAAGTCTACTTACGTCCAAAACTTGATGGACTATGTTTATGTTACTAGCTTTATTTTCTTCGAATTTTATTGAAAAAATCATCATTCTTCTAAAAATAATATTCTTTTTAAAATATCGTTTGCTTCGTACATTTTTTACAATTTACTGCACGAACAAATTTACAAATATACTGTAGCAAGTTATTTACAAATGAGTAGTATTTGTAATTGAAAAATCATATCATAACTTCTTTTTATTAAATGAACTAGCGACCCGCCCTATTCCTCTGAGTTCGGAGCACGTTAGCCAGAAAATGTATTTAGACGAAAAATTGTGAATGAAGTGATAGATGACTAGCCCATAGCTTACACGACCACAAACCTAATATCCCATTACTGGTCTTTTACGACATCCTATACTACATATTCGTAAACATACGACCTATAAGTTCCAGAACAAAATGGGACCACATAATATACAGATTTTTATTTAAATAAAAAGATTTTAATTATAATTATTTGTATGCAGGTTTCTGTAAATAGATAGTTATAATTGCATGTATACGTTTGAAATATCAATTAATATGAATTTTCACATTTAATATTACATAACATAATATAAACAACATTCTAAATTCTAATTCTAATACTAAAAACCTTAAAAATATATATTATAATAACTAAAATATATTATTAAAAAGGAGGTCCTTTAGGCAAGGTTCCGAAGATACTGGCAGCGTTTCCCCGTTGAATAGCTAGACTAATTCTTTGTCCGAGGTAGCTGCCAGCTCTGCGGTCTCCTGTGACGTCGATTAACCTTTTTGCTATTTCTTTAAAAAGGCTTATAGCGCTAGGACCCCACGGACCAAGGGTCTCGACACCGAAAGGGACAAAAATATATTCGGAGCCTAGACCCCTGCATTTGCATTCTTTAGCTTTTTCAGCCACTTCACAAGCCGCACCAGCTCTGTTGTTGGTTCCATGTAGATGGGAAGGGGCCAGCGTGTCTGAACAGGTTGCATCCCATACCAGCACCCAGCCCATCTTCCATGGAATCAAACCGCCCGTTCATCTCTTGCAATACCAGACGGCTCAAGTAGACTTGGCAAGTTGACGGTGGCAAGAGACCGGCGTAGGATATCGTTAAGTGCTCCATGTCTCGAGAAGCGACCTGCACTTTTTTGGCATGATAGCCCGTGATGTCCTAGATTGTCGACGTCACTGCCACACGGACATTTATGAGGAGCGCAGACCGGAACCCCAAGCCGTAGACAGGTTGCGATTCGGAGCGTGTCAGGCCAAGAAATGCTCCTGTATTTGACGAAGGATACCCGTGAAGCCAGTAGCCGGCCTCATGCGTACCCACGGCCAAAAGCCTAGCACGCGCCGAACCTGTAATAAAGCTAAAAAGATTGTCATAAGTTAATTTGCAGTTTATGTCGTCCCAGCTTCTCTGTGAATTTAGAGGAAATCGAAAATTTTGACCACGGCATGCAATTAAGAAAGCGTTTCTAGCTTCTTCCAGGCCAGCAATCTCAAAGTTTGAAGGGGGTGCCCTTAAAATTTTACTTATGAGATTTGCTGAACTATGGACAGAAGATAGAAAGGCTGATAAAGAGACATTGGAAATTTTGCAAATCCCTAAACCACCATAACGGATGGGCAGGGATGCTAAACTCGTAGAATTACCGACTATCTCCCTTAGCCATCTACGCGTTACTTTATACTGCTAAAACAAGTCGAAGGTTATAGTTCTACCGTCATCTCTGCGTACTTCTTTTACATTTCCCCTCATTCCTAACACTAGGCAGTGTTAGGAATGAGGGGAAATGTTCTCCTAATGCTCTAACTTCCTCGTCAGGTCTAATTAATTGGCCTGCCTGATCTGTAGCAGAGCCTCCTAATGGAACTTTACCTGTGTTTTCGTTTTCTTCTTCAAAGAACGCATCATATGTCTCAGGAGTCCAATCACCCTTCCAGGTGCAATCGCATCGTACAAAACCGAAATAAAATCCTTAAAAAGAATATTTTTGGGACATCAGGTGAATGGAGGATTATTTATTTTTTACCCGTCTATTTCATCGTGTGGGGTATTGTTCGACAGGTCTTTCAAAAACACTGGGGGTATGGAAGAACTTCTCTTTGATTAAGGGATCCGTTTTCGAAAAACTTAGCTTTAAAGTGGTATTTTTCAATAGAGTCATATGTCCCTCCCCCCCCCTCTACCACCTAAACCGCTGTGTTTAGAAATGTGAGTACGAGTATAATGAAATTACACACATACAGGGAATTACACTACACTCTATTATGAAGAATCAGAATGTGTCAAAAAAGGCACGTATGGTAATTCATAATGCTGTGTTAGTCCCTACTTTAATGTATGGTAGTGAAAGCTGGGTGTGACAGAAGAAGCACGAAAGTAGAATGAATGCTGTAGAAATGCGGTCTTTAAGGAGTATGCTAGGGTTGAATCTGAATGACAGGGTGAGAAATTGCGTGATAACAGATAAATGTGGTATGCAATACGATATTGTGACCAAGATTAAGAAAGGAATGCTTCGGTGGTTTGGTCATGTAGAAAGAATGAATGAGGAAAGAGTGACAAAGCAAATTTATATGGCAGATGTGAATGGCAGAATCGGGAAGGGACGCCCTAGAAGAAATTTTATCGACCAAATTGGCGATATTTTGAAAATAGGCCACGTTAGAAATATCCTTAACCGACGATCATGTATGCGAAGATATATGGATGTAAAGGAGGCGAAAAAGGTATGTCAGGATCGTGCCAAAAGTCCGTAGTCTCTGCCTACCCCTATATATATATATATATATATATATATATATATATATATATATATATATATATATATATATATATATACTTGCCATTTTGACAGGGTAAGAAATTGTGTAATAAGAGAAGAGTGTGGTTTGCAAGATGATGTTGTGACCAGGATTAAGAAAGGAATGCTTCGGTGGTTTGGTCATGTGGAAAGAATGAATGAGGAAAGAGTGACAAAGAAAATTTATGTTGAAGAAGTGAATGGTAGAGTCGGAAAGGGACGTCCTAGGCGAAAATGTATCGACCAAATTGGCGATTTATTGAAAACGAGTAGGAGTACCCTTAACCGACGAGCATGTATGCGTAGGTGTATGGATGTGAAGGAGGCGAGAGAGGTGTGTCAGGATCGTGCCAAATGGAAGTCTGTAGTCTCTGCCTACCCCTCTGGGTGACAGGCGTGAGTGTTTATGTTATGTTATATATATAATGAAATTAAAGGAAAACTATCAGAGCTATATAGAATTATTAAGTTAATGAGTAATATTCGACCAACTTATAAAATGCACTTGGATTAGTAAAAATTTCGTTATATCTCCATAGAGAACGACCTAAAACTATATACTATTATAGGCCGCATTCAAAGTATTCATACAATCGTATAGCCTCAAACAGTTTAATTCATGGTACTCTTGATTTACGCGAGTGACGAATTTAAGGTAGTGATAGATAGTCGTCACTCGCGGTAGATTATGAACATCTTTGTACGTACTTAGCATGTGAATGATTTGATGTAGATTGTATTATTTCTTAAATCGAAAAGTTTTTAAATCTTTTTTGAATACCATTTCCTATAAGTCTGATTGGAAAATATGTCTTTCAGTTACCATTTTCCTATTTAGGCCTATTTTCATTTGTATAGCGGTCAAATCTCGAACTAAATACGTTTATTATCAAGAAAGCCCACGTGCAACTACGGAACCCTAATTCTACATTGTACTTGACCTGACACGTACTTGGTCATTTTTCCATATTGGATTTTCCTTTAAGCAATTTTAATGTAAAATTTTAAATACATAACAGTAAGAGAAAGCGATATGGAAACAACTACGTCAGCACCACAAGCGCGCACTTAAGTACGTCCAACACAGGTCTTGCAAAATTGGTACCAAAAGTAAATAAAGATTGAAATAGATGTAAAAAAGATAGGTTGTTATTACTTTAAGGTGGATGAAAAATCTACTTTACAAAATTTAAAAGTTTCAGTTATAAAAAGGCAATAGTATGAAATTTCAGTTACTGTAAAAACGGCAAATATGTGGAGAAACAGATCCCACCGCATATTGCAAAAGAAAGAAGATAACTGCACAAAATTTACCCATTGCGAAAGACAACTCCATGCAGAGATGTAGGTCACTACATACATTGCAAATATAAAAGGGAACTGTATGAAATATCACATCGTAAAATTTAAAAATAAAAAGACAGCTGTGTAAAATACCACACATTGCAAATGACGTCACTTAAATTGCAATCGTCATTAAGTCGTCTTGGTCGGATAGACATTTTGTGAAACAGACAGGTTTTTCCGGCGTTTATAAACTACGATCTTGTTGAGGCTCACTAAACCTTTCAACTGATGCGATATCTGATCTTGGTGAAGCGACTTCATCTCTGGTGGTTTCAATACTGTCGTCATCAGATTGCTGAAACAATTAATAAAAAATAATTATTTATTTGTTGCAGTTTCCAACAAGCGAGAACGAATGAATCGAAATTGGGAAAAACTTTGAAAATAGATGGGATTTTCCTAACTGTTTGGGCGCTGTAGACGGGAAACATATAAGGATAAGACCTCCTCCAGGAGCTGGATCTTATTCTTATAATTATAAACATTTTTATAGTCAAGTCCTACTGGCCATTGCTAAAGACAATTATGAGTTTATTTATTTTCATTTTGGTACAAACGGCAGAGTCTCGGATGGTGGTGTTATAAATGAAACAGACTTCTACAAAAACCTCTTAAATAATTCCTTAAAATTACGAAATCCTACTACAGTAAATAATACGACTTCGCCTTATGTTTTTGTAGGCGATGAAGCCTTTATGTTAGGGAATAATTTTATGAAACCTTTTAGTAAAAAACAACTGAACATTCAAAGGAGATTTTTTAATTACCGTTTATCTAGATCAAGAAGAATAATAGAAAATGTATTCGGCATTTTAGTTGCCAGGTTTGGTATATTAAAAACAGAAATTAACATGGATTTAGACAACATAAAAAAATCGAAATGGCTTGCTGTGCTCTGCATAATCACTTACGCCGTAATAGTCCTAACACCTATACACCGTTAACTGTATTTGATAGAGAAAACTTTGACAAAAATGAATTTTAAGAAAGCTTCCGGCGTGATTTAATAGGACTCCGAAGGTGACCATTACGTAATGATACTGGTAATCAAGTAAGAGAATTATTTGTCGACTATTTTAATAATGCCGGATCTGTACCTTGGCAGAACAACTTCATAGAACTTTATTAATAATTTTAGAAATAATAAATAAATCATTTTATAAATGTATAAAACATAATAAGAAATAATAAATATATAAAAATAATAAATATTGTGTACTTACTGTATCCATTGAACTAATTGTCGCTCCGTATGGCTTCTCTTGATCTTTTAAAAACATTAATTTCTCATAGTACCAAAACTTTGGTACATAAATGTTGTCAGTCCACTTCCCGATGTACGAGAAAACTCCACTTTTTAAGTTCGTTACGAAAAACAGTACGCAGGTTGTTAATTTTCTTTTGCACTGTACTTATGTCTGCACTGGGCTCTACTACCTTCATTTTAAGTAATACCTCATAACATCTAGTTCGTTTCATCTGATTATGGTAGTCCTTGTGTTTTATTTTCCATAAAAACTCGTGTTCTCGGAGTAACTCTATAAATTTCAACAGGAAATCCTTGCTCCACGACATCGCAAAATATTTACAGGTACCGTACGTGCTACTCGCGCGAAAGATAGAGGCAGACTGACGATGATCGCATCCGATCAAGCCATATACGTGCGATATATCGAACGATGTTCAGATCGCAATCGATATTTTCGGGGTTACCTGTTGAGATCTTCAATCGATCGTACGACCACAAAATCGGATGCAATATTGCCACACACGTACAATTTATCGTCCGATTTTAACATCGAGCGACGAATTGTTACTATAATTGTCCCGTTTATGGGCACCTTTAGAAGCATTTTTATTTTATTTTTATTTTTTGGAACCCGAATAAATATTAAATCGATTTGTATTAACACATTTTCTAAATTATTTCATAAATTTTTGTTTTTTGGAATTCTAGATTGTAAAAAAGCAAGTTTTTTCAATCAAGAATTCGAAAAATATAGCCAATTTTTTAAAGTAAGTTATTTAGTAAGTAATTTATTTATTAACTTCAGGCTCAATAATTCCTACTTCTCTTTTATGTACATCTCTTAAACTTAAAACCTCCCTTTCCCTTTAACTTTAAGCGGAGGAAAAAAATTATAAAACATTTTTTATGTAAAATTTGAACCTGTACATATTTTTATCAGAACTTTTTGTCTAATTCTTACCATTTTCGATGTAATTGCGAAAAAACAAATTTGACAATTTTTTGGGGATTAGTTTTTCCGAGGGTTGCGGCTACGAAAACCTTTACACATTGTTTTGTATTATTAAAACTACACTATATCAAAGATGCAAAGTTGAATGCCATTTTTTTATTTCAGACCTTATTTGACAGGACTATCAGGATTAGAAGGATGTCTTTTTATGGATGTCACTTTATATCTAGTTTAGTTAATTAAATATTACCTGCATTTAAACCAAAACAAAAATAATTACAAACCTTTATCATTTTAAGAAGCATGTCAAGAATAAGAAACAAGAAAGAACAAAAAAATTATTTAACAATATAACATATAGTAAATATCACTAAGCGCGGCGTCATATTGTATGAGATTATGTAGAGCCTAGAAAGCTTCATCGAGTTATAAAGTCGTTTATTTATGCATTAAGGCATTTTGTGCTACCACGAATTCCCGAATGCCTAAACCAACAATACCAAAAATATTGGTACATAGAAAGGAAACCTTTCGATACAACATGAAACATTAATATTCAGTAGAGATTCTAACTATTAAACTAACAAAAAAGAACAAAACTTTTACTGTTTCCAACAAAAATATATTCGTGATTTTAGAAGTAGACGTATTATTTCTAATCAAGGTTATTTAATTTTCTCTTCAGCCTTACCTTCGCAATTTTTTTATCTATGTGTGAAATGACCTATGAGTGAAAGCCACCGAAATGACAGTAGGCTGGGGTCACACACGCGCGTTGACTCCGTAGACTTCGGATATGTCAGTTAAATTCACTCCCGTTACTCCACTCTCTTTGCATAAGTAACGTATTATTTAAGTACCACGACCCGCCTATTCGAGTATTCAAGGTGATTCGTGGTACAGTAACAGTGGTAGAGCCACGCTGCAGCTATGCTGTTGCACGTATGGGCTGGCTCAAACCGGGGTGGTACCACGACCTCACAGAATACCGGCGTGAAGTGGAAGCTCTGCTTCCGCGTTTCGTCTGGTGAGTGCAGGTGGCCGGAGGCCCAAATCCTCCCCCCCCACATCAACATGGTAGCGGAATTAAATGATGATAGACTACCCCAGGCGGGTACCAGCACCCCTGGAGAATCCCTCGCTGAGCATCCACGACCATGTTTCTCCACTTCTGAGCGTGCGTGCTCAGGCTGCCCCGAATATTCTGGGGGAGGGGGGGAGGGCAAAATTCCGCTCAAGACTACAACTGCTGGGGGCAAACGGAGCAACAAGACCAAGGCGACCCCGTCCGTGAATTTCTGCAATATCAGGGGACTTCACTCTAACCTTAACGCCGTCCACTACCACCTCGAAACGGCGAGGCCGGCTCTGCTCTTTCTGACCGAGACACAGGTGTCCTCTCCGGCTGATGTCTCGTATCTCTTCTACCCGAGGTACAAACTGGAACACTCCTTCGTGCCTCGGGCTGGAGTTTGCGTTTAAGTCAGAGAGGACATCTGTTCTCGACGCCACGGCAGACTTGAAGATTCGGACCTGTCCATCCTTTGGCTACGCGTAGACAGCGACGACCATCCGCGCGTCTACAAGTGCCTCTATAGGTCCCATAGCGGTAATGCCGAAACAGACCGACTCTTCGACCACTTCCAAATGGCTACAGATTCGTTGCTACAGCAGATCCCCTCCGCAGAGATCGTGATCTCGGCGACTTTAACGCCCATCACGCCGAATGGCTTGGTTCACGTTTAACCGATCATGCGGGGAGATCTGTTCATGATTTTTCCTTCGGCATATAGTCCGACACAACTGGTTACTTTGCCTACGCGGATTCCAGATGTTGAGGATCATGCACCTTCCCTGTTGGACCTTCTGCTGACCTCTCACCCGGACGGATATCAGATTTCCGTCGACACCCCTTTAGGCTCCTCGGACCACTGTCTTGTTCGGAGTGTGGTGTCACTCACGCTGAAATCGCAGTTGCATTCTACAGGCTGCCGCCGTGTTTGGCACTATAGGTCAGCCGATTGGGATGGGATGCGGTCTTTCTTTGCATCCTACCCTTGGGGGCGGGTTTGCTTCTCGCCGGATGATCCCAACGTTGTTGCGGATTCTGTCGCTGATGTGGTACTTTAGGGTATGGAACATTTTATTCCTTCCTCTGTGGTGCCCATTGGAGGCAAATCTCAGCCATGGTTTGGTCGCTCCTGTAAAATAGCATCATGCTATAAGCAGGAGTGCTACCAAGCCTGGGCTGACGCATCAGCGTCCCGGGATGTAAACACCAGCGCTCTAAAAAAGAAGTATAATTCCGCCTCTAGGTCCTTCAAAAGAGTCATTGCCAAGGCAAAGTCAGAGCACATAGGCAGAATTGGCGAGAAACTAGTTCGCCTTCCTTCTGGAACCCGTGCATTCTGGTCTCTCGCCAAGGCTGTCCAGGGAATTTCTGTCAGCCATCTCTTCCATCTCTGCACAGGGAGGACGACTCACTGGCCCATACCGCAAAGGAGAAAGCCGATCTTCTAGGCTCTTTCTTTGCGTCCAACTCGACTCTCGATGATGGGGGGAGTACACCGCTGACCATCCCGTGGTGTGAGTACTCCATGCCGGAAGTGCAGTTCACACAGCACTCGGTTCACAAAGCACTCCTCTCCCTGGACATCCACAAGTCGAGTGGGCCTGACGGAATCCCCCCAATTGTGCTGACGACGTGTGTTTCAGAGTTGGCACCGGTTTTAACGCGTCTTTTCCGGTACTCCTACTCCCTAGGCGTAGTCCCAAAATCATGGAAGACGGCTTTCGTCCACCCGATCCCTAAAAACGCTCAGACCCGTCCAACTACCGGCCTATCGCCATCACCTCCTTCTTCTCCAAAACAATGGAGTCCATTGTAAACTGCCCGCTCATGAGGTACCTTCAGGATCACCAGCTGATTAGTGACCGCCAATACGGTTTTCGCCGTGGTCGGTCAGCTGATGATCTTCTGGTCCACCTAACTCACAGATGGGCGGAGGCAGTAGAGTCCAAGAGGGAGGCATTGGCCGTTAGTTTGGACATTGCGAAGGCCTTCGATCGGGTTTGGCACAAAGCGCTTCTTACGAAGCTCCCTTCCTACGGGCTTCCCGAGAAATTGTGCGATTGGATCACCAGCTTTCTTGCAGATCGGGGCATCAAGGTCGTTGTAGACGGTGCAAGCTCCGATTGCATGCCTATTAATGCTGGTGTTCCACAAGGCTGCGTGCTATCGCTAATGCTGTTTCTTCTGCATATCAATGATATGTTGCAAACCCGTAACATTCATTGCTATGCAGATGACAGCACTGGTGATGCTCTTTACACCGGCCAAGCCAATATTTCTCGGGAAAACGTCTCCGAGTGCCGGGACAAACTTGTGTCTGAAGTCGAGTCTTTGCTGAACAGAGTATCGGATTGGGGGCGACTAAATCTAGTCCAGTTTAACCCCCAGAAGACACAAGTTTGCGCGTTAACCGCTAAAAGGAACCCCTTTGTCGTATCTCCTCAGTTTCAAGGCACTCCCCTTGTTGCCTCAGCCAGTATCGGAATCCTCGACGTCGACATATCGAAGAGGAAGAGCAGGCCAAATTGGCCTATAAAAAGCTTGGCGTGCTCAGCAGAGCGAGACAGTATTTCATGCCGGCACACCGCCTGCAACTTTACAAGGCGCAGGTTCGGCCGCACATTGAATACTTTTCCCATCTCTAGGCTTGGGCTCCCCAGTACCAGCTCCTTCCACTTAACCGCATGCAGCGCAGAGCGGCTCGAATCGTCGACGACCGAGTGCTTTTCGATCGGCTCGATTCACTGGCAGGGTATCACTAGAAGAGATGTTGCATCTCTTTGCATTTTATTTCGCATATACCATGGAGACAGCTCTGCAGAAATTTCTCAGAAAAATCTTCAGCAGATGTATCTTTCAGCAATGCAACTCTCATATTTGTTGTCAGCTGAAGTTTCTTCACATAGCGCCATAGATTTGATGATTTGAGGCAAGCGTTTGTTTCATCGGCAGCAGTTGATCTTGGCATTAGTGGCAGTGTTTGACGAAAATCGCCAGACAGTAAAATTATTGCGCCTCCAAAACATCTCGGTCATTGCGTAGTACTTTCTTTTCTTTTCTTTTCTTTTTCATGGTCGATTAAGTGCTTCTAATGCACGTTTATGCGACATTATGCATTCGTCCCAGATGATGATATTCAATGCTGATAAAACTTTGGCCATTTTGGAGTGTTTTACAATATTACGTATTGGTTATTCAATATTTCAAAAATTTAATGGTGATTTTAATGCTGAATGAGCCGTACGGCATCATTCTAACAATGTGGCTGTTATTTTAGAAGAAGCAATTGCAACCGCAATGTTGGATCTCGCATGAACAGTGACTAAAACTACTGACATGAGAAATGTCTTACCAGTTCCACCAGGAGAATCCAGGAAATATAAACAACTATTTCCATTATCAATTGCCTTCATTAATGTATCATAAGCTTCCTTTTGTTGAAGATTCGACGGGGATATATTCGTTTGAACTACTAAATCTAATTCCAATTCTTGATTAAATTCGTCATTCATTTCACAATTTAGCGCTGGCATTCCTAACCTGACTAATAAACTACCGCACATGAGGTAACACATGTCAAAGCCCGATTAAGTATTCCTAATTCATCTCAAGATCGGGATTTCTTAAACTGACACGAATTTGATGTAAAATATCTTCTGACATATTATCCTTGTATTTGTGCCACAGTTTAGATGGATTTGATGATGACAAATTTCTTCGATCAAGATCAAAGCTCGATTATGTATTTCCTCATTCATCTCAAGACCGGGATTTCTTCAACTAACACGAATTCGATGTAAAATATCTTCTGACATATTATACTTGTATTTGTGCCACAGGTTAGATGGATTTGATAGAAAGCATGTCGAAATGATGATAGCAAATAGTGTGTATATCTGACTTGGTGATGCAGAGATAATTGCTTCAACGATTGTCGTATCTCAACGGGTACCGTTTTCTAGTAAATTGAGATCTTCACATGCAGCATGATATGTTGGGAATATTGTACCATTACCAGTCCAGTCCAGTCAAGTGATTCAAATAATGTTGGCCTACGCACATTTACCAGCGCAAATAGAAGCATTCATCATTCTTTGGATAAACTGTATACACACGACCAAGATCATCAGTAGAACACACATCCGGATAACCAGGAACCACATTGCCTTGCTTCCGTCGTTGAAAATTCTTCAATGAAACATTCTAAATGTAATCACATAGCATCTCCGAGTAAAGCATAGTTCGTCCAAATGGATCGCTCTGGCAGATCACAAAGAAACTGGTCATTGTTGTCGCTGGAGGTGTTTCAGTACGTTAAAAAGTATTCGAAGCCGTGAAATTTAGTCGTTGACGATTCTCCAGATTCACCACCAAATGCACAACAGTAGGATGGCGTTCGTGAATAGGGAATGCGAATATACACCAAATTGCTACTTTGCAGTTCACATACTGACCAACTTGATAGCGCGCAATTTAATCGTTGGTATTGAAGATTTGGGTGTCAAAAACCGCCATATCGCTGCCTTTCGTGATATATTTGCAGATGTATTTTAATTTTTTTTTAATTATGTTAGTATTTATAACTGAAAGTTTTGTTTAAAAAACTGAAGTATCCAAAGAACTTACAGTTTACTTGAAAATGGTAAGTAACTACTGCAGCCATTGGAAACTTGCACCTAACTTCAAACAAAGAAGGACGTTGTCGCCTCTACGGACTGAGATGGAATGCTTTACAGCATATATATTTATACCGGGACTAGACAGAAATGAGGTTCAAAATGGTAGGATAGTAGTTCAGTTCATTCATAAGATTCAAAAGTCGCTGAAAGAAACGCTGTTCTAAAAAAATTATATCCGTATTGTGTTGTGTATATAAATTTAATGTTGATAACTAAAACTAAACTGCCTTTATAAAAAGGGTATCAAATAAATCTGCGATATCAATTTTTTTGAATAATTTTTGTTAAATAATTTATTGTAAAAATGTTGTGAGCTCGCCATGCTGTAGCTATATGCAGCGTGAATGGGCCGTATCGACCGAGGAAAGGTCAGGATAATACAAAATACAAGCATAAAATAGCAGCTCAATACTGTTGTGTTTCAAATGGTGAATGTAGAGAACCGGAGACCCCTTTTTACTATAGACGAGGCTTTTCATCTTAGTCCTCAGGGATGGCAACGCATCTGTATTTTGCTTCGATTAATTGTTTCTTCTTACCTTTGTATAAGTGTATTGTATTTACTTACAACCTATTAAATTCACTACTAATCCCCCCAGATTGGGTATGGAACCATATCACAAACGGACAAATAAAACCCACTCCTGTTTCCCTCTATCACCTCTTATGAAACCCTCGTATTACAACACCACTTCACGCTGGGCTGCATACTGTCGATTACTTCGTTTTGGAAACCCATTCTTCTCTATTTATTAGTTTCAACTATTTTTGCGCATAATTATTTTGTGAATATCTCGCACAGCATCCATTTACCATTTGGTAGACTGTGTACACGTTGTTAACCCTTTTTATAATAAAAATAATTATTTCATACGATTTGAAGAATATTCACCTACAGAACCTTAAAAAATACTTATTTAAATAAGGCTACCTGCAAGGTGCACGTTTAGCCTGTTAAACACATTTAGATAAGATATTATCCATAATGTCAATCTCTACAAAAGTAAGGTGAAATTAACAGAATTTCACGAGGTAAATCTTTTTGTTGGAGTAACGTTTTTTTAAAGGAACAAATGAAAAAAACTTCGATCATTACTAATTTAATTACTAGTAGACCATACAAATATTTGTTCAGACAGATAGATATATGCAGCACCACATAAAAAGAAATAGTATATCATGAACACTGTAAAACGGTTACCCGCCCCAAGCAGCTGCAACAACAGCGATGGAACAAAAATATTTCTGTTTGCTAGCAGAATACCTCATAATAATTAATTGTGCCGATGTTTATTATATTGATAAATCACATTAAATATTTTGTATAATTATAATAGGGTATGTAGGTACCGTGTACGATACAGTTCGCAAAGTTTTCATTAAAGTAATATTGGAATTCAAAAGAATAATTTAATTTCAGACGCTTTAGGAATTTTATCAAAGGACGTTATATTTTTAATAAAATTGAAGTACTTTAAAAGATATACCGCAGAAATTTTCTTTAGTTTACATCTACTCGAATCTGCTCCATAGCGTTTGGTCAAGTCAGGTTTTTAAATGATTTCCGAAATTATTTTGAATAGATGGATATTTACTTAACTTTGGTGCCATCATTTAGTCGTAAACAATTTAGACATATACTTTTATAATTTTTTTTTTTTGAAAATTGAAAAAATCTTTGTAAAAATCTTTATTGCAACAAAAACGAATTTATACTTATCAATGTGATCCTAGCTCCTGTAAAAGGTTAACCTGGCTAGTTCCTTCCTAAATTTAACAAGCTTTTGTTGAATAAAACACAAAAAATATATAAAAAATATGTATAGATCTGTGTTTCTAAACCTACGTACGTGCGAGCCGTGTATGTGTGTGTGTGTGTGTGTGTGTGTGTGTGTGTGTGTGTGTGTGTGTGTGTGTGTGTATGAGTGTATGTGTGGTTAGAGTGTGTTTTTACTATTTTACTATGAATATTTTATATTTTGAAATTTGTATGATTGCCTGCATTATTAATGCATTTTATTAAATTTGTACTGGCGCAAAGTAAAAAAAAATGTATTTTGGCAAAAGCACTATGTGTTCTAGGGACTAAGTATCCATCTACTTTATTTCTTCTATTATGTTTTTTACCGTCAAGTTGATAGTGTGCAGAGTAACTATGGAATCGTCTAATACATTGGTATATAAATAATTTTCTCACACTTAGTACCTGTGTTTTATCATACAACAGTGTTGTGGGATGTCTATATGGAGGAAAAATTAATACTTTGAGCACAACACGTTGAGCTCTTTCAGCATCTATTAAGTACGTTTTGCCTGCCTCACCCCAGGAACAGATCCCATAAGTGATGACAGATTGACAGAGCGCATTAAAAGTTTGTATCAGAAATTTAGAGTCTGCCACCTAACGCAATGATTTAAAAACATACATGAGTTTCCTTATTCTGTTTGATATGATTTTGATATGTTAAATTGGGCTCCAATTCAGATTTTCATCGACAGTGATCCCTAAGTATTTCACAGTTTTGAACCTGTTGAGTTTTGGGCAATAGCAAGGAGTCTGTGACTATCTATTTCATTTATTCAAGTGTATTTGTAATCCAAGAAACAGAGGTGTGTGGTTTTAGAAGCGTTCAGAGAGAAAAGACTATCTTCGAACTAACTTGCCACTTCACATAACCCCTTTTAAGCCAAATGTTCGGTATTTTCTTTGAGTAGAATTACTGTATCATCCACATACATGGTAATGTCTGCTCCTTCAAGATCTAGGTCAGCTAACTGATTTATATATACTAAGAATAGGGTTGGCCCGAGTGTACTGCCTTGTAGGACACCATATGAACAAGAACGGTCTTGACCGATATATTTATCAACTCTGACACACTGTGTTTTACCAGTTAAGTAAGTTCTAAACCATGACAAAACTACACTTCGAACACCCATATTTTGTAATCGAGTCAACAAAATTGGTATTGAGACGGTATCAAAAGCTTTCTGTTAGTCAATAAATACACCTATACATTTATTACCTTCATCTTAAAATACCTTTACGAGAGAAACACTAGTAGAGTGAAACTAGAGTCCGCAGGACCACCTATTCATATCAAAAGAGGAGTACGGTAAGGCGATCCTCTGTCGCCTCTAATCTTTATAGCAGTACTGGAATCAATTATCGGCAGGGATAAAATAGGTATATGCATAGAAGGGAAACATATTTGCCACTTGAGGTTCGCCGACGACATTGTCCTTCTATCAGAAAATAGCATAGAGCTAGAATCAATGTTACACATATTACAACAAGCAAGTAGAGAGGTAGGACTAGAAATTAACCTGAGAAAAACAAAGCTCATGACAAATTCCTCAAAAAACTCTTTATGTCTTGACAACACGCCAGTAGAGTACGTCGAAAACTATATATACTTAGGCATACAAATTTCGTTTCAAAAACAAAATAATGATACAGAAATTGATAGAAGAATAATAAAGACATGGAAAAAATTTTGGAGTCTAAAGGAAGTTCTAAAAAGTCAGATGCCAATGAAAGTCAAGAGCAAAGTCATAGATTCATGTCTTTTGCCAACATTAAGCTACGCATGCCAAACTTGGAAGTTCACACGAAGAGTCAAAAATAAAATCACATCTTGCCAGCGAAGCATGGAAAGAAGCGTCACAAAAATTAAAAAAATGTCAAAAAATTCGTCACACTATCATCAGGCAAAAGACAAGAGAAACAGGTGCCCTCACACACGCTCTAAAGTTAAAATGGAGGTGGGCAGGACACGTAGCGAGAATGAACGACGAGCGATTTACAATTCGCATGACGTCATGGCCAGGTCCTACAGGCACTCGGAAAAGAGGAAGACCTACATATAGATGGGCAGACGACATCACCCGAGTCGCGGGCAAAAACTGGATGTCAGAAGCCAAAGACCGAGACCGCTGGCGTTCTCTGGAGGAGGCCTTCACCCTCACTACTTGAGGGGTTCATGCATCGAATTTTTTTTAAACTTAAATCTTTATTCTATTTTAAATCTATAATTTTATTTTCATTTTATACTATTTTTTAATTATGTTGAAAACCAAAAATTGTATGTATATTAAAAGAAATGAATGATTTCTAACAAGTACATTTAATATTTTAATTTAATTTAAATTTAAATAAATTTAATTTCATTTAAATTAATATATAATGAGAGACAGAAATGAAAATAAAAATGTAATAAAAGGGACAAAAAAATATATAAATATTCACTCATGAGATAGTAACAAAAACAATGTCGTCCATTTATAACCTATTATTACTACAAGAAAATGTTATGTGCAATGCATCAAATAAAAGGCTTTTTTTTTTTTTTTTTATTTTTATACATTTATCACCTTCATCTACATGTTGAGTTTTGTAAGTTTAAGAAGTGAATCTTCGGTTGATTTATTAGATCTGAATCCGAATTGATTTTTTGAAATATAACTATTTGTCTCTAAAGTAGTTTGTCAACCTTTTATTTACTAATTTTTCGATTACTTTGGATTTGAAGAGCGAAATGGGTCTATAATGAAATGTTAAAGATTTGTCAGCTGATTTGTGAATTGGGATTACTATTGACTTTTTAAGCGTAGTTGAAAAAATACCTGTAATAAAACTAGTATTGCAAAGATATGAAATAGGTTCTGCTAGGAATTCTTGAAAGTATTTTAGTACGTTAGTAGGTATTCCATCTCACCCTGAAGCACTGCTATTTTAAGGCTACTAATAACACTTTTGACTTCACCTGTGTCTACTAAACTATGTGACATCGATTGAAGTGGGGCCAGGTCTAATTTATTGGCTTTACAAGCTAAGGATGATTAATTCAATTGTGTTTTGTTCAGAATACTATGAGCTAATTCACCACCAATGGAGGTAAAGTACTCATTTATTTTGTTTAGAGACGAGTAGGGGTTATTTTCGTTTAATAATTCCGTAGATACCGATTTATTTTGTTTTAAATTACTTATTTCTTTTATTATTTGCCATCGTTTTATTTTGAGTTACCAACAGACTTGCCGGCTGTAATAATTGCGTTTCAGAGTTTTTAACATAGAATTACAGATATTTCTATAACTTAAGTAATTCTTTTTTAGACAGTCATCATTTCTCGATTTCTTTAGGATTTTATGTAATTTGTCTCTTTTGCGTATATATTTGATAACGTTTGTAGTTAGCCAAGGCTTTCAGGGTTTATATTTGCTTGCAATAGTTTTCACTGTACTGTTGGCTACAATACATTCCTGCAGTTTGGAGATCAGAAAACTTGCCATTTCATCTACGGGTTTTAAATTATAGTATTCGTCCCATAGGAGAGATTTCAGTGCTACGCCTAATTTATCAAAGTCTATGTTCATTTTGTCATACTGGTAATTAATTCTCTTCAGATTTGAATTTCCAAGATGTATTGGGCAATGATCAGTAAAAGGTTCAAATACAAATGTTTTTCGTACTGAACTACTACTTTTGACCATAAAATGATCTATACAACTAACTATATAATGTAAATCATAACAAACTTACACCTCGTGTGACTATATGATCCAAAGATAGTGTGTGAAAATTGAGTCGTTCGATCCAAAGTTAGTATCTGAAAATTGAGAAAGTGAAAAACACAGAAATATTCTTTTAAAAAGAAAATTGGATTGGCACTTAGACATCTACATCTATCCCCCCGTGACCTGTGAGGACTAAGATGGAATGCCTCGTTTCCAGTAAAAAGGGTCTCCGGTCTCCTCCTCGTCCTCAGTAGTGGGTTCAAGAAGGATGAATGGGTATGAATGTTGAGAAGGACTGAAAGAATGTTTTATTTGGAAAGAAAAATTGTACAAAAAAGGGTTATTATAATATAAATAAATACATAAATGAAAATAACCCCTGGGAATGAGGTGATCGCCAACATGCTGGTTCCATAAAAATTCATTCAGAAATTGTAAAAGAATAAATTTATTGTAAATTCAATGTAAAATCATTAAAAAAAGTCAAACAACTAAATATGATTATTGCCGGCTACATTGCATAAAATTATCGATAAATATACCAGCGTCGCCACATCACTATTTGCTCCATACATTTCTTCAAATATATTTTATTTCTTGTATTTTGTATTTTATGCATTGAATTGTATATGTTTATTGTAAATAATAGTAAAAATGTATCTTTCTAAACGTATTTCATTTGTGTCGAAACATATTTGAGTATGCTATATGTGAATTTATGTTGAGTAAGAAATCTGTTATTTTTCCATTTCCATTTATTTTTACTGTAAAATGTAAATAAAAAATAATTAAATTACATATTTCAAATAATTTGGTGTTGTATTTATTTCAAAATCACACAAAATATTAGAGAAATAGTGTTTCAAAGTTCATTAGATAAATTGAATTTCGGAAAACAAGGGTTATGTTTGATTCTTATTTATTTGTTTTTTTTTTTTTGTATGAGTTACGAATAAAAACACATAAAAAAAAATTTAATATATTTCCAAACATTTCGTATAGATTTCTCAAAAAGCAAACGTGTAGAAATTATTTTATTAATATTTTCGTGGCTAAAAGTGAAGTATCTACTACTACTATACTTTTTATAGGGTAATTTATGAATTTTATTACAATATCTAACATCTAAAAAATATTTTATTCGAAGGTTAATAAATTCAAGAAGAATTCCTGTAAGTTTTATCCAAAAAATGTTGTCTCAAAGTGAAAATATAGCAGAATTTGCAAGTTAGGGAAAAATTTTCATTTTCCGCCATTTTAAGACCTTCAAATGTGAACATGAACATGTAACATATCGCGACCTCCCTGATCTTACAGGAGTGTCAATTTTGGCAATTCAATCGGCAGTTTTTACTGTCACGAACCCTAAGCTCGTAACATTAATTTTTGTTCCGAGGAAAAAGTCCAAGGAAAAAAAGTTTTATTCGGTTGCACATAATTCTTACTTAATAAAAATATACAAGAAATGGTAAAAATATTTGCTTCATGAATTTCTTGTTTCAACTTCTATAAAATATCAAAAAGAAAGCGTTTAAAAATAAATTTTATTAATTTGGGTTAATCTGAAATATATATCGCTCAATAAATTATTAAAATTAAAATCTAAATCAACATGAGATTTGATAATTGAAATGTATATAAGGTAACGAGCACAAAAATTGAGGTAAAATTCTCAATTAAAACCGCTCGTATTTTTTTATTCAACAACATAACATAAGAAGTGAGTCATTCTGTACTTGCATCCAGTAATACTAAATTTACTATAAGTCGATAAATCAGTTTTTTGTTTGTTAAAACGCGGTGATCACGTGATCTCATCTTTAGTTCTTCGAAAGAACTTACAATAATTCTCTCTTAGTAGTCGGAATAGCATTCGTAGAAGAAGTTTACATATTGCATCTCAGACATGTTGCTCCTTCATGAGATTGTTTTATTTATATTTTTGCATTTCGTGAAGGTTTGTCATACATCATGATGAAGGTATGTCATACATATATGTCATACATATATGATAGAAATACTCTGAATGTGGTAGAGACACTGATTGTGTTTTATGGTTGCAGCATGAATGCATGGACTGAAAAGAATTAATAGTACTCAACCCAGTCCAATAGGACCACGTTCTAACTTGTCAATCCCCTAGCGGTTTACCGCTAGTGATTTGACAGAAAGGTGGGAAAGGTTGAAGGAGGGTGGGTGCGGTCTCATGAGACCGCTCCCACTTCCTATCCCTTCCCACCCCTTTTCTATCCTGTCCTGTGTAAAAGTTTCTATCAGTGCAATAAAAAACAGTTATAATATTGATATTTATTTTAATCTACGTTCATTTCGTACGCTATTTTCGCGTGAATGTTATTGTGTAGATTTTTGGATTTTTCTAGTGTTTTATTACAAAATTTTTCGAGTAATATATATTGAAATAATAGTGATTTCCACGCTGCCGACATTCGCTTGGTATTTTATTTTTAAATCAAAATATAATAAAATATTTTTGTAATGAAGTAAAACCTGACTTTTGTTTAGACCACAGTATAGAAAATTTTGTATAGATTTTATAATGCCACACTTATTCATATAAACGTAGTCTCTAAATATAAGTTTTAATGGTTATAAGTGCTGTGGGTTGCTGCGGTCGCATGCGACTGCATGGGATTTTTATTGCGATTGAATGGCTAAGGGAGCCAGCGTAAAATAGCTGTATAATATTGCTGTGCTTCAAATAGATAAGAACCGGAGATCCTTTATACTTGAAACGAAACGTTCTATCTTAGTACTCCGGAATGATGAAATCATTAGCATTTTGTTTATTAATCGATACTTAGATATAGATGTCTATGACCTTCAGTATCCACTTACCAGCATGTGAACTGTGCGCTCGTTTGTCACCCCACAATAAAATTTCGAATAAAAACGAAAATAAGTAATGTAAAAATAAAAACAAATAATATGAAAATACCACGTAATATATTCGTTTTTTGGGTGTTGAAAGAGGTAACTATAGGAAATGTCGGAAAGACTTCATGGTTTCCAATAGATAGCGGTATAAGCAAACTGCTTATACCGCTATCTATTAATCGCCAGATTTAATTTATGCACAAAAGCGGCGGACGGCACTTAATGGTACAAATTGTCTGTTGATGCGATCGCCAATCCACCAGCCAAGCGAAACAATTATAGGAGATTTCACCAAAAATATAATTGTGTAAAGGAGGTCAAGTTCAAATGAAAAGTATAAATGATGTTCTGCTTTGTCGACTTTTTGATAAAAGAGATCTGAACGGGCGCCAAGCTCCATAGCCGTTCCATAAATCATGATGATCTATACGTGGTAGAGCCATAACGCAGTTATATTAGTAGTACAGTTGTAGCACAAATGGATCGGCTCGACCGGAGAAGGACCACGCTCTCACAGAATACCAGCGTAAAATAGCTTAATGCAGCTGTGTTTCGTATGGTGAGTGTAGAGAACCGGAGACCCTTTTTACTGGAAACGAGGCATTCCATGAGGCTTAATCACGGGTGACAACGTATCTGCAATTTGATTTGTAATCGAGGATAGATGTAGATGTCTAAGGGCCGCAGCAACCACTTACCATCAGGTGGAGTGTATGCTCGTTTGTCACCCTATCCTATAAAAAAGATCTAAAGGAATTTTCGTTATTTTTTCAATAAGTTTTATCCTTTTATTAATCTAAATAAACACATGGTTTTGAAACAATTTTCTTGCGTTTACGCTTTACTGTTTTCTTTTTAAAAAGTAAGCTATAAAAATTAAATGTCGACAAAGTGCATTTGTGTGGATAGTTTCTGATATATAGTATTTACAACAATACGCACCAATTACTTTGTAAACATTTTTTCAACAGCGTTAGTTCGATAATTTCTAGTTATCAGATTTTTTCTTCGAATATTAATAAATAAAAAAGCCTTTTTATTTCTTACAAACGAATGAAAGAGTTAGTAACAGTGAATTTTTTTATTACCAAACCTAATATTTTTTTATATATAACATATGATTATATCTATTTTTGCGTATTTATTTATTCATGATTGAAGTAATTATTTTTTCAAGTTAATTTGGTTTGCAAGAACCCCCCCCCCCCGGATGAAGGCCTCCTCCAAAGAATCCCAATGGTCTCTGTCTTTGGATATTTGTAACAAATTTGGGCAGCTATCTTTTTGATGTAGTCTTGCCATCTCGCATGGGGGTCTTCCTCTGAAGCGTTTCCCTGTTGGGCCGTTCCATGAAGTAATTTTTTTGGTCCATCTCTCATCTTGTAATCGCGCTACATGCCCCGCCCATTTCTATTTTAGTCTTTGAGCGTGAAATTGACTGTAGCTTTTGAAATATTTCTTATTTTTGTGTGTCTTATTTTTGTCGTTTTTTGGATATTCAGCATACTACGTTCCATACCGCGTTGGCAGCTGATTATTTTGTTCTTTACTTTGCTAGAATATCTCCAGGTCTGACAGGCATAGGTTAAGAATGGTAGGAGACATGTTGCCATGACTTTAGTTTTTATCTTTACTGGTATATTACCCTTAAATATATCCTTTAAACTCCAGTATTTATTCCAGGATCTATGTATTTATCGTTCTAATTCTAACTCATTGTTTTTCCTGTCAAAAGATATTTGTTTACCTAGGTAGATGTGGTTTTCTGTGTAGGTAAGTATCTCGTTGTCATCTGATATTCTTGATTTTGTATTGTTCGTCATTAGCATTATTTTTGACAGGTTCATTTTTAAATCTACTTGTTTGCTGGCTTCGTTCAATGAATGAATCATGAGTTGTAGTTGTGTACCCGTTTCTGAAAAGAGAACCATATCATCGGCGAAGCAGAGATGGCTAAGGTATTTGCTGTCGATATTTATACCACACTTTTTCCAATCCAGCTTACTCATCGTAGACTCGAGGTTGGAAATTAACAATTGCGGAGACAGAAGGTCGCCCTGTCTTACCCCTCTGGTAATGGGAAAGTTTGGTCCGGTTTTTTCAAATTTTACTCTACCTTTATTATTCAAAAATAAGTTTTTAATTACTTGTATGTATACATTTTCTACCCCTGCTCTTCCAGCGTTTTCCAGATGCTCAAGCAAGTATCGTCGAATGTTAAATGAACTTAAATATGTTAATTTCTCTGACTAAAGTAAATAAAACTTTGTCTATTAAATGTCATTTCTTTAAACTTACGAGTAAATATACTACGGTTTCGAAATAAGTATCGGACCGGATTATTAGATTTCATCCAAGCGAACCCTGAGCGGGTCACTAGTGTATGAATCCATACTATATATTAACCAGATGATGGACTGCGTGTTTGCGTGTAGCCGTTAATTCTACACAAATGGATTAAAACTCACACACAAGACACTAGTTAAGCAATGCTGCGTCTTCCGCTTCGGTGAGGGATAAGAACTATTATTTATGTAATAATGTGAGTGAAATAAAATAAAACGTTTACATGTTAACAACTTAACTAACAATACACTTCCATAAACCAAAAGTTGGATGGTTGGTCAAGGGAGCAACAATTTAGATTTTTTTCATTTAAAGTCATATCTTAAACCACATAACTTAATTTCTTAATGAATTTAATTTTTTAAAGTCGATTTTGGATCTAACTTTTTAGTATATGACTCATAGAACGTCCCTTCAAATATTTAATAATGCAGTGAATGGATTTAAGATTAGTGTAAAATTAAGATACGAAATATTTGTTAGCAATATAGTGTGTTACATAGTTGTAACTGTTGTAACTATATATAATTAGCAACTATGTGCCGATTTGAAACAGCATTGGGTAACCCTTCATTAGAAAACATGTAGTTTTATGGCATTCGTAGGTTGAAAACAAAATTTTGCGGAATTATAATAGGTTGTTAGTAGTAACTTAACATGTGGTCTTTTTTATTTTAAACGGGTAGTGCCACAAAATTTGCAGAAACCGCTTACTATTTATGTGTACACTTGTTTATAATCAATTTTTATATTAAAAAAATAATAATATAAAAAGTAATTTTTCATGGCATTTCATCAAAAGGTAAATATGTGAAAACAAATATATGAAAAATTTTTTACGAATTTCATTGCGTTTTATACCTAGATACTTATTTAATTATCCGTTTTGACGTTCACGAATACTTTGCACATGGAGGTCCCGTGGGTATTAGGTGCGTTTAACAAGCTTAATGTCAATATAATCTACTTAAAGACAAATTTTATAAGCCCAGCATCCGTGTCTATCATCAGATCAGCGCCATGGTAGCATATTATTATTGCATTTTCATTTTTTCGATGTTATATAATTATGCCAACTTTCAAATGAAATGTCGTCAAGTGCTTCAAAAATTAATTAAAATTTTGAATCAGAAATACTTACGAATCATGCAGGATAAATAAAAGCTTGTTATAAAAATGATAAAGGAAACGCGATAAGATCCATAAAAATTAGTGTCATTGAGTGTGTAGCAAGAATGTGTAATGCTTAAATATAAGAAATTATTAAATTACGTCATTGTAAAAACGAAGTGGCTAAACATTTGGTTGAGACCATTCCACGCGGAACTTGTGTTTGTATAACAGAAAAACAATTGTTCATAGTCCGGATATTTGTCCTTACAAAGTTTATGTGCCTACCGTCACATAAAAAAACTAGTAACATTTTTTCAAATGTATTAATAAAAATACTTCGATCATTGCAAAATTTATACCCGCAAGTACTACTTATACGATGTAATTGATCTAATTGAAATTTTAGTAGAACAAACAAAAAGTTGTTCACACAAATAGATACATGGAGCATAAAAGAAATAGTGTATCATGAATGTATAATGTATCACTGTAAAACGGTTACCCGCCACAAGCAGCTGTAACAACAGCGAGGGAACAAAAATATTTATATTTGCTAGCAAAATATCTCAAAACAAATTCCAACATTTATTATAATATTCATAAATCACATTGATTATTTTGTATCATCATATAGTACCCGGTTGACCGAGCTTTACTCGGTATTTGATCTTAGCGACCTAATAGAATAAACTGAACTGGTTATTTGAATAAAAAATCATGAGTGCAATTAGTTAAATTTAAATTTTCGTGTTTTTAAAAACTACTAAAAAGGGCTCGAAAAAATAGATTTTCTCAAAAAAAAGAAAGGAACTTGAAAAAAAATTTAAAAAACGTCGGTCGGTCTGGGCTCGAACCATGGTATTACAATTTTGTGACCGCCCAATATACCAATTAAGCTATTTGTAATCATTAATAAACTGTCAAAATTTACCTTCTTATTCTAACGATATTGTAGCAGTTTTCATTGACTAAAAACACGGACAAAAAGACATTTTCTAAAAATAAATCCTAGCTAGATCGATTTATTGCGCCCGAAACTCCCTGCACACAAAATTTTATGAAAATCATTGGAGCCGTTTCTGAGATTCCGATTATATATATATATATGTATATATATATATATATATATATATATATATATATACTAGAATTGCTCGTTTAAAGGTATAGGATAGAGTGTAGGTACCGCGTAAGGTACAGTTGGTGAAGTTTTCATTAAAGTAATATTGGAATTTTAAAGAATATTTTAATTTCAGGCGCTCTCTAGCAATTTTGACAAAGCAATTTATATTTTTGGTAAAATTGAGAGAGTACTGAGAGAGATGTACCGAAGAAATATTCCTTTTAGTTTATGTCTACTCGAATTTGCTTCAAAGCGTTTCGATGAAGTCAGGTTCTTTTATAGTTTCTGAAATTATTTTAAATAGATGGATATGTTATATTTATATTTTTTTAAATAGGTAACTATCTGAAACACAGTTCTGTTAGCAATTCGACGATTTTACCAATTAAACGATACGTGTCTTCTCGTTAAGGATATCTTCCATCTTCGGGTAATGATATCTCAAATGCCAGTAATGCTTTTCAGGCCGATTTGGATATGTTGATACGATGGTACCATGACGTTGGTCTATTGTTAAATACCGATAAAACCAAACTCATGATTATCAAATCCCCATACATGAGGTATCCTAATCTAAAACCATTAATAGCGCTAATCACGACAGCCTCCATCAACTAAGAACTTGCCAATGTCCTACAATAGAAGTTGAGGCCACACAAAAATACCTTAGTCTTATGATTGACTCATTAACTGGAGCTACCACATTGAACATGTGTGTAATAAGTTGCGTTAGTTTATAGCCAATATTAAAATATTAAAAAATCGCATAGCCTTCAAAGTAAAACTTATACTTTACATTTTAAACTTTTTTTATAGCTATGGTCGGACGTACAAATCATATTTGAAACAGACCTATGATCTACAATTTAGTATTCTTGAAAATATTTTATCTCCAAATATGCGTGTCTTAATTGATGATGAAGAAAAAGCGATTTTTAAGCATTGTAAAATCTTACCAGTTTATAACCAAATTAATTTCATGTTATTAAAACAATATTTCTTTTGCGATAGTATAAAGTCATATATAAAACAACCTGTACGTACGCGCGCTATGACAAAAAACCAGTTCCGACACATCACTGCAGATAATGTATAAGGGCAGCGGACAGGCGCTTGTCAGGTGCCGCATTAACTTACCTTTTGATGTACGCGAAAAAGTATCACACGGAAAACATTGAAACTAAACTCAAAAGCTTTTTCCTCTCTAAATTATGATTACTCTCGTAGTCCTTACTCTTACCTTGCTACTACTGACTTTAATTAAGTTATTAACTTACCTTCTTAGCATTTATATTCTTACTTACTACCTACTCACATTCCTAAATACTTAGCTAGACTGTGTTTTGTACATAATATGCTGACTTAAAGTTAATTAGTTAGTTATAGCATCAAGTCAAACCTCCGTGGTTCGTAGATGTTATTTAGACCTATATCTGTATGTATTTTTTTCGATCTGATAAATTTCAAAAAATGTATTTAACTTTGGATCCATCATTTATTCATAAGAGTTTTAGATAGACTCTACTAATAAAAATTTAAAATATAACAAGATAACACGCATAATCATGTGCCTGCATAAAAACTAAAGCCTTATGTGAAATGGGATCCAAAGTTAGTGTGTGAAAATCATAGAATACTATAATACATACATAGTAGGACGGGCGAGTGGGCGGAGCCCGTGTAGCCACTCACATGTCACTAACATGTCAATTCACACTTATAAATGACACCACAATCAATCGTTTCCAATTTTCGTGTCAAGCGACGCTGCAAGCAAATTATTTAAAAAAATGGAAATTTTGCAATAATTACATGTCGAAAGAGCATCGAAAAATGGCATTCAAATAAAGGAGACATATTCTACAACCAGTAAGTCGAAACTATTTATATTTTGTGAATATTAGAAACAAAAATAAAGAAATATTTATGTGTCAAAAACATTAATTAAAAGTCTAAAATGTCTTAATAGTAGTGATAACTGATAAAACGACGTAATTGCTTGTATGTGTGCTCCCGGCGACGGCAATCCTCTTACAAAATAATGTTGACAGCCATTCTATTGTGTAGTATAATATATTATATACATATATTCTATGGTGAAAATAGGGTAGAAAAATTGAAGTGAAAAACTCAGAAACTTTCTTTTTAAAATGAAAATTAGAAATTAAAAAGTACAAATTAGTAATGTATGCACCATGATGGTATAAACTTGACCCAATACAAAATAATCGCAGTTTCTTCAAAATATTCAGTTTTTCATAAGTAGCTCCACAGAAGTTATACACAGAAAAAAAAACAGTTTATTCAGTAGAATTCTTAATTCATAAAACATATAAGAAAAATGTTAAAATATCAGCTTCATGAATTTATTGTTTTAATAAGTACAAAATATTAATTAGAAAGCGCTTAAGAATAAATTCCATTAATTTAGATAAATCTAAAATACATATTGCTAAATAAATTATACAATAATTTATAATAAAGCTAAATCAGAAAAAGATTTCAAGTAATTCGAAATTAATACGGTAATGGGCACAAAGAATTGAGGTTAAATCCTCAATTGAAACAGCTTGTATTTTTTTATTTAACGACATATCATTAAGAAGTGAGTCATTCTGTGTTTATATCCAGTGTAACTAAATTTTCTATAACAAATCAATAAATCAGTTTTTTTATTTGCTAAAGTTATGGTGATCACATTATCTAGTCTTTAGTATTTCGGAAGAATTAAAAATAGCTTAAAATAGCTTTCATAGAAGAAGTTCACTTCTTGCATCTCAGACGTGTTGCACCTTCATTAGATTGTTTTATTTATATTTTTGTATTTCGAGATGGTAGCTTTGTCATACGTGTGTGATAGAACGACTCTGAATGTGGTAGAGTCACGCTGCAATATGTATTATAGTTGCAGCATGAATTGATCAGCTCAACCCAGTTCATCAGGACCACGTTCTAAAAGAGCCAGCGTAAAAAACAGCATAATATTGCTGTGATTCGTAGTGTGAGTATAGAGAAGAACTTGAGATTCTTTATACTGTAAATTAAAATAAAGTTACAGCCTATATACGTCCCACTGCTGGGCACAGGCCTCCCCCTCTTTTCTGAGAGGGTTTTAGGGCAAGGAAGTGTCCGCGGCGCTGCCCCAATGCGTGTTGGCAAACTTCCCATGTCTTCGAAATAATTTTTTTTCTTATTCCTCATACATGCAGGTTATCTCACGATGTTTTCCTTCACCGCCGAGCACGTGGTATATCAGCACTTAAAATTACAATTAACAATTTCATTGGTGCCGGCAGGGACCGAACCCGGGTTACTCACGTTCTGTTATATTTACAGCGAGCGTTAACCATCTGAGCTACCACGGCTCCTTTATACTATTAACGAAGCGTTTTATGTAAGTCCTCCGGAATGACTAAATCATCAGCATTTTATTTATAATCGATGCTCAGATGCAGATGTCTATGACATTCAGTATCTACTTACCAAAATGTAAAGTTTTTGCAATTTTTTTTTAAATTTGTAATTACAAATAAGTCGCTCAGCGAGCTATGAATAAGGCTATGCTGGGGGTTTCTCTGCGTGATAAACTTAGAAATGAGGATATCCGCAGTAGATCCAGAGTGACTGACATAGCCCAACAGATAAGTAAGCTAAAGTGGCAATGGGCCGTTCATATAGCTCGAAGAACCGAAAACCGATGGGAAAAAAGGTTCTCGAGTAGCAGCCTCGTACCGGTAGGCGTAGTGTATGGCGACCCCCCACTAAATGGAGTGACGACCTGGTAAGACATGCGGGAAGTCATTGGATAAAACAAAAGGTGTAATGATGATGATGATGATGAGCATAGTACATAGACAGAATAAAAAACGATAATAGACCTATCGGTAACTCAAGTTTGTTTTACGATATACTGCCTAGACCCCCACGTCTAACGGTATAAATTAATACTAAATTTCACATTTACAAGGAAATTAGAACTACACAGGAAGCACTAAAAGAATCGGGAATGGAATATTTCCACTGTTCCTGTCATATTAAAATATTTTTAATTGAAAACTCCTTGGTTTTAAAAAATCGAATACCATTTATTTATTTAGAAAAAGATTTTCGGTCTTGTCACAAGGTTTTGTCAAACTTGTTTAGTCGTTGAGAAAATGGAATTGACTCGAGAAAATTCAAGAGCGATGATTTATTATGACTTTCGAAGTGCTTTAACACAAAAACAGTGTGTTAACCGGATGATTTCTGCATTTGGTGATGAATCCCCATCCAAAACCACAATTTATCGCTGGTTTGCTGAACTTCAACGTGGACGTGTCAAGCTCAGTGATGATCCCCGTCAAAGTCGTCCAAAAACTGCAGTCACCCAAGAAAACGTTGATGCTGTGCGTAAGCTGATGAGAAATCAACATATGACATACCGCGAAATTCAGGCAACTGTAGACATTGGCATGAGTTAAATACAAATAATCTTGTATGAACAATTAGGTGTAAAAAAGTTGTTTTCCCGATGGATACCGCATTCGCTCTGTGAAGAACAAAAAGCGGCTCGCGTTACTTGGTGCGTCAGAACTCTCGAAAGATTCCACGCAGAATCCTCAAATGCTGTATACAACATCATATTAGGTGACGAATCCTGGACATACGCTTATGAACCCGAAACAAAATAAACAGTCACGAGTTTGGGTGTTCGAAAATGAGTTAAAGCCAACAAAAATTGTTCGTTCAAGGAGTGTTGCAAAAAAAAATGGTGGCCACGTTTGTCTCCAAAACCGGCCATGTTACGACTATTCCTCTTGAGGGACAAAGAACGGTTAATGCAGAATGGTATGCTAGCATTTGTTTGCCACAGGTCGTTTCTGAACTCCGTAAAGAGAACTGCAACCGTCGCATCATCCTCCATCATGACAATGCGAGTTCTCACACCGCACACAGAACAAAAGAGTTTTTAGAGCAAGAAAACATAGAATTATTAGACCATCCGCCATACAGCCCCGAACTAAGCCCTAATGATTTCTATACTTTCCCTAAAATAAAGAATAAATTGCGTGGACAGAGATTTTCATCACCTGAAGAAGCTGTTTTGGATGGGATGGGATTTTGGAGACCCCAACTTCCGAATGGAATGGTTGCTTCAATGATTGGTTCCATCGTATGGAAAAATGTGTCAAATTTCGCGGAGAATACTTTGAAAAGCAATAAATACATGTTTAAATAGTAATATTGTGTCACTTCCTTGATTCCCGAAATTTTCAGGGCTATTAACTAAGGTGTTTGTTATTAAATGAGTGCGTCATTGACTAATATATTATAGTAAATATAGTAATAATATAGTACGTGTATACATTGAATGCATAACTCATAAATAAAACAGTGTATATGTAAACTAATATATTTACTGAATTTCAACGTATTCTCCATTACATTTTAAGCACGTTTTTATCCATTTAAACCCTTTTTGAAAATATAAGGACCATTGGTGTGTTGGTGTGTGGGCGTGTTTTTCACGTGGTGGTTGAAAGCTATCATGGCTTTTTCTGGCTCCGTAAATGTGAAACCTCTCGCAAATCTTCAATTTTTGGGAGATTCAAGAATGAGAAATGTGGAGTCTGGACTGTGTGTGAAATGGGTCACGAGCTCCACGTTTTCATAAGCCAAAAATTATTTAGGCTTGTCACGGTGTGCGCCGAAGCATCATCATACAGGTTAGCATTCGAAACTTTAACATTTATGAGTGGCCAGGAATGCGAATCGTTTAGTGTGCCCTACGTAGTTAGGTTCTCCAACCTGAAGCTATCTAATAATTTCATATTAGCTTTTATTAATTTATAATATCTTCTATTCAGTCCACCTAATTGCGTTACATTTTCTTTTGTCATGGACAATTTTGTAGTCGAATTACTTAACATATATACGGCTAAGTTTCTATTTAACGATATTGCTTTGAAGCAATGTAATAAGCAACGAATTGAAACGGTGATATTGGGAAACTTGGAGACAATATTTGCGTTGGTTTCATTTGTAGTTATTAAAGGCACTTAAGTCTACTTACATAAAATTTTTATTAGAATTTTTTTACCTGAGTATTTATTTCCTTCAAATTTCTTTAATTAAATTGTTTTTCTTTTTAATTAATTGACATAATATATTGTCTCCTCAGTATATTTTTGCTATTTTACTACACATGCACAAGCACAACTTACTCTCTGTTGTCTATCTAGAAATTCCCTAAAATGAGAATATTTATGTCCCGTAATGGACTTTTGTGAGCTGATAAAGAAGAAGAAGATCTGACCTGATCAGATTACACATACAACATGTCCCAAACTTCAACGTTAAGTGGTCAGCAGGCAGTGGACAAAGTGATGGTACGAGTCGAAAAAAGTTATTACAACTTCGAAAAATAAAGTTATATCAACTTTTTTTTTAAATTTGACACGCTGTACAATATTTTTAGGTACTATGACTACAAATTTTTGTATATCACTGTTTAGTATTATACAACAATATACAACCTAAGTAGCAAATGTTCATCGCAGTTCTAAATAAAACTAGAATAACTAAAGTTTTAGGAAATAAATTAAATTAAGTTGATTTTACACATTTTCTTGCAATTTTAGAAAATTTTAACTTTATTACCAAATTTAACTCATCACAATATAAAAAAACGTATCAACACTACTATGGCAAGTTATTGTAGAAGTTAGTATAACTAATCAATATTTTAAAATGGTACAATACTCTAGAGATACTACGCACAAAAAATAATATTTTTTCTGAACAAGAATCAAACACAATTATTAATGATTATCCTTTAAAATGATAGTGTGTGCACCAAAAATAGGTTTTGGGTTACAGATACAGATTCGACAAGCGTTGTCATTAGATTTTGAAGTGCAAGCAAGATAGATAGTTAAACCATTGGTAAGCTAGAGTGGAACAGGTAGACGCTATTTAAGTTTAGAGCAGGGTGACGAGTGGGCATCCATCCATCAATCCATCCATCCATCCATCCCCGATCTCGCCTTTGACGACTCTGAAAATCCGAATGCCTCGTGGACAGTTTAGAGAGCCAATGCACTCCTTCTAGCGAACCCATAGATCCCGCTCATCTCGCAAAGGTCGAAGCGGAGGTCGATCGTAGGTCTGCGGTACCACCCACGGACGAACCCTTTGAGCCTGTGACTGTCAATGAAGTCACAAAGGTAATTAAAAAACTTAAAAAAGAGATCAGCACCCGCCTCCGACAGCATTAGCAACAAAGTGCTTAAATCACTCTCGGCGCCACTTGATTGCCTCCAAGTGGGCATTTCTAAAGCCCTTCTCTCTAGCTACTTCTGTAAAAAGAAGCGGACATTATAGGAATCCCGAAACCAGGAAAACCGCGCAACTTAGCCTCCAACTACAGACCGATAAGTCGCCTCAGCACATTGGGGAAAGTATACGAACGACTTATATTAAACCGCCTTTAAAAATTTGTTACTAAATTGCTTACTAAATTCTTCTATACTCGTCTGGTTTGGATTCAGACCCGAACACTCGTGCACTAATTAGTTATATCGCCTCACACAATACATTCTGAAAGGCGCCAACCTCCCCAAAAGAGGTCACAGGACCACTAACATCGGCGTCCTCTTCTTCGATATCGCAATCGAAAATCGCAGGGAATCCTGGTAAAAATATATCAATATATACTATCAAAGGACCCCCACTCTCAATCATCATCATCATCATCATCACAGCCCTTCACAAGTCCACTGCTGAACATAGGCCTCCCCCAAGTAATGCCACAAAGCACGGTCCTGAGCCACCTGCATCCATCGACTTCCTGCATATCTTACCAGGTCGTCACTCCATCTAGTGGGGGGTCGCCCTACACTACGCCTACCGGTACGAGGCCACTCGAGAACCTTTCTTCCCCATCGGTTATCGGTTCTTCGAGCTATATGGCCGGCCCATTGCCACTTCAGCTTACTAATCCGTTGGGCTATGTCGGTCACTCTGGTTTTACTGCGGATATCCTCATTTCTGAGTCTATCACGCAGAGAAACTCCGAGCATAGCCCTCTCCATAGCTAGCTGAGCGATCTTGAGCGTCCTCATACGGCCAGCAGTGAAGGACCACGTCTCTGATCCGTAAGTCATCACTGGCAACACGCACTGGTTGTACACTTTAGTTTTCAGAGATTGAGGTATACCTGACGAGAAGATGTGTCGTAATTTCCCGAACGCTGCCCAGCCGAGTTGAATCCGTCGATTGACCTCTCGGTCGAAGTTGGACTTACCTAGTCGGACTATTTGTCCCAGGTAAACGTACTCGACAACAACTTCGAGCATAGTGCTCCCAACAACTACCGGCATAGGTGTGACATGGACATTAAACATGATCTTTGTTTTGTCCATGTTCATCTTAAGACCTATCCGTTGGGAGGCACTATTGAGGTCATTGAGCATAGTGCTTAAGTCCTCCAGCGATTCTGCCGTAAGGACTATATCGTCGGCAAATCGAAGGTGAGTGATGTACTCGCCATTGATGTTAATACCGTATCCTTTCCAGTCCAGTAGCTTGAAAACGTCTTCCAAAGCAGCGGTGAAGAGTTTCGGGGATATAACGTCACCCTGTCTTACACCTCTCTGCAGTTGGATAGGTTTCGAGCTCTGGTTCTGTACTCGGATAGCCATCGTAGCCCTACTGTACAAACACTTCAGCACTTCGATATACCGACAGTCAACTTGACACCGCTGAAGGGACTGCAGCACCGCCCAAATTTCGAAGGAATCAAGGGCTTTCTCATAGTCCACATACGCCAGGCAAAGTGGCAAATTGTACTCTTCAGTCTTCTGTACAATCTGCTGCAGGGTATGTATGTGGTCTATGGTACTGAAGCCTTTTCGGAAACCGGCTTGTTCGGGAGGCTGGAAGTCGTCGAGTCTGCGTGCGAGACGATTCGTAATGACTCTCGAAAACAGCACGTAGACGCGGCTCAGAAGGGAAATCGGTCTGTAGTTCTTCAAGAGAGCGTTGTCGCCTTTCTTAAAGAACAAGACCACTGCACTTCTGCTCCACGCCTCTGGAGTAGTGCCACCATGGAGGACGGAATTGAAGAGCTTCTGAAGGACTTCAAGTACCGGTGTTCCACCCGCTTTCATAAGCTCCGCTGTAATTCCATCCTCGCCTGGGGCCCTGCCGTTTTTAAGGTGCTGGAGAGCCATTCTAATCTCGCTCAGACTGACGTCCGGGATATCATCGGAATAGTGTCGGATAAGACTTGCTCTTGGATCGTTACTCACACTTGCGTGTGGCTCCAACGATGATGTGTACAGCTGCCCATAGAACCTTTCAATCTCACTCAAAATCTCAGGTGTCCCGGAAACGATGCTGCCACACTCAGTCTTCAGCCTTGACAGTTGGCTCTTACGGGCAGACAGATCTCTGGCAAAGACTTTGGAGCCCTGGTTCCGCTCGATCGCTTCTTTAATACGAGCAGTATTAAAGTTGCGTAAGTTTCGCCGCATGAATTTGGAGATCTGTCTGTTCAGTTGCCTGTATGCTGTCAAATCTGTTGACGATTGCAGCCTCATCTCCCGTCTAACAGCCATGAGATTAAGAGTGTGATCGGAGAGTTTTTGTGTTCTTCTGCGGCGGGTCTTGCAGAACTTAGCTCCGACCGCATGGACAGTTTCCACGAGCTTGTCATTCATATCGTCCACTGCATTGCAATCTTGTAGGCACTGAAAGCGGTTGTGTAACTCGAGCTGAAAGTTTTCGGGATTCTGGATTAGAGCACGAGGGGGACAGAGCGTTGACTTCATTAGACGAGACCTCTCCAACTTAACGTTTAGGTTCAGTGTGCCTCTAACCATTCGGTGATCGCTGCCAGTTTTCACCCTTGCGATCACTGAGACATCACTGAACAGTTGGCGTCTGGTCGTCGTAATGAAGTCAATCTCGTTTTTTGTCGAACCGTCGGGGCTCGACCAGGACCACTTCCTGTGGGGCCGCTTCTGAAAGAAAGAGTTCATCATAAAGAGTCCCTTTTTCTCCATAAAGTCGGCCAGCTGCTGGCCCCTTCGGTTCCGTTGCCCTACTCCAAATTTCCCTAACTTCAGCTCACCGCTTTCTCTTGTGCCTAGTTTTACGTTGAAGTCTCCCATCAACACCGTGTAGTGGGTTTTGGAGGAATGCATGACTTTGGAAATATCCTCATACATTTTCTCCACCTCCTCATCGGAATGTGCCGAGGTTGGTGCGTAAACCTGTATGACCTTCAGCGAATACCGTTTGGTGATTCTGAGTATCAGGTACGCGACCCTCGTCGACACACTCCCAATCTTTACAACGTTGTTGACGAGAGACTTGTGGACGATAAATCCGACACCTCCTTGGGACAGATGGTCGCCCTCCCGGTGATAGAACAAGTTGCCGGATTCGAGAATCACCGTGTCCTCCCCCTCTCTTCGGACCTCGGATAATCCTATAATACTCCAGCGCAACTTGTCTATCTCTTCTTCCAGCTCCAGGATCTTCTCATCAGTCCTCAGTGTGCGTGCGTTAAATGTTGCAAGGTCGAGTCGTCGTAGGTGGCAACCGAACCTCCACCGGAGATTCTTAGCACCCCCTGCCCCGCCGTTACCACGGTCGCCACCGTAGCCAGGAATAGCGGGGCCGCCGGGGACTGGGGGCCGTCTATTTGTGTAATTGTTTATGGGGGGTATATTGCCATAGTTGCCACGCTTGGCGAGCGGGTTGGCAACCGCAGTTTTTTTTGTCGTACAGTTATCAGGAAGATGCTGCTGCCCATCTCCTGCCTGTTTCCCTCTGTCGCCTTTTACGACACCCACGGGAAGATATGGGGTAGTGAATATTCTTAACCGCCATTACACGGCAAACTATTCTCACTCTCAATCATAATAACACAAATACCGATAAATCGATAGGTACGATCACTTATTCGGCCGCCAGATCCCCTGGCAATCAACAGCCAAATATCTAGTTATCACTTTCGACCACGGCATGACCTTCGCGAAACATATTCGATATATTCCCAACCGTACCGAATTCGTCAATAATCGTCTCCATCCGCTAGTTAACAGCAAGAAAAAACTGTCCTTAAGACACAAGCTCCGCCTTTACAAAGCTTGCGTAAGGTCCATCATATCCTACGCCAGCTTTGTTTTTGCGCACGCTGCCCTTCGCCATTTGTACGACCTCTAAGTTGTTCAAAATAGAATTATCCGCAATGCCACCGGTGCTCGTCAGTACCAGTGAAACTCCGACTTGCACAGAGACTGTCAACTCCTGACGATCTCTGAATATTTCAAGAAAATTTCTCAGCGCTACTTTGAGAGGGCTGAAACATCCCAACCCATTAGTGGAAAACGCAGCCACCTACGGCGCGACTCCAAATGTTACGGAAAGTCTCCGGCGGCCCCGTAACCCAACTGTCCACTGACCCAAATTTTGTAGGCCAGTCACCCATGAATACTACACACTCACCTAGTGCAATAAGCACAATTGGTACATCGGATGGGCCGCAACGAGTCCGCAGATGGGACGCCGCGCACCTCTCCACACCGTACACCCGCATCCCTCGGTAGTTCTCACTGCCCAGATCATCGAACGATACGAGTTAGCCGTCAGAGCCGGAGGCCTGCCACCCCCTATTCGGATTACCGTCAGATAATTTATTTACGTGCACTTTCAACCGACGTAGGCGAACATACTTACGCAAGTAAAGATGCAAATCAATACAAAATGGCCGCAAGTCCTGAGACCAATGAAGCTGTAAAAGCCAAAAGACTAACAGCAACAACATCATCGAAACCAGTCATGACTAGAGGACTCGATTATCAAGTGATTTAAAAACTGAACTAACCTGACATATTTTTTTTTGATTGTAATTTTGTGTCTTTGTGAATTGGATTGTTTGACTTTTTTATCATGCCATTTCATTTTTCGATCTGCCATCCGCTTAACGTTGAATATTAGAACGCATGGCCTTTTATATTACAAAAGCCTTGATGATGTTTATGAACCAATTTTTATCATAAACCTGCGAAATATTTGTATATACTTGAGAAAGTGAAATACACGACTGGAAGACTACTAGTTTAAAAAAATAGAGTTATAACAATTTTAATAACGTGCAAATCTACTCTGAATTATTTTCAGCGTTAAATCATACAAAACTCTGAATTAAATTTTAAACAAGTACCTACATGAAACTCCTTAAGTAACGGATTTATGATTGAAATAGTTTATGTACGGGGAATCCCTTAAATAAGGCAACATTCGCGTCTAAGGATTTGTTTCAAACTTTCGAAAGCTTTTAAACGAAATTTGCGCACATTGCTGAAACTAAATATCCTACACTATTTTATATGAGCAACATTTATAATTTTTAATTTGAAATTGCATTTTCTAAAACACCTATAACGTTTCGATGTAGGCGTTTATGGAGGGGAAAAATCGATCTAGCTTGATTTCATTTCTGGAAAATTAGTTTTTTCCGTTTTTCATAGACAAAGCAACAACCATTATAACTTATTCAAGCAATATGATTGATAATTTTACTACAGAATGTATCAATAGCCTAATGGTTAGGGCGGTGGTCTACTACACCAGAGTGCACGAGTTTGAATCACGCAATGTGGTTAGGTTTTTTAAGTTATTATTTATTGTTCTTCAGAATTTTAGCCCGCACTTGAAACGCCGTCGCAGCAAATATTTGTATGTTTTTTTTTTCATTTCATTTAGCATACTATACTATCTAAACGTGGTGGTGATAAAATAATATACACTACCCCATATCATCCGGTGGATGTCGAAAGAAGCGACAGAGTCAATCAAACCAGGAAGTAAGCAGCAGCTTCTTCCTAATAACAACTAACCAACCCGCTTGTCAAGCGTGGCAACTATGGCAATATTCCCCCTATGAGGCAATCTATGGGGGAGGCCTAAATTCAGCAGTGCACTTTTGTGTAACAAAATAAAATGGATGTAACGGTAACGGTATTATCTCTATATATACAAATCAACTGCTGTCCGTTCGTCTCGCTAAAACTTCGAAACGGCTCGACGGATTTTTTTAAAAAAATGTGGGTATTCAAATAGGTCCCTATATGCTTTGAATATTTGGACCCGGTAGGTGGTGCCGTTGTTGTCCAGAAGTCACACGTGCGAAGCCAGGATGGGTCGCTAGTATTGTTATAAATATGTTATATTAAACCTCCTATCAAAGATTGATGATTTCAATAACAAGATTTAAAAATCACTAAACATTTTAATTTATATAATCCTAATATATTTTACATTGTATGAAAGAAAATAGTAGTCGATATAGCATCAATGATTTTATAATTATTGTCAATAAAGGCCCCCATTCAATTACGAAACGCAGACAGAGTTTAATTAAGAATCGATAGAGCCGTTTGCAAATGTCTTTTTGCCCTACTTTTTAGGTGATTCGGTGTTCAATGGAAGTGAAAAAAGCGGAAAGCTTTCCTTGATTATTAGCGTATTTTACTAATCGCTTAGTATAAATTTATTACTGCATATTTTATGACTCAATTTTTAATTCTATATTTTACCCAGAACAAAAATCAAAATAAATCAATGACACCATAAAAGTATGAATGATGTAATAATTGCAATTGTGGGCCGTTTAAAAAGGAGTAAGCTCATATCTTGAAGGTTTCTAATTCGTATCGGTATGGGAAAATTGCCGGTGGTAAGCGATTCCACAAGGATGTCTTGCGAGAAAGAAAATTGTTAGTAAATTGCATATTAGTGGACCGCCAAACAGCTCAATGTTGCGAGTTTTATCGCAATACGCGTTGGTAAAATTTGGCGGCAGAAATTAATCCGAACAATTTCTCACAGCACTCATCGTGGTAAATGCGATAGAAAACTCAAAGAGATGCAATATCTCTTCGTAGCGCCAGTGAATCGATCAATCGAGACAATTAGAGAAAACTCGACCGTCAACGATTCAAGTTTAAGTAACTGGCACTGGGGAGCCCCAGCTCAGAGATTTTTTAATAGAATAACGGTGACATAAGAACACACAGTCCACCTGATCTTTAGTGGATGCTGTGGTCCATAGACATCTACATTTATCCCCAATTAGGAATCAAAACGCAGATGCGTTGTCACCCCTGAGGACTAAGATGGAATACCTCGTTTCCAGTAAAAAAGGGTCTCCGGATCTCTACACTTACCATACGAAATACAGCAGTATTGTGCTACTATTTTACGCTGGTATTCTGTGAGAGCGTGGTCCTTCCCTGGTCGAGCCAACCCATTCGTGCTACAACCATGATATAGCTGCAGCGTGGCTCTGCCACGTATAAAATGAGAACATTTTTCATATGAGACCGAATCTGTGTCTTGAGAAGTTGTAAGCAGTGTGTATGTGGGTATGAAATCCTGCTCTGTTCAACACAATTCTTCAGCACAATAGGAAGGACCCATTTTGTGACAGAGATTCACGTGCTACATCAAGTCCACTCGACTTGTTGACGTTCAGGAATTGCTTTTCGCACTGAGCGCTTTGTAAACCATAAATCTGTCATGTAGCACTCACACTTCAGGATGGTTGGAGGCGTGTACTCTCTATTGTCAAGAGTAGAGTTGGATGAAAAAGACAGCCTAAAAATCAGATTTCTCCCTTATATATATTTACGTGGAATTTTCTGCCTCGCACGACCATGATATGTAATTTACTGTAGTCAGCGGATTTTGCGGACCGAGTAAGTCGTAAGACTTAAGACTTTCAAAAAAAGAACCTGCTCCTTTCTAAAAGTTCGGCAATGCACCTGCATTTCCCTTGGTGTTGCAGATGTTCATGGTTGACGGCGATCACTTACCATCAGGTGAGTCGAATGCTCGTTTGCCGCATCTTCCACATAAAAATAGTAATCCAGTAGCTCTTTTTCAACATCACTTTCAATTGTATTGCATTTTGAATTTTTCCTCCTTCTTCAAAAAATTCAAAATTGCAAATAATTTTTTATAATTTTACGCTGAAGGTACTTCACTTCCATACATACAACATGAGTCGGAATACCAAGTCAACGTGATAACGCCAAAATTCACGTTATCGCGGTGTTTGGAGCCAAATTGTCGCAAAGACCGTCTGCTGTCGATAAAGTCTCATCGTTATATCAAAGTATCACCATAAGCTACGCTTGCGCGCGGCCCACACTTTAGTTATATTTATTGACGTTATTATTTTAATCCACAGTTCGTAATTATTCTACTCCATTCTTCAGGTTGCGAAAGTGTTTGTATAAATTACTAAAACATTCTAAAAGCAAAACAAACGGGGTTATGTTGAATAACAGTTTTTGCTGCAGCAGTGAAAAGTGTAATTGGAAGATGGATTGGCAATCACTTTACTAGAATTTTCACTCGTATGATGCTACATATTTCTGTATAAATTATATCTGGCACATACGAGTTGGTGAAGCCGCCACCTATTTGAGGCTAGGAGTCTTCTGTGGCCTTTTCAGATTCTATTACGCCATCGCCCCTCGACAGATATACAAATTAATCAGTCTTCTTCTTTATTAGCCCTTAATTTCTACTATTGTAACAATCTATTCATGGACATGGGTTTCTTCCATTGTAATAATGATTTGTCTAAATCCTGCGCTGAGTAGGCGGTTATATTGTATAACAAATGATTATTAAATTCAAAGAAAACCGTTAAATTATTTTAAACACATAAAATAAAATAAAATACACTAAATTGTTTATATGACATTGTAATAGACTGGAGCAATTTCATACATTTCAACATTAATTTCGTTTCGGTCTTTTCGTTTTAAATTCTAAAGACGTATAATTGATCCAGCGTCAAGTAAAATGTATGTAATTATTTTCTTGGAATATTATGCAGGGAACTTTCCTGTCGCTAAAGTTTCAAATTAATTTTTCCGCCTTGTTGACTTCATATGTTGACGGCGCATGTTTCATCTTGAAACCCTTACATTTCAGTCCTTTTATATTTTAAAGAAAGAGCTTAATAACTTTTTTTAATTTACTTAATATTTACATTTAATAATGTATTTATATTTTGCTAGCTTTATAAGGAAGTTATAATATGATTTTTATATTGATTGAAAAATGATTGAATACTTTCAATATCGTTTGTAAATAACTTATAATCCAAGTATATTTGTATAAAATATTTGTAACGTTTGCGTGCAGTAAATCGTAAAAAATGTACTTAGATAATATATTATGTCAAAAAATTTGAAGAAATTTGAAGAAAATTAAGCTACTGACATAAACATAATCCATCAAGTGTTGTACATAAGTAGACTTGAGATAAGTCGTGAGTAAATATGAAGTGTCTGAGGTTCCCTTTACTTACTACAAACGAACCTAACGCAAATATTGTCTCCAAGTTTCCCAATATCACCGGTTCAATTCGTTGCTTATTACATTTCTTCAAAACAATATCTTTGAATATAAACGTAGCCGTATACTTTTTACTTAAACCACAAAATTATTTATAACAGGATAAATAATTAAATCAGCTGGTAATAGAATTACTGGGTGGCTTTAGGTTGGAGTACCTAACTACACGTAGAGCGTAGTACCGTCACGAACCTTTGGGTTTGAAACCATAGTTCTTGTACACTATCATTGGTTTTTAGATTTATTTAGATTTATTTATTTTCCGGAAATTCATTATATTAAATAGATGCTACAACAAATTACCTAAGATCCGCGTAGAAATAAATATTTTTTTGTTGTTAGGGAGAGGAAAATCTTTAATTAATATTCATTCATTTGGAGGGTGCGAAGTACTGTTTTAACTTGCAAATTGCGTTGTATTAATCTTCTGCGTCTTCTAAATTATTTTTTGTAATTTTTAACTTATTTTGCGCAAGAAACATTATTAATGTTTTAATTTTAACCGAATTTTTGCAAACAATAAGGTTTGGTATTTCCAAGTTTAGTTGCGTTTCGAAAAATTTAATTTTCAATCGATTACAACTTAAAATTATTTATTAATTTAACAATTTATGTACAACGTAATGTTACATTAAAAATAATAATATATTTTGTACTATAAAAATATATGTTGTGGAAGGCAGGCTCGATATTGGACAGATTGAAAGAGAAAAACGATTTAGTATGTACCGTCATAATAAATATTATAATATTAATACATAATATAAAATAAAGATAATATACATTACATACCTAAACGCACACATAACTAAAACATATAGATATATACACATATGTGTGTGTATGTACAAATCATGCATTTAATCACTAGGACAACAAAGAAAGATAGTGCTCTTTAACTCCCCTTTTAAACACCAAAACAATTTAAGCCTCAGTGCCAACAGCAGGAAGAGAATTCCATAACCTAACTATATGTACTACACAGGAGTAAGAATAAAACTTACTTCTGGAGAAAGGGAAATTTGGGAGGGTTTTTAAATTTAATGTGAAGACTGCATTGTGGGAATGAACAAAGCGAAATCGATCACGATACGGCGATGATATTGGATTGATAGTTTGTTAAAGAAGAGGCAATCGTTTCGAGTATGCCTGCGACGTCGGATTGGGAGCTACTTGAGCTATATGCGATAGGAGGAGATATGTTCGTACTTTTTTAGCTCAAAAGTATAACAAATGCATACGATTTCCAGGCGATATAGTTTGTTTAAATGCTCCTCAGTCCCATCGAAAATTTGAAGGCATTTTAAGGAAAGAAAATTATAAACGATTTTCCTGCTAATTTCTGTGACATGTGCATTCCATTTTAACTTCTAATTCATGATAATACTCAGATTCTTAACAGTTTCTGAAATGCTTAGTAGATTGCTATTAATTTGCAGTGTTGATAGTAAAAAAAATCAAGTAAACTACAAGTAAGCCTGGTGCCTATAATCATTCCTTGTGATTTTCAACCGACTTCAAAAAGAAGGAGGTACTCAATTCGACTGAAATTTTATGCATGTTACCTCAGAACTTTTTTATAGGTGAAACGATTTTGATGATTCTATTTTATTTTAAAGCTGGTACTTTTCATGTGGTTCCATAAAAATTTCATAAAGATATGACTAGTAGTTTTTAAGGTATCCTTAACAATGCGTATATAATTGACTCCGATTACATTGATGATCTTCTCGTCTCATTTATTTTGAATTCAGTTGTACAAAACTTATATTTTTACCACTTATTTAAAGTGTGTAACAAGTCCATATGATCTAGACAACTCATAGATTTCATTTAGATCTTTATTAATTTCAAACAGAGCTGAACTTGCTTCAGTTAGTAGAAAATGACGATACGGCTACAAAACCGTCTGCATTGAGATGAAAATTTCAAGATATCACCTTAGTGATACAGTAAATAAAGACGGAAAAAAAAACGGATAAAGTGCGCCAACTTGAGGTACATAGCTAGGTAGCACCGCTAGATACATAACTTTCACGAGGACAAACATCCAGACCTGGAACAATTATTTGTAGGTATACAAATGTGTGTTCCGTGCAGGAATCGAACCTGCGGCCTTCAGAGTTAAAACTCATTGCTAAGCCACACCGCCATAGAGCCGTCAAATATATATTTTAGAGTGATGAATATTTTGATTATAAATTGCTTACTATTAAATAAACGTATAAAATTATTAATAATTAAAGAAATAATATCATTTAACAAAGTATCATTCGTTGTGTTGTGTTGCACGTACTATTATTTATTCTGTGGTGGCGCCTACATTCATTTTCCATAGTGTGCCCCAGGTAAAAGTCGGGAATTTGGTTTTAAAATAGGGACAGTTACAATAGCTACCAAAAGCAGATTTTTTGTAGCCATTGTGGTCACTATTAGTTATACTGGTCTTTTTAACACAATTCGCAATGTCGTTTATAATTATTATTTAGGACTGATCAAATGAGCGAATAATGTTTCGTCGAAACATTATTCGCTCATTTGATCTCGTTGCATACTCTGAACTGAATAATATTATTCTGAAAATAGTAAAAAATCTTATGAACTCTCAACTCCTGAACTTCAATAAGCCCTTTAAAAAAACGGCATCTTACAATATAAAAAGCATATTAAATCCCAACCCAAGCATACAACTGCAAGACTTCAAGATACCATAAGTTCATACTGCATAGATCGGAACAAAAGTTAAATTTTAATCTATGGTAACCGCGGTTACCTATGACATATGTACGTTGAACATCTCAGTCCCGCCCGTGACCATGAGTGCTGTAAAGCGTTCGAAACGTCGGGTATTTAAAAAGTTAAATATACGCGATAAATTCCGTAAAAACTAGCTATTATTTCAATAAAAAGCATATGTTTTAATACCTCATACATTGATAGCCTAGATAAATTCCTTGCATCGGACGTATAATGTTACTCTATTTATTGAAAACGACAGTATCATTGATTAAAACTACTTTTACGGATTTTATCTCATTTATTTTCCTATTATTTTTAATTCCCGACGTTTCGGGCACTTTCCAGCACTCATAGTCACGGGGGACTGAGATGACTGACGTCCCGATGTTATTGTTAAACGTTCCGGGAAGTCTGCATTTTGCGATCATATCCTAGACGGCCCCAACCATTACATCAGATTTGATAGACCACAAATCCTCGCGAAAGAACACCGATTCCTACCAAGGATGATACGTGAGGCTATTGAAATTAAAAAAACATCCTAATTTCAATAGAGAAGGAGGCTGGGTACTACCACCTCTCCAAAATTAAAACTAAACCCAAGCTTACCACTGCAAGACCTCAGGACATAGTCAGTTCATCTTGCATAGATCGGACCATAAGCAATAATTAAAAAAAGCTGAAGGTACTCCTACATCCTCCCGTGACCATGGTGCTGGAAAGCGCCCGAAACGTCGGGTATTAAAAATAATAGTAAAATAAACGCGATAAAATCCGTAAAAGTAGTTTTAATCAATATGTAGTGTCCGCGTAAATGTAAGAAATCATTATGTAAACGACAGTATCAACAACCGATTGAAGAAATTGATTAGTGGAAGAACTTTTTAACAAGGCTTTTTCATTTTACTTAATGTTCTTAAACAGCAGCATGTAAGTTAGGTATTGTAATGATTACTAGTAATAGAATGAAATAGTAAATAATCGTCTAATTAACAACATCAATGCATATTGCAACTTGGCGATAGGCATCAGGCAGTGAGAGAAAAAAACGAACTGATATTTATATCTTACATTACGCGCAAAGTTTAAAACTTTGCTGTTGCCTATTTAGGTCGAATTTGGTGGAAAAATATGAAATTGTCAATGTATTTTAATATAGTAAAAGCTTACAGATATATTCAATTTTGACGTCAAAATAATTGATGAAAATACAAACAAGAAGGTTAGTAAAAATTTGGAATTGATTTTTAGACTTCTGAAAATATTTGTTTTATATGTAAATACGTAATTTTAGAAAAGAAAGATAATATTTTATTAAATTAGATGATTTATTATAATTTTATATGATTTTTATATTGAAAATAAGGTTGAAATTCTCTTCCACTCTAAGTTTCTTTTCTTTCCTCCGTTCTTATCGTTTTTGAATATATAGCAGCATACCAACGGGACAATGATAAATGCCGGCACTCCGCTTTCAACTTAACAAGGTGCAAGTTTGGCTGCACATGTAATCCTGTTCTCGGCTTCTTCAACTTGAACTGATCCAACGCAGAGCGGCTCAAATCGCTGATGACAGAGTTCTTTCTGATCAGCTCAATTCACTGTTGCTGCGGAGAGATGTTGCATCCCTTTGCGTTTTCTATAGCACTTACCATGGCCATGAGATGTGCTCAGAGAAATTGTTCACCAAATTTCAGCCTCCAAATTACACCAATGCACCTTTTTTTTACACATTAGCCTTGAAACGACTTAGGGACCTTAAATAAGCGAGCTTACTCCTAATAAAAAGGCCGTAAATGTACCTACCTGTAATTTTAATGGTATTGCATGAGTGGTGGTCAATACCTACCATTAGATGATTCGCATGCTCGTTGATGATAAAAAATAATAGTACTATAATATATTAATATGTGGTGTTGATTTTTTAAATGTTTAACTTTTATGTAAAAATTATGGGGCCTTATTCTGAGCTCTATCAAGCTAGCAGTAGCAGTAAAAGTAATTTTCGTTGGAATTCGTTGAATGAGTACACAATTATTTCTTGCTAGCAACTCGCCACGACTTTGCTTGGATTGGATTTATTAATGTCACGTTCTTTAGATTTAACATAACCAAAGACTAGTTATTTAAACATTTCGTTTTTAATAAAAATCTTTAAGTATTTCCGATAAAAGCCTAGGTCCCTTCTGGATTTGTTCTCTTTCTATTTGTACAGTTTGGTAATTCTGAAGATAACGCGGACAGACAGACAGACAGACTGACAGAGAGATCAAAAAAGTTAAAATGGTTATTTATGTCTTTATAATATACAGATTAGTTACTTAACGGTGAGTAAAGGTAGAAAATTACACCGGTAGACAACTGCTTGTTAGTTTTGGCATTCCGCAGGGCAGTACCCTTGGGCCTATACTCTTCACCCTGTACTTGAACGATATCATCGAACAAAACTTGCCTAATCACAATGGTATTGCTAAATCAGACCTCAGATAATACAACCATATTGTTTCACGATATGACATAAAGTCGTGTATACAGTACCGCGGAACAAGCGGTATTAGTTTTTAATTCAAAGTTTTGTCTCTTTCAAAAAAGTCTCATAACATACAAACGACACACCATTCAAAATAGAATAGCGTTAGCAAAGTTATAACAAATAACAGTAAAATAAAGATCAAAAATATAAGTATCTATGTATCAAAAATGAATTATGATACACAATAAACTTATATAACCTACTAAAGTCTTTATTGCAATACGACTGGCGACATACGAGTCAGTACTAATCCTGTTTATAAGCAACGAAATTGATGCTCAAAACGACGAATTCTTTTTAAGAATTTCTGTACAATTCACAGTCCAAATATTTTAAAAAATATTTTTGGTAGATTGACTACCTTGATTGCTGGCTACTCTTAGCAAAAAATTTTTTCTTCTTCTTTATCGGTCCGGAAAGTCAACTGCTGGTCATGGGGACACCTCTCCCAGCAGCGAGGATTTGCATTAAGCGCACACGAATTGATGATTCTAATTAGCTGATGTCTCGCACCTTTGACCCGTCCTGTTCCTGTCGTCGGTTTGGGTATTTTCGGTCGGGCGAGAACAATGTGGTTATACCGATATAAACTAAAGCCAGTGAGATCCTGCTGATATTTGTCATAGACGCCTCTTTCGACGAAAATAAGTGATGGATTCTCTATCACCGTCACTATACTGCATCAACAATAGTGATTATTATTAAGCAATATTAATAGGATAGTGATTATTCCCGTTTTTTTGTTACTTTAACAGTTGATTGTTCTAGACCTCAACGCAAACTTACGAATAATATTGGTAGCTGTCACCTGGTCAAGACAAAATAATGTCGCAAACGAATTGACAATTTTTCATTCTTAAGTATCATGTTAAAAATAAGTAATTAGTCATTCAATCAAACAAAAATTGATTGACACTCAAGGTATTATGTAAAAAAGACGCTAGATAGCCTGAAGTAATGAAATTGTGGATTCTTGGATAGGTATATTAAGATAATTATATTTATTTAAGATTTTTTTTATTTATTACATGAAAATAAAAAAATATATCATTAAAAAAAGATAAAAATTTAGTAGTCCAATGGCGGATTTGAGCAGTTCATTCTCGCGCAGGCTTAATTCTATAGAACTATATGTTGGTCTCATTTTAGTGTCGCTGTTTCATTTCATCGAGTTTCATCATCAATCAAAACGATTCTAAAGAGGTTTTCACATCAATAGCCGGGTCAATTACAATAATACATAATAACGAGAAATCGATAATTTGTGTTTCGTCAAACAAAGATGTTCTTCGTTGAGGATTTCATGTGATCTTTAGTCTACGCGTTAGTAGTCAAAACCATAGTGGCCACATAAATAGATAATAACCACATAAATCGTAATAATAATACAATAGAAGTCACATAGACACGTGAACTTTTTGCCGCTATCAATTCACCGCTACATAATTCACCATTTTGTGATTTAGTTGCGCGGGGAACGTACGTAAATTTATGTAATTTTAAATTTATAACGGTTAACTGCAGCATAATCAGTTGTAAAAACTCATCAAGGACGTGTAATTCAACCAATAAAGGCATAACATTTAATCGGTGGATACTATTTCTGTGATAATAACTAAAATTTTACTTTATAAAGAAGAAAAATTATTAAGTGGATGGAAAGCTTGTCACCTAGCTATGCCACTTTTATAAAGCTATAAAATATATCGTCATAATCATCATTACAGTCCGTCACGCGTACACTGCTGAACAAAGGTTGACTTCGAATACATTGATGATGTTCACATTTTGTTTATGTTGCAAAGTTTCTAGTTTTGCCACTAGTATCTGTTACCCCACAATATCACATAAATGTCACTTAAACTGTATGAAATTTAGTAAATTATTTGTTTATTTTCAAAACTGCTTAACAATAAGTCAGACAGCTAATTAGGTAAATTATTTTAACAAGAAAATACATAAATTTTTACTGTACATAGTAGAAATGTACTGATATTAAAAATGTCAGAAAGACAACAAACTGACTTCCCAAACTTATTTCCATTTTTTAAAATAGGCATTATTAATTAAGAGTAATTAAGAGTAGTAAACAATAATTCATAATGGAAAATTATATTATCTAAATAGTTTCGTGTTTGGTTTTTGTAAATTGTTAATTATTATAATTTATGACAGTAAATAATTAAAATGAATCAATCAAATCTTTAATCATCTACATAGTATACAAACACATAGGAGGCGTCAACGGATGTACTTATTTGATCAAAAATCAAAGACGTGACTTTCTATTTTACGAATCAATCTTATTTGCTTGTTTGGGACATAAAATTTATTTAACATTTTTTATTTTTGACTAATAGCCTACAAAGTTATTGTTACTTTAACTAATCATTGATCACTTACATATGATACAACAACCTAGGAAGACCATAAGTACTGACATAATGCATATTTCTTTAATAAGCAGTAGTAATAAAACTTATATGTACATAATATTCTCTTATCAGGAATATATAAATCTCACACTCATATAAAACTCAATTCTTTTAGCAGGCAATATTCTCTAGTCAGAAATTGTAGTCCCACAGGTTTAGGTTTGGACTGGATGAAGGCCACTTATAAAGTGCAGAGCATTGTTCATGTGCCACGTTTGAGTTATTCGTACCTTATGACCTGGAGCAGAGTCTTCCTATAAATTTCACGTTAAATGTTTAAAAATTATATCACTAAAAGAGGCTTCACTAAATGATCCAAGACAGTTTCTTAATAAACTTTGTCAAAGTCTTTATTTCTTTTTAACAACAAATAAACTTTGTGACTCCTTTCTATGACGCCCCCATCAAACCATAATTGGTACAAACTAATGACCGCGTTAAATTTTCCCAACAAGTTGCAAAGCTTCTATAGAGCTAACACTTCGTCATTCTTAGTGCTCCTCTATTGTGAAAAGGCGGGACACATTTCTGTGTCTTCCAATAATTCGCAGCAGCATACTAGCGGAAGCCTTCTTTACACGCGATAATGTTTTTATTTCTTTTTAGGGTTTCGTCAACTTCTATTATGAATTAATTAAAAGTGTGAAAAAGGAGGAAATTTTACACAGCATACTGCTTATTCCCTGATCTGATGGACTGGGTAAAGGACTTTCTGAGTGATCAGTCTCTCCGGGTCGTCGTCGATGGCTGCTCATCTGTGTGTGGTGACCAACGCCGGTGTTTCTCATGGGTTCGTTCTTTCCGCAACTCTCTTCTTATCAGTATCTATTAGTACGTAGACGACAGCACAGTTGTTGAGAGATACCAACCAAGTCCTCGGGACAGTCTCCCATACAAAATCACACGTTCTATGATAGTTTCTTCGAAAGAGAAGCTATCATAGAACGTGCGAATTTCACTCTACAGTCTCCGAATGGAGCGATGCTAACCTTATGAAATTCAACGCCTCCAAAACACAATCGTATCTCTTCAATGCAAAAAGGAGCCAACTCACCTAGGCTCCTTCTTTCCGAAATTTATCACTGGAATACACCGACCGCCTCCAGTTGTTGGGTGTTGAGATATCCTCAAATCTGAACTTCGGACATTTCATTGAGTTCAAGGCGAAAGCAACTGCAAGGAAGCTAGGAGTCCTTGCAAAAGTGCGGCGATACTTCACGCTGGGAGAGCCGCTTACTTTATTACATAAACACTCACGCCTGTCACCCAGAGGGGTAGGCAGAGACTACAGACTTCCATTTGGCACGATCCTGACACACCTCTCTCGCCTCCTTCACATCCATACACCTCCGCATACATGCTCGTCGGTTAAGCGTACTCCTATTTGGCCCGTTTTCAATAAATCGCCAATTTGGTCGATAAATTTTCGCCTAGGACGTCCTTTTCCGACTCTGCCATTCACTTCTGCAACATAGATTTTCTTTGTCACTCTTTCCTCATTCATTCTTTCCACATGACCAAACCACCGAAGCATTCCTTTCTTAATCCTGGTCACAACATCATCTTGCAAACCACACTCTTCTCTTATTACACAATTTCTTACCCTGTCATTAAGATTCAGCCCTAACATACTCCTTAACGACCGCATTTCTACTGCGTTCATTCTACTCTCGTGCTTCTTCTGCCACACCCAACTTTCACTACCATACGTTAAAGTAGGGACCAGCACAGCATTATGAATTGCCATACGTGCCTTTTTCGACACATTTTGACTCTTCACAATAGAGTGCAGGGCCCCATTTACTCTATTTCCCGCATTCACTCGTCGTTCTATATCCTTAACATATCTCCCATCCCTGCTAAATACGCAGCCCAAATATACAAACTCATCTACTTGTTCGATCAACTCCTCTTCTATTCTTATCTCACAAATCGTTTTACTTTCTTCTCTTTCAAAAACCATAACCTTCGTCTTACTTGCGTTCACTTTCATACCCCTTTCTTTTAATGATCTGTTCATTAATGTAACCATCATTTGCAACTCGGCCGCCGACGACGCAAGGATAACTTGATCATCGGCGTACAAAAGGCATTTGACGGTTAAATTAATTCTTAATCCGCATTCTTCAACTTTCGAATTTTGCAAACAACTGTCCATAAATAGGTTGAACTGCCACGGGGAAGCCACACAGCCCTGTCTGACACCTTTATGGATGTCAAACCAGTCCGAGTAGACCCCGTTGATCCTAACACAAGCACTAGAGTCCCTATAAAGGGACTCCAATGCCCGTATCAAGCCAGCGCTCAACCCAAATGAGTTCAGTGTTTGCCATAGCACATCCCTATTCACTCTGTCATAGGCCTTTTCAAAGTCATTGAACGCACAAAAAACCTTTTGGTTTTTGGCCAAATACTTCTCCGCGATCATGCGCATGGAAAAGACTTGATCTGTACATCCCATTCCCTTTCTAAATCCCGCTTGCATATCCCAAATTTTTCCATCAGTTTCTTTCATGACCCTTTCAATCAGTACCTTAGCATACAGTTTTCCCACAATGCTAAGAAGGCTGATGCCACGGTAGTTTTTACAGTCCTGCTGCGACCCTTTTCCCTTATATACTGGGACTATCACGGCTTTGCACCAGTCTACCGGTACCCGCTTCAGTTCCCAGCATAAATTAAACAAGGTGTGCAGCAGGCCTGCCACCCTGCTTACTTTATATAAAGCACAAATCTGCAAAATGCCATCTAGCAGTTTTGGACTCAATGGAACGACGTGCTAAGAGGCTTATTGGTGACCCAAATTTGGTTAAAACCAATCTTACTAGCCTCGAACACAGGCCCAAAGTGGAAAGCCTTCCGATTTTCTATAGGATGTATTTCGGAGAGTGTGCGCAGGAATTACATGATTCAACTCCTCCCTATCCCTTCCACCATCGGACAACCAGACTTTCGGCCAGTCACCACCCTTTCGTTGTTGACTTACCACGCATTAGAACCAAATGGCTTGCTACGTCGTTCATCATGCGTACAGCATAGGAGTGGAATAATCTGCCAGCATCTGTTTTTCCATCCGATTACAATGATTCATTCGATCCGATTAGAACGATTCACCATCTTAGGCTACATCACCACTTACCATCAGTTGGGATTGTAGCTAAGCGCTGATTTATAGCAATTATAGTCTCAAACTGCTAAACAGTATTCATGCATGGACTTATATATTCAATCCAAAGCGTCCACAGCTTCTTCAGGTGATGAAAATCTCTGTCCACGCAATTTATTCTTTATTTTAGGAAAAGTATAGAAATCATTAGGGCTTAGTTCGGGGCTGTACGGCGGATGGTCTAATAAGTCCATGTTTTCTTGCTCTAAAAACTCTTTGGTTCTGTGTGCAGTGTGAGAACTCGCATTGTCGTGATGGAGGATGATGCGGCGGTTGCAGTTCTCTTTACGGAGTTCAGAAACGACCTGTGGCAAACAAATGCTAGCATACCATTCTGCATTAACCGTTCTTTGTCCCTCAAGAGGAATAGTCGTAACATGGCCGGTTTTGGAGACAAACGTGGCCACCATTTTTTTTGAACACTCCGTGAACGAACAATTTTTGTTGGCTTTAACTCATTTTCGAACACCCAAACTCGTGACTGGTTTTTTGTTTCGTACGCATATGTCCAGGATTCGTCACCTGATACGATGTTGTATACAGCATTTGAGTATCCTGCGTGGAATCTTTCGAGAATTCTGACGCACCAAGTAACGCGAGCCGCTTTTTGCTCTTCACAGAGCGAATGCGGTACCCATCGGGAAAACAACTTTTTTACACCTAATTTTTCATGCAACATTATTTGAATTTGACTCATGCCAATGTCTAAAGTTGCCTGAATTTCGCGGTATGTCACATGTCGATCTTCCTCAATCAGCTTAAGCACAGCATCAACGTTTTCTTGGGTGACTGCAGTTTTTGGAAGACCTTGACAGGGATCATCACTGAGCTTGACACGTCCACGTTGAAATTCAGCAAACCAGCAAATGCAGAAATCATCCGGTCAACACATTGTTTTTATGTTAAACCACTTCAAAAGTCATAATAAATCATCGCTCTTGAATTTTCTCGAGTCAATTCCATTTTCTCAACGACTAAACAAGTTTGACAAAACCTTGTGACAAGACCGAGAATCTTTTTCTAAAGAAATAAACGGTATTCGATTTTTTAAAACAAAGGAGATTTCCATTAAAAAGATTTTAATATGACAGGAACAGTGAAAATATTCCATTCCCAAAATTTTTGTGCAGCCTAGGTATTTCATTTATTTAACAAACTCAACACTATCGCTCAAAGACATAATGTCGCAGTCCACAGCACAACACATAGCATAGTGTGACAGAACGTCGTACGACGTGCAAAACAAAAATGTTGCGATGTGACACAACGCCTCTAGGCAATGTATGAAAATACCATGACCCAATACGTTCAACCAATAAGGGAATATTGTCAACATGGGAATGTGAATGTGTGTACGTGTGCGTGGGCGCTAGGGCGCGCGCGTGTTTTAATTAGTGTGTAAGAGAAAGAGATTGCGCTTGCGTATCTAGGGCACACCTCTGCAAGGAAAGTAAGTTATCCGTTTCCTGGTAAGAAGCGAATAAAATAGCGTAAGTTCTTTTTTTCTTTTTTTTTTCTGCCTTTCATAATAGGGAAGATTTACCAGTACTGCCAGGTGTAATATATGATCATGCTAATCACAGTGGCAAACGTCTATCTTTGACACTGCTCCCAGAAGCCAATCTGTGTATGTTTAGTGGACATGAAAGAGATGCTTACGCCGTCGTCTAACTGACGTCACGAGATCTTTCTAGCATTTGTCATAATTGCCCCTTACCACAACTATGGGAAGAAATATAATCTCTCTCTTAAACCACCAAAACATGGCGTATTCTGATATGATATTATATATAAAAATATTTCTTAAAAATAACCTTATTATATATTTTTGAAATGGTGCTTTAAAAAGATTTTACATGGCAATACATACAATTATCTTTTTGGCTTCCCATTTAACCCTCCAAAATGGATTATTTTATTACTAGACTGGTTAATGTCACATCTCATTATCATAACGTTCCCAACATCATTTAGGTAAATAGTCGTTATATATAACGATACAAATTTTAGCTTGGAATAACAAATAATGTTTATAAGGATTTTATGTCGCCTCTACACGTTGGCCAACACAGTGGCGAATGGAGTGGCGAATATATTGGCCGAGAGTTGGTGACGGCGTCCACACGTTGGAAGGTCGTTCAGTTTACTTCTGTTCGGGTCAATGTGCGGACGAATTTATTTTATTTTAGACGTCGGCTCCGTGGCGCAGTGGCTTGGCAATGAGTGGCTGTGCCAGGGGTCGCGGGTTTGAATCCCGCACGGAACAAGTATTTGTATATCCTACAAATAATTGTTTCGGGTCTGGATGTGTGTCCTTGTCCAATTTATGTTTGTAAGTTGCCTCCGCGATACAGGAGAAAATCCAAGTGTGGGGGGTAACGTTTTTTATAAAATAATTATAAAAGAATAGTGAATATTAATGGGGCTGTAAATAGATATACGATTAGCTTTATTTATTCTTTACATGCATCAGAAACTGGAATAAATACCATTATTTAGAATTTAAGTTATTTTAAAGTTAAAGGAGTTATAATCGATTAGTCTATGTTTTAAAATTGGGTTTTGTTTTTAAAGTTTATCAAAAAATGTACTTGCTTTTCTATTAGACATTTGATGTTGGTATATAAAAAACACCTTATAATTTATTTGGTAATTTAATTATTTTTTGAGAAAGACAAAAACTATAGCAATAAATATAATTAACACTGACTTAATAATAGGTACTAATTATAACTTAGAACATAAATGAATAACTCATGACAAGGAAAGTGGCTCAGGACCATGCTTTGGGGCATTCTTTGGAGGAGGATGTTCAGTAGTGGACTTGTGAAGAGCTGTAATGATGATGATGATTCGAAAACTTGCACGATTAAATTATAAGAAATTGACGCTTTTTTATATAGGATAGGGTGACAAACGAGCACACAGTTCACCTGATGGTAAGTGGTTGCTGTGGCCCACAGACATCTACATCTATCCTCGATTACGAATCAAAATGCAGATGCGTTGTCACCCGTGAGTACTAAGATGAAATGCCTCGTTACCTTTAAAAAGTGTCTCTGGTTCTCTACACTCACTGTACGAAACACAGCAGCATTAAGCTACTATTTCACGCTGATACTCTGTGAGAGCGTGGTCCTTCCCTGGTCGAACCGACCCATTCGTGCTACAACTATACTTCTAACATAACTGCATGGTTCTACCACGTATAAACGACGTGCTTCATTTTTTTTCATTTTAAAATTATTCTCGTAATAATCTGATTGTAAATAAATGTTCATTATTTTTTTTTTATAAATAGCTTATCGAATAAAACAAATGTTTAAAAATAATTAAATCGCGCTAATTAAAGTAGTATGAATGTTTAAAATTGAAATTGGCACTAAAAGGCTGGTAATTGGGTCATCCACCCTACAAAGCGTGAATATAAAATTTTAATCAGATGCGTGTAATCACTCTGGGAGCTTGTAGCAAACTAAACTCGCGGCCAACGTGTGGACGCGCACCAAACTCTGCCAACAATCCTTTGATGTTTTGTAAAAACCGACACCACACGGATCTCGCGCCAACTTGCGGGCCATCGTTCCAATACATACCAACGAAGCCCAAACACCCCGTCTACACGTTGGCCAATGCTATTGGCCACTACATTCGCCACTGTGTTGGCCAACGTGTAGAGGCGACATTATCCAAAGATTCATATTTTTGTGAATAGACATAACTTTCATAATTATATTATATTTTCATAATATTTAGATTTAGATATTATTATTAACTTATAGTCGATAACTTATTAAAATTTTAAGTTTAAATTTTAGCAAGCTGTAATTCACTTTAAACTCTCAGTATATCTTTATATTTTAAAATTACGTGTCATACTATTTGTCGTAAACTACTGAACTGATTTCAATGAATTTTCACAAACAATTTCACACTGTGTGCAGTGACGACACAAAGGAGGGGGGGGAGGTGCGCCCCGTGTAGCAAGCCTTAGCGCTTGGCGACAGCGACAGCGAGAACGACAACGCACTCGCATAACCAAAAAATACTTCCAGAATAATTACTCGGCAAACATGTACCAATAATTAATTATTATATACTTACATACGAATAATATACCTTAATATGTATAGTATAGGAAGACAAAGGATAGTTCTGCCTTTATGAAGGGAAAATTGCACTGGATCGGTATTGCGTTATTTACTCGTTATTAAAGTTTATATAGCTTTGATAAAATAAGGTTTAATTTCATGGTCTTTATTAATATTGGTTCATATTGAATATTGATTAGCACCACATGGCAGTATTTCTTTACGTTCGAGTAGACTTCAAAATTTCATAAATGTAATTATGTTCACGGTGAACGTGTGAGTAGAACTAAATTCATGAACAGGAGTAGAAATCTACATAAGATGGGCAGCGGCGTCTTCCTGATCATAGCTCAAAATAATAAAAATATGCAGTTGACAAGTCGCGTGGCAACTATGGCAAATATCCAACTTATTTGGCAGTCTGTAGAGGAAATCTGATTGATGAACGGGCGTAAAAATAATATATTAGTCATGTCGAGGCGGTGAAGGAGAAACCACAACCCCATTTCGTCCCGTAGGTGTCTAATGAGGTGACAGAGGGTAACTGAAACAGGAGGTTGCCAACCCGCTTGCCAAGCGTGAATACTACTGCAAATACCCGGTTTATTTGACAAACAATAGGGGAAATCTATGATCAGCAGTGAATAGCCCTATTTAAAGTAAAAAGTAAAAGCCTAAATATTGCATTTTGCATGCATTTTGATTCGTAATCAGGATATATGTAGGTGTCTATGGGCCACAGCAACCACTTACCATCAGGTGGACTGTGTGCTCGTTTGTCACCCTATCCTATAAAAAAATAGTACTTGATAATTAATAATTATTCCTCTTGCCCTTAAAGTAATTACAAACAATTTTGACTGATGTAATTTTTTCTTTTTAACCCAAATAGAATATTTTACAATACTGAAACTACAACGTATTTATTATCTATAACAATTTTAGATAATATAAACGTTGTAGTTATTAATATTACATAATAAAGCAAAAGAATTTTTTTGTTTCCTTTTGTTTTTTTGTTTGTTTAAACCAACTCTTTATCCCTGAAACTACCAGTTCGATTTAAAAAAAATAGTTTTGTATATTATAGCCAGATTTATGGGGAATAGCTTAGGCTATCTAGCATTAAGCAACACCTCTTAGCTAGCCTTAAATATTGATTTTTGTTAAGCAAGTCAAAAGAAAAAGCACTCCCGATGATTTATCTGCATTCGCTGGCATAATGGCTAGTGATACGTAAATACAATGTTCTACAAAAATATATATCTCTACTTTATCTAAAGAAAAGTCCGCGATACGACATGAGGGGTGACCGTCCTTTGTAGCATTACTTGGGGGAGGCCTATGTTTACTAGTGTGCTTGTTCAGGGCTGTAATGATGACGATGCTATACCTCTGTATGTTACTGCAAAAACTTTTTTCGCCATCTCATCCATTGTCAGTTCTTCGAGCTATATCGCCAGGCTATTGCCACTCCACCTTACTAATCCATTGAGATAATTTGGTTACTCTGGTTCTACTGAGGATATCCTTATTTCTAAATCTAAACGCAGAGAAACCTCGAGCATAGCCTCTCGTTGCTTTAACCTCCTGAGGCCCAGAATTTTTTAAGTTCAAACATTTAACAAAAATCAGATAAGTGAGCTATAATAATGTTATAAATACCCGGAAAAATATAATAAAAAATCTTTGGTGGAAAACTGGGATTTTCTCAATGTTGTTTACAAACAACATCGGTTCTCAATTACTACTGAAGTAAAACTCGAATTGAACTACATGTAGTCAGTTTATTACAACATTTATGGATATGTTGAAATAAATTCAGAAAATTTTACATAATTTTTTTAATGTCGTACACCCTTGATAAATCACCATATCTCAAACTGTTACACAAATATCTTATACCAACGGGATTAGGCTTTCCTGGACAGTATTGACGTATACCGCACTGGCCACTAAATGGTATACTCATTTCGTCTATGCTGATGTGATCCATTCTCGGCTGAGCGCGACAACCGCGAAGAACAACATCGAACAGTGGTGCAACGTTCCATATTTTATTAGTTCTCTTCTTCTGAAACATCGGCATTGTATACTATCTTCAAAGAAGTTCTGATTGTGAAAAATCTTGTCCTTGTCATGGCTTTTTGACAATGTTTATTCCGTACTGTTATGACCAATACTGTCTAATCTGTGGCAAGCTAATAGCAATTCCTATAAAAAATTCAGTTCTTTCAGTGCAATTTTCAGTTATTTACCTGTTTTTGAAAAGTAAGTCTGGTTAGTAGCAACCATAATCTTCTTTAAAATATCATCATCAATGTATTGTTTAAAAAAGTCTTCTAGCGACCGCAACTTCTTGTCCACTAAAACATATCGTGGTTGAAATAATGACCGCTCCAAAGGAGAAAAATCTCGATTCCAGTTATTATCCGTTGATTGCACAGTAGAATTGCGAGTACAAACACTCCGTCCTCCTGTTGTTCTTACACCCGTCTGTTGTCTTGAATGACCTCCTCGTGTTCTAGCTCCGCCTCTAGTTGTAGAACGTACTCGACAGGATGACGATGAAGTAGAAATTTCTAACAAAGGCCGAGATTCGCTTTCAGATTCTGGAGGAGAACCTGAATCAGAATCACTTAGACTAGACTCACAAGAGGTGACTCTTCTGACTGTTTAGCGTCATCATCGTCTGATAAAATATCCAGGTACGAATCTTCGAGGGCATCGGTAATGTCTGCAACTTTCAAAACTGAAAAATAAGTCAGTAAATCTAACAAAAATAAATGAAATACCTAATGTTGTATAGGTATTACATCAGGACTTCGAACATGTAGGTACGGAATTAAGAACCGATGTAGTAAATATACAACATAGGTAGTAAATTTCAAATTTACCATAAATAACTATCGCAATCTGTAAAATATTGTTTTTATTACAAAGAAGACTATTTGGATTACAGTTTCACACCAAAAAAATAATGTAAATACTATAGATTTGCACAAAATTTAAAGATTACTCACCACTTCGCCACCGTTGTTCTGCCATCTTTCGCAACAAGTAGACTGATGTCAAAAAATATGACAAGTTGCAAAAAAATTACTACTTTGATTATTCAAGCAACATATCCTCTGTGGTCAAATTATAAAATTTTGACGATAATTCAACAGATGGAGGTGTAATAAATTTTTATTTTTTATGTTGTATATATACTACTGTGAGCCTCAGGAGGTTAAGTCGTCAGCCAAGCTGGTTGACGACTTAAGGCTTCCTGATATGGCCAGCAGTGACGGATAACGTATTAGACCCATATGTCATTACCGGCAACATGCCAGTGAATTGCCTTATATGTAAACTTTGGCAAATATACACCAAATTTTCACGCTTGGCGAGTTAGCAATCGCAGGATTTTTGCTGTGTATATTATGCCGTCTTATTATCCAACTAACTAACTTTACTTGCTTTTCATTTATGTGTTGTACATTTACTGGCGACAGGCTTTTGCACCAGTATAATCCTAATACGTATATTTTGCTTTCTGCTTTATGCTGCAAAGTACATTTTCCGTTTATCTTCAACGGAGTGAACAAAAATGCTTTCGTAAAAGATCTTTTATGTTTTTACACATTCGCTTTTATTAAGTTTCAGGCATATAGCAACATAAGCGATTTGAAGGTTTACAGTTTAATTTGTAGTCTGATTATTTAGCTGAGCGTAACGTTTTAACGAGCACGTCGTCGTTTGAATAACTTTTATTAAGCGACTTGGTCATTAAAATGTCGCTGAATAATAATATATAAACTCGCAGAAAAGACTAAACAAACAAACGTTACTATTGGGAATATATTTAATTTGAATTTGTGTATATTTTTATATAAAACATTAATTTTGTGTTATATATTTTGTGTAACACGAGCCACATCTGTTATAGGAAGGGTTGTTCTAATCTCCAGTTCAATCACCTTCTGTGCAGGTAAATTGGCAACTGCAGTACTAGACAAATAAATCAATATTCTATTCTATTCTATAGACGTTTCCCATTCGTGACGCTGCTCCCGATCGTCGGTCTGGGTAGAAATAAAGTAAAGTGTACGTCCCACTGCTGAACGCCTCCCTCCTGTCATTTCCGAAAAGATTTTTGTGGCTAGGTATCTCCGCCGCTCTTCCCCAGTGCATTGCCGGTCTAGGTACTCAACTTATACAGTTTTTTTCCACTTTTATTGTCTCAAAAGTTATTGGATAATAATTTATTTTACAAGTAACTATATCGTTATAAAATAAAGGATCCTGTTAGATCTAAATACATCTTTCGTCATCATCAACCAAACATTGTAGAATGCACCACTCACACACAGGCAACTAAGTTAACAGCTCGAAATAGCGTCCTAATCAACCGCCTACTATAGGACTCTAATACTAAGGTGGATTATCTCGTATATCATCATTACAGTCTTTCGCATTCCAGTGCTTCCTACTATCTAAACATCTCACCTCTGCTAAATATAGCCCTCCCCAAGGACTAAGCCAAGTGGATCCATTGACTACTTGCATCTCTTACTAGGTCTTGTATATTTTTCTACTTCTTCTTCCTTGCCGTGTTCCTTTATTTAGAGTCGGCTCTATTCTCACTTATTATGTGGTCTCGTAGTATGATAGTTGTAAATTATCAAGACTAGCAAAGGGAAGCTGCGTCAAAGGTGCGAGATGTCTAGTACTGCGATGGCCAATCCATCTGCCAAACAATGGTTATGGCAAATCATTCCAACAATTAGAGAGGCATCACGGGAGTATTATAGGCTGAAAATAAAAAGAAGAAGAAAACTCATGCTAACGGACAGGTGCGTTACGCTGCGTGGTAAAAGCATTCCCGCATCTAGCGCGTTTCAATTTAAAGTAACTTAATTATTTAATATCAAATAACTTTAAGTTTAGATCAAAAGGAAACTTATCAAAAGTTTTTATGTCTAAGTTTCAGCAATCACATCTACACACGCATATAAAACTTCTTTTCATTTATTACTTAACTTTGTTCATTTCCATGAATTACTCTTCATTCGTTAGGGGGCAATTAAGGTCGTGACAATGACATTCACAGCAAATGCAAATACGCAGCCAACACTTGCATCGCTCCCTCGTATGTCCGACACATGCGAAAATTCAATTTATAAATTTACATACCCGGTGACGACGACAGTTGCAGGCTTATATCTCTAGAACTTGAATTAGACGTAGTCATATTCGTACTCGAGCATTCACGTTTTGCGAGCACTTATCTGATAGTTATATTGAAACTTAATTTAAAATTAAATTTTATGTAATGCGAAATTATGTTTTGGTTATACCACGTTTTTAGCTCATCAGAAATTGCTCGAAATTTGAGTTTCAAGTTTCAACAAAGAACGACAGACAGGCAAACATACAAACAAGAAAGTAACATAACAAAAACGTAGTAAAAATAACTTGAAATTTTTCAGTCGACAATTTCTCCATTTCCCGTTTGAGGTGTACAAAAATATTACTACAAAAATTAATCCAAATGATTTTATTTTGTTCTTCTGTTCAGGCCATGTGTCTCTAACTTGACAGATGGGTAAGCTACTGTGGTTTCCTATTTTTAGAGTTGTTATCACGAAGTTTATGTTGTCCAAATCCTGTTTTACGTATCCTCTGTTGACTGTTAGAAAATCTACTTGATACGGCGTAATTTCGCAAGGAAACTACATACTTTGCACACAGACAAACATCCAAACCCGAAGCAATTATTTGTGAGCCCTACAAACATACAAACACCTCGTGCGGGATTCAAACCTCCGGGTCACAAACCCACTTTAGCCGCTGTTTTTCATTTTTCATTCAGAAAATGTTATTTTTGTTATATCTCCTGTATTTATGTCGTTAACAAATTGTGCGATTCGTCGTAGTCTGCTTACAAAAGCTTAAATGTTTACTGGTATACATTGAGACGAGGCGAGGCGAGGCAAGGCGAGCCCTTAGCCACGCCAAAACCCAAAAAAATTTTACGATCAGATCGAACGGCTATGTTGTAGCATAGCAAATATAAAGTTAGTATAATTGACAACTTTCAATAACATCCGTATGTTGTCGCTAAAAAAATGGTATAGTAAAATATTATAGTTTTGTTAGTAGTTAGTTTATATCAGTTCTGTATATTATGCAATATTTGCCACTAACTGAAGTCCACTCATTCTTAATTCTATCAACTAGATTTGTGTGTTATGTGTAATGCATTTTTTGTGGTTGTAACTGTGTGAAACATTATAACATTAAATTAAATAAATGGAATGGTGTATAATATTTTTTATTTCTTTATTAACCCCTTATTTAACCTTATACAAAATACTGTTCGAATTTAAACTTTACATAAGCACACTGACTAAACCACTGAACATGCTGCTGCCAAGGATCAGCATCATATTCACAATTTTTTTAAAACCACCACCGCAATGGTAACACTTGTTCCTGTCTGCATGGCCGGTGTAAAAGAAACCGGCTTCTGCAAGATCTTCAGGCTTTTGTCGCATAACGAGAAGCCAGTCTTCGAAACTGAGCAACCGGCTAGATTTTGAACTAAAGAATGTATATTCAGCTCTTGAGTACTGCATATTCTTCTCTTTTTCTTCGCACTCATTGTTGTAGTCTATGCATAACTGAAATGATTTGAATTGTTTGATTCTCGGTGTATTTAAACTCCTTTGTGTGGACGTAGACTGTAGAGAAACCATTAAATGGGAAGACATTTGTTACAGTTACATCCCTGTAGGTATCTTCAATGAATGTTGGGTTATCTTCAGACACTTGTCGTGCTGAATATCTTATTTAAGTTTTATCTCGAGGGCTTTTAAAATATATTATATAACTTGAGTTTAAAGAAATGTCTCCGTAACCTTTACAATGATGAAATAAATTTTGTGTTAAATAAAATATACTAAGAATCCTGTGATGACTACCTTTTGTAAATATATCCACAATTATTCCATCAGACTCTCTCATTAGATCATCAATAATAACAAGATGTGAGTTCTGACCGTCTAACATATTAAGATTTGGTATTGCTTGATAATAGTTAACATTTTGTAAATTATATGTATAAATCAAAGCACCATGTTATTTGATTAAAATCACATTTACATATTTCTGTAACTAATTTTATTAAATTTATTACAAAATTTGACTTCCCACATCCACTTAGTCCTGCCACAATAGCAGTAAACGGATGGATAAAGTGAAACATTATACACGTCTAAAGTTCTAAGAGATTACACAAAAAATGAAGAAAGTGTTGATGTAAACATTTAATATATATTGATAAAATTATATAAAACAGAATGATATGTATACTATTTCTAACACAATACATCAGAATTTTATAACTCTACGTCACATTATAGTATTATCATAATTTTACAATCAATACAAATTTTATTTACATACAGACATAAAAGTAAAAACTATGCCTCTTTGTATTACTATATAATAATACTAATCGTTGCTGGTCTGAAACAATTATTTTTCTTCTTCTCGAACACAAAGGTAATTTAAATTAAAAGATGAAGTTGGTGTTTATTTACATATATTTTATTGAAAATCAAACAATCACTTTGTTTCCAAAACACCATTTCTTAATACTTGAAACATTGTTAACGCACAGATTTTTTTATGAGAAAAACAAATCACACAAAAGAATTCGATTTAATATTTACATATCACTATAATTGATCATTCCTATATTAACCATTGAATAGACTGACATTGTAGTAATCTACTAATAGCAGTAATATCATTGAAAAGGAACCAGACAAACGTTAAACTAAGAAACAGAAGGGAGGAATGGAGGTTTCTCTCGATCCGGCCTCCTAGAACGCCTACGTTGGGTTCGGGAACAAAGTATGTGATCTCCGCAACGGAGTAACACACAAGGGCGATAACCTCTTCCTTTTCAGAAAATAGGTTCAGGCGGGGATTACGGGTCTTCCGAAGTCGTCCCGGTCCCAACGCCTTAATTCTTCGATATGGACTGTATCACTTTAAGGGGAGAATTCCTTGGGAATAAAACAGCAATTATCTTCAAACCGTTCCGTGAGAGAGTAATTACTTTTCCCTATCACTTCCCTATACTTTTTCTTTCTTCTTCTTATTGACTGCTGGTCTTGCACTTTTCCCGAACGAATTGCAAGCGTCGTTGCTGTCCTCTGCAGGGCATAATGCCGTGCAGGTCTCGGGCCTCGGGGTGTACCCCTTTGCCCGGATGTTCCTCACGGCACACTACAGTGTGCCGGTCCTGGGCGCCTAGATGTTATAGGCGTTGTTTTAGCGACTTTTGTCGCAGTTGGTTAATTTTGTCATTAAAGGTGGTAATCTATAATTTGTGTTTAATCACAAATTATTATATCTGAGTTGGCCTTTCTGCGGCATTGTGGGTTTTACTCAACTCCCTAATCTATATTAGGGAGGAGTTCTCTTGGATAGGGTCGCCCGTCCGGCGGCCTTACATGCAACGGCGCGAAGCCGTTGAGGTATTCATGTGGCCGTTGTCGGTACGGTCAAACATACCGCGCGCCAGCCGGACCACGAATTCATGCAGGCTCTCCATCTTCAAGTTGGCCGCTATAACGTCGTTACGGACGTAGCGACCCGCTCCGACTATGGTTCGTAATGACAAATTCTGCTGGGCCTGAAGTCGCCGCTTCTGATGATCGCTCAGTGCATACCAGGCCAGAGCAGCGTATGTTAGCAGGGGTCTTATGTATGTTTTATAGATAATTAACTTCGACTTTGTCGGTAACTTGGATGTCAGGACAGGGCGGAGCATTGCCCGTGCACATCGAGCTTTGCGTACAGCAGAGTCGACGTGCGCAGTCATACGCAACATCCTGTCAATCCGACATCCAAGGTAGGTCACGGCCTTCTCATATGCGATCTCCTGGCCTCCGAGGGTTAGCGGTGGTGGTAGATTTCTATAGCGGCGAGTGAGTAGAGCGGTCGTCTTGCTAACATTGACGGCCATCCTCCACTCATCCAACCATGGTGGCAGCAGGTCCAGCAGACGTTGCATCCTGGCAGCTGCAATGTGGGCTCTTCTGGACGACGTGAAGTATGCGCTGTCATCCGCAAAAAGCGCTAATTCGACGTCGTCCTCCCATTCGTGCAAATGTCCTGCCAGGGTAGGGATGTCATTTGTGTACGCCGCGTACAGGGCTGGAGACAGACAGCTGCCCTGTGGCGCACCAGCTGTTATGGTCTTTATTGCGGACACGGCGTCCTCTACGCAGACGTAGAACTTCCTGCCTTCCAGGAAAGACGCCACTAGCCGCAATATAGCAGGAGGGATACTTGTTTGTACGTCTAACTTGTAGAGTAATCCTGTGTGCCACACCCGGTCGAACGCCTTCTCGATATCGAGAAAGACGCCCAACGATATGCGGCCACGGTTGTGTTCGGCCGCAAGCAGGTGCAGCACTCAGGTCTGCTGTGTTGCTGTTGAGTGACCCCTCCTGAATCCATGTTGCTCCGCCCGAAGTTGGATGCACGGGCGGAGACGTCTTAACAGTAATCTTTCGCACAGTTTAGCTATATGCGGTAGCAGCGTGATCGGCCTGTAGTTGGCAGCTCTACGCCTGTCCTTCCCGGGTTTCGGCAAGACGATGACTTTGCCTTTCTTCCAGTCCTTCTGGAAGTGGGATGTCCGCAATATGCCTTTGTAGAGCCGACCTATCTCTACAAGGACTCTATTGGGCAGCTATCGTAGTGCAGCGTTGGTAATCCCGTCGTGCCCCGGCGCCTTCCTCGATTGCAGGCGGGTTACTGTCCTCCGCAGTTCGGCGGGGGATATAAACCACTCTCCTGCAAGCGGTGGCGCGGGCGACGACAGGAGCTCCTGCACGTGGCTCTCCTTCCGGGTATGGATTTCCATGAACTCCGCACTTGCTGGGTTCCGCATAAACTGCTCCTCGAAGTGCTCAGCTAGGATATCCGCTCTGCCCTTGGCATCGTAACATTGAATGCCCGCGTTGTTAGTCAGCGGGCAAACAGATGGTCGTGTTTTCGTTAACTGTCGGTTCAATGTATAGAGCGACGCACGCTGTTCGTCTGCCTTCCATATGCGCCGCTCCCAGGCCTCTCCTCTGTGGGCCCGACGAATTGCAAGAAAAATCAATTTACTGAACTACCTCGAAGCTAAATGCGAAAGTGAGCCGCGCCATTTGTGCGCTTACGCAACTCAATTACATCAATTTGTACTATCACTCTCTCACGGTTTGCTCAATAACTTTATTTTTATAAGACATACATTTATACTGTTACGAGCTTGAGGTTCGTGACAATAAAAATTGCCGATAGAATTACCTAAATTATCACTTTAATTCACTTTACACTAATTAAAGTTAAAAACACTAATAATTAATCACACTGATTCACTTTATTCCGCTCCGAAGCTTCACTTGTTTCGCCAACTTCAATACTTCCCCGATCGCATCTTGCAGCGCCTATTTATATAAATTAGCAGCGAAATATCCAGAATATTCCAGTAAACACGCGCAAGGTACCGAGAGTTCGTGTTTCATCCTCAAGAAGTTTAGTTCTTCGGTTCGAGACTAGATGGCGCTAGTGCCGTCGACTTGAGCGCGTAACAATACAATTTACTTATAAAGATAGCACAAAGAAATTTCTATACTACGATATACATTACATTTTCATATCACAAAAAATTCTTTATTTATTTAACAAAATATGCATATTTTACTCACATGTTCAAAGTTGGAATTTCTTAAATATTTAACATAGAAAGTTAAAACAATGTGTTCCACTTGAAATTATACGTATCTTAACTAATACAATAGTTTAATTTACGTTTTCTCTATACATTTCACTATTAAAACACTTTTAAATTTCTTATACAAAACTATCATTATTTCACTTATTCACAGGAATTTTCACATAAAATAACACAGAATTCACCTCTTTTACACGTACAATCAATCTTAAAACAAGTCATTTTACATAAATTGCTGAAATTTGCAAATATTTAAATTTCTACATATTTGGCTTCCTAAGTACGTGGCTAGCGTGCGTCTATGAACTCACACTATTTGAACAACTAACTTTTGCACGGCTATCGACTATCAGTAAAAAATGGAAAGTTTAGTATACACTAATATCAACAATACTAGGTGAATAAATGATTCTACTCAATTCTCAAACGCCGAAAACTACCTCTAATCAGATTCTTATCAGTTATCATGTTTCTTATCAAACAATACGAGTGAATGTTTTCATAAATCAATCATAGAAAATAGGCATTTGTTTTCATACAAAACATATCAAACTCATGTAAGACAATACTTATGCAATTAATTCCCATTAATTCTACTTATGCACAGCGATCATCTCGACCGGGGAACAAAACCTGGTCTCTAACTTTATTTTAATATTTCTTTAAATTAACATTATTGGAAAGATGATTTCAACCGGGGAACAAATCAGGTAACATAATTTATATCTTAAAGTTCCCTATATGAATTTATTAAGAGATATTAATAAGAAAACGATAAACTATTCCGGCCTGGGAGTCGAACCCAAGACCTTCATATCATTAATTCGATATTTCTTTAAGATTCAACTAAGCATTTTCCTATCGGAATATTGTTGCTTGATAATTTGCTTTTTAGAAGGTATTCGTAATCGGTTAACTAATAAATTGAAATATTCTTATAGGCGCGTCGCCAACAATCTCCCCCCCGTGCATAAGCACCATCATTTGGGAGGCGTCGCGGGTACCAGAACTATTATTCTGGATGTAGGTCTCCTCAAGATACCTGTGCTAGTAATGACGTCAACCACTCTGGTGTGACCGTCTGGTCCCGGTAGCGTCCTACTAATCTTGCCTTTCGGCCACGTATTTCGTGGCATTGAATGATCTATTATCAAGGCAATATCACCTCTGTGCAGATTTCCAATTGAGTTGACCCGTCAGATGTTGCTCTAAAAATAATCCAGGTGGTCGATCACCACATGAGCGTCCCAGAAGAAAATGATTGGGTGTCAAACCCTCTTCAGGACTATCCATACTGAATGTTACCAGAGGTCTGGAATTTACAGTATGCTCTGCTTCTAAAAGCAACGTATGCAGAACCTCCTCTCGCGGGATCCTTTCTTTGAGCGTAGCGGTCAACGCAATTTTAATTGATCTTACTAACCTCTCCCAGGCGCCACCCATGTGCGGTGCTCCCGGAGGTATAAATTTCCATTTAATATATTTTATAAATGACTCATTTTTCATGCCCTCAGATCTTTATTCGCAGCTTTGAAATTTGTCCCGTTATCGCTGTATATAACGGCTGGTTTTCCTCTTCTGGCGATAAATCGCCTCAATGCCATTATCATTGACGCTGGTGTCAATGAGGCTGCTAATTCTAGGAGTATTGCTCTGATGGTCAGACACGTGAATAAAACACCCCAACGTTTTTCGTGTCGCCTTCCTATAGTCACACTCATAGGTCCGAAATAATCTACGGCTGAACATGTAAAAGGTGGTTCATTGTGAGCTATTCTCTCCAGAGGAATATTTCCTTGTGGCACGGTCTGCGGTTTTGACCTGTATGTCCTGTACCACTGACAATGATGTGACACACTTCGTACTACATTACGCAGGTTCAAGACATAAAATTTTTGGTTCACCTCATTCATCATTCGTCTGGTGATTGGCATGTCCAAAATGATGATGAACTTCTCTAATCATCATTTTAACGATTTCGTGTTTACCGTCTAATACGACAGGTTTTCTACTTTCCTCGGTCAAATTAGACTTAAAAGGTAAACGCCCATTTAAACGGAGTAAGTTATCTTCTCCTATTTCCATAGATAATTTACTTAAGCGTGAACTTCTTTCAACGCTTTTGCCTGCTTTCAAGCATTCTATTTCCGAATGGAAACACTCGTCTTGAACGAACTTCCAAATTAATAATTCAGGTTTTTTTCAAGAGCGCTATGTCCAACGCGCTATCGGGTCCTTTAACCGACTTTGCTAAAACTTCGTTGGAACACATAACCGACTTTTCGGCTGCGTTGTCGGGTCCTTTAACCGACTTTATTAAACTCTTGAATTTTTCTACCGCTTGTAAGGTGCGTGTAGTTGCCCCAAGGAATCTCTTAAAGCTGCTAAATCGTCCGTAGTCGGGTAGACTTAACGGTTCTTGCTTTCTCAGCGCATTTACGCCTTTTGGCGATTTTTCTTCACCTGTTTCTAAGCTATTTATGGTGTTCACTTGTTTGGGCCATAAATCAGGACTTTTCCTGAGGAATTCAGGTCCTTGAAACCAGCGATGACTTACATCGAAGGTGGAAGGAAAACTTCTAGTGGCGTCGTCTGCCACGTTTTGTGACGTTGGAACCTATCGCCATTCACATGGTTTACTGTGATCTTCGATCTCAGCCAATCGATGAGCAACGAATGGTTTAAAATCGCGAGGATCCGACTTAATCCACGCTAACACTATACGTGAGTCCGTCCAAAATACTCTCTCGGATATCTCGTACTTGCTCTCTTCAATAACTGATGCAGCTAATCTGCTGCCCATAAGAGCTGCTTGCAATTCAAGCCTTGGAATAGAAATTGGTTTCAGTGGCGCTACTCTTGCCTTTGCGGCGATCAGCGTAATCCGCCTTTCTCCTAGTTCGTCCGTGGTGACGTAATACACCGCGGCGGCGTATGCTTTTTCATTAGCATCCGTGAAGGTGTGAAATTCTCCCTTGTCGACGCCTTCAGCAACGAGTCTAGGTACTTCTAAATGACCTAATTTCTTCACTTCCGATATTCATTTACAAAATAACACGTGTAATTCGTGTGTAACTTCTTCATCCCAAGAGATGCCTGTCCTCCATACTTGCTGGATCAGCGACTTCCCTTGAATCGTTATGGGTGATGCGAGTCCCAAAGTATCGAAGACCGACATCACAGCACTAGTTATCTCCCTCTTCGTAGGCGGTCGTAAACCTTCCATCACCTCTTGCGGTTTGTTACGAAGACTTATGGAGAAACTTATTATATCCCGTTTGATATTCCAGATCAAACCTAAAGTACGTTCTGTGTGCTCCTTATCTCCCAGTGAAGCACTGTCGCTCTTATATTTATTTTCCATTTTACATAAAACTTCGGGTCGGTTGCTAGCCCGTCCCCTCAGTTGGAAAGAAGCACGTTTATGTAATTCATACATATCATTTACTATCCTTTCTGCCGTCGTCACGTCGGGAAATGCCTGTAGATAGTCATACATATAAAAATTGCTTTCCGTAGCGGAAGCTGCTTCTGGATAGATATGTGCGTTATCCTGCGCATTCCTATTCTTCACATACATAGCGATGCATGGTGATGATGCCGCTCCAAATATGAGTGACGTCATATATACTCTTCCGGTGGCGCGTCACGCTTGTGCCGCCATAAGAATCGAAGGCTATCCCTGTCTTCTTCCCGGATTTTCACTTGCAGGAACATTTCTTTAATGTCTGCCATCACTGCCACGCTTCCTTCTCTGAATCGTAGCAGAACGCCAAATAACGACTTCAATAAGTCTGGTCCGGTTAACAATGCATTTTTAAGACAACGTCCGCCCGTCCTAGCGGCGGCGTCGAAAACTATTCTTATTTTCCTTTTTTGTGGATGAGTCACTGCGAAGTGAGGAAGATACCACGTGCGTGGGGAAATGGAAATATGGTTCGCTTTCTCTGCGTAACCGTTAACGATGAGATTTTCAATTTGCTTCTCATATTCTTTTTTCAACTCGCTATTTTTGTCGAGCTTCTTTTCGATATTAAACAGGCGACTTTCAACCTGCGCTCTATTCGACGGCATGCACTCATTATCTGTGCGCCATAACAAAGCAGTCTCGTACCTATTATTAGGTATACGACGTACCGTTTTGCTCAAAATATTTAAAGCTCGTTCTTCTGGGTCGTTCATGGGCTTTCGCGCAGACACTCCCAGAGATTCCAAACTAAAATAATCCTTGATTAACTTCTCAATGTCCTCCTCCTTCTTGGTGGAAATGTAGTTAACAATCTTGATTGGTTTAATGCCACCCGAAATGTGACCATGTAAAACCCATCCAAGTTTGGTGAGCGATGCTACAGGTAGGTTCTTACCTCCTGATATTAATTCACGAGTAACTATGAGATGCCAATTGTCCTGGTCAATTAATATGGTAGGTCTGGCCCTCTCATAAATCAACTCGTCCTTAATCGGTGTCAAATGAGAACACCGTTGCAATAATTCTCGGCTTACTGACTGCGGAGAAAGGTTAAGTGACAATAATAATTGTTTGTACACTTATCTCTTCTAAGTCGTTCGAGTAAATGCCTTTTATCTTAACATTTAAGCGATACGAACTGTCGTCGTTAATTCGCTTACCTCCCACGGCTTCAATACGTAATTCTTCTTTACGTCCGCGAGGCGCTAACTTCTGAGCCATCCACTCCTCTATAAGTGTCATGGTTGATCCTTCATCCAGAAGAGCTTTGGTCTTGACCTTTCCTTTAGGTCCATACAACTCGACCGGTATAATCTTTAAGTATGCACATGCCAGTGCATTCACTGTACTAACGGTTGTAATTTGAGCCTCTTTACCCCCCTCGTCCCCTTGCGGCGAGGTATTTTCATTGGGGTATCGGTGTAGCATTCGATGATGTGACATTCTACATCCCTTTACACCACATTTTTTCCCTTTGCACTCTAACCTCATATGGTTAGGTGACAAACATTGGAACATACTTTCGCTTTTTTAACCGCTTCCCATTTCTCGCAATTATTCATGTCCTTAAACTTGTAACAACTCACTATAGAGTGCTCCTTGTTACATATAACACACTTATGTGTTACCCGACTTACAGGCTTATCCTGGGTTATCATAACCACTTGTCAGTTGTGCCCTTTATTATTTCGGCGTTCTAGACGCTCGCTCGTATTACTTCGGCGCTCATAGCGCTCGCTCTTGAAACGGTTGCGTACAGACCCCTTTGCGGTGTGTACAGTTTGCTTCCTGAGTTCAGGACGCTTCCGTTTTTCAGGCACATTTTCATTGCTTAAGGACGTTCCAAATTGTTCACTCAATAAATTTAAAAACTTGGCCATCTTCTGTAACTCTGGCTCCAAAGGATGCTGAGCTCGATATTCAAACCATTTAAATTTAATCATAGTTCCAAGTTTCTCCACTATACGGCTTACTAACTCCGGTGAGTATAAATACTGTGGTTGGTTCAACGCTTGTATTACAGCAACCACGTTCGTAATACGACTTGCAAAAGATCCTATATTCCGGCAATCTTCTGCCAATCTTGGCATACGTCTTACATTCTCGATTTCGGCTAAAATGAGCATCACAACCCTACCGAATCTTCTTTCGAGAGCGTTCATGATTTCTTCAGGTTCACACAAAGTAAACAACAACGACTTAACCGCTTCCTTAACGGTGCCTTTTAATGCCCTCCTAAGGCGCGCGACATTCTGCACCCCTGAAAATTGGCTTCTCGTGTCTTCAAACACCGTTTTGAAAACTATCCATTCACCCGGGTCTCCATCAAACACCGGTAATTCCTGGAGGAAATGAAGCTGGGAAGACTTATCTTTACCCGCTATCTTTATTGCACTCACAATCGCTTCGGTCAATTCTGACACCTCACTCGCGTGTGTTTTCTGTGCATTTCCTTGGTTGCGCTCGATCTCCACCCCTTTGCGGCGTGATCCTTTACACGCTTCCTTATCAGTAATATCGGGTTGCGTTACACTAACCGGCGCGCTCATTATGGTCTGTTGAACCCAACTCTTTACGAGAGGTTCCACCTGAGTATTCCGCTCTTCATCATCCTCACTCGAGTCGATCTCCTCTTCTCGGTTGAGACGTGCCAACTCCAATTGAGACTTGGCTAAGGCAGCAGCTGCCTGTGCTCGTTCGAGCTCTGAGCGTTCGAATTTAATCCGCGCTCATAATTCGGCTTTCAGCCTCGCCGATCGCGATGACCTACTCCTCTACTCTACCTCTCTGTGACCCTTTATCACTAGTGTGCCCGATTACTGTCCTTGACGATGCCGCTTCTTCGGTCCTTTGACCTACTTTTTCGACTACCGTTTCACTCCTGGATATAACGGATTGTTGTGTGGTGCTGGCCTGCGTACCACTGGTGTCCGTCCTATTGCTTGTCGTTGCCATGGACGCCCCTGAGTCCCACGTGCATGTGGACGTATCGGTGGTGGCTCCACTTGAAGGAGTTGTTCCACTCGAAGCAGTAGCTGTGGTCGCTCCAGATGGTTCCGCCTCTTTAGCTTTTCTTGAGGGCACTGTCCTTGTCTTGGTTCCTTCGCTTCTCCCTGTCTGGTCTTGTGCCTTCTTCATCTTGCATGAAGGTGATTGTTGGCCTACGGTCCCTAACTGTCCCTATGGTCCCTACAACCCATTACCTACAACCCTTCTACACCCCAACCTAACCCCACTACCCCTCCCCCCCCTTTAACTCCCAACCCTACAACCTTACTACCACCCTAACAGCCCTATCAGCCCTATCAATCCTGAACGGGGCCTACGAGGTGAGCCGTCCAGGGATGGAGTCGTGCAGGAATGGAATGGAGGAAAGGTTTAGGAACTGTCCCGCCAAGGAATATGACGAAACAGTCGAGCGGTAGTGCAAGCGCAGTCGCGCTCGAGAGAACTGCTCCCCCCGAAGGTGTTGTGTCAGATCCCGACCGTTTGGCACCGTTAGGTGATCGGGATGTATGCTGCGCTTCGTCGCTCAGTCGCCGGCGACGCCTCGTCCAGGCGCCCTCTTCCGGCCGCGATGCAGTCAGGTGCCCACGAGCACCCTCGCCTGGCAGCAGCAGCGGTGGATGTGCCTTCACAAGGCACTTGCGCCTGGCTGCGATACGTGCCCCAAGCGAGCACACGCCCCAAGCCGCAATCCCGATTTTCTTTCTTCTGGTAGTTCCAGGTCCGGTCCTACTGCGCTGACCTGGTCTTCCGGCCTTTGGTCCTCTTGCTTCAGCTCAAACCTCCGACTTCCTTCGGTTGCTGATCTTCACTCGGCTCCGAAGGTCTTCTTTTTCCATAACCAGCAGTCTACAGCTGGTTCCTTGATCCTGATCCGAAGGATCACTTGAAAAGGAACCAGACAAACGTTAAACTAAGATACAGAAGGGAGGAATCGAAGGCTTCTCTCGATCCGGCCTCCTAGAACGCCTACGTTGGGTTCGGGAACAAAGTATGTGATCTCCGCAACGGAGTAACACACAAGGGCGATAACCTCTTCCTTTTCAGAAAATAGGTTCAGGCGGGGATTACGGGTCTTCCGAAGTCGTCCCGGTCCCAACGCCTTAATTCTTCGATATGGACTGTATCACTTTAAGGGGAGAATTCCTTGGGAATAAAACAGCAATTATCTTCAAACCGTTCCGTGAGAGAGTAATTACTTTTCCCTATCACTTCCCTATACTTTTTCTTTCTTCTTCTTATTGACGGCTGGTCTTGCACTTTTCCCGAACGAATTGCAAGAAAAATCAATTTACTCAATTACATCAATTTGTACTATCACTCTCTCACGGTTTGCTCAATAACTTTATTTGTGTAAGACATACATTTATACAATTTACTTATAAAGATAGCACAAATAAATATCTATACTACGATATACATTACATTTTCATATCACAAAAAATTCTTTATTTATTTAACAAAATATGCATATTTTACTCACATGTTCAAAGTTGGAATTTCTTAAATATTTAACATAGAAAGTTAAAACAATGTTTTCCACTTGAAATTGTACGTATCTTAACTAATACAATAGTTTAATTTACGTTTTCTCTATACATTTCACTATTAAAACACTTTTAAATTTCTTATACAAAACTATCATTATTTCACTTATTCACAGGAATTTTCACATAAAATAACACAGAATTCACCTCTTTTACACGTACAATCAATCTTAAATGTTTTACAAGTCATTTTAACGAATAAATTGCTGAAATTTGCAAATATTTAAATTTCTACGTATTTGGCCTCCTAAGTACGTGGCTAGCGTGCGTCTATGAACTCACACTATTTGAACAACTAACTTTTGCACGGCTATTGACTATCAGTAAAAATGGAAAGTTTAGTATACACTAATATCAACAATACTAGGTGAATAAATGATTTTACTAAATTCTCAAACGCCGAAAACTACCTCTAATCAGATTCTTATCAGTTATCATGTTTCTTATCAAACAATATGAGTGAATGTTTTCATAAATCAATCATAGAAAATAGGCATTTGTTTTCATACAAAACATATCAAACTCATATAAGACAATACTTATGCAATTAATTTCCATTAATTCTACTTATGCACAGCGATCATCTCGACCGGGGAACAAAACCTGGTCTCTAACTTTATTTTAATATTTCTTTAAATTAACATTATTGGAAAGATGATTTCAACCGGGGAACAAATCCGGTAACATAATTTATATCTTAAAATTCCCTATATGAATTTATTAAGAGATATTACTAAGAAAACGATAAACTATTCCGGCCTGGGAGTCGAACCCAAGACCTTCATATCATTAATTCGATATTTCTTTAAGATTCAACTAAGCATTTTCTTATCGGAATATTGTTGCTTGATAATTTGCTTTTTAGAAGCTATTCGTAATCGGTTAACTAATAAATTGAAATATTCTTATAGGCGCGTCGCCAACAATCATGTATAGACATGTACATCTGAAAAAGATTCATCCCAGTCTAAAAAATGATATGTATGCTGCTAATAGACTGCCCATGTATACCCACGTACTAACGTATATAATATACAATTTGGATTTAGGTGATAAACCAGGCTCACATTGGATAGCTTTATATATTCATTGATCAATATTTTTATTCGTATGGACTATCATCTGCACGATATCATCTACAGTTTTTAAAAAGGAATCGTAAAAGATGGGATTGGAATGTTGTTGGGATTCGGAATGAATCGACTTCAGTTTTTGGCGGATATTGCTTAATGTATTTGCTATATAAGTTTCAGGGATGTTTAATGCATAGTTTTACGACTTACGGGGAACACACTGTACAACGATATTTTAGTGAATGAGATGTTTCGCTCCTATTTTACGGATAGTAAGCAATAGCAATTTAGAAATAAAAATTTAGAAAAAATTAAGGAATATGCTTTGTTGATGATTCAGAATAGCGTGGTAGTTATGAATAAATAAGTATAATACAATAGAACTAAGCCGGGTGTACAACGAGTAATAGATAAGAGCGGCAATGACAGTGTTCAAGGAACAATAGATAAGAGGAAATGATGAACAACGGAAACGCTAATAAGGGTGCAGGCTCACCGGATATCAATTAGATATTAAGTAATTGATCTGCACATCTCCGGGATCGTACATCCTACGCAAAAACGGACAGATTCGTGATCAGATTTTTTTAGGATCCATCGCCACCCACTATCTGCCGATGAGGCCTGCGGAGTGAGCCAGAACTGGTACAAACCTAACTACTTTTGTTAACTGTATTTATTTTATATATTACTGTATATTAGTTTTTTTTTTTCAATTACATCCACTTAGTTCAAACCCACGAACTGGTTTGAATGTGAAAAAATAACTAAAATAAAACAAAAACCGGAAGCAATCTGCAATTTAATTAATTTGAAAGCTTTATTCATTCATGTGGAAGCCATCAGTCACAAAATATTTACAGTCAAAGCAAATCCTAAATTTATTTCAAATGTTTAAGTTTTTCGGTCTACGGATACAAATTAAAACGATTGAATTTTTTCTGTGTTTGGCCCAATTGCTTCAACGGCAAAAGCTTTCATGAAAACTTTTAAATAAGTGTCAATATATTTGAATATAGGTCAGATTGGTAACATAAAACAGAGTAATATACTCGTATATAGCTATATATGATGCAACTCCCAATCTTACTGATATCATGTAACTGCTATGGTATACATAACTGCTGTTCCACTTTTCAAGTTTTCCTAATGATCTGCTACTGGATACACACGCCTCTCTCAATTAGAAAAGTCAGATTTGTCCAATATGATTGGGACTATGATAATAAGATATGTGTAAAAATTAGTACACTTAAGAACGATATTTTTTACCACCCCACATTTCTTCATTACATTCACTTCAATCATTTTTGCCACCTTTTATGCTAACTAAAAGTCCTCATAATATGAGGTTATTTTATGAAATTAACATTTATATGAAAAATGAGATTTCTAGGTACATATTCCTGTTTAAAGCAATCCTTTTTTATCCCGTATTGATCCTCAAAGCTGCCAATGTGTAATAGCAACATAAGCATATCCACTATCCCATATAATCCTGTGGGTGTTATTAGAGGCTAAGGAAGAAAATGAGAGCCTGGTAACTATTGACAATATTCCCCCTATGAAGCAATATGTTCAGTATCTGAATGAATGATCCAAAAAGACAGGTAAAGACTTCGTAACAATAGAGCTATTTCATGTACAAAAACCTTTCATACCGGATTTTTCTTGAGTAATTATAAGTTGAGACTCAGTATATATATATATAGATACAGCCAAATAATTTCTTGGGGTAAAAGAAATCAAGTTAATCGTTTCATAATATTCAATACTCGTCAAACTTGAGTACATTATTAATTAAATATTCAAGATTTATTAGTAAGCAAGACTTAGGCGTAGTGGTTAGTTTATCTACCAATTGACTGTATTCATATTCGACCAAAATAAATGTCATTTCCAAAATAAAGCGAAGTGCTTTACTGCGTTATTAAATTCCATACATAACAGATAGCTATTACGTGTCCTTAATCGAATTAAACCAATTTAGAGTGAAAATTCAGAAAAGTCTTAACACTTCTCACTCTTAGGCACAGACCTTTCATTTTCTGAGAGTTTTAAGGCAAGGAATTTTCCGCCGCGCTACCCCAAAATTGACACATGTCTTCGAAAAATGTTTTTTCAATTTCTCAGACATGCAGGTTCCCTCACGATGATTTCCTATTCGCCGAGCACGTGATATATCAGCACTTAATATTGCTATTATTAACAATTTTATTGGTGCAGGCGGGGATTGCTGGGGGCGGTATTGAATCCATCTATGATGTTTACAGTAAGCGCACTAGCTCTTTATTAACAACTTGAATGCTCCTTTATCACCATCAATGTTCATCGAGTTCGAATATAATAAGTCAGGGAAAAATTTTCTTCGTATTATTTTTTGTATAAAATATGACACATGTATATTATAATTATGTAACTAAGTTTTGAAAAAAATATCTTGAATTTGTATATAAAATACGAAGAAACTTTTTCGTCGACCTTACATTATTGTATGTGAGGGACGCGCAGGATATTTTTTGCGTAAACTACTAAAAAATAAAAATACTTATAATAACTAAAACCTTAATCCAACCAGTGACGGCTCTAGAGTGGTGCGAGCGTCTCAATCACCCGAAACGGCACCGGTTAATAGATTTCGATATTCCATAGCCGACAAACCGAAATCTGAATCTTAAACTTCACGTCATCGAGAGAGACATTGAAAAAACTGATTTGGATTTCTACGCAACAGTTTGCGTTTAGATTTGGATACTGTCGATTTTATTTTCGATTTGGATTGGTTTGGTTGTACATATCGTAAGAGTTTAGCTAGTCAGGTCGATTTTTGAAATCGGATTTTCTAGTTTGAGCAATTTGTACGAATCGATTTGTGTTTGAAATCGGATTTTAGATTCGTTTTGATATATCCGACTCATGCCTAACCGGTCACCAATTCACTCACTCTTCTCACTAACATTCCGCTTTGTTGACGCTAATTAGGAAGTCAAAGCTCGAGTATTTTGTTGCCAGTAAGTGACTTTTTGGAAAAGGACTTACTGCCCTCTTTCTTGATGCAGTCTATGCAAGTGTTTGACTTAGACGTGAATGATTGTCAAGGTTAAAGGTACAATAACGGTGCGAGCATGGCAGGACTGACTCAATATTCTCGGGCATTTTTCAATCCATGTAGTTGAAGTTATTAAAACTTAATTTGCTCATATTCACGTAATAAAATAAAATGATATGTCCTACCCAGTCTGAAGAGCACCCACCATAGAATACAATAATACACAATAGAACAGCTGCCAACCTTATTTTGTACGAGGATCGGCTTCACCGGAAGCACACATACAAGCAATTACGTCGTATTATCACTACTACAAACCCGATTCGCTGTGTTGACAGACTGATATAAATTTACACATTTTAGACTTTTGATTAATGTCTTGAACATTCAATCATTCTCATCATTAAAAAAAATCGTTTAAATTTTAATACATATTTATTTGTAAATAGTGTGCAATTTGGCACTTTCTAAATAGTTTGCATGCAAAATTTGGAAACGATTGTAACGTCAAAACACATCTCGTGTTGAAATTTATACGTGTGAATTGAAATTTTAGTGGCTACACGGGCTACACCCACTCCCTCGCTCTATTATGTATGTATTATAGTATTATATGGCACCCACAACTCCCCGTAATTGCGTAGACTATCCTTGTAACCACCACTCCCGGTACCACCACACCCAGCACCATAATACTAGGGACGACACACCACTCTCGATAATACGATACGTGTTTCACCTCTACACGACGCATCCACAGGTAAAGCAGTATCTACGGCGGCTGAAGGCTAAGTGAGCGGCGATAATATTTATGCAACTCGCTGATCAACGAGTTGTACAAATAACATCGTGCGAAGAGAGTGCTAGGAGTGGTGGTAATGGGATTAGTGGTGACGAATATAGTGTTAGCCTCCGAGAGTAAACTTCATCTGAGGATGCCTCGTGTAGAGGCGAAACACGTGTCGTATTAATGATTTCTTAAATTTACGCGAACACAACACATTGAATAAAACTATTATTTACGGATTTCATCGCGTATAATTACTTTAATTTATTTTTATTTTAGTCATCCGAAATCCTGATAACACTATAGGTCACACTGTGTATAGAAAAAGACGCATACCAACCAAAATCTAAATGAAGAATATCACCATCATCCTTCACAGTTAGCTACCGTGGCTAAATCTTTGTTTCAGAGAGCACGAGGGATTTGTGACAGAAAACATCTGGTCGCCGAGCTTCAGCACGTCAAGCAAGTATTGCAAGACAACAAGCTTCGGGTCCCGCGCCTACGTCACAGTGAACGAGTGAAGCCGGCCACAGTCTAGCGCGTGCCTGCTGTACTACCGTATGTCAGAGGAGTCACAGACAAGATTGGCTACATTTAGCTTCCATTAAAACATACTACATGCCGCCGAAGAAGATTAGTCAATTTTTACCATCCATCAAATGGTAATATTCCTCTACAGGATGCAGATGTATACAAGCTAGATTGTGAATGTAGTCTCTCTTACATAGTTCAAACAAAAAGATCTATAAAAACCCGCGTGAAGAAACATATAGCTAACGTGAAGCACCAACGCTCCGGGAAGTCTGCAGTCTGCGAACATGTTCAAGATCGTCCCCACCATTACATTCGATTTGATTACCACAAATTCTCGCAAAACACCGATTCCTACCAAGGATGATACGCGAGGCTATTGAAATTAAAAAAACATCCGAATTTCAATAGAGAAGATGGATGGGTGCTACCAGCTGCTTGAGATCCTATAATTACCAAAAAATTAAACCCAAACCCAAGCATATCACTGCAAGACTTCATGATACTTACTATAGGCTCGTTATGCGTAAATCGGACCAAATATTAATATTCAAAAACTGAAGGTAGCCGGACTAACTATGACATTGGGACGTCAAACATGTCAGTCCCCCCCCGTGACCATGAGTGCTGTAAAGCACCCGACACGTCGGGATAATAAAAGTTGAGAGTCACCTCTATCTTCTTCCAGAATTTCGTCAATCATCGCACCACTCAGATAGTCAAGTACTTATCGATTTCAATAGAGAAGATGGATGTGAAGCTATTGAGATCATATCACCAAAAAAGTTAAAAGAAATTAAACGCGATTGGAATGTATGGCGAATGTCCCAAATTAAAATTTAGTAAGAATTAAGGTAGAGTCACCTCTATCTTCCAGATAGAAACTTTCGTCAATCATCATATAATCTATACAAACTCGATAGTCAAGCAACACTTCTATCGCTGGGATCAAACTTAGTGAACTCGAAGCTAGTCTGCGTGAACCGTGTAAAGGCCTTGGGATGTAACAACAAGGTCGTTTTAAGAACGGTTCCATGCTCCGCGGGTTTTGTAGGAATGAACTTGCCGATGAGCTCGCATGAGAGGGCATAAAGAGCACACAATTTAGAACCAAGTCATTTCGTGGAATCTAAAAAAGCCTAGCCCAATTGACTCTTGAAACACTTTATCACAATAATTCACTTAAGATCTGGTCTGATACACCAGGTTTAAACATTCTAGAACATTAATCCGGGCTTTTGATCGTAAAATCGCTTCAGAAGCCCTGGAATTAGGTAAAAATAAACTACGCATTCTGGCAAGAGTAACCGGACACTGCTGTCTTAAAAATCACATGAACATCCTGGGATTAAGCAACTTAAAGATGTGCCGGTTTTGTTCCCTAACGGAAGAAACGCCTCTGCATATCCTGACTGATTGTGGACCATTAATGCGTAAACTTAACACATCTGGGAAACTATCTACTTCCCCCAGAAAAAGTGAAATTGCTCACAGCTAAGCAACTACTATTCATTGAAGAAATAGGGCTTGGCAGTGAACTATAGCCATAGCAGCGATCATAATAGATTTTTTAGGTCGCAGTGATACTGGTCTTTCTAGACCTGCATAGCTGCTCGCACAAAAAAGCTACGTAGTCTGAATCTATGGATTTACCAAAGGCGTCGCATTGTTTGAAAATTTTGTCAGAATTTTGAAACAGTACCGAGCCTTTTCATTTGCTCTAACAACAGTTAGGTCCAATTTTTACGCCAACCCGTAACCGAAGAAAGAAAATATTATTTGTATACGAAGCCGTAGATGAGACACCAACTGATCCTAAAGAATTGTTTAAAATGAACGTTTTTTACCCTGTAATTGATACAATTAAAAAGTGAATTGGATACTTGACTTAAACTATTAATATTCTATGATACGTGTTCATTTTATACAAAATTAAAATAATGCCTGAAAGGTTAAAAAACCTGTGTTGATTTTCAAATCATATTCAACGGGTGGGCATAATGTTATTTGTCTAGTTGTAAATTGGTTTAGGTACTTATGAGGTTGAACTCATTATTTAAAGATCTTAAATCAGCAGAGTCACATAAAATTCTCAGATTTATTAAAAATAATGCATGGCTGGATATTTTTCCCAAATGTGTAAACAGCACTTCGTATCTTGCTGACTATACCTGTACTGTAACTGTCGCTAAACGGAAACGAGGTTTTAGTACAATAAAACATTTAAAAATTTACCTACGTTTCCACTTTGTGTCAGGAAACACTCTTCTTCACTTTCTACTATGTGTCATATCTTGGAATCTTTTCATAGAAAATTATATTGCCCAGAAGTTAATATACTCCCAATTAATAGAAAATTGCAAGCGCATAAGCCAGAAAGCTGGCCATCTAGGCTTTTCATTATGTTTGTTGTAGTTTAAGGTAGTTCTTTTATCTTTTTAACACTGTCTGCAGAATAACAGTTTAAATAAAAGTTGTCAAACAAGATTATTAACTCTTATTATGAGAAATAATTTGTACAACTAGTCACCACAGCAAGGCAAGCAAAGTGGCGTTGTCGAGCGCAACAGAGTAGTGCGAGCGGAATGGACAATTAACGTGAATAAGCAGAACACCTGTAATGGCAAGAGCGACAGAAACAATTTTGCTTGCCCCACATATATATCTGTAGATATTTGATTGGTATAATACAGTTTAAAATCGCGAAGAAGCATAGTATAGGAACATTAAGGTTTTTTTTTATTTAGAGGGGCGCTACTAAGAGATCTCGCACCACCTAAAAATTTTGCTGGGGCCACCACTGGATTCAACCTTGATCTAAAAGGTTTAAAGGAGACTTTTTTGACTCCGATAAAATGTATAAAACTATGATTATAGTTAATTGTAGAATTTAATAGATTTACGCAGCGTGACATGAAATTTCTTAAGAAACACGATTTTTTCCTAATAAATCGACAAATATCATCATAATTAGCTATTTTGCACAAAATCGTCATAAACTATTTACCTTAATCTTCCTAGTTAATACGACTTTAAAAATCCCAATGATATTTTCTGAAATTAGCACAAACCTACATAGACACTGGCGGACCCGAATTTATAAAATGTATAGAGAAGTATTTGTCGCTCGATTTTTTATAGCTATGTAAAACTTATGAAATAAAAAATTGTGCAAGTACTCTTCCGCTAAAATCAATATTTTTGTCGGGGCGTATAGTCGTACTTGCAAGTTGCAACTAAAAATAGAAGGTTGGTGTTTCCTCAATTCCGACAGGCCAACACCGACGCTATCGAATTAATTTTTCCACGCAGTTGACTTTGAAATGTGTTTCCGGCTTCAGTTTCTGAACTTTGAAAGCAAACTTTTCATGTTTACATAACTGTAAATTCTTTTAGCCTTGTGAACGATACTTACAAAGTATCATTATACGGTCGTTTTAGCTTAATTAGAAATGTTTGCTCCTTTATGGCTAAGAAATGGTAAACAAATGATAAACACAATTATTTTTCTTTCATTCGTACAGTTTCAGTACTAAGAAATCTATTATTTTATAAGGTCATTTTCTAAATAAATCAATCTTTTATTACTTAACAGGTTGCAGGTTCGAATCTCACAAGAAACAAATATTTTTATGTCTTAATAATTGTTTCAGTCAGGATGTGTTGATGACATGATCGAAATATCTATGTAATATTTCTCTACGAAACAGAAGAAATTTCTAACGTGAGATGATGGTTTACCAACGATATTAAATATTAGTTCTTAATGCTTATGATGTGCCCATAGCTAACTTTACAACTGCATCGCTGCCAGTACGAAGCTGCCATTCGGGAACTTTTCTTCCATCCATTCATCCATCACATTGTATAGATCCATTCTAAAAATCAATTATCTGACTTCCTTGTGCTCAAATTTATATTTTCAATGACTTTCAGTCCTAACTGCAAAATCGTTTCTAGTGCTACAATATGTTGGACGATACCTATAATAAGCTCGTCGAAACCATCCAAACGGTCTAATATACGTTTAACCTGATTCCTCCACATGGAAGTTTGAGTCGACCCAAGAGCAAGTTTCGTCTGACTTTATTGCGATTATATTTTGGCTGTCAGTCTGAGCTAGATTAGAATAGACCTTCAGAACCTTGCGCCAGGTAAGTATGAAGTTACAGCAAAGCTTCTGAAAGTGATTAGAGAACCAGTACTTAAAGTTCTTTATAAGTTACTTAATATCATGGCACTTTGCCGGAGGCATTGAGTTGAAGCGTGGTAAATTTGTTCTTCAAGAAACCACTCCACTTCCACTTCCATTCTATTGTGAACTACTGCATTATCATCTATTGTTTTCAATTTCAACCTTGAAGCAGTCGCTAATAAACTGATTACATATATTCGTTTTAGTAGGGTTGATTACAGCCCTAGAGATTTCAGCATAAATTTATTCTGCTTGAATGCATAAATGTATTTACGTTTATGGTGTTGGTTATCAGTAGCAGACTAAAGCGGCCATTTTCAAAACAAAATAATATATAGCTCTAACGCGCGTTTCTATACCAATGCAGAATCCCTACACTGTACAAAACTACAAACTTCTATTATTACCACCATTAACTTGTGTATTTGTCGTTCCGGGTGGAATTTAGTGATCGATTTTAAACTAACTTTCCGATCAGCTATAAACTTGAAATTTCTTATATAGCTCAAATTCGGATGACAATGCAAGAATTTGATAAGAAAAGTAAATTTAAGAAATTTTACTTTTTTTTTTACGTCGATTTACTTTTTTTTGCTTTAAACACTAAAACTAAGTCGTACTTATAATACTAAGTCGAGACATTCTCAATTCGAATTTTATTTTATTTTTATACCTACGTATACAATCAATATAATTGAGAATTTTTATGATCCTATTTTATTAAATTATTTCCTTCTTTACTAATAGGATCCTTTTTATTAATAGTAAAGATATACATAATTCCATCCCTAAGGGAAGAGAAGGTGGAAGATGACATTTTTAATATGTCTATTTAGATGTCATTACTATATTATATTTTTATCCTCCGAAAGGGGTCATAAAACCGAACTTCAGAAAACTAAAGAATAAAATAATTTGAAATTATTAATTTACATATAACAGTAACACTACTGTCTTGACACTGTGTTTTAGCAGCAACTTATCAAGCAGTTATGGAATTATTTTATTCTTTTTCATTATTTTAAGGCTTACACTTTTTATTAAAAACCTAATTTTATTGGTAAAGACATTACGGAATACATGTTCCGGACACAAAGGTCGACTAGATTAATTGATAGCTTTGTACGTAATCAGACTAAGTGCTTATCTCCATATATTTGATTCAGCCTACAATTTATGTCGCGCACACACTGCGCATTCCTAGTGCCATTCAGTCATGTTTAAATGAGGCTTAGAATTAATGTAATTGCTGAATAAGTAAACGATTGCGCATTAGTATTATTAAATTTAATAGTGCTTACTTAATCTACATCCTTTAGGTATCTTACAATTTATATTAGAATATATCTTTATTCACATGATTCAACGGTGTTTATCATATTATAAAAATTTAAACAGGAAACATCAAAATGAAGAACCCACTTGCTAAGTAATAAGTCATCACCACAGTTTAAGTATCATCATCTGGGAAATCACTGTAGGTATTGAGTACAAAAGTTATTCACTCATTCTATCACCTATGGAGGCGTGTTTGTGATTACCTTTTTATCAGTAATTTATTTTTGGTGGTGAGATAAGAAACTCCACTATCCCATTTATGGTTTTGTTTGTGTTCATTGTGTGGTCGTTAGAAGCTACCATAGGAAAAGTCAAATCCAGAATGGATTTGACTTTCTAGCAACTTTCTTTGACTCATGCGCAGAGTCCAGAGTATAGATATATTTTGTTCATACACAATTTATGAATATTTAACGTTTTTTGAAAAAAAAAACATCCTTACACCTTTATATCTAAGAGAATTGTTTTAATATATTTATTTTTTCATAAAAGTAAAGATATGTTCGGTTTGACCACATCTCCTACCGTAAGTAAACTCAGTTTTACGTTTACATAGTAACAGCGTACTTAATTTCCACAGTTAAAACATTTATCCTTTAAAACTTCTGACTGATTTGAATAGAAACGTATGCGGAATATTTTTAAATTCTCCCACATACAGATCTTTAAAAAGATATTTATGTACACCGACAACACGTGATATGTCGGATTATTGAAGATTTACAGACGGGATTTGGATACGCTTGGGTGGCTAAGTAACCACTTATTGATAAATTGCGAGAATATGTTAGCAAACTGGGAGTTTTAACTTTTTGGTTAAGCTTGTTAAACGGGAACACAGACGTTTTACATTTAAAAGCTTAGTTGTATTCATATTGTATCGAAAAAAATTTCATGTCAATCCTAACTGCTTTCCTTTCGTTTCGTTGAGAACTCAAATTTTTGTGTGGACTGTTTGCGAATGAATGGATAGCAATATCGACAGGAATGCATTGAGCTCTGAAAGGAAGAATAGTGAACACGCCTGCCTTTTTCCATTTAATTAACGTGATTGGTTCACACTATTTGAACGGTTTTTTAAACATTTTCAATAAATTGATTAAAGACACCTACATTAAATAAAAAGACTTACTATCCCATCCTTACAGTGGGAATTACGACGTTTTTGGGTTTTAATCAGGAGTAAAAAATGTTTTTTATAATAAATCATTTAACTTGACCCTATAAATATCTCAACGTAGAGTCCTAACCACGGAGAGCCGTGGTAGATATGGGCCTAAACACTCGCTGTGTATTACATTGTACGCGAGCAACCCGGGTTCGATCCCCGCCGCTACCGATGAAATTGTTAATTGCAATTTTAAGCGCTGATTTACCACGTACTCGGTGGTGAAGAAAAACATCGAGAGGGAAATCTGCATGTCTATGAAATAAGAAAAAAATTTTTTCGAAGACATGTGAAATTCTCTAACACGCATTGGAGCAGTGCGGTGAAGATTTCCTCTCTCTGACCCTCTCAGAAATAAGAGGTGGTCTGTGCCCAGCAGTGGGAGTACATAGGATGTCTCAGAAATCGACACCAAGCCGGAAACAGGCGATAGGTCAAGTTATGATAGTTATCAGAAAACAAAATAAAAGTTTAAGTAATATATTTTCAAAAATAATCGGCATTTAAAAAAAATCGAGAAAATCACACACAAATCTTTATTTTTGTAAAATTTTATTGTTACCGTGTAATCCTTAATATAAATCCTGCCAAGTTTTTTGATGCCTTAAGAGGCATAATAATAAAATAATAAAACTAAGTTATTTATTTTTAACAATAAGTTGTTAAAAATAATTAACTTAGTTTTATTATTTTATTTTTCTGATAACCATCATGAGGCCTATCACCCGTTTCCGGTTTGACGTCAATTTTTGGGACATCTTATATAGGCTGTAACTTTTATGAATACCTCTGACAGCATCATTTTCGATAATATGTTGCTGCTGTAAATAATGTTGTTACCATTATCCGGAAGTAATAAGGAATCGAATTTAAATGGTTAGCTTCTTACCAATAGAGGCCGTTTTACGGTTTCTAAATACTGGTACGTGGTTGCCATACGAAAACCTTTCTTTCATATAATAAAAGCTATATTATATGTGGCCAGCTCATTGCCACTTCAGCATGCAGATCTGTTGGACTTTATCGGTTATTCCGGTTTTACACCATAACTTTGTTAGGGTTCTATCATGCAGATAAACTCCGAACATAGCCATTTTCATAGCTCGCTAAGTGTCTTTAAAGCATCATCATTTAGCCTGAAGTGAAGGATCTTGTTGCAGTTCCACTATGTCATCACCGACAACATGTACTGGTAGAAAACCACATTGCACTATTACTCACACTTTGTGGAATACATTTCCAGATGTGTCGTAAATTCCTGAATGCTGACTGCAATTTAAATCTATCCATTGTCCTGTCGGTTGAAGTTGGACTTAGTAGTAGTAGTAGTATATACTTTATTGTACACCACACATATACAACGAATAAATACATTACAGAGAAAACTTAATATATACGTATGTACAATAAGGCGGTCTTATCGCTAAAGAGCGATCTCTTCCAGACAACCTTTGGGCTAAGTAGAAACTGGAATTAAGAACGGTAGGAGGTGGTGCGTTTTATGTTACACTTACATTCTAATATCTAAATAAACAAAACTATATTTTGTTAAAATACCACAATAATACAGAAAAAATAATAATAAAATAAACATACATATTAATAAATAGGTATATATATAATAATAAAAAAAAAAAAAAAAAAAAAAAAAAAAAAAAAAAAAAATATATACACATACATTTATATATATATACATAGATAATAAATAAATAAATACAAAACAAAGAGGAAAAAAAAGAAAAACACAGAATAACTATCTGTTGCCAGAATTTTGGTTATCAATAACCACAAAGTGTTAGGACATGCTTCTTGACGTCACTTTTGAAACTTTCCAAAGTTTGCGCACGTCGAATTTGGAGTGGGAGTTCATTCCATAACCTTATGGCTTGACTCGTAAAAGAATATTTCATAAATTTTGTTCTAAATGAACATGGTTCAAGAATTAGTTCGCCAGCTGACCGAAGAACTCTATCAGGTCGATCATGACCAAGAAACTTAAAGTTTTCCTTCAAGTAGCTTGGAGTCAAAGGATTGAACAACACGCAGTACAAAAGAGAAACAGTTTGCAGATTCCGGCGAAAGCGAATGGGTAACCACTTGAGCTGTAAACGATATTCGGATACATGATCATATTTGCGCAAACCAAATATGAACCTAATTGCAATATTTTGAATTCGCTCAAGTTTGTTTAGTTGGTCTTCAGTTAAATCGAGATAACTTGCGTCCGCATAATGGAGAATAGAGAGAAGTAAGGATTGTGCTAACATAATCTTAGTGGGAATGGGGAGAAAAGAACGTAAACGACGAAGTAAACCCATAGTAGCAAACACCTTTTTGCTCACTTGTTTTAACTGCTGCGACCACGACAAGGTAGAATCTAGATATATCCCCACATTTTTTACAGATTTACTGTAGGGTATGACAACGTCATTTAATGTCACCGAGGGTAGGTTGTTCCAGTCAACTCTGGAGACCATCCCTCCACCACCAATAACTATAGCCTGGGACTTGAACGGATTAATTTTTAGACCATAACGCTGACTCCACTGGTTTATCTCCGCTAAGTCATTGTTGATGGTGGCAACAGCAGAAGGCAGATTTAACAGAGTTGACTGAGTGTAGATTTGGAGATCGTCTGCAAACATGTGATAGAGAGAAGTAATATTTTGAGAGATAAAATTAATGAATATAGCAAAAAGTAAAGGAGACAGCACACCACCTTGAGGCACGCCAGCCCGTAATTCGCACCAAGATGATAACTCATGTTCGATGCGAATACGCTGCCGTCGGCCATAAAGATAACTATGAAACCAGCCAATCACCGGAGGAGATATGTTAATAGAACGTAACACACGCAATAGGGTGTCAAAATCAACAGTGTTAAACGCATTGCTAAAATCAAGCAATACCAGCACAGTGAGCTGTTTGTTATCCATACCTCGTCGAATGTCATCGGTAACTTTAACCAACGCAGTTGTCGTACTATGACCCGATCGGAAACCAGATTGGAGAGGATCCAGGATACAATTTCTATTTAGGTAGAGATTTAACTGAAAGAAAACTAGTTTCTCCAGGAGTTTGGATAAAAACGGGAGAATTGAAATAGGACGAAAGTCGGAAAAATGCAAAGCATGGGCTTTTTTTTGGGAGAGGCGTTACAAGTGCACTTTTCCAAACATCAGGAAATTTTGAAGAGGAGATGGATTTATTCAAGATATGGGTGAGGATAGGAGTAACAAATTCTAGGATAGGTAAGATCATGTTACGACTAACATTGTCATCACCCACGGCATTGGACGAGATGGACAAAATGTTCTTTTTAACATCACTATAAAACTAAAAACAATCCGATCTTTATCTGAGCTATCTGACATAATATTTGTCAACATTATGATGAGGAAGAATTATTGGATGTTTTACCAACTCCAAGAGACTGAAGAAACTTCCAAACTTTGGCTGCGTCGCCGTTTTCGACGGATTTATGAATATGGCGTCTTTGTGCATCCCTACACAATGTATTGCAGCGATTCCGTGGACTTACATAGTTATATATATATATATGTATATATATATATATATATATATATATATATATATGTGTGCGTGTGTGTGTGTGTGTGTCATCATCATCATCATCATCATTACAGCCCTTCACAAGTCCACTGCTGAACACAGGCCACCCCAAGGTATGCCACAAAGCACGGTCCTGAGCCACCTGTATCTATCGACTTCCTGCATGTCTTACCAGCTCGTTACTCCATCTAGTGGGGGCTCGCCCTACACTTCGCCTACCGGTACGAGACTGCCACTCGAGAACCCTTCTTCCCCAACGGTTGTCGGTTCTTCGAGCTATATGGCCGGCCCATTGCCACTTCAGCTTACTAATCCGTTGGGCTATGTCGGTCACTCTGGTTCTTCTGCGGATATCCTCATTTCTAAGTTTATCACGCAGAGAAACTCCGAGCATAGCCCTCTCCATAGCTCGCTGAACGACTTTGAGCGGCCTCATACGGCCAGCAGTGAAGGAACACGTCTCGGTTCCGTAAGTCATCACTGGCAACACGCACTGGCTGTGCAACTGTTTGTATTTTATATATATACATACATATATATATATAGGTACTCTACATACGTGATTTACATTTATATGTTCTCCCCAATAACAAGACTAATACATTAACACAACTGGTACATAGGTATTGTGTGTTAAATGTATCCAGCAACATTCAATTTCACTTTCCAATTTACGAGGTAGCTTTGTCTCGTCGCCCTTTGATTTTACGCCTTTCAATTAACCAGTAATCATACACGCCCCAGGGACCCCTTCATTAAACACTGGTAATGAGTTTTCACCCTTCGCCGAACAGTGGACATCGGAGCTTTGGTAAACTAAGCTGGCAACTCATTTAGTCTTTTTTCCTTTGAAGTAGATACATTTCATTTTTAATATTTTTTCAAATTTTATAAAAACCTTTACTTAAACATAATATATCACTCATGGGACCGGTTCAAGTTAACAAACAAATAGTTACATTAAAATCGACGTCCTATCCTCTGTTTTTCCATTTTTAGGAATAAATGTTTTCTTAAAAAAATAATCATTAAATATGAAAACAATAGAAACACCTCGTTTCTTAACTAGTTTTAAAATTACTGTCGTTATCTTGTTATTTATGGTTTATCAATTAATTTACTATTATTATTATATAGGTATTTAGATTTAGAGACAGTTTAGAATGTCTCATTCCTACTAATGAGTTATAGCAGTAGTAAAAGAAAAAAATAAGACAAACTAGTTTTTCTAGACTAAATTAGCTTTTCTTTAGCCCGACAAGATCAACTAGATGTCCACGGCTATGGAGTGGTCCAAGGGTTGCTCTAGCAGCACCTCAGACTACTGTCGATATTACTCTACTCGGATACCATTATTTTTCCATTAGAAATAAACAATAATGGTATTATTTTAAACGTTCTGACACCGTACAAAATCAAAATTTGTAGGCATGCTCTGATCCACCCTGAAATGACTTAGTAAGTTTACTTTTTGTAAAAGATAAGTATGCATACTATTTGTCTAGTCATTAATTAGTTTATGTGGAACTGTACGCTGTACTTCACAACTCTGCTTCTTTCAGCGATATGTTCGCAACTAATACACTCCTGCTCCCGAAACACTGATTTTAGGGGACCTCGGAGGGACTACGCGGAGTCAATATTCACTAAGTTATAAGGCTATGGGTATGCGCGAAATTGTTCCTATGTAGCGGCAATGTTGGAATACCTTTGAGTTTTAGTCGGTTCCTAAAAAAGGATATCTCTCATTCTGCCTTGCGTTTAACTCTATCATATTAGGTACCGTATCCCTACAAAGCTTTTTTTATCATTTAGAGCGAGCATTACCTTTTTCTCAATTCTCAGCAGAGTCACCAACTATAAGTTGTGTTTTTTTTTTAAAGAAAACCAGTCCAAACAAATCTCTGAGGCAGGGAGTGAAAAAGCTGGCCGGAAATCAAGTACTATCTACTACGAGAAGACGTCTTTACAGGAAGGGGAGAGTGTTTAATATTAATTAAGTCTATGACTAACCTTCAATTTATTACGTTAAAGTGCAAGGTAGGTAGGTATCTATTTACATTCTAATAGATTTTACTCATCATATAACTTATCTGAGCATGTGGTATATGAGCACTTAAAATTGTAATTAACAATTTCATTGGATCGAACACGGCTTTGTCACGTACTGCGAAATTTACTACGAGCACTAATCCCCTGAGCTCTACCACGTGCTCTGCGGTGAAAGAAAATATCGTGAGGAAACCTGCATATCTGAGAAATATAAAAAAGAAAAATATTTCGAAGACATTTGAAGCCCGCCAACACGCATTGAGGTAGCGCGGTGGACGCTTCCTTGCCCTAAAACCCTCTCAGAAGAGAGAGGAAGCCAGTACCCAGCGTTAGGACGTACATAGCTTCTAACTTTAATAACTTATCTATTAGCACTGATGGCAAGTATTCAGTATTTAAAGACAAAGCAATCCACCAATAAGTTTGCTTGAAAAAGTTCTTTCTTCGATCTTCAAAATTATTGTTATATATTAATCTTATTGTATTAAATATAAATAAATGTGAAAATTGTTCTATACCTCAGCAAAACCTGTAAGGTTTATATTATTTTTATGTATAAATGTGGGTACTCCAACAAATCTAATCTAATATAAAAATCTATTTTAAAAAAAAACATTCCATTGATTAAATATTGTGTTACGAAATTAAATTTATATTGTAATATACCTCTAACGGCTACAGATACTCATATGTTGTTTATATTAATATGTTTGTTTCTACCCCTGTTTTATACCCGCTAGTACTTCCTTTAAAAACAGTAGTAGTCGTAGATTGGGACTCACGTACTTAAATATTTTTCTTGAAAGTGTAATAAAATAACTATGCCTATTATGACTGCTATATTCTATTATCATGTCATATATTATCATTAACGAATTCTACATCTACTAGCCTGTCTCTTTATATAAACCATCATAACTGAATTTCGGGAATAAAACATCATTGTTTTCGTAATTTTATCGTTTAATGAACAATAAGAACAATTCTGAAAAAATACGTCTTAAAAACAGTTATCGGTTACACTTCGGTTTGTAGATATTTAAAAACATATCTGTCAGTCTTGAAATGGTAATAAAAATTGACACAAAACTTCGTAGTTAAAATTCTGAAAAAGCTTTTAGGATATTAATGAAGTATTTAAAAATAGTTTACAAATTTTATGAACAATAATATTGGCATATATTACATTCCATACTCGGATCCAGATACAGAATGGTAAACATTTCAAAATGAGAACTTTTGGCTTCCGATCCCTACAAATTAATGTACCACGAATAAAATAGGTTTTTCTACTAACTATCGAAATAGTCCGCTTCGTCGTATTTATACTTAAGTAGTCTAACTGGATTGTGTATTTACTTTATACCACATACTACATAATACCACTAAACTACATAACAACTGTACAACTTTGCCATAACACATATGGTAGAAACTTAATAATAAAGTGTAATAATACCCGTTGTATACGAAGCAATAAATAATCATATTAAATAATTTTAATAAAATGAACTATAAAATTAGACATTTCATAACATCATTTTGGACTATATTGTAAACTTTGATTATATACATAATATAATCAAAGATTGTAAAATATTTGTTAGTAAATTATCGTATTACAGAATCATCATAATATCAGAAAACATAAAACTAAAGAAACCATTATGTAGAATTGGTAGCCTAATATATAAAAAAAAATTAAAAAGTTGCCAATAATATGTACCTAGGTCTATATGTAGGTAAATAATTTACACTCATTTGCAAAACACGGGCGGTTTTAATTTTATCCTGCCTGAAAAAACTACAATACGAGATAGGTTTTAATATTGAACATATTACTGTCTGGCTATGAAAGTGCCGTAGTGTTTAAAAAGTATGTTCTAAATTCAAATTTTAGAGAAAACAACTTTTTACTACATTTTGTGGTGCAAATACCAAAAATACGACTAAAAATTACTTTCAGTCTATTTTCGTTAGAATTATGTCATTTACTTGACATTAATGTTTTCTGTTAAGTCAAGCGTTGAGGGATCGAAAATCTTCGTATGTAAACCTCGAACTAAGAAATGGGCTTTTCGCTGCCAATGTACACAGTCATTGTCCAGCTCGTGACCCTAAATTACTCTGTGAACACTGAGTTTCCAGGCTTAGCTTCGCTCGAAATTGTGTATCAAGTAGACTGGGAAAGAGTATTGTTCTTCGATGAAACCAGAATATCTCTATACGGTGAAGACCGACATCGGCGAGTGCTACGTAGATCAGGAAAACGCTTTGCAGAGGCATGTTTTGAAGAAATCGCACCTTATAGTAACCTGTTGTTTTCGACAAAAATAAATTCCTTGAATTGTACTGTGTTAATCTTCATCGAAAACGGCACCTAACTGAAAACCAATACGTACTGAAAGTTCTAATTTCTCTTGCACAACCCTGAATGTACTGGCTGATTATGGCGAAAACTCTAGTCTGGCGATGGATGAGCGTATGTTGCTAGAGGTTGGAATTTGGCACTTGAGATACATAGCATGTCTGCGTTGTTCTAAAGCAACAAGTGAGAAAATTGCAAGCTCCGCGGACTATCAGTGTAGTGGGACCATATTTCCAAGAAACTATAAGCGATATACTTCGCTAGTACGCCCAAACGAAACAAAAGCTTTGAACTTTAACGTTATTTCTTATTAATTCGATCAAAATGTTATGATAAAACTGATGAAAACTATTCCTTGCTAATTAATTTACAAAACTCCAACTATAAGACTACCTAAAATTATATATATATATATTAGTAACAATGAAATTGGCTCCTTGCTAGGTGCCCGTTTTTTTGCAAAAGAGTTTATTACTGCAATGTTTAATTAATAGCGTACCTAGCGAACCTCTTTGGCACATAAATATAATTTAATATGTAGATGTTTATAGTCATATATAAATCGTAGTTTTCACTAGTAGATCAAACCTCGAACTACGCTATCCTGTTCATTATATACACAAAAATATTTACAAAAAAAATCTACGGTCATTACAATTTTCTGTAGGTACGTTTATGACAAAGTAACTGGTATTATTACGACGATCTGAAACTTTCCTCATTTCACGAAATATAAATTGATATCAGCAGTCCTAATAATATTGACTGGAAACATTTACTAACAAACTGTTGCCGGGCAACAATTCCCGGCCAGAGATTTTTGCGAATAAAATGTTTCCCGAATAATCCACTACCTACAGGTTATTTGATTCATAGCAACGTAGAATTGAGGTTACTAGCGTTGTATTTAGTTGTTGTGCACGATTTTAATTATTTGATCTTATAGCTTAGAACATAAATAAAACAAAAACTATCATATTTAATGGTATTTTTTTATTTATACTTTAAGAGATTTAAATTATTGTTTTGAATTTCATTCAATAAATTTTCAAAATATTAAAGTAGCAAACAGACAGAGTCTACCTTATAAAATATAGCTAATGTTTTCCAACTTTGGACAAAGAAGCATCAATAAACGATGCGCACAACGCAGCAACAGATACGTTGTCGTATCCCAAGATTTTAGGGCGCAATTACACTTGGTCGTTAGCCCGCTTTCGGGTGCACGAAAGACGTTACTCAAATTCGGGCACCCGAAGCATTATTTACATTAGGTACATTCTTTTTCTCGAATACGGGCAAACGACTCTGCGCCCGCGTTCGGTGAGGTACGTGTCTGCGTACGCCATGACATCCGCCAAAACCGCGTCGAGTATCTTGATTCGGGTAACCAAAACGAAGGCGGGCTTACTCGACTCCGTTCATTTACACTTAGTCGTTTGTCCGAATTCCATAGGCAATCGAATACGGGCAAACGACCAAGTGTAATTGCGCCAAAGATAGGCTGCTTTACAACCATTATTTTTACTGACTCTCCATACCTTTTGAACTGTAACAAATGAGTAAGGAAGTCATATCTAAACTGACTTCTTTTAGGCACGATAGAAGCCCCTAAATCGCCCAATTTCAATTTACGTAAATTATTACAATTTTACAAAGGGATTAGATTCTTGATAAAGATGATTACCGTAAATAACCTTTTTACACTTGTACATCGACAACAAATATATAAATAGTCTGTCGTACTGTCTTAACGTCGTTACAATTCAGTACTCATTTCTGCAGTCGCTTGTTGGCCGATGTCACCGGACTCCGGTGCTGGATCTTTCAGTACAGGTGATTCTTCAGACGTGTTTAATTGCTCTGTAGCCTGTGTTATAAAGATTTGGTAATATTAATGATCATTAAGTTATCAAACATTTATACGTATCCAAAACTTGAACATTGGTAAACACAAAATTAATAAATGTTTTAATCACTGAACACACATTAAATTAAATAAACACAACATACACATAAATAAAATATACCAAATTTTAAATCTTAGGATTAAATGTTAGTGAGTATGTTAGTTTTGCATTCTAAGCTAATCCCATCTTCAACCTTTCTAACCCCATCCCGCATGCACTAATAGAGACAAACAAATGAATACATAACAAAACGTGCCTCCGTGAGACACCGGGAGGGAGACGAACAAACCAATACGTGCAGCTAACATTCCGCTACGTTGTGACTTACGACACACGGGCCTTGTTAAAAATCCTCTCTCAAACTCTCCCTTAACGAACACTATTTAATTTAAACTTTGCCTGAAGATCGCGATCAATTACTTTGTTTTAAAACAATGCTTTAATAGGGAAAATCTTGATTAAAAAAGTAGACAAACTCAATACCGTATTTTCACCTGAAGAGCGCGATCAATTACTGAAAGTATATTGTTCTCAGTTCTGAAAACAATACTTTTATTTTTTTAATTTAACAGCGTCTAGATTCAAAGTTGAGAGTGGCTTGTTAAGTCGGCCATAGTGACTTGTTGCTGCGAGCCTTACTTACTGCGTGCTCTCAATGAGTGGTTTAAGGATAATGTCGAGTGTGTTGTCATGTCGCACGTGCGCGTGGTGTACGCGCGCATGCCGCGCATGTGTTCGCGCCACGTTCGCGTTGTGGTCGCGAGCGTCCCGCGACTCGCGCGACGGTCGCGCGTACCTCCGCGCCAGTGATCCGCTCTCGCCGACCAATATGTTGTTGTTGCTAGCATGTCTCTGCGTATCCCAATAATCAAATGCAATTCAAACTACCTCTATACTAACAGTAGCTGAAATTAAGAACAATAAACGCAACCACCAGAAACGGGATATATAGGAAAGCACTGCGAAGTTCTGCATTTAAAACTATGTGTTGTAAAAAACGCTATAAACCGGACTTTATATTAGTTTTAGCACTTCACTATTCGTAATAGTATAATTAAAGCCCCTCGAAGCATAGTTGGAAATAAGTTATAGTGAAAGTTTCGTTCGCAGAACAAAGTTCTAATGATGCTGTTTCTAGTTGAAAGAAGTTCGTCAGTGAATTAGACTATCCAACAATGTCACTATATATACATAACTTATTTTAGATTTATCATAATATAAAATATAATTTCGTAAATTAATATTTATTTTTTATTTTTAAATTTAACATTCAACAATGATAACAGTACGCTACTAAATATTAAGTTCAGAGTTCGGCTGGCCGAGAAATTAAGCGTGTATGCAACACACGGCGAACATCCAGCTCTGCAACTCGCTCGCCACTCTAATTCCGTACTACGTAACATTTTATCGTGGTTTTCTTCATGCCTTTTGCAGACAATATACTTAAAAATAGTGACAATAAGTAAAATGAAAGAGAAAATGTTATTATAATATGAGAAAATGGTTGTCAAAAAGTACTGATGGAAATGATTTTATGTATAATCTAACAATAGGCATAAATAAATCTGAAAGTTTATATTAAAATGATTGATGATTGTGTAAGTCTGAACAGCTGCCTGTATTTACACTGTTAAAATTTAGCGACGCGGAAACAGGAGCTGCGTGTTATTCTGACGACCCTTGTTCTTGATATTTCCAACGTTACTTTATTGTTTTCATTAGAAATATTTATTGAAAAAGTAATTTTGAAATATGTACATTAAATATAATTTTATTAAAGTAGCAATAAAGTTTCGGCATAGATATGGGAATGATTATTTTCTTTATTTATTAATGTTCATCTTAGACTGCAAACCTCAGTTAAGACAATAACGATACTATAATTGTATATAAGGTTAAAAAAAGATTATTCACTTGTGATCTTATCTCTCAAAATGTTTATCTCAAACAAAGAAGGTTTTATTATGGATGGAAGATTATTGAAAATTTGCTCTCAAAAACAACGACATTTCTATTTTATTTATCTTAACGTCATAGCAAATGACTAGACCATTCATTTGATCAATGAAGCAGTTTTAAATCAATCTTTACTGGTCAAACGATTTGATAACTAAACAGGGTCGTCAGATGGCGGAAGATTGTTAAAAAGCGAAGCGCCCACTCACGAAGAGAGAAAAGCCACCGTCGGCGGGATGAGGGTAGCCGCGCGGTGTGATTTCGCGGGGGCGGCGCGACGTGGCGCTGTCGCTGGCGACCGACAGCAGCGAGCGCTGTGAGCCCGACGCCGACATGCGAGCGCGCGGCGCCGCGGGCGGTCGCCTAGCGAGCCCCGCGCCCGCGCCCGTGTACCCCGTCCCACCCACACCCATCATCCACTGCCTACTCACTGGCACTGTCGAACCGCCCGCGCCGCATTTTGCACTGTCGCTCGACCTGTATACAATTATTATTTAGTATTATGTATTTATATTTTACTTAGTCAGTGTACTTCATCATCTTCGGCTACATCACCACTTAACATCATATGGGACAGTAGTGAAGCGCTGGCTTAGAATAGAAAAAAAATTCTGACTTTTGACATATTCTGGGTATTCTAAACAGAGTGAAGCGACACTTCATGCCTGGTAAGCTTCTAATTTTACACAAAGCTCAAGTCCGAACATGCAATGAGTGTTATAGTCCCTTTTGGGCTTGCTCAGCAAAATATCAACTTGCTGCACTCGAGTCAGTGGAATGCAAAGCTAAGGGGCTTATTGGCGACAAAAAGCTAGTGGGAACAAAGCTTCACAGCTTAGCTCACCGCCGCCAAGTTTCTTGTTTGTCGGTCTTCTACAGATTGTACTTCAGAGAGTGTGCCTATGAACTTCATAAGCTCATACCGCCATCTCCATTCACCTATTGGAATACCAGACGTACTGCAGGTTACCATCTACACTTGGTTGACATTCCAAATATTCACAGTAAGCGCTATATCTTTTATAACGCGCACAGCCAAGAAGTGGAATGTATATGTACCCGGGAAAACAGGCGCCCTACCGGCGTCTGTTTTTCCGAGTACATATGACCTGAACCTCTTCAAGGTACGTGTTAACAGGCTTCCTCGGGGTAAACTCGCTCCATCGTAGACCTCATCTTTGCCCCTGGGTCAGATGGATATCAGGAGTGAACCAATTTTTAATTAAAAAAAATATCTTTTTAAATTTGAAAGAGTTATATTGTATAATTAGGAATTAGGAATGATAATACATTCATTGAAATTGAATGATATATGACTTTCAAATAAATTTGTCGGTAAGTTAATTGTATTATGCCTATCACCTTAGCGCAAGTGCAAGGAATAAGTTGACAAAGTTCTACTGCAGCCCGATGAACGGTAATACAGCGCATAAAATACGCACAAACAAACATTAATTTTTATACATTATATATGCACAGATTTCGCACGGCTAATATCTGGATTCTACCATAGCGCCACCTACCGGGTCTAACTACGCCTATAACCTTCACGTAAGTGCAAGCAATATGTTGACAAAGTGTAAGCGCAATCTAATAAATGGTATCGTAGCACGTAAAATACGAACAAGCAAATATTATTTTTATATATTAAAAGAAGATTACTAAGTTGAATAAAATTAAATTTACAGATTGTATACACAGTAGATTATTTGAATTCCTTAGAATGTTTTGTGTAGTTTGCAGCACCTTTATTTTTAAATAAAATTAGTTGGATTTACGAATAAATACTTTACAGTGGCGTCAACATTGTGATAAGCGTATGCTTGGCTTTGAATCTAAATTCACTTAATTATTTTTTTTAATTACAGAATTCCAAGACAATGGTAGCAAATAGTAAAACACATTTTAAATATCAATATTTTAGTGCTTCGGACGTTTGGTAAGCTATATCAAACTAGCAGTGAAAAGTCAACACAAAAACAATTAAAATAACACGCGAATCATGGAATGAAATATATTTTGTAGCTTTAACCGGTATTATAAAAACCAAGTTACTGCTATCTTTATATCAAACCAGCTATAAACTAAACAAAAAAAGTGATTAAGTCAACTAATAGGTTAAAATTTAATGATTTCTTAAATTTACGCGAACACTACACATTGAATAAAACTAAATTTACTAATTTTATTTTATTCTATCGCGTTTATTTAACTGATTTTACTTATTTTTAATTCCTGAAGTTTCGGGTGCTTTACAGCACTCATGGTCACGGGGGGGACTAATATGTTTGACGTCCCAATGACATTGTTAGCCCGGCTACCTTCAGTTTTTGAATATTAATTTTTGGTCCGATTTACGTAAAACGAACTTACAGTATCTTGAAACCTTGCAGTGGTATGCTTGGGTTTGGGTTTAATTTTGTTAATTATGGGATCCCAAGCAAATGGCAGCACCCAACCATCTTCTCTATTGAAATTAGGATGTTTTTTAATTTCAATAGCCTCACGTATCATCCTTGGTAGGAATCGTTGTTCTTTAGCGAGGACTTGTGGTCTATCAAATTGTGTAACGGTTGGGACGATCTTGAACATGTTCACAGAAAAGTACATGTTCACGGTAAAGCACCCGAAACGTCGGGAATTAAAAATAAGTAAAATCAGTTAAATAAACGCGATAGAATCCGTAAATTTAGTTTTATTCAAAGGTTAAAATTTGTTGTTAACTTGTTGCTTGACGAATTGTTAATTTTTATAAAATTGACTTGAAAATTGGTGTACGTAAAAACAAGAAAATCCAAAAATTGGTCTGATCTGGCAACCGGTACCTAGCTATCATTGCCCATGTTACCGCAGCACATGGTTGTCATAGGCGACACGGAGTCATACATTGTGTTGCTGGTCAGAAGATTCTCCGAAACCCAATAGCAAAATATAAAATAAAAAGCTGGATCTGACAGCGGTAGTTGATACCAGTGTCTATGCTCCCACGGCACGCAATTTTTAAAAATAACAAGCAGAAATAGACAACTCAAAAAGTCTGGCTACCGATAGCTAAGTAAGAGTACCATTTTCCATGTTGTTTCGTCGTCGTCCGTCCATTTTAGGTTGCCACCACATAAAATTCTATAGAAGACCCCATAGCTTTGATCAACAATGTTGGTATTGTTGATCGAAGCCCCATAGCTTTTAAAAGCCTCACTACTTTAGTAGCTTGTGATATTAATTTGTGCTTGCAAATAAATTGATGTGGAGTTCTTTAAAAAAGAGACTATTGTTAACTTTGCGTATTAAACCAAATACTCAAAGAGAAGTCTCCCCGACTTATCGTCCAGCGTTAGACATATTATAATCAATAATAGCAGATTGATAATAGAATGGCATTAAGGAAGGCATTTCAAAATGCTTAAAAGTTGATCAATGGTTCGCGATCGGTTTTAAATATGGATACTTGTTAGTTTGTGTGATGATGTTTTTATTCAATATTTTGCAAATACATTATTTCGATTATATTATATTATATGCTTTACTTATTTACATTATAACATAACAATTATGTGAACACGCTTTCTGTAGTATTGTCTCTCTGCAGTATTTACATGATATTAAGATTTTAAAATTTTGGTCTGTCCGGACTAATCTTTGTAATGGCTAAATCAATTGTCATGAAGCTTTACTTTAGTAATTGCGATCAGATATAGAGCAATGCTAGGATGAAATTAAGCTATATTTATCCGAAAATCTTGATTTTTTTTAATATTCAAAACGAAACATTTATAAAAACACTGGTATTTGATTTCATAACCAAAACTACATGACGCTATATATTCTATCCATACGAAGCCGGGACGTGTCGTTAATCACCAATGAAATTATATTACTAGATGTACAATGTTCCATGTTGTTAGACGATTCTGCTTAATCTGTTTCATATACAACAATAATATACAATAACTATCAACGTCTTTCCCTCAGCAACTGTAGAGCGTTTAATGAAGACCCTTCAATATTTCAGCTCATGGTTTCACATCCCGACCATTGGAAATATTATTATTGTTACGAGCTTGAGGTTCGTGACAATAAAAATTGCCGATAGAATTACCTAAATTAACACTCTAATTCACTTTACACTAATAAAAGTTAAAAACACTAATAATTAATCACACTGATTCACTTTATTCCGCTCCGAAGCTTCGCTTGTCTCGCCAACTTCAATACTTCCTCGATCGCATCTTGCAGCGCCTATTTATATAAATTAGCACGGAAATATCCAGAATACTCAAGTAAACACGCGCAAGGTACCGAGAGTTCGAGTTTCAACTAGGCGCTAGTGCCGTCGACTAAGGCGCGTAACATTATCTTCTGTTATATATTTGTCTTGAGATCATTGTACCTATACTACACCCAATCCTTACCAAACATTTTGATTGAATGAAGATTCAGATGTATATTGTACATTTTTACTTGAAATGACAATGTAAGAATAACATTGTTTAGCTCATAGTTAACAAATAATAATAACGACTGGTTTTTAAGAACGTTTGTTTTATACCTTCCAATTTGGTTTATTATTCAAATCATTAATATCGATAGAGGTACATTTTATATATATATATATATATATATATATATATATATATATATATATATATATATATATATATATAATATATATATATATATATATATATTATATCAATATATACATTTTTGTGAATATGTGTGTAAAGTAAATACTGATGTAAAAACAGATATGTTGCTTATCCGAAGGGTTCATGAAGAGACACCCATTTTTGAACGTTAAGGTCATTGTCTATATATTGAAATTTCCTTATATTATAAAGTAATACACTCACCGGCACGGAAACTTGGCCATTCGTGAATTTGCTGATTATTTGCAGTGAAACGTTTTTTTAACAGTAAATTAAGGGTAGATGCATTCAATAAGTGTCTCTAATGGTTTTAGAACATAGAAATTTAATGTTTACTTCACCGAAATTTTTCTTTTCAAGATAACATGTTTTCACTAAAATTAACATCTTTCCATTGTCACTTTAAAAACACTACAAAGTTAAAAATTAAGTCCGTTTCTTTATTGTCTATCAGTTTTAATATCGGGTGTTTCCTCCTCTAGCCCTGATAACCGCTTGCATTCGATCTGGCATGCTTTGAATGATGTTTCTGACATCAACTTGCGGTACCGGTACCGGTAACCAAGCGGCCAGCGCTGCATTTCGGAGCTCATTTAGAGTTTGTGGCGGTTTGGAGCTGGACTTTATCTTTCTTTTGAGCATACCCCATACATGCTCAATTGGATTTAAGTCCGGGCTACGAGCTGGCCACTGTAATTTTTGTATTCCAACCTCTTCCAGATATTCCTCTACACAATGTGCGACGTGCGGGCGTGCATTATCGTGCATGAGGAGGAATTGGTCGTGTCCAATGAATCCCGAATAAGGCATTACGTGCTCCTGAAGAACTTCCTCGATGTATCGAGTAGCTGTAAGCCGATTATCGACGATGACCAACTCTGTACGTGCGTCGGAACTTACACCTCCCCATACCATTATGGAGCCTCCATGGAAACTCACAGTTTGGGTGGTGGTAATGGGTAGAAACCTCTCTCCTCTTTTTCTCCACACTCGTTCTCGACCGTCTGGAGCACGTAAAGCTATTCGACACTCATCTGTGAACAACACTCTAGCCCATTGCTCGTGGGTCCAATTGACATGTTCTCTTGCGAACTGAAGTCGGGCTACTCGGTGCTGTCTGAGAAGTTCTGGACCTCGTGCTGGTCTACGAGCTTTTAAATTCACTTCCTCCATTCGTCTTCTCACCGTACGCTCACTAACATTAACGCCTCTTGCGATTTGGAGCCGCTGGCGTATCTCAACAGCGGTCAGGTAGCGGTTTCTCAAAATCTCCATAACAATAAAACGATCGTCCCGGGCCGATGTGCACCTTACGCCCCCACTGCCTGGCCTGCGGGTGTAGCGGCCTGTCTCCTGGTATCGTTTCAGTGAATACTGCATTGAGGACCGTGGTACGTTAAGCACAATAGCAACTTCACGCTGTGTCAGCCCTTGGTCAATTAATGCTACTGCTTGTGCAACTTGTGCTGGTGTTAATGGCATTTTTATTGGCTTTAAAGCACCTTTAGTTATTTAATTAAGACACAAGATCACAATAATTGAATAACCTTACAGTAAACTTTTCACAACACACAAATTTAAAATGTGAACTTAGTCGCTCAAATGACCCGATTCAACTAAAAATTAAAGAATTCGTCATGGTGCACTTAAACATAATGAATTACCCTCTTGAACTTGAGGGTAAACATTTTTTTGACATACTTGCACAACATAAATTCATCAGAAACACTTAAAGCTTTTGCTATCGCGAGATAACCGCTTGGCCAAGTTTCCGTGCCGGTGAGTGTATAAGTAATTAAACAAAAAACACTGAAAACATCGATACATAACTAAGAACTAAGATAGAAAAAAAACATTATTTACTCAAATATCTAGTTTTAATAAAAGTTTCACAATAGATTGAAGCCGAACTCGCATTATAGTTTAATTTTTAATTAATATCATCGATAACAATACGAGGAATTTCTCATTTCTCTTAGATAATCCAATTTATTCAATGTTTCTCTTTGAACTTGCCATGCAACAATAAGCGTATACCTTACCTCGCTATTTCATTACTAAGTTCAGAAACAATCCGTAGCCAACCTCTCTAAGGTAGTAAACAAAACTAAAATTAAATTACATCACCCCTAACTGTGATATGCGCAATTGTTTTATTACATGGACGTTATAAGAAAAAAGGTCAAGAAGCAATACCACTAATAATCTGTACCGGTAAAGAAATTTGCGAAGTGTCTTATGTAATATCGTAATAACCGCCTTATATTGAGCTCATAACCGCCTATTTGTACGTCACGAAGACATTAATAACCATTTCTAAATTTTTGTCTGCCTGTCTGTCTCCGGAGTAAACTTCGGAATAAAATTTCAGGAACAGATAAAGAACAATGCCTGATGTGGTCTAGGCTTTACTCTATCCGAAAAATATAAAGCATTTTTCTAAAAAACTGAAAAATGTATAACTAAGTGGGGTTTAACTATCTAAATAACAGGCAAAGCCAAGGCGGGGCTTATTGTAGTATAATATACTTTTAAAAGATATAATTTAACAACCTTTAAAAGATCGCAAAGGAACTGACACCTTAATAAAATAATCTAAATAGTAGCTTAACGCTACTGTGTTTTGTATGGTGAGTGTAGAGAACCGGAGAGCCTTTTAAGTGGAAACAAGGCATTCCATCTTAGTCCTCACTTGTGATAACGCATCTGCATTTTGATTCGTAATGTAGGATAGATGTAGATGCCTATGTGTCACAGCAATCATTTAACATGTGTGTCTGGACTGTGTACTCGTTTGTCATCTTTATACTATATAAATTATAGAATAAGGGTGACAAATGAGCACAGATTCCATCTGATGGTAAATGGATGCTGTGGACCATAGACATCTACATTTATCCTTGATTAAGAATCGAAACGCAGGTGCGTTGCTACCCCTGAGGACTTAAAATGCCTCGTTTCCAGTAAAAAAAGGGTCTTACAACCAACTTTAACCTAGAGCAATAAGATGAAATACCTGGTAGCCTATAACTATTTTGATTATTTTTTACACAGTATAGTAGGTACATTATTGGTGGCATCAGAAATAAATAAAAGGGTAGCAGCAACGTAGACAGATTCGTAGGCAGGGAAAGAATAGAATACATTTGAAATTTAAATTTTTCCGCCTTACTTCTTCCGTTTACTTAGGACGAAAAACAATATGGAAACACTTTTGATATACTGCTTGCAATTTAAAAAGCCTTGAGTAAAATAACCAAACACATTATTATACTTTCTGACCTTTCTGAAGAGTACGCGTAGTCCTGATCAGCGCCGAGTCCAGAATCAGTGTGTTCATGTGAAACTCGAGCGCTCCCAGATATCAGTTCTCCACTCGAGCTATTACTGTTGCTGTTGGTTACAGGACTGTACGGGTTGTTGTTGTTGTTAGATGCTGGTGTAGCAGGTCCCTTGTATCCGTTGTTCAAAAAGTCTTCACCAGAACGGGCCAGCTGTTCGTCGTAACCTGAGGAAGGTCGTCTGTAAAATACCATTAGAATTAGGTGTCTTCGTTTTCTGTACTAGCGCGAGGTAGGTTGGTCTTAAAATGGAGAGTCAGCAGATTTATTTAGTTTTTGTTAACCAACAGTGCATTGACAAAATCCTAATAAAGTTTAAGTTTCATTTGGCCTAGATGAAAGTGAAGGTGAACAAGTTCGAACTTCAGTTTTGTCAAAAGTACGCACATAAAGCACGACTTTCATAGCTTGGATGGGTAAATATTTAATTGTTAGAGGATTATTTGAATCTAAATAAAAATTAGAGTAAGCATATTACGTACATTGGCAATTATTGAAACTAACCTTCCATGTTTTTCGTTGTTTCTATGAGTACTCAAAGTGCTGGAAATCGACCTCAACGATCCTTGGTTATGTACATCATGGCTGCTTTTTATATGTGAGGTATTGTTTTTATCCCTTCTTGACAGTGATCCGTTCTCAGCCCTACGAAAACATAAAAAGATCATGAGTATAAGTCTAAAATATAACAAGCAAGTAGTAAAATTAAAATTTTTTAGCAACCGACTTCAATATAAATAAAATGAGGACATCATCAATGTAGTCGAAGTCAATTAAATAAGCATTATTAAGGATAACTTAAAATCTACTGGTCAGATCATGATCAAATTTATATGGGACTACATGAGAAGTACCAGCTTTTAAATAAAAAAGAATCATCAAAATCAGTTCACATAAAAATGTTATGAGGTAACACATAAAAATGTAGTCGAATTGAGAACCTCCTTTTTTTGAAGTCGGTTGAAAAGTAAAGTTACAGTCTACATACTCCCACTGGTGAGATCAAGCCTGCTCTCTTTTTGTGAAGTTTATAGAGTAATTAATCCGTCTGCCGCTTTGGCTGCCGTTCCAGTAGGTTTTGGCAGACGTTACATATTCTCGAAATATTTTATTCCTTTCACATGTAGTTAAAAACGAAATTAATAATTTTATTGGTACCGGCGGTAACTGAACCCGAGTTGTTCGCGTAGGTACTGCGCCATTTACAGTGATTAGCCCTGAGCTAACTTGAGTTATGGTTAAAATATAGAAAATAAAATTTTGTCAAAGGATTCTTAATACAAAAGAAAAGTAAAGCTTCAGTATAGTAGTAACTCTTATCTTAATCTTACATAATGACAGCGGATTTTTTTGTCCCGAGACTTAAAACACCTTATACAACAAAAAAGGTAGTAATATGCGCTATATCGATACATATACTCACTTATGTTTCGACGAGGTTCGAAGCTTAGTCTGACGCGCGTGACTTGTTTGTACAACGGTGTAAGGAATCTCCTTCAATTGTTCTTCCGTCATTCCTGCTGTATCGACTAGAGAAAATTCGAGATGCTGCTTCAATTCGCTTGGCAGCCATTTTTTCTCGTTAGGTGACCCCGATCTTGATCTAAAAATAATAAATAGTGAAAAAAAGAAGAAATATAGTTATACAATGTCATTTCGTTTATTTAAGTACCGGTGTTTTCTATGTCTACGTGGTCTATGAGATGAACGATGTGTCCCAATCTCGGGTTCCATTTGTGACCGACGAACACTTGCAACCTGCGAGAGAAATAAATATGGGTGAAACAATTTTTTTATTATGAAACAAACAAGATTGATAGTAAACACTTACTTGAACACCACTACCAGCATTCGTTTGTCTAAGCACCTCTTTCCATTGTGATTCCGAATCGACCAACTCGTATTCTCTGTAAATAATTCGATTAGTAGATATTAAAGACAAGAGATACAGGCACAGAAATCTAAATGATAGTACCTTACTATTTACATTTCTGTGGGTACAGGTGTTAACAATAAAAAAGGTAACTTTACAAACTTATAATATCAATGAGATGTTTGTGTAAAAGAAAGACTGTTGAAAAGGTTGATGGTCAATTAAATAACTATAGTTACCTACATATTCTTTTAAAATTGTATTTGTTATGTGTACCTATATAATTAAAGATATCAGTTATGTAATTCAGAGGCCAAATGTAAATCTAATGGTTCAAATATTATTACGGAACTTAAAAAATTGGAATTTAATCAGACGCTTGATAAAAAACGATTAAAAGAATTAATTGTAGATATATTGGTTAGACAAACTTCGTGTCAGGCTGCGAGTCGTCTCTCTCGGAGCCGGAGTCATGTTTGTGTCGAGAGCGATGTCGCCGATGGCGTCGCCCCGATCGACCAGAGCCGCGCGACAACTCACTTTCTGCGTCCGACTGTTGCCGCCGGGACCGGTGACGGTGCCTGGACACATTAAGAGCTACTATATTAAATAGTTCTCTAATGTAAAATGTAAATACCACCTAGACATATCCGCAATAAACAATAATAACAATATAATTAAGCAAATTTGAACAGAAAGGTTGAGGTGAACACAAGATGGAGTGACGGTCTGGGAAGACATGCAGGAAGTCGATGGAATCAGAGAGAGGCCTTTGTTCAGTAGTGGACCTGTCATCATCATCATCATCATCATTCCCTCCCTCATCAAGGCCTCCCCCAAGTAATGCCACAAAGCACGGTCCTGAGCCACCTGCATCCATCGACTTCCTGCATGTCTTACCAGGTCGTCACTCCGTCTAGTGGGGGGTCACCCTACACTACGCCTACCGGTACGAGGCTGCCACTCGAGAACCTTTCTTCCCCATCGGTTATCGGTTCTTCGAGCTTCGAGTTTCGAAAGTGGACCTGTAAAGGAATGTAATGATGCTGATTTCATGTTAGTAGCACCAGATGTTGAATTAATAAAGGGCAGATTGAGCAATAACTTGTTGGGCTGATAGATCAATGGACTATATCCGCCTTAGCAGTTATAAAAATTAACAGGAACCTCGTCATATGTATTAGTCGACTGCCTCCGTTAGTCTTGTGGTCGCAAACGCGTTTGCTGATAATGAGGTTCAGAGTTCGAATCCCGGGTCGGGCTCAAATCACTTATTGTGTTTTTGTCAGGAAATTCTCAGTAGCTGCCGGGAGTTAGGACGTTGTTGGTGTTTCACCCTCGTGCCTTGGAAAGAACGTAAAGAAAGTTGGTCTTGCACCTGATCTCTCTCCGGTTGTGTCGAAGTACCGTCCCATCGGACTGTAAGAGTGAATAAATAGAGAGTGCACCTGTGCTTGCGCATACACTTAGGCACCATAGTACGTAGTACTATTATTTATTCTATGACCATAATCCATAATCTTGTCTTGCGCAGAGGGCGGTCTCTAGGACAATATTACTATGTACGATGTGGTTATAGGTTCTGATGGTTGGTTTTAAACAGGTAGAGTAGATTAAGACTTTAAATAATTGAAATTAAATTGAATTAATTTATTTATTTGTAGATAAAGTTTGACAAACGCTTTTTTTTAAACTACTACCGTTTCGTGAGGTAGAATCAGGCAAATGTGTTTTACAAGTGTAGGTACTATTGGAGATGTAACTCATTTCATTATTTTTTCCTGCTCGTGTTTTTTACCCGATACAATCGTCTTACGAACCGCATAAATCCATCAACCAATAACTTCCGGAGGCACCGAACGTGACCAATTTAAAAATAAATAAGTTTTATCTTATTAACTACGGAACAAACGCAACATCAAAGGTTCATAAAGTTTCTGTAAAAAATTTCTAGATAAAATATGTACAAATACTATTGTTACTTATTTTTAACGTCTTTGTTGTCTGCTAGATTTGATGCACACAGCAACGCGAGCAATCAATTTTGTCGGCAACGATACAGTAATTATTACCAGTTACGTAGCATTGGAAGCTGCCGCCGGTGGTCGCTAGAGCTAAAACTGTCGCCTCTCAGACTCCTTGTTATTTTTGAGGTACTTTAAAAAATATAAAATCGTAAGAAGTCTTGTGCAACAGTCCTTATATATTATTTAAAAGAGGAACAAAATAATCAAACATATTTTGTGTGTGTGCAAAATGTACAGTTCCAGAGCTTCTAATATGATCATGATTAAACTGTTATGGCCCGGCTACACGCTCCGTCTTGCCTGCGCAAACCTCAAAGTGTTTTGTGAGCTCGTCACGTCATGACGTGGTCAGAAGAGATTTTTTTAAACGGATCCTTATATTATTGCATATATATATATATATATTGCAAATATTGTGCAATTCCTACAATATTACATACATACGTATTTAATTGATAACCTCCTTTATTTTTGCAAAACAATATTACAAGTGTCACAAGTTGTTAATCCAACATATTTATTACACATCATTAAAAAGTTTTTCAATTAATAAATGATAAGCTTTATTTTTATTGTGCCTATCGTAATATTTCTTACTCTTAATTTCCACAACGCCGACATCGATTTGTGCAATACTATGAAGTTGGTTAAAAATCCCTAGAATAATTGCGTACAGATTTTTTTTAATTTAAGATTTTGTAACATGACATGTGTCGTCAAAAACAATTTAGACGGACTGAAGCGCGGCTTGAATAACCGGCCACACGCTCAAGTAAGCTCGCAGGCGAAACCGTGCAAACCAAGCCCGCGCAATCCAATTTTCAGCACGACAACGACCGCTTGCGCGAGCTACCGTCTTGCCGTCCACACGCACGTGCTTACCTGTGCAAACTGGTTTGTGCAGGCATTCTCACAGGCAATACGGAGCGTGTAGCCGGGCCATTAGACATGAAGTACTAATATATAAGTGATTGTTACACCTAGATTCTGTAATATGAATAGTTATTACCTATTTATGAACAAGAGTAAATACATATTGGGGAATAAATTAATAAATATTTTACGATAAGGCGGGATCTAACTCATTTCTTGCGACACCATTTTTGCTACGCCACTGATTAAGATAAAGCGTAACAGTAATTGCAAAGTAAGCTCGTATATCTCGTTTATATGCTTCTGCCACTGCTGGTCGCGCTGCCGTAATCACTTCACGAAAAAGTATTTCGGCAACTGTGGCATCATCGAAGGTGGTATATGTATATACATGCTGCTTTAATAACTTAACTTGCTTAAAGTTTACGCAATGACGGACGTCTAAATAGTCAACGATGTTTCACTCATAATATGACTTTATTCGTCGCTATATTTTAGTCGTCGCTCCTTTTGCATTATACTATGCAGTTTGCTGCGACTGACTGCCTCGTTGGTCTAGTGTTTGTAGTAGTGCGACTGCTGATCATGAGGTCCTGGGTTCGAATCCCGGGTCGGGCCAAAAAATTAATTATTGAGTTTTTCTGTCAAGTAATTCTCAGTAGCTGCCCGGAGTCAGGAAGTTGGCGGTGTCTCACCACCGTGCCTCAGAAAGCACGTAAAGCTGTTGGTCCTGCGCCTGATCTCTCTCCGGTCGTGTCGGTTTACTGTCCCATTGGATTACGAGAGTGAGGGAATAGAGAGTGCACTTGTGCTTGCGCATACACTTGGGTACTATAATCCTGTCCTGCGCTGTTGGCTAGCTTCCGTTAAGGCAGGCCACCGTTGCCGAAATTCGGTCTGGAGGACATTATTATTATTATGCAGTGCGCATGTGTACTTTGAGGATTTGACGGCAACCTAGTATTATAGTATTATAATAATAACCTATGGCGACGACTGAGCGAAAGAGCAGTGTGTAAACAATAAACATTCGTCAAATAACACTCGTTCTCGCGCAGCCCAGTGTCACAGTTTAGACTTCCGCCCGAAAACCGCCAAATCGGAGAATGTACTCTAGCGGCAGGCACAGGACAGGACTGGCCCACTTACCTGCTCACTAGCGCGAGAATGAGTATAAGCATGTTAATGGGAGATTACTAACTTGCGATTTGATCTGGAATCATTGGAGCTCTGCGAGTCGACGGATGCGGAGCGGTGACGCGGCGCGGGCGGCGGCCGCGTGGCGGTGGGCGAGGCGGAGTACAGGCCGCGCCGCGCCGGCGCTGAGCGCGTCGAGCGCGGGGAACCGCCCGCCTCGCAGCCCGGCACCTCGCCGCTTAGGCTGGTTCACATTGCTGGCTTTATTCAATAGCTCGGTGATTTAGAATCCGTCTGGGTGGGTGCGTGGTAGGTAAACAGTACTACTGTTTACCATTCACCTTTCGTCCACTCTTTTGCTTTGGTTTGAAGAATCAGAGAAAAATTATAAATTTTGAATGATGTTAGGTTTTCCATCTATGGCCCTGAGTGTTATCAATTTATTTCAGACGAAATTTACTATTATCTAGCAAAATATCTATTAAATAACGATAAATTGAAAAAACTAAAGAAACATATATTTTTCATGTTTTAATGATGAGTAGGAATTTGCTTTTAAATACAAATTTTGCAGTCACAAAATACTAGCGTAAAATAGCAACGTCTTGCTGCTGTGATTGGTGGGATTTTTGGATATGATTCTTTCTTTTAAGTGGGTGGACTTTCCATAATCGCCACACATTTTATACGTGACAGAGCCATGCTGCAGTTATATTAGTATACTTAGTTGTAGCACGAATGGGTCGGCTCGACCGGGGAAGGACCACGCTCTCACAGATTACCAGAGTAAAATATAAGCTTAATGCTGCTGTGTTTTGTATGGTGAATTAGAGAACCAGATACCCTTTTTACTGGAAACGAGGCATTCCATCTTAGTCTAAGACAACGGCATCTTCATTCTGATTTGTAATCGAGGATAGATGCAGTTGTCTAATGACCGCAGCAACCACTTACCATCAGGTGGACTGTGTGCTCGTTTGTCACCCTATCCTATAAAAAAACATGGCAGGCAAATTGAAATCATCAGATGCTAATTTCGACTCATCGACCACGTCCATGGCTACAAATTATGTGCTGCAATATATTCTATCCCCAAAGACCGTGATCTTGGCGTTTTCAACATCCGCCACGCTGTTTACGACTTTGTCTTGGCTTCAACCTAAGCTTTTTTTGTCTTTGTTTTACAAGTCACGATTATCTTAAAGTAGTATTACAAAAGAGACGAATAATAATTAATGTAAATACTTCTTGTTTAAATTTAAAAAAAAAATGATGAAAACATTAAAGCATTACTTACGAGTTAGGCCGGTTAACTGAGGTAGGTTGTTTAACTTCAGGAGGACAGTCTTTTATTCTCAAGTCTTCTAACTTTGGCACTACACAAATAATAATATTGAGCTTGTTAAAATTAATTGGTAACATAGAGACAACTTTTGTCACAGTTATAATAACATAATGAATTCATATTTACCATCCAGTAATGAGGAATAAGACGAAGGGGGTCGCGATATACGCCTCGATGGAGTCCGTGTAAACGTGGGCGGCGGTCGGGGCCTCGCTCCTTTGCCACTGATAAGCAAGGTTAAACATTATTTATTAAGACAATTTTTACGACCCAATGAATTAACAATTTTCGTTACCTCAGTTGTTGTTTATTAGAAAAATAAATATCATTTGAAAATGGAAAGACTTTCAACGTAGTAGTGCTACGCTGCGACTATATTATGGTCGCAGCACGCTTAGATCGATCATAAATAAAAGCGTAAAATAGTGACTTAAAGTTGTCGTATTTCGTATGGTGAGTGTAGAAAACCAGAGATCCTCTTTACTGGTAACGCATTATGTCTAAGTAATCAAGGGTGACAACGCATCTTCATTTTGATTCTTAATCTAGTATAGACGGACTTTGTGGACAGGTGGACTTTGTTCTCATATCCCTTATCCTATGAAAAATCTTAATGTCTACACTTCAAGATCCTTTTCACGGTAGCAAATTTTTTTCCGTACTTTATTCTTATAACAATTTCAATTAAAGGCATTTTACCTTAGTGACACCTTTGCTATAAAAATTTCTCAGGCGCTATTGCATGTGTAGGCACCTAATTGATTAGCTTCATTGGATTATTTCAAAAGAAATTATTATTTAATCTAACCTCCACATAGGAATTAATAAATAAATTCTTACTTTGTACTTCAAACGGGTACAATAAATCACGTTTAATGACTATCATGGGTAGCGTGGCAATGATAAATCAAGATCTTTAATGAATCACATTGCAGGGTTGGGAACAACCAACGTAGCGTATTACTTTGGTAATATATTGAAGGACATAAATCAGAGCTTAGTTGTGGTAAGCCAGGCGCTAGTAAGATGTAATGCAATAAGGGATCGATACGTATAAAGGGCACCATGACGTCGCATGAAAGGAGATTACTATAAATCAAATTTAAACAATTGCACTCTTAATAATTAAATGTAAATATCGCACATTTATATTTTTTCTTCAGAAAATTTTATCATCATAATATAATCAGGAAAGGAATCGAAATGTGGCGTTTTCTTACACATTCGCAATAAATGAGTTGTGTCTCGCCAGCAACACAAAATCAGGAATGTGCATTTATAAAAATCCAAAATTAGGGCCTTTTTGGGTGCTAATTAGGTGCCAAGTTTAAAAATTAGGTGCACTTTTCACCGCAACGAACTGTTTAGATCTGCGTTGCCGGCAAAACGTATCGCTAGCAACGTAGTGACGATAATAGATATACGATAAATATTAATAGCAAGGAACTAAATGCTAATTAAGTGCTGCAAGTATAGGCAATGACAAGGCGTACTTTTTGCATTCTCATATGTCAAAGAACAACCAAATTTCTTCAACTAATACCTACCATAAACAAAGCAAATTACTGTCATATTTCTGTTGGACTTGATTGCATGCTCCACATTTGCAACAATCGTTCGACTAATACTTTATAATACAAAAATCGAGTAACTCCATTCGCATAGAAAAGTATATACAAAACTGTTACACCTTACACATTAAATATACCTTGCTCCGTCTATTATTTATGTCTGAGATGAGATCCATGTCTCCACTTGAAATTTACATTACATAGGGTTCTGAGATAGACCCTCATAATATTTTGAACACAAGTGCTCTTACCCGCGTCTCTTAAGAGCTATAAAGATCTCAAGCAGTAAATTCTAATATTTTAATACAATATGTTAAATAATAAAATAGGACTCGAATTAATTTTAAATATATTCTTGATAACTAGGTTTACGCTGTTTACTAAAATCCTTTACATTAACTAAAATTAGGTTAAAGGAAACACCAAAATATTTATACCCAATATTAAATTGATACACAGAAATTTTAAATCTACTTCACGACACTTCTGTATAAAAATTAGTTTAAATTCTATAATAAATATTCTTTAAATACGGTAAATGCCGAGTATGAAAACGCCATCAGATTTTACTAGATCTAACACACCAGATTAGTGGAGGGGAGTGGCCGTCTGACGGTGAGATTAACACGATTTTGCGTGTTTTATTTTCGCGTTGCAAACGTATTATGACTACAACTCGAATGGTTCTGCTGGACCAGATAATATAAACCCTCGCTCCGTTGTGATCCCCATTCTCATATCTTCTTCTTTCTGATCGTCTTGAGTCACTGGCATATACCACGGGGAGTGCTCAAAGGAGTTGTTCGGGCTTATTCCGGACGCTCATTTTCACCATCGCAGATCGCGGCAAAACTCGCGATACCATCCATAACATCTGGATGATTTGCGGTGCATCACTGTGTGATTTAGAAGAAGTTTTCTTCCTTGCACAATTTTTTTGTGGATTCGACTACCACTAGCGATTTTTGAGACGATACGAGACTTTACATATATGTATTTATGTATATGCTGTTTTTATGTTGATTTATATACAGAATGGGTCCCACATATATGCAATAAATGAAACCAAATTCTTGTTATCGCCTTTGCTGACGATATATAAAAAATGAACGTAATCGGTCCAGTAATTAGGTCAAAAAGTAGGGTTTTAATTTTAAGCAAATTTGAACACTCTATAGAATTGGGTCACTAAGTCAATGATTCAATGAACTTGAATCCTTGAACATTAAAAAGCGACGTTGCCACGCAGTGCAAACTATTGGTATTGCGACATATCGACAGCGGTGTCTTTTGTCGGCGTGCCACCCGCGTACAACGTTGTCACTCTTCCAAGGGGTCAAGGTACGTTGTCAAAACAGAGTGTTCACTTTTACTGAATTTATTTTAATATTTATTTTGTTTGAAAATTTCACTTTTTTATTTTACGGGTTTTAATTTAATATTTAATTTTTCTACACTTCTACGGACTAGCGATATTACTTGTGGTTTCATTTATTGCGTATATATGTTGAACCTTTCTATATATAAATATATCAACATAAAAACAGCATTGTGCTGGTATTTTTCGTACGAGGAATTAATGATAACATTTTGATTCGTAATCGAGGCGACAACAGTCTATAGGACTGTGTTCTTTGGTATTCTTTACACGTTCTCTGTCTGAATATAAACCCAATACTTAGTTAAATACAACCGAAATGTTCATATGTGTATGATTCATATTCATAACTATGATGATAACAAAATTTATTGAATATTTACCTATTGCGTAATCTGGAGCCTAACGAAAACATGTCTGCTGAGGCCGGTGAGGTTTGTTGCAGTCGAAAGAAAGTGTGGTGGTCTGAGCAGCAGCGCCATAGATGACGACATGCGGCACGCGTTGGAGACTCGAAACCGTAAGTCAAAGTCTCATTCTGAACGTCAAAATACGATAGGAAAGTATATTAGTAAATTTGTATAATAAATAAATCCAAAATTATATTAAATGTGTAAATATATAAAAAATCCCTATAAAATATTATGTACTATACCTAGACCTCTTAATTCAAAAGCTACGATACTAATTGCAGCGTTGGTCAATACAGCCTGAATCGTGGTAGCTCAAAGATAAGGGTTCGACTAACATTTTCATAATACGCGAGCAACCCAAGCTCGATCACCAATGAAACTGTTATTGCAATTTTATGTGTATGTGTACTCTGGCGAAGGGAACTAAGAAAGGAAACCTGCATGGCTAAGAAATTTTAAAAATAAATATTCTAAAAACATGTGAAATCTATTGCGCGGTAGATTCTTCCATACGCAAAAACCTACCGGAGTTCACTTTACTTTTGCGAATATACTTAACAAATTTCGCTGATAATCGACTAACGTAAAACATGTGAAAAATTGAATGTATAAAAGCGAAAAATTGTTTAAAATATTTCTATTATTTAAATTTATATGTGAAACAGTTCAAGAATATTTGTAGTCGAAATACGCAGATAAAGTCGAGAAGCGGCGTCGACAGCAGGCGCGGCGCTGCGAGGCGTCTTATCAGAGCGCTTCCACCGCACAGTAAATACTCCGCTCAGTTCTACGGGACTTATCTGTAATTGCCTGCTTGCGAATGTCTTTCAAGGAAACGGCATGAGGTGGTCTCTATCTTACAGCACTATTCAAAACTCCGACAATCGCTCTCTGCCATCTGGACACAGAACCGGGTCAAGTCGTTCGTTCTATTGTGTTTATTTTTTACGATTAAAGTTCAAAAGGAATATAAAGCTGTGTTCGCATAAAAATAATATATTTCAAGAAGAATAGTCGCAGCTTTGTCAAACTATGTGTATATTTCCTGCTGTATATTTATTTTTGAGCTCGAAGAATTATATTTAATACCGTAAAATGTGATAACTTTGCCTACCAAGTATTCGCGGGCAAAATTTCAGTTGTAGTGATTGTGAATTGTACTTCATAGCGAAAACGCAGGTTAGTTTTTTTATTATATGTTATGAAATATCAACTGTAGAGTATTTAATCATAGTTTTAGTACTAAATAGTTTATAAATCGAAACTTGTGATGGTGGGAAAAGTTACTCAATAATGTTCAAACTCAAATGGATCAACATTGCCCGCTATCAAAAAATACTAAGGGTTGTCACATGTTTTATATTTTATATTGATTTTTTCGTTTATAAATTATTTGTTCGTTTTACCTATTTTTTAACTTATAAAACATTAAAGTCGTTGAAAATTTTTTGATTACTTTCATATCAGATGTACTGTTATAAATTTGTTTTCATATCAGATGTACTGATCTAAATTTCGAGTGATGTTATAGTTTAGAAGTACTTATGAGCGGCTTTCTTCACGTGTATTTTATCATGATTGTTCGACTAGTCTTGAACTGGACCAAAGTCCTTAATCATGAGTTCGCGATACCGCACATGACTAAAATCCCGTCAAGTTATATAGTAATTCGCCAACCCCCATAAAATATACGTGAGTAAAGCCCCGTGCTTCTAAATATGTACCCATCTATAAATTTGGAACCTTAAAATATGTACATGTATGTATTTTATTTGGTTGTAGCGCGAATGGGTCTGCTCGACCGGGGAAAGATCGCGCTCTCACAGATTACCAGCGCAAAATGGCAGTTTAATAATGCTGTGTTTCGTATAGTGAATGTAGACATCCGGAGACCCTTTTTTTACTGAAAACGAGGCATTCCATCTTAGTCTTCAGGAGCGACAACGCATCTGCGTTTTGGTTCTTAATCGAGCATAAATATAGATATCTATGGACCACATCATCTATTTACCATCAGGTGGACTCTATGCTCGTTTATCACCCTTATTCTATAAAAAATGTATTAATAATCAGTTCCGACCCTACTTTAATTTCTGAAATTTAGTAAGATGTTTGACATTTACTCACTGTGACAACCCTTACAGTTTTAAATCGTTCGATGCGGCTTGTATAGAAAAGAGCGAAAATAGCTAGTTAACATTGCCCACTCATTTTTCTGTAAAAATTTTAACACGAGGTACTAATAAAGTTTTAAAACCAACACCAAGATTTCTCACATCTAGGTGGTCATGCTTATTCCAAGTCTATTACGAACTGTATTTGCATAAAAAATAAACGTGGGCAATATTGGCAAAAAGTTCAGATAATTTTTCCCGTCGTCAAAATCGATCAAATGTTAGTTTAAATTTTAACTTCCAACAAATTTAACAAAACAAATACGTGCATACGATCATAAAGTTATAGCAGATAATGAAATATTCTAATGTCCTTATAAAAAAAAGAAGGCAAAGTTGGCATGTTTCACGGTACATGGATTTTTTTCTCATCACTAGGAAAATGTATAAAATACAAAATCGTAGATTGTAATTAATAAAAAAGACCACAAACTTTTGCTGATTCTTAAAAATTATAAATCCTTAATTAGGTAGTATAAAAATTTAATATAGCTTAGGAGTGGCCTGTGCCCAGCAGTGGGACGTATAATAGGCTGTAACTTTAACTAACTTATAGCTTAAAATATTACGTTTTTGTCCGCTACGCGAAGCATGAAATATCTTCCCCTGTAATACAATTTGGAAACACGCGGCCAGTAGTAGTTGGCGACCGTATGCTTCCCGCGTAGGAGCAACAGGCCGCTTGGCGCCAGTCCCAAAAAGTACTCAACGCTGTCCTCACCCTGCATTATAGGAATAACATCTGTTAGAGCAACGTTAAAACGACGTTTAATTTATTTATAACTATCATGTTACTAACCAAGACTGGATGTAAATCAACGCCATACATGTCCAACCATTTCACTTTATCTAAATAACTTAGTTCAGCTTGCGCAGGAGAGATGCCTCTGAAACAAAACAATATGATTTAAAATCTTGTACGTACGTATCTAATTACATTTCCTTTTTATAACGAACTTTAGTTCAAAGTATTTACAGTGTTGTGTGAATCAAAAATTGATACAGTAGAGATCCAATAAAGGCCACTACGGTGTATTGGAATTTGTAGGGGACGTCTATGTTCACCATTGAACCCGTGGTAGGCTGTGGTGATGAATTTCTCATTCATTTTATATTCTACATCATTTATATCATTATATATTCAGATCGTTTACACGCAAAGGGTATTATTCGTTCATCCTACTACAATAATGCTCCAACAATACAAATGCAAACAACGTAAATGGTGTAGTCAATGAAGTAATGACGTTTATCACACAATTGAACATAACAATGAACAATCAGTGGCGGCAAACTAGAGCGGTGCTGCATTTGCGAGTAAATAGGTAGGTACGCGTAATTTGCATGTAATTGCGTCTTTGTGACGCTCTGCGACCGGGCTCTGCATCTTTGCATACTGAAAAATTCATTCAATTAAACGAGGAAGGTGGCAACGTTTAGTTTTCAAAACGACTGGTGGCTTTTAAAGCTAGATCTTAAATTGTAGCTCGATTTCTTCACTCCTTTATTCTTTAGAAAGATATAATTTATTATTATTTCTACATACATAATAAACATATACATAAACACTTACGCCTGTCACCCAGAGGGGTAGGCAGAGACTACAGAGTTCCATTTGGCACGATTCTGACACACCTCTCTCGCCTCCTTCACATTCATATACCTACTGCTACCTAATTAAAATGTAAGACAGTTTACAAGCGCAATACTCACGTCAGTGTTCGGTGAATTTCCACAGCACGTGATTCCAGTTCCGGTGTTTGATGTGACAGCAGTCGGAATTCTGATACATAGCCCGGGCCATGTCTCCTTGGGTCATAATCTCCCAACTCCGCTATGTAAAAATATTAATTTTCAAGCATTAACACAACAATAAACCTGCTCCGTCAATGATACATCTATACATAGGTAGCTTTTTCTTTACCCAGCTGTAGCAGTAGCCCACTGCTGATCATAGGCTTTTTCACAGTAGGAAGAACTATTTTTAGCCGTACCCTTGATAGGTAGAATGAAGAGCGTTGTTGTAGAAGTCTCGCACTATTGACATTGCTCCTCATATTTGTCCGAGTATTTTACACCTATTACATACGAGATGGTTAAACCCTCATCTACCGAAAAACTACTGGTTAGTGGGCTCTCACACCACCAGCACATGGCATACAGATAAATATACGATTGGTTTGCGTTGTCATCGCTCTTACCCGTAAATATTAGCTACCTTTGCTGGCGAATTGTTAGTCACACAACAAGATGTGTCGCAACTTTGAGGCTTCTGTTCTTGGCCAGTCATCGCCGTAATGAAATACACCACCCCATATCGTCCCGTGAACGTCGTAAGAGGTATATATATATATAATATATATAAAAAAAATATATATATATATATATATAAATAAATAATATATATATGTATATATATATAATATGATATTATACTTATCTCCTTATGGTGATCCACTGAACTGTGCCTTGTGTCAGTCCATAAAAAAGCAAACCTAACTTCATTTTTACAAGTAAAATACTAAACGACTTAGTTCTTATCCGACTTCAAATTAGTAGAAGGACGTTCACAATTCTTCTGTAAGTTTTTCCTGTATATATATATATGTGCCGCGACTTTTTCACCAATTGAAACCCGATTTTCTGGAGAAGAAATTCCACACCTAAGGGTGGCAGAATAGGGGATGAAAGTTTTAATGTAACAATTGAGGCAACATTGACATTGTGATATTCTTTAATCTACTCAAGAAGGTAACAAAATAGTTTTTTTCAAAAAGTAAAGACCGCTTCCAATAACTTTAAAAAAAGATAATAGTTATTAAAGAACTAAAAAGAAGAAAATTATTATTTTATTCTTTTTATTCCTTTGAATAATTTTTAATTATTTTTGGTTCTATTGGTTATTTTTTCGGTCAAAAATAGCGCTGATAAATATTGGGACAGATTATTTAATTGACAATAAAAAAAACGACAAAGAAAGACTTTGGTAATCAAAATAATAGGTGTGAAGTATACGTACATACATATATATATTCTCTTCGAATATCCCTCGCACGAAAAAGAAAGAATTACTTTACGCTGGCTGAAGGAGACAGTTTATTAACCTCAAAAGCTTCAGTGTGAAACATATTATAAGACTTCCAAAAAAAAAAACATTAAGTTACTACTTGTTGAAAGTAACACTGTCATTATTTCTTAAATTTACTCGAACACTAGACATTGAATAAAACTATATATACGGATTATATCGTGTTTAATTTACTTATTAAAATCACGGTCACGGGGGGACTCAGTCCCTCCCCCCGTGACCGTGGGTCCTGTAAAGTACCCGCAACGTGGGGAATTAAAAATAAGTTAAATAAGTAAATTAAACCCGATAAAATCCGTATACATATATAGTTTTATTCAGAAACATTGTCGTAAAAAATGCGTTAATGAAATCTCCCTATACAGAATAAAAAAGAAATCTTTACGTGCACGTTTATTTTTGTTACAAACAAGTGTTGGGACGCGAGAAGCAGACAAAAATATCTCATACTAGTGCAACAAATGTATAATGTTACGTTTTAACGCGTAATATTATGAGAAAGGCTAAGTATAAGCTTTACAACGAACCTCAATTACTTAAAGAAAGCTCACGATGATTCATGTATCAGACAGAATTATCGTGTAAGCAAGAGTAATGTTGATTTATTATGATAATTTCGAAACGTTAATATTAAATGTGTAAATTAATAGCAGACATTAAAGATTTAAGATGTGGTCGTCGCTTTGTGGAAGTTTATGGGTAAAAGGGTCAATAAAGTTTAATAACGAAGCATTAAGACAAAGTAATAACAGCTTCAGTAAATTTTAGAACAAGCACTTTATTTAATGAAATACATTTACCTAAATTTTAGGTAATTGCTACAAAATGATACGAGTATATGACCGTGTGGTAGTGGTAAAAGGGTATCCATCATTACATCGTCCCGTGGGTGTCGTTAACGGTGACTATAGACAATCATCAGCTTGCGGCAGTCCACTGCTAGACTTAGGCCTCTCCCACGCGCCAATTAGCCGATCTTCGGCTTCACGCATCCAGTTGCTGCCAGCCGCCTTCCGCAGATCGTCGCTCCATCTAACCAGGGGGCGTCCGACACTACGTTTACCCACACGCGGTCTCCACTATATAACACGCCTACTACAACGCTTATCGCTTCTGCGACCAATGTTACCAGCCCATTGCCACTTCAGCCTGCAAATACGGAAGGCTACGTCGGTGATCTTAGTTCTCCGGCGGATTTCTTTCTTACGAATCTTATCCACTAGAGAAACTCCGAGCATAGCTCTTTTCATCGCCCGCTGGGTTACTTTGAGTTTGTGGAGTAGTCGTACCGCTAGTGTCCACGTTTCGGCACCATATTTGAGTACTGGCAGGACGCACTGGTCGAAGACTTTTGTCTACAAGCTTTGCGGTATGGGCGACAAGAAGACCTGACGAAGCTTCCTGAACGCTGCCCAGTCTAACTGAATCCGCCTATCGGCTTCTTTTTTTATGAAGTTGTTTTTGTCTATCTGCATCATCTGGCCAAGATAGATATACTCCTGAACAACTTCAAGAAACTCACCGTCAACGATAATCGATCTGGTGTGACATAACTGTTAAACATGACTTTCGTCTTATTTAAATTGATACGCAGACCGACACGTTGGGAGGATTTATTTAGGCTGTTCAGCATGTCTTGTAGTTCCTGCAGTGATTTTGCCATGACGACGATATCATCGGCAAAGCGTAGGTGTGAGATGTGTTAGCCGTTTATATTGATGCCGCGTCCATTCCAGTTTAGCGTCTTAAAAACATCTTCCAGTGCATTTGTGAACATTTTCGGGGTTATTGTCCTCCTGTCTCACTCCACGATGCAACTGGATAGGATAGACAATGCCAGAGAGATATTATGACCTTCTACATATGGCAGATGTAAATACACAGCGTACAGCAGTGTTAATGGTGCAAGAAGTCTGGTAATGCGCTCGACTATACGAAAGGCTAGAAAGATCTCATGGCGTCTGGTAAATGGTGCGTATATGTAAAACAAACTGGCGACGATGACGTCCGGCACTGTGAATTCTCATCTTGAGAGGATTATGGAGAGCGTGATAATTTCAGTAAATCCGTGTAATTTTAACGTGCTGCGCGAGTGCGTCGGCAAACTCGCACGGATTCCCTTGCGTTAAATGGTAAAAAATCATAAAAATATTTTGGATTGTGATTGTCGAGATCTGATGATCATTATGTTGATAACGTGGCGTTTCATCTTTATGAAGGAGTGAGAACGCATCTGTATTTCGATATTTTATCAAAGATAGGATGTAGGTGTTTGTGAGCCACAAGATCCACTTACCTACCTAGGCTGCACTAAAAGTATCGGGAATGGAATATTTCCACTGTTCCTGTCATATTAAAATCTTTTTAATTGAAAACTCCTTGGTTTTAAAAATCGAATACCATTTATTTATTTAAAAAAAGATTCTCGGTCTTGTCACAAGGTTTTGTCAAACTTGCTTAGTCGTTGAGAAAATGGAATTGACTCGAGAAAATTCAAGAGCGATGATTTATTATGATTTTCGAAGTGGTTTAACACAAAAACAGTGTGTTGACCGGATGATTTCTGCATTTGGTGATGAAGCCCCATCCAAAACCACAATTTATCGCTGCTACATATTTCAACGTGGACGTGTCAAGCTCAGTGATGATCTCCGTCAAGGTCGTCCAAAAACTGCAGTCACCCAAGAAAACGTTGATGCTGTGCGTAAGCTGATTGAGGAAGATCGACATGTGACATACCGCAAAATTCAGGCAACTTTAGATATTGGCATGAGTCAAATACAAATAATCTTGCATGAACAATTAGGTGTAAAAAAGTTGTTTTCCCGATGGATACCGCATTTACTCTGTGAAGAGCAAAAAGCGGCTCGCGTTACTTGGTACGTCATAACTCTGATTCACGCAGGATCCTCAAATGCTGTATACAACATCTTATCAGGTGACGAATCCTGGATTTACGCGTACGAACCCGAAACAAAAAACTAGTCACGAGTTTGGGTGTTCGAAAATGAGTTAAAGCCAACAAAAATTGTTCGTTCACGGAGTGTTGCAAAAAAAATGGTGGCCACGTTTGTCTCCAAAACCGGCCATGTTACGACTATTCCTCTTGAGAGACAAAGAACGGTTAATGCAGAATGGTATGCTAGCATTTGTTTGCCACAGGTCGTTTCTGAACTCCGTAAAGAGAACTGCAACCGCCGCATCATCCTCCATCACGACAATGCGAGTTCTCACACCGCACACAGAACAAAAGAGTTTTTAGAGCAAGAAAACATGGAATTATTAGAGCATCCGCCGTACATCCCCGACCTAAGCCCTAATAATTTCTATACTTTCCCTAAAATAAAGAATAAGTTGCGTGGACAAAGATTTTCATCACCTGAAGAAGCTGTGGACGCCTACAAAACAGCTATTTTGGAGACCCCAACTTCCGAATGGAATGGTTGCTTCAATGATTGGTTCCGTCGTATGGAAAAATGTGTCAAATTTCGCGGAGAATACTTCGAAAAGCAATAAATACATTTTTAAATAGTAATGTTGTGTCACTTCCTTGATTACCGAAAATTTCACTCGTACTAGGCGAACTGTGTGCTCATTTGTCGCCTTTCTATTTACAAAATAACCTTCCTATGTTAGGATAGTATTTTGGCTAAGCGTACAACACCGTGCATGTATACATTAAATTATTTATGTATGTATACTTAGCTTACGTTTCTGCGTCGTTTTTTTATACCTACGTGTGTAAATTCTGTTACATGATAAATTAACAAATCAGTGTTAAACAAATCAGTGTTAACAAAAAAAAGTTCATGTGATGGTAAGTGGATGCTGTGGCCCATGCTGTGTACCAAATGCAGATGCGTTGTCACCCATGAGGATTAATATGGAACCTCGTATTTCCAGTAAAAAGGGTCAACGGCTCTCTACACTAACCATACGAAAGTCGGTAATATTGATCTGCTATTTTACGTTGGAATTCTGTGAGAGCGTGGTCCTGCCCCGGTAGAGCCGACCCATTGTCCCACAACTATAATATAGTTGCGGCGTGTCTCTACCACGTAAATATGTACTTTCACTTTTATTTCATATCATAGCACTTACTATCCATATTAATTAGCATTAGTTACTAAAAATGTTACGAAAGCATCTTACAGTGAGTAAAGAAATAACAATGAAAAACTTAATCGCCTGAGTCTTGTAAAGATATATAACTACTCAATGAACAAATATAACGTGAAATATGGGATGAAATATTGCCTCTATATTTATAGTGAGCTTAGAAAAACTGGTAAAATGAACGAAGACAGACAGTCATTTCCTGTCGTATATCTTTTTAAGCTCGGAAATCGCAACATCTGGTACGCTCCACTGCGGAACTAAGTGGGAGTTAGCGTACAAAGGACAACAATTTTACAGTAAATCTCAATTTCCCATATGAATTGGTGAAATACAATAAAAGTGATACCATGATTTAGAATTATGTTGTTATTATTTTACTAATAAAGTTGGTTATTCAAAAATGACGCTTATTTATGAAGTTGCTACCATATTCGTAACCGAATAATTTAGTAATAAACATTTATACTGAGTTAAAATAACGAATTTAGTGTAACAAACATAAAAGCACTGAAATCGTTTTTGAGCATCCGAGATCAAGTAACTTGTACGGTAAAAATGTTTCATTCTGACATTTTACTAATATATGCTTTATTTTTGCTATATATTATGTAATACTTTATTATTTGTAATAAAGTAAATTGAATTGAGATAGCCTTATGGCCGGTTTTTCAATTGTTAGATAAAAGGTATCTGTCAAATAAACTAAAGCTAAATACAAAAATGAAACAATTGAACTATTTTGCTCGTTCAACTGTAATTATGTAATTTGCTTAAGTTGCATTTTATCCTACGCATAACTTTTATCTAAGAATTGAAAAATCTGCCCTTAACCTAATGAACTCAAGTGAACACTTTAACAATAACGTTCGTTAGTTTTATAATTACTATTGTATTTAATTTTAAATCCGTCTCCTAACTACTGCCTTTAGACACTTTCGACATTCTCCTCGCTCTAGTAATCCCATTTCTTTTTAGTTCCATTAAATGCTTATTTACCCATTGATCAGCGGTGAAGAAAAATATCGCAGGGAAACCTGTAATACTGGTATAGATATAAAATCCGCATCACGTATTGGGGCACGAATGACTATTCCTTGTCTCGTAAGCCTGTGCCCAACAGTGGGACTTATGTTACTTTACTTCTTACGTATACAACCAATACCTTACTATTACCACAAAATAATAAAAAATATAAAATTTCGAGGTATTGATATATAGCTAGCAGCTATGAAAACACAAATCAGTTTAGCACCATCATAGAATACAAATATATATAAACAAATAAATAAACACAAATATAATAGAGTCGCTAAGCGTACGGGCAATAAACCTATAAAGTAAACCATGTTAACTTTGGAAAAACGTCGTCAGCAAGTAAACACCTAGTTGATTAATTTAATTCACACCTGCAAACCTTAATTTGAATTTCTTTTGATATGAATTTCCTTTTACAATAAAAGCCAAAGTAACGAATTTTTCCTGAATAATTGGTTTTCTATTATCCTCTCTCCCAATATAACCTCTTCCATACACAGAATAAAAATTATTCGTGAATAATACTGCACGCAGGTTAACACACTACACGCAGGAAGTCGGTGGATGTACGTGGTTCAGGACCGTGTTTCGTGGCGTTCCCTGAAAGTGGGCTTATTTTCGGCAGTGCACTTTTGTATTCCTGTAATGATGATGCTGATAATAAAAACTGAGGACGGCGTGACACAAATTTTGAATGTTTTTCCTTTCGATTGCAATGCGCTTGTCTTTAATGCAAAGTGAATAGGTTTTTGTCTAGCTAAGTCCCACTACTCTCTATAATCTTCTACCATATAACCGCTTACCATCAGGTTAACTCCATCCATCCATTACAGCCTATAAAAAGACACTTCTAATAATAGGCGTCTTTTTTAGGCAGGGGGATTTTGCCATAATTGCCACGCTTGACAGGAGGTAGGTAGTAGAAATGGCGGCCGCATTTCCATAATAATCCATAAACACAGACATCTGTCACCCGGAGAGGTGGACGGAGATTACGGACTTCCATTTGGCACAATCCTGACAAACCTCTCTCGCCTCCTTTACATACATATAACTACGCATACACGCTCGTCGGTTAAGGGTACTCTTAATCTGGCCCATTTTTAATATATCGCCAATTTGGTCGATAAACTTCGTCTTAGGCGTCCCTTCCCGACCCTACCGTTCCCATCTGCAATATAACTTTTCTATATCACTGTTTCCGTTTTAATTCTTTGATGACCAAACCACCAAAGAATTTCTTTCTTAAACCTGAACACAGCATCATCTTGCAAACCACACTTTTCTCTTATTACACAATTTCTTACCCTATCATTGAGATTCAGCCCTAGCATACTCCTTAATGACCGCATTTCTTCGTTATTTTGAATTGCTATGAGGAAGATGCTGCTGCCTGTATCTGCTTCAGTTACGCTCTGTCGCCTCTCATGACACCTACTGGACGAAATGGGGTAGTTGGAATTCGAGATTAGGTACTTAAATAGTAACTCAAAATCAAGAACACTCGTTTATTCCCAAAACGCTTTGTTAGCGATTCGGTTGATTAATCCGAAGAGTGTAATTCGAACGTAACTTGTTGCAAAGTACAAGCCATTGTCCGCATTCGAGATACTGCGAAACAGAAAACCACTTCACGAACAGACCTTTAAAATAGATGATATCCAATAGTGACTAATAGGCCCCGTCGCTCCCTAAAACATGTTTTGAGGTATTTTTTGTAATTAAGCGTAGACTAAACGGATACAAATTACTTTTGTAAGAAATTGTATACAAAAAATAAAACGCTCCTTAAAGTGAAACGGACCTTCTACGTTTTATACAAAAATATTTTAGTTAAATTTACAGCAATACGAATGAATTGCACGTTTTCATAACAAGAATATTTTTCATATAAAGAAGGTAAAGCGACTCGATCATTTCAGATGCAAAATGGCGGAAAATCCCGAATAAATTTTATTACCCTCTCTTCTTATATACCCTTATTTGATAAACATACAAATAATAAAATATACTTTGTGAAAAATCTCAATGGTAAGAAAATTAAATGCTGAAAAAATTACGTTAAGCCGGTTGAAGGAGACACTTAATTAACCTCAAAGCTTCAGTATGAAACATATTACAAGGCTTACGGAAAAAAAAGCGTTTAATTTAGTACTTGAAAGGAACATTGTCGTAGAAAATTTATTAATGAGATCTCCCTAACCAAAATGAAAATAAAATATTTACCTGCACGTTCCTTTTTATCAACAAACAAGAGTTGGAATAACGTTTTCTTTTTTTTAATAAAAAGAAGGTAATGCGGCTGGATGATTTCAGGTGCAAAACGGCTGAAAACCCCAAATATATTGCCCTCCCTTTATAATATGCCCCATTTTTGGTAGAATTACACAAATAATATAATATTATCTGTTAAAATATCCCAATTGGTTAGAAAATATAAAGGGTGGTATTAAAGGGTGATCTTCCTATCCCAAATGCAACCCTCATTTTAGGGAACGAGGTTCTAGCAACAGACAAAAGACGGTATTTTTTATTATTTTTTACAAAATTAAGTAACAAGCGAACTAACAGTGAATCTGACGGTAAGCTGTTATTACAGCCCAATGGCACCTTAAACCAAATTTAAACAAAAATGGCTACAGGACATGTTGTCCACTGAGGACTTTTTTTATAGAATAAGGGTGACAAACGAGCGCCTAGTCCATCTGATGGTAAGTGGATGCTGTGGCCTATAGACATACACATTTAGCCTCGATTAAAAATCAAATGCAGATGCGGTGTCATCCCTGAGGACTAAGATGGAATGCCTCGTTTCCAGGAAAAAGGATCTCCGGTTCTCTATACTCACCATACGAAACACAGCACCATTAAGCTGCTATTTCACGCTGATATTCTGTAAGAGCGTGGTCCTGGCCCGGTTGAGCCGACCCATTCGTGCTACAACCATAATATAACTGCAGGGTGGCTCTAAAGTAAAGACCACATATAAAATTGAATGGCTCACAGCCCGTAATTTTAGCGGATCTCTATGATATTCCCTTCATGCCGGCTGTACACGCTAGTCGAGACACTACGAGACAGGCCGAGTACGAGTGTGTACATGGTGCTCTCGTCTCGTTGCGTCGCGTCTCGTGGCCCTCTTGCGCTCTCGGAAGCGTGTCGGTTTTTTTCGCTCGAGTCAAAGGGTCTCGTGAGTCTTGCGATGAAAACGAGAGCGTACTCTATTCTATTCACCGCACACTGGTGATGCTCTATACACCGGCCGAGCTAATATTTCTCGGGAAAACGTCTCCGAGTGCCGGGACAAACTTGCGTCTGAAGTCGAGTCTTTGCTGAACAGAGTCTCGGATTGGGGACGACTAAATCTAGTCCAGTTTAACCCCCAGAAGACACAAGTTTGCGCGTTAACCGCTAAAAAGTACCCCTTTGTCATATCTCCTCAGTTTCGAGGCACTCCCCTTGTTGCCTCAGCCAGTATCGGAATCCTCGGCGTCGACATATCGAGTGACGTGCAGTGAAGCACGTGGAAGAGAAGGCCAAATTGGCCTCTAAAAAGCATGGCGTGCTCAGCAGAGCGGGACAGTATTTCATGCCGGCACACCGCCTGCAACTTTACAAGGCGCAAGTTCGGCCGCACATTGAATACTGTTCCCATCTCTGGGCGGGGGCTCCCCAGTACCAGCTCCTTTCACTTGAACGCATCCAGCACAGAGCGACTCGAATCGTTGACGACCGAGTGCTTTCCGATCTCTTTTCGAGCTCTTTGCATTTTCTTTCGCATATACCATGGAAAGTGCTCTGAGGAATTGTTCGAATTAATCCCCGCCGCCAAATTTCGTGAACGCACTACGCGGCAAACGTCCCGATACCATCCACACCATATGGATGCTTGGCGGTCCACCACTGTACGTTTCAAGAGGAGTTTTCTTCCGCGTACAACCTCTCTGTGGAATAGTTTACCACCAGCGATTTTTCCGGACCGATACGACCTGGGGACCTTCAAAAGAGCGTACTCCTTTCTAAAGGACCGGCAACGCACCTGCAATTCCCCTGGTGTTGCGGTTGATCATGGGCGGCGGTAGTCACTTAACATCAGGTGAGCCGCAAGCTCGTTTTCCCCCTCTTCTATAAAAAAAAAACAAAAAAAAACATGGTACTATTATTATAAATAGAAACTATCCACCATCTCCTTCTTCGCAATGGTTTATTAATTTTATTTTTTAGTAAACGTGTAAATAATTACAATAGCTCAAAGGCAAAACGTAGCAACAGTTTCATCTAGGTCCATCTTAGCTGGCATATGGAATGTGTACATGGTGTGTTCTCGTGTCGAGCCTTTATGCAACGAGAGGCACACGAGGCGACGAGACGAGTGTGTACAGCCGCCATCAGACTGGAACACAAGAGTGCCCGCACTGCTGGTTGGCGGCAGAAGTAAGTAAGAGGGAGATATCTATCCAAACCGACTCGTGGATATAAAACGAGTCCTCCTACCTAGTAAAATATCCTTCTAAAATGCCTAACCCGAAACCAATAAACTGCGATAGAGAGCAGCATAACTAGTACGAGAAAATCTGCTGAGTAGTGACTATGAGCAACGCTTTAAAGTTGCATGCTTTTAGTTTTGTACGTGGTAGGGCCACGTTGCAGCTATATTATCGTTGCAGCACTAATGGATCGGCTCAAATGGGAAAGGACCACGCTCTTACAGAATACGAGCGTAAAATAGTGATTTAATTCTGCTGTGTTACGAATGGTGAATTAAAGAGTAGGAGACAAATTTTCACTGGAACGATCTTAGTCCGCAAAGTTGACAGGGATGTCCACTTTTCATCAGGTTGACTGTGTGCTCGTTCGTCACCCTTATCCTATAAAAAAGTTACTGCTTTAAAAGCACATATTACATTCTTCAAGATGTTAAGCAAGTAAGCCTAGGATTATTAATTGTAACATAAATATTTTGATATAGGCATTGAATTATATTTAATAAAAAGTATTTTTATGCCTTTATAAGGCACAATCCAATGCTAACAATAGATTTGATAGTCCGGAATAGAAACCCCGAACTAGCGAAATAATGGATTTGAATAAAAAATATACTCCGTGCCGCTTTGATAGTTTTTCAAAATTCAGAGAAACGCTCGATATGAAAGAGAAGTTTTATATATTAAAGCAGATAGGCATACCAGGTTTTTGTCCTAATAACACTACCACGCAGATTTATTAAAATTATTACCAGACAACCTGAATACCTGACACATGAATCAAGAATCACTGTGGTAGCTCAGGAGCCAAGCGGTTGCTGTAAATTTCACAGTACTCGAGCATTTCGGGTTCGATCCTCCCAATACCAAAAATTGTAATTGTTAATTGCAATTTGAAGTGTAATTTTAACACGTGCTCGGTGGTAAAGGAAACTGTGTTTAAGAAATAAGAAAATTGTAGGTTGTGAAATTAGCACATATGCAAAATAAACGAAAATTCAAAAAAAAATGTACTCGATTAATAGTGAAATCTAAATAAACATTTATTTATTATGACAATTTTCGCGCGTTTATATCAACTGCACATGCGCGACACTACTGTTGCATGTCGCATACGCGGATACAGAGTAGTGCACATTTTTTGTTCGGAATAGCTTCTCTGGTACGTAGTACATATAACTCAATGGTAGGAGACATCTGATACTGAGATCGTCAATTCAAGGCTGCCTACCTGCCAAGCGCGACGATCAAGGTAAACTTTCTTAATTGCAGGAGAGGCCCATGTGTAGTAGTACACTTTTACTTTTTTAGGTTGATGAAGAAAGTTCTTTTTTATAGTATAAGGTTAACAAGCAACGGGCATTAAAAGCACGCAGTCCACCTGATAGTAAGAGAATAGTGAATGCTGTGGCTCATAGACCTCTAAATTCATCCTCAATTAAGAATCAAAATGCAGATACGTTGTCACCACTGAGGACTGACATGGAGTGGCTCATTTCCAGTAAAAATGTCACTCATACACTACACCATAGGAAACACAGCAGTATTACGCTGCTATTTTACACTGGTATTCTGTGAGAGCGTGGTCCTACTCCGGTCGAGCCGACCCATTCGTGCTACAACCATGCAGCATCCCGGGTTCGTTCCCCGCCCGCATCAATGAAATTGTTGATTGTAATTGTAAGTGCTGATTTACCACGTGCTCGGTGGTGAAGGAAAACATAGTGAGGAAACCTACATGTCTGAGAAATCAGAAAAGAAATATTTCGAAGACATGTGAAGGCGCATTGGGGCAGCGCGGCGGACATTTCCTTACCCTAAAAGCCTCCCAGATATGATAGAATGCCTGTGCCTTGCAGTGGGACGTATATAGGCTGTAACTTAAACTTTAAGAGGCAACAACATGCATCAACAAGTATTGGGCGTAATTTAAATACCAGATTCCCCCGAGTTAATAGTTAAAATACCGGATCCTCTGATTCCTCTATCAGTATTATCTGTGTCGTAAAACGTAGGTAAGTATTCCAGAAATATAGAGTTATTCTTACAAACGTATCCTTTGTAAGCGATGCAAGATATATATTAGTTACGGTCCTACTCTCAAAGCAGCGTAGAGACTTCAAATGCTAATGTAACTCCATAAAACGTGACTCGGGCTATCCCTAGAGACCAAGAGAGACAGATATCTACGAGAATAATTATTAACATCTTTCCAAAAAATCTCTGAAATTTTGTATAATTTATTTGTGTGCAAATAAGCATAAATAATTTATTTATTTATTTATTTATGCTTATTTGCTCACTACTGTAATACTGCTCAAGTACAAAAAGGCGGATTTAATGCAAAACAGCATTGTCTACCAGCTCCAGGCAGAGCAGGGAAGATATTGTGGTTGCAAACTGCGAATAGCTAAGTTAAAAATATCTATGTCTATATAATATATGCATAATAATAACCACATAATACAAATTTATCACAAATAAACTGTTTCACATACAGGTTTGCTTTTCAACCAATCTCTTCTATCAGTTAATATATAATATCATATCTGCTGTATATACTCGTAATATGATAAAATTATGTTACAAAATTCTTTTTGCTCTCATTGTAATTGTTATACGTGTTTCAACGGTTGCGAACCCCATTTATTCGAATGGCTTAAGATAATTTCACACGGTTCACCGCGCGAGTCTCTTGAGCTTTCACTAGTGTTGCTATTCTTTCTGTTATAAAAGGGATTTCCCATGATATTTTTCAATGAACTACATACACATTGATACACTTATAACTATTGAGGTTTTAATATGTTAATATATATAATACTCAAAGGATAATGAATTTTCCCCAGTCTCAAGCAAAGTATAATAGAAATGAAGAAAAATTATCATTGCATGTTAACACTTTATTTAATTATTTTAATAATATGTAAGCTTAAATAAACTAGAACTGTCTGGCATTATAAATTTACATTGAACATTATTTAGCACCTTATTACTATTAAATAAAATAAACGGAGTTCTGCTCATCAGAGATTATCATCTTAACCTACATAACTTTTTGTGTCAAGCTATAAATTGAATATGGCTACCCTAAAGCTATCTTAAGAGCCGCTGATGTAGGTGAGATTAGATGCAAACGATGCCCCGCCGTTGATGGCTCATTTACCTCTTGAATAACGCATTGATATTATACCTATACCGCTCTTTTGGTATGAATTATTCACAGTCTCAAAATCATTTCAATAAATACTATCCTTATATCGTTACCCATATTGCTTGATAAGGATCCTTTTGTGCAGGAAGAAAACAAAACATTTTGTTTGCAGTTAAACATTTGTGTCCGCACCAAACAAATACAAATGCTAAAATCGATTGCCAAATGTGTTTTATTATATATATATTATTAATTATATTAGAAATAAGTCCTCCCTCTTTAAAAAAAAAATATATATATATATATATATATATATATATATATATATATATATATATATATATATATATAATTAATAATATATGTTCCTTTACTAAATAGCTTATTTTTAAGGGGTGGTTTTTCTTTGATTTTACATAATAAAGAAAACCCCGAAGCCCTTACGAAAATTAGAAACATATGGGATAAAGTTTATTATGTAACAACAATGTAAAGTTTATGACGATATTCTTCACCTTATGCTTGAACTTGTAACTAATACTTAATCCACTCACGATAGTCGAGGAATTGAGGATTGACGACAAACAGTTTTGACCCATTTGATTAAAACATGAGCTCACTGAAAGAAACCTAACCGTATATACATTTGCGATTCTCTATTGAAACAGAAGAAAAGACTATGTATATGAAAAGTTCATGGTCAAAGGGCAGTCAAGCTCCACAGACTGTAGCGATATCCGGATTAACACGCAATAAAATGATGCTTTGTGTATGGTGGTATTGGAAGAGCATCGTTTATTATGAGCTTTTACCACCGGGTAAAACCATCGATTTTGCCTACAACTGATGAGACTCAAGCAAGAAATTCAGAAAAATCAAAAGAAGAGGGAGTGGCCTTTTCTGTCAATTCATCATGACAACGCCAGACTACACACATCTATGGCCACTTAACAAAAATTGAGAGAGCTTGGTTGAGAAGTGTAATGCATCCACTATACCCTGACCTTGCACCCTCAGATTTTCACCTCTTTTGGTTTCTTTAGAATGCTTTGGGTAGTGTTAGGCTAACATTACTATCAAATTTATATTACTGTTAAAACTACTTGTCGCATTTTTGATCAGAACATCATGGATTATGTCACTACCTACAAAATGACAACAAGTTATCGTGCAAAATGGCACATATATATTATGATTAAATGTTTGAAAACAATGTTTTGAATTTGTATACAAAATACGAAGAAACTTTTTCCCCAACCTACTATTTATTTTTATGTTACATTTTGGTTACAGAAATACGATATTCAGCTAGTACCTGTTATTTAAATGAAATTAATACTTTCTCTAGTATTTTACATCAGGGGAGGGTTCCTTCTATGCTTTCAAATACCGCCTTTTTTATATTTTTCGATATTTAAAAAATTTGGATTTTTTTTTCTGTATCGTGGAGGCGTTTAAGGGGAAATATAATCTCAAATGGCTTAGCAAGATCCTCCGTTAAGCCGAAAGTATTGCAGCATTAATTTTGAAATAAATATATGGAGTTGAGGATTAATTTTAAGGACTATGTTAGACGAAAACACGATTCCGTATAATTTTCTCGATAGAAAAAAAAATCCAAAGTTACCTCCAAACTGAACAATAAACCGTTGTTATTCATAAAACACTTTAAATAAGATCATGAAACTTTGCATACTAACTGAACTAACTATAAAGCAGTGCTTATGTTATTTTAAATACTATTATTTTCACTGTAAAAAGAAATTACCTAGACTATCGGCGTCTTGAAGCTTGATTCCTGTCGCCCCGTTAGTATCGCTTAGGTTTTTGAAGGGAGAAGTTGTGTCGCTTACGATCAGAATACACATTACGCAACAGGACGACGTAAAATTAAAATGGGAAATAACCGTGATAAAAATAAGAAGTGACTGGGTTGGCGTTAAGAAACAGGCATAAATATGATAAACCTAATGAAATAAGTATCTAACGACCTATCTACTTACAGTATTAGTGATTACAAACATGTCTGTACATAGCATACGACGCGCGGGGAAGTGAGGGCGAAATTAGAATTTGAGCTGACTTACTACATCCCCTTAACATACTTTATGTATGTGTTACACATGGACAAACATCTTGATTTAGAATACTATTGTAGCGCTCACAAACAGTTGTTTTTTTTATAATATAGGGTGACAAACGAGCACACAGTCCACCTGATGGTAAGTGGTTGCTACGGCCCATAGACATCTACATCTATCCTCGATTACAAATCAAAATGCAGATGCGTTGTCACCCGTGAGGACTAAGATGGAATGTCTTGTTTCCAGTAAAAAAAGGGTCTCCGGTTCTCTATACTCACCATACGAAACACAGCAGCATTAAGCTACTATTTCACGCTGGTTTTCTGTGAGAGCGTTATCCTTCCCCGGTCGAGCCGACCCATTCGTGCTACAATTATACTACTAATATAACTGCAGCATGGCTCTACCACACTATAACTATGTTATGAGTGGACGTCAAAATTGCAGTCTGCAGCGTCGAAGTCAAGTTCTATTGCTATACATTAGTGCACCCACCGCATTTTTTTTATAGAAGAAGGGTGACAAACGAGTATAGAGTCGACCTAGTGGTAAGTGGATGCTGTGCTCCATAGACATTTACATTTATTCTCGATTAAGAATCAAAACACGGATGCGTTATTACCCTTGAGGACTAAGATGGAACACCTCGTTTCCAGTAAAAAGGGGCTTCGGTTCTCTACACTCAACATACGAAACACAGCAGCATTAAGCTGCTATGTGCTACAATCATAATATAGCTGCAGCTTGGCTCTACCACGTTAAAGTCTGTAGCACGGTTTGTTTGAATATTGCTTTTGTCGCTTCAATATTCAAAAAGATTAATTGTACTGCAAATTTTGCAAAAGTCGTCTATATAGATAGAAGAAAAAATTAGTGATCACCAATAGACTGCTGAGAGCCGCCTTACAATTCCTTATCGTCATTCAAAGACTTCTATGTCTACATTAGCCTGCACATATAATGAACCTCTCACATAGAAGACATGATTACGGTAGTTAGTAGGGAAATTACTTCCTACCTTCCTTGAGATAGGTCTGTGGACTAATATGTGGCTATAACGAAGTTCAAGACATATACACTACAGGGAGCGTTGGCCGTTTACCGAGCTGAACACTGTGTCTGACGGGGATATCCCCTTTTCCATCCACGGTCAAAGTAGTACAACACCATCACCTTCACCACCACATCAACTTTTAAAGGTAAACCATTGTGATATGAACCGGCAACCTTCAGAAATTTCAATATTTACTCCCGAGCAAACATTTATTGTAGTTTTCAGCTCAAGCAAGACAGGCCAGCTTTATATTGTTCATCGCAACATTACTAAAACGCTTTCAGTTTCTTCAAGCTATTCTCTGCACTAAAATGTTTTTGTCACGGCACTTAGCCCATATTGCTCGCCTCTGCTTTATGGCACTCACCACAGACTACAATACAACTTAAAGCACCCTGCACTTGCGTCAACACACCGAGGGGTGACATTATCGAAGTTTCCAAAGTATTTTAAACACCTTGCGTAGTGAAAGATCTCCCCACTTATTTCGTCAACGACCAAAGTCGTAGATACAAAGTACCAGACGCCTTGCACCTTAGATTGTGCAGCCCAAAACTGATGTAATTACTTTAGCCTCATAAGTAGGGATCAATAGGGATCGTATGAGTAAACTATTGGAAATTTTGGATTGAATGAATTATGGAGGCGTTATGCTCTAGTTAGGAAATAGTAAGAAGCAGTTAAAGGTGCGGGCGAATGAAACTGCGATTTTTAATCTGCTAATCCGATAATAGCGATTACTACCGTAATCCTGTCTTCTATGTGAGAGGTTCCTTATATGTGCAGGCTAATGTAGACATAGAAGTCTTTGAATGAAGATAAGGAATTGTAAGGCGGCTCTCAGCAGTCTATTGGTGATCACTAATTTTTTCTTCTATCTATATAGACGCCTTTTGCAACATTTGCAGTACAATTAATCTTTTTAAATATTGAAGCGACAAAAGCAATAATGATCCAAATGATGGTAAGTAGCATGAAAAACTATGACCAATTTCAAACAAACCGTGCTACAGACTTTAACGTGGTAGAGCCAAGCTGCAGCTATATTATAGTTATAGCACATAGCAGCTTAATGTTGCTGTGTTTCATATGTTGAGTGCAGAGAACCGAAGCCCCTCTTTACTGGAAACGAGGCGTTCCATCTTAGTCCTCATGGGTGATAACGCATCCGTGTTTTGATTCATAATCGAGAATAAATGTAAATGTCTATAGAGCACAGCATCCACTTACCACTAGGTCGACTGTATACTCGTTTGTCACCCTTCTTCTATAAAAAAAATACAGAATACGGTGGGTGCACTAATGTATAGCAACAGAAATTGGCTGCAGGCCACAATTTACTAACAACTTTAATAACAACTGTTTGTGAACGCTACAATAGTATTCTAAATCGTGATGTTTGTCCATGTGTATGTAACACATACATAAAGTACGTTAAACGCCTTTACGATACAGAAAAAAATCCAAATTTAACGCGGTGGCTTCTTTTAAATATCAAAAAATATAAAATGGGCGGTATTTGAAAGCATAGAAGTAACCCTCCCCTGATGTAAAATAGTAGAGAAAGTATTAATTTCACTTAAGACGGTTCCCCTAGCGAGAGACCTTGAGCGTTCGGTCCCATACAATCCACGCGCTCTCGCTACAATATATCACGGAAAAATACGCCCGAATATTTGGAAATATTTCAATTAAAAGAGATAAGCGAACTTAAGAAATTAAATAAAACGTGTAGAATATAGATTTTTAAATTATCTATCCATTAGTGTAATTCTCAAATGATTAGAGCATTTCCTTTAGCAACAGATGCATGTAATCAATAATTTTAGTCATTTTTTAAAAGTAGATTTTAAATGTATTCATAACACATAAAAACAAATTAGAACGTGGAATGTGATGATAGGATATCGAACATTAATAATGTGATTTTAGATGTAGCTTATTTCTCATAACTAATGAGATAATAGTCTCTGAAAAACGCACTTTTGCCAGGTTTTGGTCAGGGTACCGCCTTAAACAACAAGTACAACTTAATATCGTATATCTCTAACCAAAATGTAACATAATAATAAATAAAAGGTCGGGAACAAAGTATATTCGTATTTTATATACAAATTCAAGATATTGTTTTCAAAGTTTGATTACATTTAATTGTAATATATATGTGCCATATTGTTCGATAACTTGTTGTCATTTTGTAGGTAGTGACGTAATCCCGTTGCAGTAGAAATCTTGGGATTGTTGATTAAAAAATGCGATAAGTAGTTTTGACGTTAATATAAGATAGTAATGTTAGCCTAACACTACCCAAAGCATTCTGAAGAAACCAAAAGAGGTGAAAATCTGAGGGTGCAAGGTCAGGATATAGTGGATGCATTACACTTCCCAACCAAGCTCTCTCAATTTTTGCTGAGTGGCCATAGATGTGTGTGGTCTGGCGTTGTCATAATGAATTCCGGCCGTTTTTTCTCAATTTCTTGCTTGAGTCTCATCAGTTGTAGGCAAAATCGATGGTTTTACTCGGTGGTAAAAGCTCATAATAAACGATACCCTTCCAATCCCACCATACACAAAGCATCATTTTATTGCGTGTTAATCCGGGTTCCCATGATCTGTTTCGCACGTTGTTGTCGTAGGCGATCCACTTTTCATCACTACAGATCAATCTTTTCAAAAATGCTTTTGTTTCATTACGTTTCAATAGAGAATCGCAAATGAGTATACGATTAGGTTTGTTTCAGAGAGCTCATGTCTTAATCAAGTGGGTCAAAACTGTTTGTCGTCAATCCTCAATTCCTCGGCTGTCGTAATTAATAATATTCCGATCTTGGTCCACTTTTTAAAAATGGCATCGACTTTATCCGTATGAGGGCGAACAGAGCGAGCTACTTCTTTGACATCAAAGTTCAAAGATGCAGCCAACTTTGTGTTACTCTTGCTGACACTGCATTAGCTCCATAAACGTCAGAAACATTTTGAGCGGCTTGAGTCGCATTTTTCTCTTTTTTGTAATAAAACTTCAGAATATATCGAATTTCTTCGTTAGATTCCCTTTTTTTGGCGGATTGAAAAACTATTGAAAAATGACGGGATAATGTTTTTTACTTTTTATTTTTCTTTTTCTTAATGACCTATATATTATGTAATATATTGTAATATTAAAACCAGCCAGACACAAATAGTACAACCAAAGAGATTTTTCTTCAATTTTATACAAACGAAATACGTAGAAAATTTTCTCCGATCTATTACGTCGGCTTAAGAAATCGAAGTATGTTAGTTGTTTCTATCCATTGATAAAGACTAATAGCAAAATGTAAGTCCTTTAAGATTTGATCGAACAATTGCTTGTACTGGCTGAATTGAATCAGACTCCATAGCATGCTCCGTACAATACCGCCAATTATATGAATTGGAAAAAAGCGGGCATGCTCCTTTCCGTTGGATTTTTCAAAGGCCATTCTAGATTTAATTCATTAAGTTGTAAGTTCTCTTAATAGTCTTAATTTTCTTTATTTATTTTGATGTTTACTAGATTATTACATATAGACATTGTCACAATTGTACTGAATAATTTTACCCTTTTTAAATAATGATTAATCAGTAGCAAAAGCTCTATATTACACAAATCTAGAGCCCTCAATCGGGTAGATACTAGCTTTATAATTAAAAGATTTCTAGCAAATTTTCTTTTTTCGAATCATGATGAAATCGTATGTTTTTTTTTTTAAATACAATTAGGGATGACAATTGAAGACACGCCACTCGACTGTAAGCGGCTACTGTTCCCATAAACACCTTAATTTATTCATCTACTGGAAATCAAAAACCAGACGCGGTGTCTCCTCAAGCCTGAAAACGATCGCATTATGATTGCAAACAGTAAAAAAAATATTTTCTATGCACATGCAACTTCTGATATATGATGTTCATGTACAAAGAAAAACCAGCACCATCTTGAAATCGATTGCAAAATGGTCGATTTATTTAGTGACCTAAATAGCTAAATATTAAATATTTTATTTATTTTTCTTATATAATAATTGCCTAAAATTAACTTGTGACAATATGAACCAGAATAACAACACTACGTATATTTAATAACAAAATTCGTATGAGGTTCGAGCATAAACGTTATTAATTTACTTCCATACTAACGTATGCCCAAGACTTTACTCGTGTAATATCCTATCGTATTATACTAAGGATGATTATCATTTTATAATACCAATATAATTATAATACTTTACAGTATATTGTACGTGTCGCAGCCATGCTGTAGCTATATTACATTATATACATTATTGTAACACTAATAGGTCGGCTCGACCGGGGAAGGACCACGCGCTCACCGAATACCAGCGTAAATTTGTTGTGTTTAGTATGGTGGGTGTAGAGAACCGGAGACTGTTTTAGTGGAAACGAGACATTCAATCTGAGTCATCAGGGTGAACGAACGAATGAATGAATCAATGAATGAATATACTTATTTATTTATTTATTAATATTTTATATATTGTACACCACAAACAAATTTACAAAGAACATAACAAAGAGCAGATTACATGTAAAATTTGGCGGCCTTATCGCTACATAGCGATCTCTTCAATCATCATCAGGGTGCAACGTATATGTATCTTGATTCTTATAATGTTCTCCAGAATTTAGGCCACGGCGGCCTGCCTCAACAGAGGCTAGCCAACAGCGCAGGACAGGATTATAGTGCCTAAGTGTATGCGCAAGCACAGGTGCACTCTCTATTCCCTCACTCCCATAATCCGATGGGACAACAAACCAACACGATCGGAGAGAGATCAGGCGCAGGACCAACGGCTACGTGCTTTCCGAGGCACGGGGGGTGGGACACCACCAACGTCCTGACTCCGGGCAGCTACTGAGAATTTCTTGACAGAAAAACTCAATAATTAATTTTTTGGCCCGAACCGGGATTTTACCCCAGGACCTCGTTTATCAGCAGTCGCACTACTACAACCGCTAGACTAACGAGGCAGTTTTTATTCTTAATCCAGGATAGATGTGAAATGGCAAACAGAATTCATTTACCATCAGGTGGACTAGATGCTCGTTTATCAAACATATAAAAAATAAATATAAAAAGGCTATAACAATGGTTATAAGGGACGGATTTAAATATGAGTTAGACATTTTAAGTGAGACTGTGATAATCTGTACAATGAAATATAATCATTGGCTACGTGAAATGTCAAAAATGTAATGTTGACTTCCACACCATCTAAAACATCCTTCAATCTTAGACCAACAAGGAAAGATGGACAGACTGCTGCATTTATTTAATGTGACACCGAAACCAAGCCAAATCAATTCTCAACTTATTGCAAGAACTCGCATTTACGTACACATATGCATTTGCAACCAATTTGATTTCAGCTGCTTGTGTGGGCATTCAGCAGTGAATCTTAACGGGCTGGTAAAGAAAATACAGATGTATGTGTGACAAGAATTTAAACTCGATTTCGGTGTTATTTGAAACTAGCTGATTCCCGCTTGCTTGACTGGGCGCACGATAATATTTTATTACGAAAACTAGATGTAAAATATCAAGATTTTTACCTTCCCGCTAAGAAAATAGAAAATTTTCAAAAATAGAGAAGTTATTAAAGAATAAGTTATATAAAGAATAAAGAAACACTTTATATTTTGATTGAATCACGAGACGTTAGGTATATTGCAATTATAAAAGCTTATTTTACTCATTAATTGCAATTAATTAGCTACGATGTTCTGCAACAGACATAGGTAACAATAAATTGGTGCATTAAAACAATATCAACAACTTTGAGTCAATGTCCTCTTGTTCACAAGCCTCATGGCATTTTATTATTGTTATGCCATAGCATGTATGTACTTTATTTTTGTGTTCTAGAACGTTGAACCGACTCTTACGGTAAATGTTACGTATTATATCAGTTATCTCCCTAGTTTATGTGTCTAATCTGTCTGTTATCTTCAATGCCAATTGAGTTTACTTTAACTTACTTATTTTAACCAATAGAATTAAAACTATTGGTTAAATGCATAAAAATTTCTCCATGATTTGAAGATCGTCAGACAGGATAACAAATCTGTTCATTTTGGAAAATTATTTATAAATCTTCTTTATAAATATTTAACCTCAACAAGCTGTCGCTGTTGCAGTTATAGGAGAATCACTAGTTAAATCTACGCCCAAATGTAGGATAAGTAAATTATTAATGATTTTGTTCGTCCCCAAATATACGCCCAAATGTAGGACAAATTAGTAATGATTTTATTCCCAAAGTAAGGATGTGGTGACTTCCTTATTCTTAGGACGTGGTCCATACTGCCTACAGCCCATTATCGTAACAGCCAGGAAAAGTCAAACAGCAAAACTTCTGGAGAAAACTATCGTATTTCAGTCCGATACAAGACAACAAGCAAACGTTCAACATAACGAACCCAATTTCCAGGGTAAACAAAGCGCTAACTTCGTCGTTAACGCTACCCTCATCAGCAGAATTCGAAATAAAAGGTGCGTTCAAATGTAAGAGGAACAATATATTACTCATACACGTGCAAACTTTATGTAAAAAGATCAAAAACAAGAAGAACAATTATATAACGTTAAAAAATATAAGCTCCCTTAATTTTGTTTATTCTGTATACTATTTAATTGCGTTAGATAAATACTCTAAACAAAGGCCGAGTACCAAATAATCTTGTGAATTAGCTATCTTTTCCAACAAAGGCTTTGTGTACTGAGAACACTTAACTTGAAATGAGAGTCATTTTCTCGACAAAGCTCTGTCTACAACTCACCGGGACTTAAATAGTGTTTTATATATCGAATTATTTACAAGTATCATTACTTGTGAAAATTTACTCACATTGTAGTACATACGCTGCTAATTCAGCAGCAAGGTCGAAGCTGACGGGCAGGCGGCCACGCAGAACATCCTGCTTCAGTTGAAGGAACAACTGATACCTAAACAAAATAAATAAAGCGTTATATTTTATGACATTATCATCATTCAAATATAAAGTTAGTAAAGTTACAGCCTATATACGTCCCACAGCTGGGCACAGGCCTCCGCTCATTTCTGAGAGGGTTTTAGGGCAAGGAATTGTCCGCCGCGCTGCCCCAGTGCGTGTTGGCGAAACTCACATGTCTTCGAAATATTTTTTCCTTATTTCTCTGACATGCAGGTTTCTTCACGATGTTTTCCTTCAACGCCAAGCACGCGGTAAATCAGCACTTAAAATTACAATTAACAATTTCATTGGTGCCGGCGGGGATCGAACCCGGTCTGCTCGCGTACTACAGCGTACTACAGCGAGGGCTAATCATCTGAGCTACCACGGCTCATTTAAATATAGTCTGAAATGAATTAACTATTGCAAACAACTTTCTCACAGATTCCATCAACCGCCTTTCACGACCATAGCCGTTACAATATGGAAGACTTTTGTGCCAGACGCATCCACACCTCATAATCTTGTAACGATCATAGGTCTATTTCAAGTTTATCATATTCACACCGCCACTTTTTTTTAAATAATGAGAATGATAAACGAACACACAGTCCACCTGACGGTATATGGATGCTGTGGTCTATAGACATCTACATCTATCCTAGACTAGGGATTAAAATGCAAATGCGTTGACACCCTGACATCTAAGATGAAATTCATCCTTACCATTACGACTTTGAATGAAATATGGCATGAAACGTTGGTAGGCATGTTTGTTTGAACACCTGTGGAGCCACGGGCAGGAGCTAGTTTAACAATAATTATATGATAAATAAATTTACACACCTCACAGAAATTTTGTCATACTCGTAAGTTTTAAAATTTCTACTGGTTACGTTAATGTATTTCATCTGTAAATAGCTAAATATTTCATAAAGAATACTAAATATTCACTTAATTTTCCTTTAACTGACAAAGTTAGCTTAGTAAAAGGCTCAGTAAGATATATAGCCCCTAAAAGGAAATTAAATATTAAAAGACCATCATGGCAAAGATTTTCAAAGACTTTACAAGTATTAAGCAGCGACCTTTACCCAAAGGGAAAGATGCTTTCACCATGTTATACAGACTTATAGTGAGAGAGGCGGGGGTCGTGTCAACAGGGTAATAACGAAATTTTGATAAAATGGTTCCCCTTCTTTTGAAATTTCTAAACGGGAATGACACAATTGACGTAATGAATATGGATATTTTCCTGCTCGTGTACTGCCATTACAGTAGCTGAAGTACTGACGAAAAGTATGAAACTTGAAGTATAGAATTAAAAATTCCCTCATTAAAATAAAAAAATTGATTAGAATAATTTTTTTTTCAATATAGATTACAAATAATTCTTATTGAAAGTATTTTTTTTTTTTACTTTTACGACTGGTTCGTAAGCAGACGTCCTGGAATAAACCAGAAAGAAACCCTGTGGGACGTTTTCTTCAAAGTAATATCATACAATAAAACACAGGTTGTAGAAACTACTTGGAAGCGACTGCCTCATTATCTACCCATTTATAATATTCAGTTTTTGTTAATAATTAAATAATAATAACTAAATAATAAGTAAAACTAAATATAAATAATAATAATAATAACTGATTAATATACAGATCTTGTACATTTTCTGTGACTTGTAATATCGTATACATTTCCCCAGGAATGCATTACTGACTCTGTGGAGTCGAGTAACTGGTATCTATAGTATAGTAGAAGTGCATTGTCAAGAACATCGATTTAAAAAAAGACATGACTCATATTGGGTTATCAGATAGTGAGAACGAAAATATTTAAAAAAAATTAAAACAATCCTAAAAAAATAAAGTTACAGCCCATATTCGTCCCGTTGCTGGGCACATTCTCATTACTGAAAGGCATTTGATGCAATTAGTCCGCCGCGCTTTTCTACTGTGTTTGCGGAATTAACATGGCTTTAGATGCAGATATGCAGGTTTCCTTAGCGCACTTCACACCTATAAACGTATAACATATAAAAGAAGCATTCAATGTGACCTCAATTTTTACATAGGAAAGGAATAATTTATCTCCGTATAAAATTTTTGAATCCGTTATTGGAATTTTTCTTTAAATGTAAATTTTAAATCTACGTAAATGTCAGAAATTATGCGATGATCTAAATCTAATGAATAATAAAGAAATAGGTAATAAAAAATAGATATTCACCTGAATAATTAAAAAATAATAATAGAAATGGTATAATTATTATAAATTGCCATAATACAGTTCACGTAAGCAATTTTATATTTAAATAAATAATATAATTTCATATAAAATTGAAAACTCCATGTAAAATTTAAAGTTACAGCCTATATATGTCCCATTGCTAGGCACAGGCTTCCTCTCATTTCTGAGAGGGTTTTAGCGCAAGAAAGTGTCCGCCGCGCTGCCATCTTTGCGAACTTCACATGTGTTGGAATTGTTTATTTTCTTATTTCTCAGGCATGCAGATTTCCTCACGATGTTGGCCTTTACCGCTGAACTCGTGGTAAATCAGCACTTAAAATTGCAATTAACAATTTGGTTGATGCCGGCGGGGATCGAACCCGGTTTGCTTGCGTACTGTGACATTTACAGCGAGCGCTAACCATCTGAGCGATCGCGGTTCACGGCTCTTCCATTCCTTTATATTTTTCCATGCAAAATTATAGTAAAAGTGTAATAAGTAAATTAGTATTAAACAAATATAACGGATTTCAATAGCAGTTGTGCTGATGAAACTAATGTAAGAAAAAATTTTCAGCATAAATCGCCGTCATGATTAAGGAATGCAAAACATATTTAGCCCGCACAGGTATACTATAGGAAAATAAAGCCGACAGTGGCGTGAATGTATCCAATTAAAAATGTTTTAAATGAAAAGTTTTGCGACTGTTTTCAAACGTTGCAACAAGTCGAGTACTCTAATGCTGGTTTGCTTCATTCACTCGTTTTATTCTGATATTTACGAGCTTACGGGGTGCGCTAAGAGCGCACTAGACCTCCTTACTCCTCTCCCATAATATTAGGTTCCATGAGAATTTATACTTTATTTTCAAATTTAATGAGATTAAAACATGTAAAATGTTCAATTTGTCTAACAAAACGTACGAGTAAAATTTTTTGAAGTTTCTATACTTTGTCAAGATTTGTGTTTACTTATAATAAAAAATTTATGACGACTTTTGTACTATAATGGAATGCTGAAACGAATGGTTTGTTTATTGATACATTGAGACGGCGATGAAAAGGCCTATCTGTTACTAAAACACCGCGTGCCGGAACGCTGTCATTTCCTGACATGAGTAATAGTTCTTGCTTTCAACGGGGATATTTGTTTCGGAAGAAAACCATATGTGACGGAAATTTTGACTTTAAATATGTTTTACCTATCAGCATTTTTATTGAACATTGAATACCTTGTTATTTCGAAAGAGCTTCAAAAATTATAAAAATCCCTTACCAACCCAACTTGCATCATATTGGCTTTGCGGTAAAAATATTGCGAGGGTATATTCAAGAAATATATCATTTAACTTTTTTTGTTTCTTCGTTTTTTCGTTTATAAATGGACATATACAGTTTTTGTAGCCTTCTTAATCTTGCATTTTCCGATGGACGGAATATCATTTTGAAACTACTGTAGGTTACCAAAGCATGAGAAACAAGTTTTTTTTTAATTTTTTTGACATTATTTAATACACGAAATACTTTCAGTAGCATAATATAAGAAGGCAACATAATGGGCCTGTACACAAACAATTGATGCATATACGTATGTAATTGAGATGACGGCATCAGCTACTAGATCTTAGTCAACTTCTAAAAGAAAGAACAATATGGGCCGAATCGATCGTACGCCACTGTTATAATTATTTCATAATAATGTTTTTCATAATAATCGTGATAGTTCAGTAAACGATTACGTTTCTTTTATAGGATAAGGGTGACAAACGAGCACAGTCCATCTGATGGTTAAGTGGATGCTGTGTCCCATAGACATCTTCTTTTATTCTCTCTCGATTAAGAATCAAAATGCAGATGCGCTGTCACCCCTTAGGGCTAAGATGGAATGCCTCGTTTCAAGTAAAATGGTCTCCGGTTCTCTTTACTCACCATACGAAACACAGCAGCATGGAGCTGCTATTTTACGCTGGTATTCTGTGAGAACGTGGTCCTTCCACGGTCGAGCCGACCCATTCGATCTATAACCATAACATAGCTGTGGTTTGGCTCTACCACATAAAAAATGGTATTATATGTACTTAACTGTGATTTAAAACTACATACCATGTGGTGATCGCATTACAATTATTTAATTTCTCGAAGGAACACATGTAGAGCAATCACAACAAAAAAATCTACCTATACACATATAAATAAAATTGAAATGTCTCTGTCTGTAATGGAGGCCACACACGGTCAGTTCAACTGATCATTCCAACCGATCAGTTCAAATTAAAACTGTTGATATTTTTTAAATATTGGATTTTCGATATATCGATAAATAAACTTTTATATAAAACTCCGATATTGATATATCTATAACTATCGATATACCAAAAATTCAATATTTTAAAAAATATCAACAGTTTTGGTTGGAACTGATCAGTTGGAATGATCAGTAAACCCATGTGTGGCGACCATAATATTGAAACAACTGCATTTTATTCAGTTGCGGTTATTTGCATGTCATTAAACCATAAACAATCACTTTTGATAAAAAATCTGTCTATCTGTCTGTCCGTTTGTCTGTCTGTTCAGGCTAGTCTTCGAAATGGCTGAACCAATTGTAATGAAACTCATTGAACAGTTATAGCAATGCTAAAGAGATCTAGTCTATATTGTGTCCGAAAAACTTAGATTTTTTATATAAATAAAATAACGCCGTAATGGTAGATCCTACATATTTGAAAGTCAGGGTGGGTCACTAGTTTGTAATCTAAGTACTTTATGATTTAAACGGATTATAAAACGTATTATTGATATTTGTCGTAATATAGAAGGCTCGGAGCTTCTTTGCGTGATATAATTCGAAAAGAAGTTATCCGCAGTGGAACCAGGGCAACTGATGTAGCACAACAGTTCAGTAAGCTGAAGTAGCATTGTTGTGTCCATATATCTCAAAGAACAGACAATCAATTGGAGAAAAAGGTTTTCGAGTGGCAGTCTCGTACTCGTAGCGGTATGCAGGCCAGAATGTAGGGCAATCTCTCACAAGATGGAGTATGAACTGGTAAAATATGCAAGAAGTCGATTGATACTGGTGGGGCAGGACCGTATTTTCTGGCGTTCCTTGCGGGAGGCCTACGTTCATCAGTGGACTAATAAAGGGCTGTAATGATGATGATAACGATAATATACACTATACACTTCTATTCCATCATCTGTGGTACCCATCGGAGGCAGATCTCAACCTTGGTTTGATCGCTCCTGTAAGACTGCATCAGACCTGAGCTGACGCTTCGGCAGCTTGGGATGTAAACACCAGCAAGATTAAAAAGAAGTATAACTTCGACTCTAGATCCTTCAAAAAAGTTATTGTCAAGATAGAGTATGAGCACGTTGGCAGAATTGGCGAGAAATTAGTTCGCCTTCCTTCGGGAATCCAAACAAGGCTCTTCAAGATATCTCGGCAAGGCTGTCCAAGATAATTTCTGTAAGCCATCACTACCATCTCTGCACAGGGACGACGACTCACTGGTCCACGCCGCAATAGAGAAAGTCGATCTTTTAGGCTCTCTTTTTGCGTCCAACTCGACTCTCGATGACGGGAAATACACCGCTGATCATCCCGCGATGTGAGTGCTTTATACCTGATGTGCGATGCACACAGTGCTCAGTATGTAAATCACTCCTCTCCCTGGATATTCACAAGTCGAGTGGGTCTGACGGAATCCCCCCAATTGTACAGAGTACGTGTGCTCCATAGTTGGCACCGGTTCAAACGCGTCTATTCCGGTACTCCTATTCCCTACTCATAGTCCCTAAATCATGAAAAATACTCCATGCACTCGATCCCCAAACAGGTAACCATTCTGATCCGTCCAACTACAGACCTATCGCCATCACCACTTTGTTCTCCAAAATAATGGAGTCCATTATTAACAGTCAGCTCATGCGGAGTCACCAGCTGATTAGTGACTACCAGTACGGTTTCCGTCGGGGTCGCTCAGCTGGTGATCTTCCTGTTTATCTAACACAGCGATGAGCGCAGGCAATCGACTCGATTTGCTCCATTGTGTCTCAAGTCGAGACATTGTTGAACAAAGTCTCGGATTGGGTGCGACTAAATCTAGTCCAATTCAATCCCCAAAAGATCCCAAAAACAACCCCTTTGTCGTATCTCCTGAGTTTTAGAGAACTGCCCTTGTGTTCCAATACCAACTGAGGCACAGTTGGTATTGGAATCCTCAGGATCAGCATCTAAATGGATTGGCAAGCTCGCCAGAGTGGGACAGTATTTCATGCCGGCACACCGCTTGCAATTTTACAAGACGCAGGTTCGGCTTCACATGAGTACTGTTCCCATCTCTGGGCCGGGGCTCCGCAGTGTCAGCTCCTTCCATTTGTCCGCATCCAGCGCAGAGCGGTTAGAATCGTCGGCGAATGAGCATTTTCTGATCGGCTTGACTTCTTTGCTTATTCTATATTTACCACGAGAAGTGCTCAGAGGAATTGTTTGAATTAATAGCAGCCACTTAATTTCACCATCGCACATCGCGACAGATCTCTAGATCCCATCCTCACCACCTCGATGATTGGCGGTCAACTACTGTGCGATTTAAAAGAAGTTTCCTTCCTCGCACAACTTCTTTGTGGAATCGAATATCAATAGCGATTCTTCCGGACCGATACGACTTAGGAACCTTCAAAAAAAGAGCGTACTTCTTTTTAAAAGGCCGGCAACGCATCTTTTTTTTTTTTTTTTATAGAATAGGGTGACAAACGAGCACACAGTCCACCTGATGCTAAGTGGTTGCTGCGGCCCATAGACATCTACATCTATCCTCCATTAAAAATTTAAATGCAGATGCGTTGTCACCCGTGTGGACTGAGATGGAATGCCTCGTTTCCAGTAAAAAAGGGTATCTGGTTCTCTACACTCACCATACGAAATACAGCAGCATTAAGCTACTATTTCACGCTGGTATTCTGTGAGAGCGTGGTCCTTCCCCGGTCGAGCCGACCCATTCGTGCTACAACTATACTACTAATATAACTGCAGCATGGCTCTACCACGTATGATCTTCTTGAAAAATCTTTATTACCCCTGAGTTACAGTTTTTCAACGGACGCGGTAGTCACTTAGCATCAGTTGAGCCGCATGGTCGTTTGCCTCCTCGCATATAAATTTATTGTAAATTTTATTTTATTTATTTATTTTATATAATAAAAACAATTAATACCGCCTAATTGTAACTAAGAGTAAGAGAGAATCAAACTTAAACAACACAATTAGATATGTAAGTTTACAAATTCCACGACGTAAACTGAAAGTGATTCCATAGTAAAAAAAATCACAAATACACATAAAAACGCCCTATAAGGTAAAACACACTCAAAGTATTACTTGCAAATTGTATTTTACTGATATCTTTGACAGGTTGTAAGTTTAATAAGAATCCGTAACTCAAAAATTGGCTTCGTGCCGACAAAAGGGAAAAATCTTTTGTGACAGGGAAAGGGATTGTAGTTAAGTTTCGGGGAAGCTCTAACAAGAAGCTTGCGTCTCAAAAGGACGAGGGCTGTCTTAGTTGTTTGGGAAACTACGCGAAAATATACGAGCGCTAAGTTAAGTAATTAAAATAAAAATGAACAAAAAAATATAGATTTTTATTACTCCCGTACTCTGCTGCATTCAGATAATTATACATTTCGTAGAAATTAAAATTATACGAATAACCATTATTTCTTGTATAGTTATTGTTTATATACTTATAATTATTATTGTGTTAATACCGTTACCGTTACTGCCTATTGCAGCCCACTGCTGAACATAGGCCATAGATTACCTCATAGTGGGGATATTTGGCAACCGCAGGTTTTCTTATATTTAGTCATTATTAGGAAGATGCTACTGCCCATCTCCTGATTTGTTTCCCCCTGTCGTCTCTAAAGACACCCACGGGATGATATAGGGTATTGGCTATTCTTATACGGCCACTACATGGTCAAGACGGTGCGTTGATATGATTTTTATTATTTATTTTCCTTAATACTTGACTTCAACATTGATTTTAGGTTACACTATTAAGCAATTTTTTTTAGTTTTTATAAAATTTAACATTCGTGAAATAACATTTTTTTATAGTGGAGAAGACAATCTGGCCTGCGGCTTTGCTGATGGTAAATAACTACCACAGCCCAAGAACAACTGCAACACCAGGGGAATTGCATGTGCGTTGCTGGCATTTTAGAAATGAGTAAGCTCTTTTTTTGAAGATCCCTAAGTCGTATCGGTCCGGGTTCGAAAACTCGCCGGTGGTAAACGATTCCTCAAAAAGGTTGTACGAGGAAGAAAACTCCTTGTTAAACGCACAGTGGTATACCACCAAGCACCCATATGTATGATGGCATCGTGAGTTTTGACGCGATGTGCATTAATGGAATTTGGCAGCTGGAAATTATCCGAATAATTCTTCAGAACACTCGCCGTGGTAGATGCGATAGAGAATACAAAGGGATGAAACATCGCTTCGCATTACCATTGAATCAAGCTGATCGTTCGTCGACGATTCGAGCCGCTTTGCGCTGGATGCGGTCAAGTGGAAGGAGCTGGCACTGGAGTGCCCTGGCCCAGGGATATAGGAACACTATTTCATGTGAGGCCGAACATAAGCCTTGTAAAGTTGCAAGTGGTGTGCTGGCATAACATACTGTTCCGCTCTACTGAGCCCAGCTTTTTAGAGGCCAATTCGGTCTTCCCTTTCAAGTGACCATGAAACTGCACATTACTACTGCACACTAGCTAAGGCAGCAAGGGAAGTGCCCTGAAACTGAGAAGATACAAAAAACATGTCTTGAAACTGGGATATATGATAAACTGGGGATATTGAGAGCACTGTACTAGATTTAGTTGCCACTAATGTGAACCTTTGTACAACAAAGTCTGAATTATTAACCACTTTCTAATATCCTTTAATGTGACCTTTGCCTTAAAAATCTGACATATTATATTACGACAGTAAGCTAAAGTGGCAATGAGCTGGCCATATAGCTCGAAGAACTGACAATCGTTGGGGAAAAAAGGTTCTCGAGTGGCAGCCTCGTACCAGCAGGCGAAGTGTAGGGCGACCCCCCACCAGATGGAGTGACGACCTGGTAAGACATGCAGGAAGTCGATGGATGCAGGTGGCTCAGGACCGTGCTTTGTGGCATACCTTGGGGGAGGCCTATGTTCAGCAGTGGACTTGTGAAGGGCTGTAATGTATTTGAACTTTAAACTGCTTATTATTCAATGTTAGATTTAGGAAAGAAAAGTAACAGGCTTTATATGTCCCATATCTGGAAAAAGATTTGTCGTAATATCATCGTCATCATCATTACAGCTATTCACAAGTCCACTGCTGAGACTTGTGAAGGGCTGTAATGATGACGACGATGATATTACGACAAATCTTTTTACAGATATGGGACATATAAAGCCTGTTACTTTTCTTTCCTAAATCTAACATTGAATAATAAGCAGTTTAAAGTTCAAATACATATAACTCGTAGTATGAATAATTTACATAACATAGTATGTTTCTGATGACAAAGCTTTCAATTTCAATATAAGTGTAGCACGTGAAGAGCGCAGATGTGTTTTATTGTCGTTTCCTATCCCTCATAGCTTGAATAACATTACATTAGTGTGCTGTAAGGTTGATATTACTCGTACTATAGACTGAATATTCATTTTCAAAGGAACGTCTCGCGTATTAAATTACACTTGTGTTAATAAATTCAAACGAATATCTAATACATATTTGACGGTAGTCAATAAAATGGTAAATATATATATATATATATATATACAATATGTAACGTAATTAACGCACACACTCAGACACCCCAATTAGTATGTTATGTTATAATCATAATATATACACTGAATTTTTGGTTAAACATTTTTATGCACTGATTATTTATCAAATAAGTTATACTAATGCCGGAAGAATGTTGTGGTCACAGTACAAATCCACGAACGCAAAGACTTTAGCGTGCTTGAAATAAAGTTCATTTTTTCTTTATTTTTATTGAATAACAGAATTAGTAATAATACAAATAAAACTGCACTCTTAAAAGTCTTATTGCCTTAAGTTACGGTCCATTTCAGTTTGTTTTGACTGTACAGATTTAGTGTGACTGTAATTTACGTAGTTTTAATTATTTTTGGGATAAAAAATTACCTATATTAAAAATGATATGAATCGATTTAGTAAACGATTCTGAACAAAATACTTTCTCAAAGTGCGTTAATTATGTTACATGTTGTATATATTCATTCATATGTCTTCGAAATGTTTTTTTTAGACATGCTTGTTTACTCAAGATGTTTTCCTTCACCGCCGAGTCCGTGGTAAATCAGCACTTAACATTGCTGTTAACTATTTTATTAGTATCTAGTGGCCGAGGATCGAATCTGGGCTGCTCGCATACTGTAAAATATACGGCTATCGCTTAGCCTGCGACCCAATTATCAGTAAAAAAATAAAACAGTAGTATAAGCCCGTGACTTTCAAATAATCACGATTCGTGATTAAACCGCATAAGTTTTCTAATCGCTATTAACTATACTATCTGTCTTATCATCTAATATATAAAAATTGATGTTTGTTCGTACTGAACTGTACTGTCGTTTGTTCGTCATCAAGTTGAATGATTTGTAACTTTCAAATAAATTGTTCGGTACGATATGAGCACAATTTAATTGCACTATGCATATAAAGATTCGCGCAACTGCAAGCAATATGTTGACAAAGTTTATATATATATATATAACGATAAATAGGTAACAATATATTATAATATCTAAACACAAATATTTATTTTTCTCTGAATGGCCGAATCAATTAAAATTTTCAAAATAGCATAGCAACGTGAAATGAAAGAGTTTAGAAAAATATTTTAGATACTTCTTTTTAAAGAACATAAATGATATTCTTTTCTTTTTATTAGTACATATCTTTGCGCTAAAGTGATAAAGTGAAAAAATATTTATTTATTTTGTAATCAATTTTATTCGAAATAATAAAAATTTTGAGCATGTTTCTCAATTACACATGTTATTCGACGGCATAACGCCGCGTCACAGTAATCAGATCACTTTTAAAATGGATTTAGTGGAAGTAGCTTGTATGTCTGTTCTTATACAGTCCGCAAAAAACAAAAACAAATTTAGGTACATCCGCTTGCCAATAACCTTTTAAAAACGGACAATTCTCTAAAATATTTTGTTTTAAATATTTTGTATCGCTAGAAAATTAGTAAAAAGAGTCTTGAATATTCACTCAGCCTTTACGATTTTTTAAATAAAGAAATAGTTAAGCTTTCGATCATTAAAAAATCTTTAATTATCCTCTTAAAAAAATCCTTTATACATAAATTAATCTCGTCGAAAGGTCCGGCTTTTATTTTAAAAACTGTAGATAACAGCGTTGAATTTCCAATCGGCTTTTTTACTTTTTACTAAGGCTGTAATTAATTATTATAAAATCACTTCAATACTGTTTTAATCGAATCTAATTTGTAATAATCTCAGTCAATTTTAAAAATTTAATATAAATAGTAACAATACGTTTAAATAATTATATTTATCCATGTAATAAATTCATTTGACGGCTAATTTTTATGTGATGATTGAAAATCAGTACTAAAAGTATCCAAATTAGACTATTAATAAAAATTTAAAAAAAACGTTTGTGTCTACCTTTCCGGGCTAACGTTCAGATTACCTGAACGGATTGTTTATGCCAGGAGTAATCTGAGCTTTTTTAAGAAATCGAAAAATGGATAAAAGCTCTTCGATTATTATCTTAAGTCCAAAGACTATATAACCACTTGACTGCGCATACAGTGCCCCGACGCTCGAAAACTATTAGTATTTTGTCGCCTATGCATCGGCTATGTTAACCATTTTAGTATTGTCCAAGTGTTAGACCTGTGTGCACGCTAAATTAATGCAAATTTTTATAATTTTTATGCAATTATAATGCATCAAAATGCCTTCATGCGCAGTGAAGTGGTGTGGGAAACATTCCAGGACAGATGTCCAAAAATAATGGAGTAACTTTTCATTGCTAAGTACAGTACAAAATATGAAAATTATTGTTGATTAATTCAGATTATGAGCCACCGCAGGGGTCTATCTAAAACGGTGGCCGGGTAAATAACGACATGGTTGAGTCGCGCGTTGATGTCTTTTGGAAAAGTCTCGTTCTATTATTAGACAATTCTAATGCTTCTATCCCTTTCTTTCCCTTTGTATGTTTATCGTAAACATTAGTACTTACTGTTACCTTTAATAGCTGAAAGCCGATATCGAAAATAATAAAATTATTAAGATTATTCAATTCACACACTGTGAAAAAATACTTATCTACTTTTAACCGTCTTCAGAAAAAAATGGAGGTTCTCAGTTTGTCGGTATTTTTTTCTTAGTTAAAGTTTATAGTTAAGTAGTTAAATTAGTTAGATTGGTGTACCAAAACAGAACGACTTACAATTTTAAAAAGACACTAAAGACAAGTCATTGTACGGATCCACTACAGTAATAGATATTTGTCGTCGTTGTAAAATTTTTAATAATAGGGCGATCAATGAGAGTGGTTCAAAAGTACTGTCTTCGAAATATAATACCAATTATTTTATGAGAACGGTTTTAAAATCTCTGATTAGGTATTATTGATTCCCGGATATTTCATCAATATGTAATAGAATCAACAAATCATCATTTACAAATTTAACGCTTGTTTATATTTTTTTACAAAGAACAATCAGGACCCCTAAACTTTAATTCGAAATAAATATAAAAAATTATTCATTTTAAAAATCAATAATAATATAATAAATACATGTTTTCGTTTAACTGATTAATTTTGATTAAATATTATTTATATGATTTTAATTGAGAATTTTTCATAATGATAAAATCCATTTTATCGATAACGAATATTTTCCTTTATTAAGAAGAGCAACCCTAAAGATAGCCATAACAACGCAACTTGACCATTTGCAGCCACGCGTTCCTCCTCGTCCCCCGGCCCGCAGTAGTGAGTCGTACGCTTAGAAGAAATCTGCCTATACGCTCTCTAGTGGTTATATTCTCTATGCTTAAGTCTAAATAACGCCGCAATTTTAAATCCTATTCAGGCGAAGTCGGGGCGGGTCGAAAATTATAAATAACATATAAAAAATATTATGATAACTATAACTATTAAAATAATTTCCACGTAATAAATTCTGAAGTCCGAAATGAGACAAAGGGTATAAAAGTAAGGGTAGTAAGTAGGGTAGTAGGGGAAAAAGTAAAGCCGACTTCAGAAGCTTTTATGTGAGAATTTTTTTAATTCTTTTATTTTTGTCCTTAGCTATGGATTTTTTTCTTCAAATTTAGTTATCCTTGAGATATGAACAATTCAATAATAAAGGAATTACTTAATTCTGTTAACAATTGGCTAATATATCCTGTAAAACAAATACAGAAATGACATTCAGTGTAGTCTAGTTCAAAAGCTGCTCCTTTTTTAAATCGTTTAAAATCACATTATGGTCTTACATATTTTATTACACATTCGTTTCTTTGATGAGAAACCGCATAAGCAAACATGGCTGCTTACTTTTAATGTAAAGTAATTAATTTGATTTCTATACGCAGTTAACGGTAACATAATATCAACAAATAATAGCAAAAATATAACATTAAACCGGATACGGGTCAAAAGAACCGCCTCTATTTTTAGCCCGTAACGAACTTTGAACTTAATAAATTAAAAGCAGAAAATGAAATTTCAGTGAAATAATTTTATGTCGAAAGTTAATGAATTCGTTATAACAATTTCCTGGAATTCAATACCTTACAAATTCGAACTTCGTGTTATTACAAAATTATTACCTACGTAAATTGTAGCATAAAGTTTCAAATTGGAGAGTGGCGGAATTTATTTTAATTTAAGAGGGTATTTCGATTTGGTGTACAATTTCTGTGAGTTTATTAAAATATCATTATGTTTGTATGTTTAAATGCTTTTTAGGGTTCCGTAGTCAACCAGGAACCCTTATAGTTTCGCCATGTCTGTCTGTCCGTCTGTCCGTCCTCGCTTAATCTCTGTGACCGTTAGCACTAGAAAGCTGAAATTTGGTACCAATATTTGTATCAATCACGCCGACAAAGTGGTAAAATAAAAATTGGAAAAAAAATGTTTTAGTAGGGTAGCCCCCCTATATGTAAAGTGGGAAGTGATTTTTTTTTAATTTCAACCCTAACGTGTGATATATTGTTGGAAAGGTTTTTAAAAATGAACAGGGGTTTACTAAAATCATTTTTTGATAATGTCAATAATTGCGGAAATAATCGCTCCAAAAGTAAAAAACAATGTGTCCCCCCCCCCCTCTAACTTTTGAACCATAAGTTTAGAAAATATGAAAAAATCTGAAAAGTAGAACTTTATAAGGACTTTCTAGGAAAATCATTTTGAACTTGGATGGAAACAACAGCACCCATTAGCGGGAGCAGTTGCAGGAGCGCGGACCGCTGCTGGAGCGCGAACATAATGGATACCCACCTTTAATCTCATAAGTGGGAACACTTATTGTGACGGACGGGAAACTACGGAACGCTACACTGAGCGTGGCCCGACACGCTCTTGGTCGGTTTTTTATTTTTGTTTTTCATTTACATGGAATCAGATATGTATTTTTATAACCTTTTGTTAGTAATTTAGGATTATACGATAATAATCTGAAGAGATAACGAAAACCTATTACGATTTCATTGGAAGGTTTTGTTTATTGTCTAAACAAAAAAACCTATAAGCCTTCCTGCTGGACGAAGGTCCTCCTCTTATTCATGAAAGGGTTCTAGAGCAGAAAGGCTGCCACACTGCTATTGGGGCACTTTAGCGTTTCGGGCTTAACGTCAGAAAATATTTTATACTACAACAGGTGTCAGTATCTTTCGGTTTACTGATTGTGTTCGCATTATAATTATTCGTCTTACATAATGTAAAGAGATAAACACGTGTTAAATGTCCATTTATGTACAGCACAAACCTATAAAATGTGTAAGGACATATAATAAAAGCATTAAATATAGAATTCACATATGTTGTGAATTGACTGATTTAATTTTTTTGTATCATAGCTTTTGTGTGAATATAGTTAAGTATTAATGTTTACTTTGTCTAAGTAAGCAGATATAAAAGGTTACCTTGTGATTTCTTCCAATAATTTGCAAGGATCAGCCGCGTAGAACTTCACTCCAAAGTAAAAGGTGTGCGAATCAGATCCTCGAAGTTGGCGTCGCAACTTTCTCCCTGCGTCTAGCCAATGCTGTCCACAAAACAAGATTCTAATTTAGATTGAAAAGAAAAAGTGAAATACATATACTCGTAACGTCAACATTCTTTTACAATTGTTTTATGGCCTCAATAATATAAAATATATGTATCTCCAAAACATTATTGTCTATATTATCTAAAATAAAGGCTAGACTTAACAAGCACACAAAAATCATTTTAGATATTTTTCGTTACTTGTTACATTAAATAAAGAATACATAAAGTTTTACAAAATAAAATATTAACCTTATTAGCTACGAAGGCATAATAGATTTCCCATCCCTTGTTAATTAACTCTTTCCAGCACCGACTTTTTAGCTTAAGGGGTAAAATATGTTTTGACGTCGTAAAACTACGTTATAGCTATCTATATAGGTACTGGCCGACGTTTGTAAGAGGGAAACAAAGTTGAGGAGAAGCTTACTATAATATATATTATAGTATGAAGCGAAGATTCAATTACTGACATCGAGGTACTCTATCATTCTCCTCAACGGTGACAATCTATGTTATTTTAGTAGTCTGTGATCGTTACAAAAATAAAGATATTAACCGAGTTTTGGCGGGAACTTGGCCGTCGAAGGACTGTCGCTCCTATTTTGTCGCTCGAATAATAGTTTGAAGTGATTTTGATTCGTAAAAGTTATACGATTTTGTGAATTAAGTGTGTGCGCGTGTTAACTATTAGAGAAAACGACGAAACAAGTGATGTTGATATAAACCTCAAGTTAATTTGATCGCTTGGGCACCTTATGAACTTGAGTGGCTGTCATCATCATCATACAGGGAATCCTAGTACGGACACCAGTCTCTCACAAATTAATTATAACATATTAATATTAAGTTGTATGTTTATATTTAATACTGAATTTGTGAGAGGAAAGAATAAACTTATTATTATTATTATGTGGGGTATCTATATAGTTTTCTCATCTGGTTAGGTTCTATAAATATATAATTATAAATTAAAATGAAAAGATAAATATACATAAATATAATTGAAACAAAATAAATACAAAAATACATAAATAAATAAAAGCCCAACCAGATGGAAGCCCTCGGCAGGGAGACTAAACGGCCGAGGGTTAGGAGGAAAGGGAAAGAAACCGGCGGACGATGCAGGCGGTATCGAGGAGCACCGCCTTCTGCATTTGAGCCCGGAGCGGTCCGTCACGGAGTCCCAGTCGCCTCAGATGACCCGAGAGGCTGACTGGGATTAGTCCATTCGCAGAGACGACTACAGGAATAATTTCGGCCGGCATACCACCCCACATGTCGGTCACCTCTTGAGCCAGGTCCAGATATTTTGTTCGTTTATCTGTTTCGGCTTTCACGAGGTTCTCATCCGATCATCCGATCTCGCCAGGAAGTAATGACGGAGGCTGCACACTTCACGATTATGCATGGTGAGCGCGCTCAAAAAGCCACGCCCACCATGCTTTCGCGGCAAGTACAGCCTCATTACCGACAATCTCGGATGATGCATCCTATGGGACGTCATTGTAGTGCGGACTTTTCTCTCCAGGGCTTTAAGTTCAGTCTGACTCCACCTGAGTATGCCAAAGGTATACATGAGGACAGGCACGACCCCACCGTTATATGCATGTGTCTTATTCACACCGGACAAAAGGCTGTTAAGCACTTTGGTCAAGCGTGCATAAAACACGTCGCAAACTGACTGTTTCATACCAGCCTCATCAATACCGATGATCTGTGACATACCCAGGTATCGGTATGTTTCAGCCTCGGAAAGGGTCCTTAAGTTGACGGGCATAAATAAGTCTGTGCCCTCAGAGTTAGCAACCCTTCCCTTTTTAATGTGGAGGACCGCACACTTATCCGTCCCCAGCTATTCATTCTAATAGAATTGCTAAATTCATAAGTGATGTTTAGCAATTCCATAAGATGGGAGCGACTGGAGGCGAATAATTTGAGGTCATCCATATAGAAAAGGTGGATCACTTTTGTACCTCCTTTCCGAAGCTGAAATCCCTTACCGGAGCCCTCCAGTAAAGTACTGAGAGAGTTCAAAGAGAGGTAGAACCAGATTGGACTCAGACAATCGCCCTGGAAGATACCACTTCTTATCCTTATGTGGTCCTCCGCAGCCATCATCCGCTCGCCCAGATGACAAAGGATCGTACTCCACTGCCCCATACACTGCTCGAGGAAGTCTCTAACTGTACAGTCGATCTTGTACAGCTCGAGGACTCTCTTTAGCCATGTATGGGGTACCGAGTCAAATGCCTTTCTGTAATCTATCCAGGCGGCGGAGAAGTTCCGACGGTTGCGTTTCACCACTTTGTCAATAACCGCGTCAATAAGGAGTGGTTCCTTGGATCCACGACCGCCGCCTCGACATCCATTTTAAGCGCGCGACATCACCTGATTTGAGCCCAGGTGACGAGTGGTTCTCGCGCTCAAAATGGATGTTAGTGTCTTGTATATGGTCGGTAGACACGTAATGGGGCGGTATTTGCTCGGGTCTGTGGCACCCTGATCTTTAGGAACCAAATGAGTGATCCCAGTAGTGAAGAGGCTTGGGAGTGACTTCTGGTTGAGAGCCTCTTGAAACTGTCAGGCGAGCACAGCGTGACACACCATGAATCCCTTCAGCCAGTAGTGATGCAGCTCGTCAAGCTCCGGACTTTTCCAGTTCGGGGCCCTACGGACCGCCTCAGCTACGTCATCCGGCGTTATGATGACGGGGTCCATGGGCGTAATACCCGCACACTGCCTCGCCACAACTTCCGTCCAAGGGCCCTCGTTGTGGTTTACGGACTCTGACCACAGGTTGCGCCAAAATGCGACCGTGTCGGCCTGATTTGGTGCTGGGCCCGTTCCACTTACCATTGGTCGCTCCAATGATTTATAGAGCTTCTTCTGATCACTCTGGAAGAGACGGTTCTGGTTAAACCGGGTCGACCTCTCGATACATCGTCGAATCCTGTGCCCTACAAGCACATTTGTGTGCTGGGTTGGTGGAGAATAAAACACTGACACTTTTTTCTTTCTTCTATATTTGATGTTTTTCTTGAGAGAGCTGGCCGCCGACTGTGTCGAACGACGAAAATCGCCCCTCTTTTATACTACCTCGGCCGGGTCGAGTAGTACGGCGTGCGTACCGTGTGACGGCGTCGACCAATCAGCGCGAGGCGCTACAGAGCTGAGTTACATTGTTTACCTTAAGCTAGTTATATTATTATACAAAGTGAATTACTAATTCTAATACATGAATATAAGCTTTACACTATTAGTTTTCTTAATATAAAATGCTTATATCTTCTCTTATGTGTAACTTTAAACTATAATCTTTATTAACACAGTATAAACGCTTATATCCTATTTAAGTACAAACTCTAAACTACTATAATATAAAAATGTTCGTCTTATTTAGGTATAAGTCTATTTATTTTCACTTGTCCCGCACATCACTCCCGCCGTGCGACCGCGTCGCATCAGCTTCCGGTGCGGGCTCGACGTCCGTAGATAGAGGCAGGATCACCAGCTTCCTTATTGGCCGGCGTAGGACTCCTCCCTTTGTCAGCACGTCCACTGTCCGCACGATGTTGTCAGGACCCGGATATGTAGCGATGACTCTTCCTCGTATCCACACGTTGCGGGGTAGGTTCGGATCGACGATCTGTACGAGGTCGTCGACGCGTACTGCTTGGCCTCGTCCGTGGGGCTCCCGCCGGTGTTGGAGCTCAGGGAGGTACTCCTTCACCCAGCGTAGCCAGAAGATGTCGGCTAGTCTCTGCGCAGCTCGCCAACTTGACCGTAAGAGGGTGTCTCGTTCGGTGAAAGTGCCTGGCTGTGGTACTCGTCCCGGTCCTCCCAACAAGAAGTGGTTAGGAGTAAGAGCTTCAGGATCCTCTGGACTGACTGAGACGTGAGTCAGCGGGCGGCTGTTGACTGTGTATTCTACTTCTACTAGTAGTGTTGTGAGGACTTCCTCTGTCGGATGACGTTCGTGCAACGTCGCGATGAGAGCGGTCTTGACAGAGCGAACCATTCGCTCCCAGGCTCCGCCCATAAATGGAGCTCCAGGCGGGATGTAGCGCCAGGAGATAGTCCTCTTCGCTGCTTCTTCTGAGGTCGCTGCGTCGACCGCCCGTCGTAGTTCCTTATCGGCTGCCTTCAGGTTGGTGCCGTTGTCTGACCATATTTCTGTCGGGCAGCCTCGCCGCGCGATCATTCGCCTTATGGCCATTACCGCGGAGTCAGCGCTGAGTGAGCCGGCGACTTCTAGATGTATGGCTCGCGTAGTGAGACATGTAAAAATGGCCACATATCTCTTTTGTCGAGTTCGTCCGACAGTCACCGAAAGGGGTCCGAAATAGTCCACCCCGGTGTAGGTGAAGGGGCGCTTGTGGTGAGCTAAGCGACATGTTGGCAGGTCTCCGGTTCTCGGATGCGGCGGTACTTGCGTCTTCATTCTGCAGAATAGGCATCTTCGTATTATTGCGCGTACGGTAGGACGCAGTCTCAGTACCCAATACTGCTGCCGACACTCGTTGACTGTGGCCTCTACACCGGCATGATGGAGTTGCCGATGTATAGCCTGTACCCAGAGTTTGACCGTGTGATGATCACCGTCGATTATCATCGGGTTCTTGAACTTTTCTTCCATGTCGCAGACCGCTCGAATACGACTTCTAAGTCGTAGTGTGCCGTTTATGGACTCTACGCTGAGCTGGTGAAGGCGGCTCTCTTTGTTGATCGGCTTCCCGCTGTTTAGACTGTCTATTTCTTCCGTAAAGGATTCTTCTTGAGAGGATCGCATCAGGAGTTCTTCAGCTGTTTTAAGAAGCTCGGCTGAGACCATTAGTGGCTTTATGTCTTCTGGTGACCGCTTTTTTGTCGTCGTGCGCGCCTGACATTTTACGGTAGCTTTGTTCTTTTTCCAAGTGGGATCAGCCTCTTTATTCTTCTTTGTTCGTTTGTAGTTGACTCTCTGTTTGGTGTTTCTGCAGAGTTGAATGAACTGTAGAACACGTGCGGTTGAGTATCGGAGTCGGTCCCAGTTGGAGAACTTCGCTGGATCAGGTAGACCTTCTGCAAGCTTCAGTCTTCCTTTGTTGCTCACGTGATGTGTTCTTTCTTCGTCGGAAGGTTCTTCCGCTATTGCTCTTGTGGTTTCCGTCGGCCAGAAGTCTTCTGTTAGATATAAGAAGTCAGGTCCTTTGAACCATCGATGGTCTTTATTAAATGCTGCTGGCACGTCTCGTGTGGCATCGTCCGCCACGTTCAGCTTTGTTGGCACCCAGCGCCAGTCGTTAACTTTGGAACTTTCTTCTATTGCTGCTAGACGATGAGCCACGTAGGGCTTATATGAACGTGACCCTGTCCTTATCCAGGTTAGTACTGTCTTGCTGTCCGTCCAGAATACTTTGCGGTCAGGTTTCCTCTCGTGTTCTTCGACTACTGTTTCTGCGAGCCTGGTGCCCATGACTGCAGCCTGTAGTTCCAATCTTGGGATGGACGTCAATTTTAACGGTGCCACCTTTGCTTTCGCCATAATGAGGGATAGGTGGGCCTCGCCTACTGTTGTTACAGTTCTCCAAAAGAGAACCACAGAGTAGGCTGACTCGCTGGCATCGCTGAAGACGTGAAGTTCTAGGGAGGCCGCGTCGCTGTAGTGAAGATATTGCCGCGGGATTGCTACTTCGCGGAGGCCTTTCAGATGCTCCATCCACATTTCCCACTGCTCCGCCAGGTCCTCGTCGATCTTGTCGTCCCATGCTGTTCCTCTACGCCAGACTTCCTGGAGTAGTTGTTTTGCCCTGATGGTGATAGGTGAGGCGAGCCCGAGCGGGTCGAAGAGCGACATCACTATTCTCAGTGCTTCCCTTTTCGTCGGCTGCTTCCCTTCTAGGAGTGTTGAGGATATTCTGGCTAAGTTAAGGTTGAAGGTGAGTTCGTCTGAGTTGATCTTCCAGACAACACCCAGAACTCGTTCCATTTTTTCTTCTGTTTTGTAGAGTTCCATGTCTTCTGTCTGATTGTTTTCTCCGAGTGTTTCTAGGAGTGACGCTGAGTTCGATTTCCACTGTTTCAACTCGAAGCTGGCTTTCATGTGCACGGCTCGTACACTCTTCGTGATGCGTTTGGCATCTTCGAGGGTTCTGAAGCTGTCCAGGTAGTCGTCGACGTAGTGCTTCTTTATGATGGCAGCTGCGGCTTCTGGGTGAGTTTCCCCGTGCTGTTTGGCGTTCAGGTTCTTGACGTATATTGCTGTCGAAGGCGAACTCGATGCTCCGAAGATTAACGATGTCATTCTGTATTCTTCCGGAGGTTGGTTGTCTCGTCGATCCCCACGCCACAGGTAACGCAGTGCGTCTCTGTCTTGTTCTCGCAACTTGACTTGCATGAACATCTCCTTGATGTCCGCCGTAACCGCGATCATGTGTTGTCGGAAGCGCATGACGACACCCGGTAGCGATTGTAGTAGGTCAGGCCCTTTGAGTAGCATGTCATTAAGTGCCACCCCTTTGGTCTTGGCTGCGGCATCGTGTACCACCCGCAATTTCTCCGGTTTCATTGGGTTGACTACTGCAAAGTGAGGTAGGTACCAAGTCTTGTCAGCTGTCTTCTGTTTTGGGGCAGGTTCGGCGTAGCCCTTTGCGACGAGAGCGTCCATTTGTTCCACGTATTTCTTCTTTAAAGTAGGATCACGATCTATCTTCTTCTCTATATTGAAGAGCCTCTTCAGCGAGTTTTCATAGTTGTCTGGTAACTTGACATCGTCTTTGCGCCAGAGAAGACCGGTCTGGAATCTTCCTTCTTCTATCTTTGTTGTGGTCTTTTCCAAGATACGAAGTGCTTGTTCTTCTGGATCAGTTTTCGGTCTCTTGGGTTTTATGCAGAGTGCGTCCATCTCGAAGTATCGCTTCACAAGGTCCTCTAGATTCTCGTCTGGATCCTCTGCGATGTGTGACACGAAATCGATGTTCCGTCCGAAGCTTCGTGTCTGACTTCCGTGGAGTACCCAACCTAGTGGCGTGAGAGATGCCACTGGGTGGTTCTTGTCTCCTCTTCTTACTTCTGATGTCAGCAGAAGATGCCAGTTATCTTGACCGATCAGTACTCGTGGCTTTGCGTTTGTATATGTGAGATGTCCTTGGATATCAGAGAGGTGTTGACACTCCTCCACTAGTTCCTGTGGGACCCGTTGAGATGAGACTTGCAGGTTCTTCACTGTGCGCGCTTGTATTTGTTCTTCATGATCGTTGAGCCCCTTTAGTTTGATGGTGACTCTTCTTGATGCTGACTCCGATACTTTCTTGTCGTTGATGGTTTCTATCTTCAGTGGGTCTATGGGGCCCGTTGCTCCGACGCTTGTTACTATGCTATCGTCGACGAGCGTGACTGTTGAGCCGTCGTCCATCAACGCGAAGGTGTTGACAGCTCCTTTTGGTCCTTTAACCTGGATCGGTAGGATTTTTAAATACGATTGCTTCTTGACGGTCCACGTTGAGTTGATGACCTCTGATTGATCTGATGCCCCTTGATTTTCTTTTGCTTCTGTGTCTACCGACTTCTTTTCGTAGTGCAGCATCTTGTGGTGGGAGTACTTGCAACTGTTGACATTACATGACTTGGGTCGGCAGTGGTGTGTCTTGTTCCTATAGCGAAGACACCTGAAGCAGAGGCGCTTGGACTTGGCCATGTCCCATCTTGCATTTGCATCTAACTTCTTGAATTGTTCACATTCTGTGGCGTTGGTGTGCCCCGTATCTTCACATACAACGCACCTTGGTATGTATGTCTTCTCAGTCACGTTGTTGATCCTTTGAGTCTTCCTTTGTAGTGCGGCTGTAGTAGGCGGTGTCATCTGTTCGGGCAGCGCGTAGGGTCCACACAATTCTGCTTCCCTTTTGAAAAACTTCTCTATCTTGACGAGACAAGGGTCTTCACGTGGCTGCATGGCTGAGAAGTCGTAATATCTATAACGCAGAGTTGGCGTCAGTTTGTCTACTATTGTCTTCGCGAGTTCAGGATTGTACATGTAGTTAAAACAACCCAAAGTCTTCAGAGTCGCCACTACGTTGGAGACCTTGGTGGCGAATATGCATATATCTCTTGGTGACTCAGTAAGGCGCGGCAGACCTCTAAGCGTCTCCATCTCCAGCATGGCTATTGACTCTGGTCTTCCAAATCTTGACTCCAAAGTCTTCATTACTTCAGCCGGGTGTGCGTTGGTCATAAGTAGGCCTTCAACTGCTTCCTTGGCCTTCCCTTTCAAGTTTCTTCTGAGTCGATTCGTATTTTCAACTGCGCTAAATGTTGCTTCTGTCTCGTAGTAGGCGGCGCGAAAGGGTAGCCATTCCTGATGAGACCCACTGAAGAATGGTAACTCGACGAACTTAGGTCGTTGGGCGGCGTTGACAGCCCGAGTGATGGCTTCAGCTAGGAGGGCTACGTCAGTTTGACCTCCCGCCGGTGACTGATGTGTTTCTTCATGCTTTTTCTGACTTGGTTCTTCTGCGCGGGCGGTTGTTGGTTCTTCTATGGCATGGTGAGGTTCGTTGGTGATTGCTAACACCGGGCGATTCACTTGATTTTGCAACCAGTCGTCCACTATTGCATTGACTTCTGAGTAGAGGGAGGCGTCATCTTCTTCTTCCTCCTCCTCTTCTGAGTCTTCCCTTTCCAAGGCAGCGAGACGTGCTGCGGCTAATTCCACTTGAAGGCGTAGCAAATCTTCTTTCGCCTTTGCAAGCTTGAGCTGCTTCGTTCTACTGTGTGTAGATCCCCCCCTCCTCCCTTCTTGCTGGGCAGGCGGGGTTCCTGTAATGCGGTTTGCTTCGATGGACCGGCGGTGCTTCTTATGGCTCGCTTCACTGTATCAGTTTCTGTTTCTCGGCGAGTTGCTCTGGTGACAGTAGCGGGCGGCTTCATCAGCTGTTTGGCCTTCGCACCCGCAGTTAGCGTCGTCGCCGCGGATGGAGTTACGGAAGGAGCGACGGTGCTGGCGGGGTGCGCGGCGGGGGTGGCGGTTGCGGCTGAGGTGGCGGCGGACGAAGTGGTTGCTGCGGTGGCGGAAGTCACGGTGGATGGATCAGTTGCCGCGGAGGTGTCTGTATACTCCGAAGTCTCCGTGGCGGTCGTCCCTGTAGCTGTCGATTCCGTACTGGCTTCCGCACTGTTGGTACCGGTCGCCGAGGTGGTAGCCTTGGACGACGGCGGCTTGCTGCCCCTTCCCTCGGAACGCGTAACGGCCATACTGTTAGCTGACTTTTTCATCGAATAACGATTTCCGAGAAGTCTTCTTAACTCGATGTAGCACTATTTGAAGTCTTCAGGTAATTATTTTCCACAATATTCGGCTGGCGAAGGACCATTAAATGTGCCCTACAAGCACATTTGTGTGCTGGGTTGGTGGAGAATAAAACACTGACACTTTTTTCTTTCTTCTATATTTGATGTTTTTCTTGAGAGAGCTGGCCGCCGACTGTGTCGAACGACGAAAATCGCCCCTCTTTTATACTACCTCGGCCGGGTCGAGTAGTACGGCGTGCGTACCGTGTGACGGCGTCGACCAATCAGCGCGAGGCGCTACAGAGCTGAGTTACATTGTTTACCTTAAGCTAGTTATATTATTATACAAAGTGAATTACTAATTCTAATACATGAATATAAGCTTTACACTATTAGTTTTCTTAATATAAAATGCTTATATCTTCTCTTATGTGTAACTTTAAACTATAATCTTTATTAACACAATATAAACGCTTATATCCTATTTAAGTACAAACTCTAAACTACTATAATATAAAAATGTTCGTCTTATTTAGGTATAAGTCTATTTATTTTCACTTGTCCCGCACAAATCCGCTTTCCCCAAGCAGCGATTCTTTGCTTCAGGTCGTCTATGCGCTCCGTCAGTTTTTGCATTATATCCGGCTGGGACAAACTAACATTTGTCCCAGCAAACGCCATCCTGACGGTGCGCACAATCCTTGGCCTGGTATTGTATACAAATGTATTTGACCGCAAGATATACCGAACTCGGTCTGCCAGGTTTTGCTCGGTGACGGTTACAGATGGCTCCAGCTCAGCAAAAAATCGAAAGTTTCTCCCCCTTTCGCCCTAAAATACGCCCGCAATGCGTTGCTGTTCATCTGGGTTGTCCAACGTATGCGGCGTACTCCACCAGTGGCGGGTGCCGATTGCTGGGCCCGCGAAGACCCTGCCGACACCAAGCCAGCTGGTGGGGATGATGGATGCGACGGGCTGCTGGGTGGTCGTGCAGCACCTCGCGCTCGGCTGGCGCCAGCTCCAGACGCACCCTGGCGACCTCCAGGCAACGGCCCTTTGCGCGTTCTATTTAATTCCATCATCCATTTTTGAGGGCGTCATTTAGCGGGAGACGCCCAGACCCGGCGCCGTTTCATGGTGAGGCCATGTGCACAAGCGGGCCTTTGCACCTTCAATTTTCGCCGAGGCACGGCACTAACCTCTTGGCAAGGTGCTGACTGATTGCGCTGACGTAGCGGTTTTGTCACATAACCGTTACGTCAGCGGGCGATGGGGATTATTATTATTATTATGTGGGGTATCTATATAGTTTTCTCATCTGGGTGGGTTCTATAAATATATAATTATAAATTAAAATGAAAAGATAAATATACATAAATATAATTAAAATAAAATAAATACAAAAATACATAAATAAATAAAAGCCCAACCAGATGGAAGCCCTAGGCAGGGAAGACCAAACGGCCGAAGGTTAGGAGGAAAGGGATTGAAACCGGCGGACGATGCGGGCGGTATCGAGGAGAACCGCCTTCTGCATTTGAGCCAGGAGCGGTCCGCCACGTAGTACCAGCCGCCTTAGATGACCCGAGAGGCTGACTGGGATTAGCCCGTTTGCAGAGACGACTACAGGAATAATTTCGGTCGGCAAACCACCCCACATGTCGGTCACCTCGTGAGCCAGGTCCAGATATTTTGTTCGTTTATCTGTTTCGGCTTTCACGAAGTTCTCGTCATACGGAATGGTAATGTCGACCAAAAATATCCTTGACTGTGCCCGGTCCATCAGCACAATATCAGGCTTATTCGCAAGAATAGTCCTGTCTGTGATGATGGCCCGGTCCCAATAGAGCCTGGCGCGATCATTTTCGAGCTTCGCACGGCTTCCGGCAAGTACTTGTAATACGGCAATTTCCGATCCACGAGACCGTATTTCAGAGCAAGCTCCTGGTGAAGAATTCTAGCTACAAGGTTGTGTCTGTGCAAGTACTCAGAGTTAGAAAGCGCCGAATAACCGGAGATGACATGCCTAAGTGACTCACCGGGATGGCGACAAGCTCGACAGATGTCGACGTTGCCAGCCTTTAGGATGTATCTCCGATAGTTGTTGGTCTTAATAATCTGATCTTGTATTGCACAGACAAAACCCTCGGTTTCCCTGAAGAGGTCACCAAAGCGTAGCCAGTGGAGGGAGGCTAATGCGTCTACGAAAGGCACATGTAGAGCCTTGTAGAATCTCCCGTGGAGCTCCTTCTCCATACGGTCTTTTTTCATTCTTCCATACGGTCTCCCGGTCGGAAATGCTCTGCACTGCCGGGTCTTGCCATTGCTCGTTGGCTAAGGATAGAGGGGTAAGTCTTTTATCACAAGAAATGACGTCCTTATAGAATGGATCATCCGATGTCGCCAGGAAGTAATCACGGAGGCTGCACACTCCGCGAATGAAGATTTCGAAAGAAATTATAGGCTCAGAAGAGCTAGAACCCAGAGCCGTAAAGCCAGTTAAATGAAATTAAAAAAAGATAAAACCTACAAAGTTACGTCCCATGACATAACAGAATTTTTTTCTAAAAGGGTATGAGATAGAAAACAGAATCTCTTATATAAAAATCAATTTCATCATTAGCCTTGTAAAAGTTCTAAATTAAAAATTCATCGATTTCGATGAATTTTTGTATGTATTTGAGTGGATCCCTGGATGTTTTATAAACTCAGTTGGACCCGGTAGGTGGCGCTGCTGTGGAGATCCATAAATCATCCGTACAATGCCGGGGCATCCGCCAGTTAATCATAAAAATCCGCTAGTTAATAATAAAAATGAATTGTTTCTAATTTTTATTAATAAAAAATAAACAAGGTTTCACTTCTACCGCCTGTCAACTGCACGAATGTTTTTTTTTAATTTCTTCGAAATGCTTAGTTTATCTCGACATGATTTCTATACCAGTTGAAAATGTAATAAGTCAATAATTAATGATTAAATAAGTGCTTTCATACTACGAAAATTAAATCAGTGCGCTCTGCGTACACAAGATTAAATCAAAAATAAAATAGGATTTATTTCTAATTATTCGAAATATTTTTGGGCAATATCTTGTAGTGACAATAATATTTATTTTAAATTAATGCTTACCGTTTGGTTATCTTGATCAACATAGCGGAGACCGAAGTAAGCTGTTTCAAGGAGATCTAGATGTCTAAAAACCACGTCCAGCAGCGCTTGACCAGTATTGTTGTCCTGTAAAAATATGTATTAAATAATATGATGTAAATATTTGTCGTGCCGCGTAGTGGTGGTTAAGAATATCCGCTACCCCGTATTTCCCTTGAGTATCGTAAAAAGCGACAGAGGGAAATAGGCAGGAGATGAGCAGAGGCATCTTCCTGATAACAGTAATGGTACAGTAAAAAACTGCGGTTGCAAACCCGCTCGCCAAGCGTGGCAACTATGGCAATATACACTCCATTAGCAACGACATAAATAAACGGCACCCAGTTCCCGGCGGCTCCGATATTCCTGGCTACGGTGACGACCATCATAACGACGGGGCAGGAGGTACTAAGAATATCCGATGGAGGTTCGGTTGCCACCTGCGACGACTCGACCTGGCAACATACAACGCACGCATCATGAAGACTGACGAGAAGATCCTGGAGCTGAAATAATAGATAGATAAGTTGCGCTGGATTATTATAGGATTATCCGAGGTCCGAATAGAGGGGGGAGGATAAGGTGATTGTCAAATCTGGCAACTTGTTCTATCACCGGGACGGTGGTCATCTGTTCCAAGGAGGTGTAGGATTTATCGTCCACAAATCTCTCGTTAACAACGTTGTAAGGATTGGGAGTGTGTTGACGAGGGTTACGTACCTTATACTCAGAATTACCAAACGGTATTCGCTGAAATTCATACAGGTTTACGCACCAACCTCGGCATATCCAGACGAGGAGGTGGAGGAAATGTATGACGATATTTTCAGAGCCATGCATTACTTCAAAACTCACTATACGGTGTTAATGGGAGACTTCAACGCAAAACTACCCCAGGACGGTACCAGCACCACTGGAGAATCCCTTGCTGAGCACTCACGACTAAGCTACTCCACTGCTGAGCGTGGGTGCTCAGGCTGTCCCGCGTATTCTCGGTGGGAGAAAATTCCACTCGAGACTAAACCTGCTTGGGGCAAACGAGGCAATAAGTCAAAGGCAACCCCTGCCACGCTATCCGTAAATTTCTACAACATCAGGGGACTTCATTAAAACCTTAACGCAGTCCACTACAATCTGAAAACGGCGATGCCGGCCTTGCTCAAAAACAGACACAGGTGTCCTCTCCGACTGATACCCCGTATTTCTTCTACCCGGGGTATAAATTAGAAACTTCTTTGTGCCCCGGGCTGGAGTTTGCGTGTACGTCAGGGAGGACATCTATTTACGATGCCTCGGCAGCCTTAAAGGTACGGACCTGTCCATCTTATGGCTGCGCGTAGACAGGTATAGGTCCCATAGCGGTAATGCCAAAACCGCCCGACTCATCGACCACGTCCAGATGGCTACAGACTCCGTGCTATTACAGATCCCATCCACAGAGATCGTGATACTTTGAGATTTTAACGCCCACCACGCTGAATGGGTTGGTTCTCGTTTAACCGATCATGCGGGTAGATCTGTTTATGACTTTGCTTTGGTATATGGTCTGACACAACTGGTTACCTCGACTACGCGGATCCCAGATATGGAAGATCATGTACCTTCCCTATTGGACCTTCTGCTGACCTCTCATCCGGACGGATATCAGGTCTCCGTCGATGCCCCTCTTGGCTCCTCGGACCATTGTCTGATCCTGAGTACAATGCCACTCACGCTCTCATCGCGGTTGCGTACTTCAGGTTGCCACCGTATTCGGCATTATAGGTCAGCAGACTGGAACGCGATGCGATCTTTTTTTGCATCCTTGCATCCTACCCTTGGGGGCGGGTTTGCTTCTCGCCGGATGATCCCAGTGTTGTTGCTGATTCTGTCGCTGATGTGGTGCTACAGGGTACTTTTTATTCCATCATCTGTGCTACCTACAGACGGCAGACCCCGGCCTTGGTTTAGTCGCTCCTGCAAAATTGCACTACGTCATAAGCAGGAGTGCCATCAGGCCTGGGCTCGCGTATCGACGTCTGGGGATGCAAATACTAGCGCCCTTAAAAAGAAGTACAATTCACAAGAGATTAGAATGGCTCTCCGGTCTTAAAAACTGCAAAGTCCCAGGCGAGGATTTAATCGAAGGAGAGCTTCTGAAAGCGGGTGGAAAACCAAAGGTCATGTGTAATGTTCATGCCGGTAGTTGTTGGGAGCACTAAGGTTAAATTTGTTAATGAGCATGTTTACCTGTGACAAATTGTCCGACTAGGTAAATCCAACTTTAGGTAGATTCAACTCGGCTGGGTAGCGTTCGGGAAATTATGACACGTCTTCTCATCAGATATACCTCAAAACATGAAAACGTGGTCCTTTACTGTTGGCCATGTGAGGACGGTCAAGGTCGCTCAGCGAGCTATGGAGAGGGCTAAGCTCGAGATTTCTCTGAGTGGTAAACTTAAAAATGACGATATCCGCGGTCAACCACAGTGACCGATATAGCCCAACAGATTACTACACTGATTTGCTAATGGGCCGCCATATAGCTCGAAGAACCGACAACCGATAGGGAAAAAAGATTCTCGAGTGGCAGCCTCGTACCGGTAGGCGAAGTGTAGGACGACCCCCCACTAGATGGAGTCACGATCTGGTAAGACATGCAGGAAGTCGATGGATGCAGGTGGGTCAGGATCGTTCTTTGTGGCGTTCCTGGAGGGAGGCTTATGTTCAGCAGTGGACTTGTGAAGGGTTGTAATGATAATGATGAAATATTTGTCACTTAGAATAGCACTTTTATATTATTGTAAGTTGTAATGATGTTTTATCTGAATCGTTCTTAAATTATCTTTAATAAAGTGCCTGGTAAATAAAACCTCTCATCTCACTTATTCGAATTGGATGCTGAGTTATAATTTCGTGAACTGAAAATGCTTTAGCCTCAAGCTCGGTAAAATTCCTTGTAAGAGTCAACGTAATCAGTCTTTAGATATACATTTTCTTTTGACTTAATTTGTGCCAAGGGGAATTATTTCTCGGAGTGATTCTACTTGAACTACGTAGCTTAGTGAAATATAAATTGATGTACTTATATAATATATTTTGTAACATCTAATGAAGATATAGATTTTTTTAAATAAAGTGATATATTTGGGCATATTTAGCAATTAAATACATAAACAATAATAATGAACCTTTTAAAAGAGAAGTAAAACCGGCTTTAAAAACAAAATAATTAAATAATTTCTAAATAACAGCTTCTGAAGTAGTTACTAAGACAATATTTATCAAAAAATTAAAAACCTCGAATTCAAAAGGTTTTTTTTTTGTTTCAGAAGTCGTTTTGTAAAAGTTTAATTATTTTACCCACCCATAAAAAAACCCAACCCTCTCAAATTATAGGCTGTAACTTTACTTTACTTTTTTTTACCCTTTTAAGTGGACTTGAGAACTGTAACAATTACAAAGTATTACGAGTATAAATAATGTCGTTTAAATAATTACATTATAAGCTTGATCCTCTGTTTTTCCACCCTGTTATTTCCTACTTTTTATACGTGGTAGAGCCACGCTGCAGATATATTATGTTTGAAGCATGAAAGGGTCGGCTTAACCGGGGATGGACTACGCGCTCTCAAAATACCAGCGTAAAATAAGACCCGTTTTACTGGGATCGAGGCATTCCATCTTAGTTTTCAGGAGTGACAACGCATCTACATTTTGATTCTTAATCATGGTTAAATATAGATGTCTATGGGCCACAGCATCCACTGGCGTTTTAATAACTTTGTATTAAAAACTACATTGCAAAAATAAAGAAAGCGGAAAGAATTCGGCTTGCTCTATACTCCCACGATATCGCAACGAGTTTGCTGCAAATTAGAACTTTTCGATGTCCGACTCTCCACAATTAAGCTAATTCACACGCGATGGCGTAGGACCAGTAAGACCAGTAGTCGGCGATATGGTATTGGCAGCATAATAATAGGGGACCGAGACTTGGAAGCTCTCACGCACATCACGAAGTTATTTGCGTGTGTCCTTGCTTTGATTGACTGAGAACACAAATGCCTGCATTTTAATAATGATTAAATTTATGTAAATTACTTCTACCGTAAGACTGTTATTAAATATTTAACTTAAAATGTTTCTGAACTATTAATTTAAAAAGAAAACTAGGAACCAGACCGCAGTGATTTTATATATGCTATATTTCCTATCATGTAGGTACCTCGAAACATGAAGACAGGTTTATACAAGTTTAAAGCGGTGCGTGTTGCCAGGGATGAATAGATCTTAGACGTGGTCTTTCACTGCTGGCCGCATGAGGAAACTCAAGGTTCGTAAATGAGCTCTGGACAGAGCTATGCTCGAAGTTTCTCTACGTACAGTAACAGGCATAACCTTAAGCCTTAACGGGCCAGCAAGCTGAAGTGGCAATGGGCCGACCATATGGCTCGTAGAAGCGACAACCCATGGGTTTTCGAGAAGCATCCTTGTACCGGTAATCGAAGTACATATATAGTGGCCCTTCACTACGGAGTGACGACCTTGTAAGAGGTGAAGAGCAGGCAGTGGATGCAGGTTGCTCAAGACCTAGGCTTGTGGCATTCCGTGGGGAGGGCTATGATCAGCAGATGCCTTGTAATAATGTCCTCCAGACCGAATTTCGCCCAAAGCGGCCTACCACAAGGAGGCTAGCCAACGGCGCAGCACAGGATTATAGTGCCCAAGTGTGCGAGCGCAAGCACAGGTGCACTATCTATTCCCTCACTGTCATAATCCGATGGGACGGTAAACCGACACGACCGGAGAGAGATCAGGCGCAGGACCAACGGCTTTACGTGCTTTCCGAGGCACGGGGGTGAGACACCGCCAACTTCCTGACTCAGGGCAGCTACTGAGAATTTCTTGACAAAAAAAAACTCAATAATTGATTTTTTGGCCCGACCCGGGATTCGAACCCAGGACATCATGATCAGCATCGCACTACTACAACCGCTAGACCAACGAGGCAGTTTGTAATATCTATCAAAATACATAATTTTTAAAATCGATTTCAAATCGATCGATTGAAATATGTTTTTTTTTTAATTCAACTTTAAGTAGGCTACAAGTGTAGAAGATATTACATTTTTGAGCCCTGTTGCAGTGAGCACAATAAAAGGAAATATTTTAAAAGAAGGTTGCTTTATTTGAAATGGTTTTGAATGGTTCTGTTCAATCCTTTATAAAAGCAACTTAAAGATAAGCTAGACTTTAAGGTTAAGGAACTCCCCATGCATGCGATCCCTTTTTCGAACGCAAACAATTACCAGTGGCGATGTCTAGTTTTATAAACTGTTATATTATAATCAAATTCTGGTCGATAAGATTGCTTTAATCACGCAACTTACAACTATCCACTTATCTAATTTTCTAACCAAATTATAGCACCTAAGCGTAATCTGAAAAGAATGGTCTTAATTTTAATACATACGAAGAACAAGTAAGGAACGCAATATTGTCAAATATTATATCTATTATATAAGTATCGAAGCAAAATTATACGAAACACAACTCAATTAATTTAATCCGATTAAAATCGTGAAAGTTTCCTCACCTGAATATAACTTGCGTTTCCTAATATATCACTCTCTATGTATCCATACAAATGTACTTGTATTAGGGCTCCATTCGGTTTGTGGGAAATTGCGAAACAGTTCGTTGATCTGAATAATAAATGATTTAATAACGGGGCGCGTTTGTTCTCCGTAAAGTATGTTGAGCTTGAAAAATTGCGATTTAAAAATCGGACAGAAACTGATTCGACTGTAATGTGATTTGCACACGAACTACAATTTCAATGTAATATGAAATCATCTAATTCAAAAAAAATGATAATTTCACTTCACTCCTGTTTCTGGTCTTTTCTTTATAGACATAATAAGTGTTCCCTGAAAGCAAGCTTTTCTAAAATTTCACTTCTAAGACTATTAAGGTCTTGGTATGTTTCCGACAAGATGCTAGTTACTTTTTTGTTGTTAATGAGTGTGTGTTGACTTGTACATGTTGTTGGTAGTTGCAATTAGAAGTGTTGTATACAGGTTATTGGACCTAATAAGAGAGTAGAGACATCGGCACTATAGGACTACTTATCTATGATTACGGTATATGGTCCGCTTTCTAAGAATCAAATGACGGGTAGCCCTAAAAGCCACTTATTTTTACCCTGTAGATAATAAAGATATTAATACATCAGGCGTTACTTTGCAAAAATCAATTATAATAAAGATAATAATACTTACTTTGCAACTTTCCTTTAAATTAAATAAAATTATGTGTCTTCCCTAGATTGAAGAGCACCTCCTGCCCTCCCTCAATTGCATGCACTAATCCCGTCACCACCAATCCCAGCACCACTGCATCTTCAGGTGATGTTGAGTCTACGGCGGCTGACCGCTAGGCTTAGCGGTCAGCCGCCGTAGACTCGACATCACCTGAAGTTGCCTCGTGTAGAGGCGTATCATATTATCGTCGACGGTGTCTTTCATAGAATAGTGGTGTTGGGAGTAGTGGTGCTGGGATTGGTGGTGACGGGATTAGTGCACGCAATTGAGAGAGGGCGGGAGGTGCTCTTCAATCTAGGGAAGACACATCATTTTATTTAATTTGCAAAGTAAATATTAATATCCTTACTTTATTTAAAATTTTATTTAAAATGCAAAGTAAATATTAATATCTTTATTATAATGGATTTCGTCAAAGTAACGCCTGATTCTATCAATTATCTGTAGATACCTAATCTTAAAAGCTAGATAAGCATACGGATTATCAAATTGTTTAATTTGTAGGCAATTATATTTATACCTATAAATAAAATAGAGGTATCTGTCTGTTATATTGGTCTGTAATAACTGGCTCTTAATATTTATAAAACCATGTTTTTTTTGTCTGCCTGCCTATCTGTTCGTCTGCCTGTACGGCCTAGTCTTCCATATGGCTAACCGATTATAAAGTACAGTGAAATTCCAGCAAGGATTTGGACTAAAATTTATCCGAAAAACTTGAAGTTTGTTTTTGTTTTGAAAATAGAAAAATAAACAAAATAGAGGATCTTTGACTGTCTAAAATCTAAATAACACCACATCAACAGATCCTATCAAGGCAAATCCGGAGCGATTCGCTTGCACATAATATACCACTAGTGTCGTAAATTTGTGTGGAAAAAAAGTTTATCACTTCATCCCATGGGAGCCATAATAGCCGATCAAATGAACGTAAGACCGTTAGATGACGGTATAACCATCTCGTATATAAACCAGATGTAAAATAAATACTTAGCCAAAGTGTTTACGGTAAGTAATTTCCGCTACTGTTATTTGCTAATCTGCTTCCCGAATATGGTGATTACGGCACATCCTCTTCACTGTGTCTAACAGTGGATTATTTACGGGCTGAGTGGGAGTAGGGATATTTATCAATGATTCACAATGCAGCAATATGATACGGGAAGAAGACAGAACACTGTCATTAATTTAGGATATACAGGATGGTACTATACGCCGCATAAACGTCTATTTTAATGTTGTAAGACAAGTGATAAAATTAAAAATTTTGTACAACCGATTTCAATATAAATAAAATGAAAACATCATCAATATAGTTGAGGGCAATTAAATACGCATTATCAAAACTCAAACCAAGCACTAGCAAACTCAATAACTTCTAAATTTATATGGGACTACATGAGAAGCACTAGCTTTCAAAATAAAAAAGAGTCAACAAAATCGGTTCACCTAGAAAAAAGTTCTGAGGTAGCACACTTAAAAAAATATACAATCGAATTGAGTACCTTTTTTTATAGAATAGGGTGATAAACGAGCACACAAACCTTGGTAAATGGTTGCTGTGGCCCAAACATCTTGATGATTATCAAACAGTTGTCACTTGTCACCCGTGAAGACTACGATGGAATACCTCATTTCCAGTAAAAAAGATCTCCGGTTCTCTACACTCACCATACGAAACACAGCAGCATTAAGCTACTATTTTAAGCTGGTATTCTGTGAGAGCGTGGTCCTTCCCCGGTCGAGCCGACCCATTCGTGCTACAACTATACTACTAATATAACTGCAGCATGGCTCTACCACGTAAAAACTAAGAGATTGGTTGTATTAAGGTTGGTTGAGAAATCGTCATTATTATTTATATCTCTTACGGTTACAGCTAACGCGAAAGGAGTTGCAATAGTTGTGCTTGCTACTTAGACGAACGATGTATCGGATCTTTGAATCAGATTTAACTTATTATCCAATAACGAGCGCTTTTGCAACACTATAGTTTTGAAATAATACTAGTTTTTACGGAATTTATCGCGTATATTTAACTTTTTTAATACCCGACGTTTCGAACGCTTTACAGCACTCATGGTCACGGGCGGGACTGAGATGTTCAACGTCCATATGTCATAGTTAACCGCGGTTACCATAGATTAAAATTTAACTTTTGTCCCATCTATGCAGTATGAACTTATGGTATCTTGAAGTCTTGCAGTTGTATGCTTGGGTTGGGATTTAATTTTATTTATTATAGGATCCCAAGCAGATGGTAGCACCCAGCCATCTTCTCTATTGAAATTAGGATGTTTTTTGATTTCAATAGCCTCGCGAATCATCCTTGGAAGGAATCGGTGTTCTTTAGCGAGGATTTGCGGTCTATCAAATCTGATGTAGTGACGGGGGCGATCCTGTACGTGTTCACAGACTGCAGACTTGCCGGACATCTCAGTCCCGCCCGTGACCATGAGTGCTGTAAAGCGTTCGAAACGTCGGGTATTAAAAAAGTTAAATATACGCGATAAATTCCGTAAAAACTAGTATTATTTCAATAGTGTTCGCGTAAATATAAGAAATCATTACTATAGTTTTGTAAAACTTTTGCTTCTAATATATAACATAACCACTTTAAAACTTGTTACACTTCACTCGAATATATCGAAACGCCTCTTTCTTGCACCTTCTTGACGTTGACTATTGACAATTAAAAGTTCGACGCTTAAAATATTCGTCACATTGTGCAATCAAAAGTTTGAATAGTCATAATTGTTTAGAGACGACATTCTAAAACATATTCGAGTATTCAGTCTTTGTATGGTCATTTTCAATCACCAACCCTTCTACTGTTTGTGTTCCTACGCGGCGACGTATCTGCTGTGTTACTATTTGAGTTGCTAGAGAGTCAGTATAAAGTACAGGTTTACAATCACTGTACTATTTTTAACTTCTTTAAAGAAATAAATAAGAGCCGTCGAGGAAAGTAAAGGGTTTTATTAATAAATTCCGTAGTTAAGCTTAAAAAACAAATGTACAAAGAAACCGCATTTTTTGACCCTAATTAAAATAGTAATTAAGGGTAAGACTTAAATACTTTTGTGTTCTTTAGAATAAAATGTTCATTTAGCATGAACGACTTAAATACGTTAGTATTAGCATAATTTTTTTAATAAACCAATCGTACTGATTTGTAAATGTATGTTAAAATTATCTAGATAAAACATAATTAAAAGAAACCTTTTAACGACGATTGAACGAATCATTTCTCATTATGACAGTTTAACAAACATTTATTACCAATATTATTTTATTAAATGCAATACTGTTTAACCAATTCATTAAAAACTAAATGTTAGTATTTAGACCTCTCAAACCTACATTAAAATCTTTACCAAGTTTAAACGATCTGAATTTAATTGCATTTTTCTTAAGCAAACGTATAAAACAGCGAGAATATTGTCAGTTGTTTGATAAAGAAGCAAGAAAACAACCTTCAGACAATAAAGACGACACCGACGACTATAAAGAGGCGCGAGGTGCATTTACGCAGTGAACTGTGAAATGCCGTCGACTCAATTTGCCGCCGCGACAGTACCCAGCAACGTCCCTCGCACAATACACTTCGCAGTATCTCCTAAATTACTGAGCAATCTCTTCGGCACTCGTCCCAGTAGTCGAGACAAAGAATGAGAAATAAGAATGCTCCCAACACGAATTGTACTCACACGTTTCGTTCTGACTGTGCAATAAAAAGAACGAAGTGATTGAATATTTATTATCTGTTTGTTCTTCTTTTATTTTTGTTTTATCTTAACATTTATTTTTTAATACTTCATAAATGCTACTTTTTTTTAAATATAACAATTTAAAATGGAAAGTGATGGTGGCATTTATTGGCGGGGTACGACGGGTAGTGCTTGAAGAAATCACCCCATACGTCATGTGGATGTGTCGTCAGTTGACTAAGGGTGCCCGATACATGGCGATCTATTATTATCCATCTATATATATATATATATATATATATATAACATTCATCCTCATATTATTATTCCTAACAGTAATACCTATGATATAGAGTTGCCAGTGATCGAAGTCTGTCTATAAGTAAAGTAAAAAAAAGTAAAGTTACAGCCTATATACGTCCCACTGCTGGGCTCAGGCCTCCCCTCATTTCTGAGAGGGTTTAAGGCAAGGAAGTGTCCGCCGCGCTGCCCAAATGCGTGTTGACGAACTTCACATGTCTTCGAAATTTTTTTTTTTAGAGCCGTGGTAGCTCAGTGGTTAACGCTCGCTGTAAATATAACAGAACGCGAGTAACCCGGGTTCGATCCCCGCCGGCACCAATGAAATTGTTAATTGCAATTTTAAGTGCTGATTTACCACGTGCTCGGCGGTGAAGGAAAATATCGTGAGGAAACCTGCATGTCTATAAGTAGGAAATTGAAAACTAATGTAATTCTTATGTGGTAGAGCCTCGCTGCAGCTAGATCATAGTTGTAGCATGAATGGGTCGGCTCGACGGGGGTAGGACCACGCTCTCACAGAAAGCCGGCGTAAAATAGAAGCTCAATACTGTTGTGTTTCTTAGGTGAGTGTAGAGAACCGGAGACCCTTTTTTACTGGTTACTAGGCATTTTCTCTTAGTTCTCAGGGGTGACGACGCATCTGCATTTAATTTTTAATCGAGGATAAATGTAAATGTCTATGGGTCACAGCTTCCATGGCCGTTTCACCAATAGGTGGACTGTATGCTCGTGTGTCACCCATTAGCGTTTTGATAACTTTATATTACAAACTTTATATGGCAAGGCGATAACGTAAAACAATCTCAAGAGTGCCAGTGTTTAAACAAATAAAAACCTTCCAAGGCTGTTAAAGCTTAGATTACGATATCTGAGTAATATTTGTAATAATGATCATGATGATGAATATTGTTTGGCTGATCATAAGCTAAGGCAACAATTTCTAAATGATCGGAAGCTGAAAAAACTGCTAAGAAGAAATTCCATCATAGTTCTCAGAGATTATAGTGCATCGCAGATGCATTGTTATCTCCGAGTTCTTAATCGATTATAGCACATGTAAGTGTCTTGATCCACAGAATCCGCTTAATATTAGTGACTGTTTTCTCGTTTGTTACTGTCACTCTTAGTTTTTCTTTTAAATGGATCAAAATCCTACGCTACTATGGCCTAAGGGCTAGCTTATGATTAAAATCTATAAAAAAGTAAAAAGTTAAAGTAAAAAGCTCATCAGATGCCCTTTTGATTCGTGGATTATTGGCTTATATTGAGAATAAATTTTAATACCAGTCCTCGAACCATGACATTACAGTAGCACTACACTTCACCAGTTTTCCTCCGTCTCCTTCACTTTTCAGGCTACACTTTCTTTGAACTCCTCACCATGAGACGTTAGAAAAGCGTCGAACCTTGGGAGTTCACGATGCCATGGGATGTCCGGCACAGTATGTGCATATAATATACATATATATGGCAATTGAGGTGAACCAATGCAATTTTTATTATCTATACAAATAAATAAAATTGAAGTATCTGTTTTTAATATCAAATAACAGCGTTTAACTATATGCATATGAAATAATTTACAGTACTAATAACAAAGACACAATTTTGAAAATTTTTGTCTATCTGTTTCCGGTTAATGTACGAAATGGCAGGACCGACTTTGACGGAAGTTTCACTGATCTATAAGGAGTAACTTAGGCTATTTTATTTCCGAAAAAGAATTAGGGTACACGCGAGCGAAGTCGCGAGTACAATGAATTTAAAAAAAATTCCAGACAGTATAATATAAATACAACACTGAAGTGTTAAAATTTAAATTTGTGCTTGAAAGCTTATTCTTGTCGGCTACTGTGTCATTTAAAGCTTTTGACGCTTGTGCTTGGTTGTCTGATGTGTGCGATGAAATGATTCGTGTTGAAGTATCAACAACGAAATCAATAGCCAGAGTCATTTTATTCAATTTAGGCTTATTTCGAGCTCGTTCCTTACGAACAGTACACTTATTATTGTTCTATACAGAGAACAAACGACAAGAGTAAACAATAGAATTTATAACTATGTAATTACATTATTATTATTGTATTAATATGGAATTATTGCGTTCCTTACAGTTAGCTACAAAATGTCGTCGAGACAGAAATCAAACAAGGATAAATAAACTCAAGTTTTTCTCTTGGTCCAATATCTTAAACTTTTTTCTTAATATTCATTTCCGTGAATGTTTAAGTTAATAAAAATAGTTATAAAAACAAATAAATCCTTAACAAACAATCCAATTTTAACGTTATGAGAAAAGGCGAAAGTTTCACTGGATCCGTTTGAGACAAATGGCCCTTTGTAGATAGGAAAACTCTGGGAAGGGCGACGATTTATCTGAAATAACCATACAATTTAGCGAGAAATTTCGAACTCTCGTCGCTTCCACTTTACCCAAATTGGGCGATTGTAGCCCAATATATCTTTGGAATTTGTTTGACGAGCAAGTTATGCGTGGGATTGTAGGGCAGAGAAAAGTATTTCCATAACAGTTCGACCGTTGTTTACGGTTATGCCGAAGAATTATAGTAATATGTTCGGATAAGTGTTGAATCCACTGGATGAAAGCAATTTTATACGCCTCGCGAGAAAGTTTTCAAGATAATACTGAGATACTGTTTACGTACTCGTAAGCGTTCGTTGGTGAGCGAAGTGTAAGTAGGGTAAAGTCATAAATTATTTCAAGATTAGCTTCGCACTCTGGATATCATTGATTTCATTTTCTTTTTACATTACGAAATTATATTATAATGTTCATATTTTTATGGTTGTATCTTCCGTTCCGAAAAAATAGTTTGAACAGCACGACGTTCAACTTACACTATAATATGACAACTCTTACGTTTCAGGTTGTCAATGAAAATGGATAATATTTTAATGCTTCTTAAATTAAATCCACACATTTTATGGTATTTTAATAATTTATTTGCATTAATGTAATAATTGTTAAACATATTTCCGGTTTCAATAGAACCGTAAAAAAGTTTGATCTTTACCTATAATTTCACCGATTTGAATGGGGAATTTGAAATAAATTAATTAGCAAAAAACACTTTATTTTGTAGACTTGGGCTGATTAGCCGCCGACTAATCGGTGAAGCCGATTAATCGGCCTATTTGTAGTCACCGATTAGTCGGCGATTAATCGGCTAAAACCGCCGATTAATCGGCTTTTTATTTTATTAATTTCAGCAAAGGTTTTCCGTGATTTTCTGCGTGGTAAGTGCGGCTACATTGATATGAGTAAAGCTTTAAATTTAAGAAAATAATAGTTTCTCTCCCATGCGTAAAATCACGACAGTTTTATATAAAGCAGCATGATCGCGGAGAAGTTTCTGGCCAAAAACCAAAAGGTTTTTTGTGCGTTCATGGACTTGGAAAAGGCCTATGACAGAGTGGATAGGGATTTGCTATGGCAAACACAGAACTCATTTGGGTTGAGCGCTGGCTTGATACAGGCATTGGAGTCTCTTTATAGGGACTCTAGTGCTTGTGTTAGGATCAACGGGGTCTACTCGGACTGGTTTGACATCCATAAAGGTGTCAGACAGGGCTGTGTGGCTTCCCCGTGGCTGTTCAACCTATTTATGGACAGTTGTTTGCAAAATTTGAAAGTTGAAGAATGCGGATTAAGAATGGGTGAGTTAACCGTCAAATGCCTTTTTTACGCCGATGATCAAGTCATTCTTGCGTCGTCGGCGGCCGAGTTGCAAATGATGGTTACATTAATGAAAGGATCATTAAAAGAATGGGGTATGAAAGTGAACGCAAGTAAGACGAAGGTTATGGTTTTTGAAAGAGAAGAAAGTAAAACGATTTGTGAAATAAGAATAGAAGGGGAGTTGATCGAGCAAGTAGATTAGTAGATTAGTAGAGTTTGTATATTTGGGCTGCGTATTTAGCAGGGATGGGAGATATGATAAGGATATAGAACGACGAGTGAATGCGGGAAATAGAGTAAATGGGGCCTTGCACTCTATTGTGAAGAGTCAAAATGTGTCAAAAAAGGCACGTATGGCAATTCACAATGCTGTGTTGGTCCCTACTTTAACGTATGGTAGTGAAAGTTGGGTGTGGCAGAAGAAGCACGAGAGTAGAATAAACGCAGTAGAAATGCGGTCGTTAAGGAGTATGTTAGGGCTGAATCTGAATGACAGGGTAAGAAATTGTGTAATAAGAGAAGAGTGTGGTTTGCAAGATGATGTTGTGACCAGGATTAAGAAAGGAATGCTTCGGTGGTTTGGTTATGTGGAAAGAATGAATGAGGAAAGAGTGACAAAGAAAATTTATGTTGCAGAAGTGAATGGCAGAGTCGGAAAGGGACGTCCTAGGCGAAAATTTATCGACCAAATTGGCGATTTATTGGAAACGGGCCAAATTAGGAGTACCCTTAACCGACGAGCATGTATGCGTAGGTGTATGGATGTGAAGGAGGCGAGAGAGGTGTGTCAGGATCGTGCCAAATGGAAATCTGTAGTCTCTGCCTACCCCTCTGTGTGACAGGCGTGAGTGTTTATGGATATGGATATGGATTTTATATAAAGGTAAATCAAATAAATAATAAAATAAGTAGGTTCATACATAACTTTTATCGAAAAATCGGGCTCACATGTTTTAATGTTAATTATTCTGAACATAGGATCTTCGGTAAAAAAAAGATATTGAGGTAGCTATTTAAAACTAAAAATAAAACCTTACTATTTTAATTCTACTTTTTAACTTTTTCTAATAGAACAGGTAAATGAAATTGTATACTTGGGGAGTGCTTTCAGCCGGGATGGAAGATGTGATTTAGATGTGGATAGGCGTGTCGCTGCCGGAAACAAAGTCAATGGTGCCCTGAATTCATTAGTCAAAAGGCAAGGCGTGGTGAAGAGTGCACGCCTTGCAATACATAACGCAGTGTTGGTACCGACTTTGTTATATGGCAGCGAAACCTGGGTATGCCAGATGAAGCATAAAAGCAAGTTGAATGCAGTGGAGATGCGATCTCTTCGTAAAATGTGTGGCGTTACCATAGCCGACCGAAAGCGAAACGAAGAGATTCGCAATATGGCAGGATTGAAAGATGACCTTATCACAAAAATTGATAGGGGCGTACTCCAATGGTTTGGGCACGTTGAACGAATGAGTGAAGACCGAATGGTGAAGAAAATATATAGAGCGAAAGTAAATATTAAAAGGTGTCGAGGTAGACCGAGACTAACTTTCGAAGACCATGTGAGCAAATTGCTCGAAGAGGGGAGGGTCAAGAGTACTCGGATACCTAGACGTGCATGTATGAAGAAGTTAATGAACCTGAAAGAAGCGAAAGAGGTATGTAAGGATCGTGACACTTGGCGATCTGTTCTCTCTGGCTACCCCGTTAGGGATTGTGCGTGAAGATAAGTAAGTAAGTAAGTAAGTAACTTTTTCTAATCGTAATGCAGAGTAGTAACAGTACAAAATAAAATATTAATAATGTTATTCTTAATAAACTTTAAAAAAAAAACTAATTTTAAGTCTCCCTTTGCATAACAAAAATAAAACACTTAGTTCTTGAATAAAGATTGTTAATGAGAAATGGCCGATTAATCGGCCGGTTAATCGGCCATTACTTAACCTATTAATCGGCTAACCGGCCAATCGGCCAATCGGCTAAAGTACTAATCGGTCCAACTCTATTATTTTGTAATTTATTTATTAACATTTAATAATATTAACACATTATTGCCACTTTATGAGCAGTTTGTAGACGCTCTCGCTATAGGAGCCATCTGATCGAGAACCGCCGAACTCTTTAAAGGTGGTCATTACTACTTCTTCGGAATTAAAATTATTGTCTGAAAAATGTTATCTAAACTTTGAAACAATGAAAAGTTTGTTCGGACAAGGTCTGGAGAATATGGTGGATGAGTCAGGGTCGGTCGGTAAGTTTTTTTTATTATTACTATTTATTTCTATTTAAAATTCTAAGTCAAATCCTAGCAATTACAGTTCAAAGAAGCCAGTATAAATTACGATTATATACTGAAGAATAGCCATTTTAACAAAATGGAAAAATTTCATAGGTCATTCAAAAATGTTTTTAGAACATTTCAATTTATATATGGTATATATATAAGACTTTGTATGTATATCGTAGTTAGTAAGAATTTTTAAGTATAAATTTATATTTGATAATATAAATTTGTAAAGTATACGATTATGTACCCGCAGTGGGTTGAATACAGGACCCAAGTGTTGATAATTATATGTAGGTAACACGTGCGTCGCGGCGGTCGCGAACCACTCTCACATTCACCGCGCGACGACAATGCCAACCAAATAGAATTTAATATTCATAGAGTCGTCGTACGATTCAGTGAATTCATCGCCCGCACCTTGGACCCGAGCCCCGCATATAAAAGACCTGCCACAAGCCCCTAGGTGTACTTCAAATAATTCGTCTCGGAATAGCTGCACTTAAAGTGTAAGGGAATAGAAACAGAGGAAAAAATCTCACGTTGTTCCATACAGTGAAATTGAAAAATACCGCCGGTGTCCGCAGGGACGCCCCCGGTGAAGGATTTCGAAATAATCTTGCCAATTTCACAAAGATATAAGAAAAGTTTAGAAGAAACTACAGCCCGCAACCTAAATGTAACAAGTAATGTTTCCACAAAGTGTATAAAAAATTTATCTCTACCATAATATAAAAACAAACACATATCTTAAAGTTTTTACAATGCTTCGCTTCGCATTTTGTTCGATTATTGTAATAGATAATTTTATAAAGTTATCACTCATACATATTTATCCATCCATCTATTGCAAGTCCATTGCTGATCATAGGAGCCAATTGATACAGGTGGCACTCCTCGAGTGAGTCTCTCCCTCAAGAAGTGCCGCCTGTATCGGTCAACTTCCTGCATGTCTTACAAGTTCGTCACTGCAACTCTACACTTTGTTTAATGCTACGAGATTGCCACTCAAGATCCTTTCTGATCCATCGGCTATCGGTTCTTCACCCATACATAAAACTGCATTAAATATATAACCTCAATATACTTAAAATTATGCATTCCCTTTAAAATGCATGTCTCTGTTTTAATTTCTGTTTTAGTGTTAAATTTGCGATATTTATTCAAATAAAAACTTTTTAAATTAGTTTCATGTAAGGGAAATGATGTTTAACCTCATAAAGAAGTATTTACCTGAATCTCGTGCAGTAGCTCCCGTTCATCCAGTAGAACAACGCGGCAGGCCAGGGTGCGAGGCGCAGGGCACAGGCATTCCATCATCCTACCACCACCAGCCAGTGATTTTCCTCAGGTCTGTAACAGACATTGTTATTATTTTCTTTAAAACAGTGTAAAAATACATTATTTTTATACTGAGACATATAAGTGTAATATAGATGAGCCACTCAGAAAGTTTATCGGTACTAAAAAAAATCTATGGTAAAATTTTGATTAATAGATCTTTTTCAAAAACTCTCCGCCAGCATCTATATAAAGCGTCTGAATTAATTTAAGATACATTTTCCAGTCCGCTTGAGACATCTCATCAACGACCTGCTCGAACGCTGTTAGCGCATTTTCCGGCGATAAAAACTGTATCCCTTTTAACTGATTTTTATTTTAAGTTATAAAAAGAAGTCACCGTTACAGATGTAAGGGAGCTGACCCAAAATATTAAAAGGTGTGCTGTCCAGAAATCTCTTGATTTGAGCACTGTAGGGCAGGCGCATTGTCATGGTGAATCAGTAGCCCGTTACTCACAGTAGTGAATACTTCTGGCAAACGTTTAGTATTATACTATTAGCATTAATGAAATTTTTTTCTATGTATCCAAACTGATAAATCGCTCTATATAATATTATTCCTAAGCATAACATAAGTGATCTCTGTATAATGTTATAGTAATTACCAAGTAAATTCGGGGGCGGGGGGGGGGGGGGATGGTGACCTGTAATACGGGTCTTTGAACCTACACGGGCACCTGACGTTTGGAGTCTATCAATCGAGTCGTCTGGTTGGAGTTAAAAATCATATAAAAATGTTCACGACGTAAACCCATTTTTAATGTAACGCCACCATATTTCTTTAGCTCTAAAGGAGGGGAGCGATATTTGAAAATCGAACATTCGTTCCTTAAAAATAATCCTATTATCAAAATCAATTATAACTGATCAGTGTCTCATACAATATAAACTTTTTTTCGCGGAATTCACTGCGTGTTACATAAGGTATTTCAAACAGATTCGCTGCAAATAAATTCAACTGATTTTAGGTTAAATTTATTAATAAATATGAAAATACTGTGTTGCTCATTAGAGAACTAAATTATTATTAGTACTAAAAAGCAATATGCTCATAGCATTCATACATATTTAATTTCCTGCCATGATATCGATCGCAATTCAGGATTTGTTTATCTTTCACCTACCCGTATGCTATTCAGGAATTTCAAAACATAGATGGTAACATCGGTATACTTTCCACAAACGCAGAAGTTGAAGGCAATTACGGAGTTATTTGCAGTCGGACTCAATAGTGAAATCACCAAAGGGTTGGTCGAAGCCAAATATATATCCTCGTTAAAAGTTAGTCTGGGGAGCATAGACTAGCACCGGTGTCGGTATTAACAATTTTCTTTTAATTAGAAACCGGGTCCTTCTATATAACCAAATTCAAATCATGATTTTAAATTACGAACTCGATATTAATAATTTGACTTTTCATTTTGTTAATATATTTATATAATACAATACATGTGCATGAAGATAGTCGATGGATGCTAGTAATTATTAACATCAGGCATGATTTATCAGGTATCAAAATTCATGTTGGACTTTTATTATGATATTCATGTTAACGTTAATATAATTTTCGTAGTCCAATTCGACTCTTTGAAAAAAAAAATGCTTATCGTTAGAAATTTTCTGTTTCTAAAACAAACACTATTAATGTTCGCAACACATTTTAGGTTTTAAACACAAATACCAGAGCAAAGTTAGAAACTAAACAAACCGTAAAAGTAAAAGGCAACATTAAAGTACCCTGAACACACTGCACCATGGAACTCTTAACAGCCAGACAAACCAAGAACTTTGAAACAAACAACAAAGACGGCAATACGAGCCATTAATCCGAACGATCCCGACAGAGATTAGTGCTCCTATTGACCCCCCAGCCCGCGCTGCCACCCCCACGTACAAAACATTTTCTCGCTATTGTCTGAATAGAAAATAAAAAAATGGAATCGCGATTGACAAGGTGGCTCTGGGATGTGATCGCGGAACGTTCGCGCTCTGGCTCTGATTTTCCCTCCCTTTGTTCGGTACCATACAATCTAAAAACGGTATCTGCGCGGTTATTGCTGTGTTTTGTTCGGTGTCATACCCACGAATGTATTGTTTAGTGATTATAGACTATTCCCACAAAGTTACTTCCAAAATCGTATTACTTGCGTGGGTATAATATGAAGCGGAATAATGTTAAATAAAGAAGACTTTTGCTATGAAATAGAAAAGAAATAACGGAGTTACTCACATTTATATTTTTTGGCGAAATATAGCATCACATCAGAAACAACACACATATATAACATAATGTTTTTTTTCTTTAACATATTAAACATTGCTTTATATATTATTATATTTTTACTAAGAAACTGAGATTTCCGATTTTGTTTTAGATTAAAGTTTTTAAGTGATATATGCGGTAGGCTGTAATTATGATGATCATTACATTTATACATAGTAATCTATAGTTTTTGCTAACTGTACCATAAAAAGATTTGTATGATCACCTTGAATAACTAAGTATAGAGTTAAAGATTTTTTATTTATTTAAACTATTTTAAAAGTTTCAGACAAAAACGCAATTCGAAATGAATCGATTAATTTCTTCGTGTTCAATATTTATTTTATTATTTTTTATATACGCTGAATAAATTTACTGGGCAAGGTTTTAATTTACTTTGCAAACAACGCCGAATGTGAGGAAGTCGCGTGCTTGCGCCTCGCAGTTAAATAATTCAGCACATCCTCGTTCGAGATAAAGTTTCACGCCCCCTCACAGTAAGTTTAGATTATAGTCCAACCACCTCTGTCGCTATTCTTCGTATATCATATCCTTACATACTTGCCTTTTATTAATTATTTTTTTCTTAATAATTATATCAGTGTTAAATTATTTACTTATGAGTATTGTAATAAATTATTTGTATTTTTTTGAAATTGTATTAATTTACTAAAACTGTGATTTTTAGTTGTACAATATTAACATTAAACATTTTTTAAATAACATTATAATATTAAATTTTAATAAACTTTCTGTATGTTTATACGTATGTGTATGAGTTTCTTTTATAAAATACATTCGTAATCTCTTAAGGTACAGGTGGAAAATTATGAATAGAATCCGAGGACCATTTTAGTTCATTATTGTTTTGTTTTTAATATCATTTGCCTTGAAAAAATTGACTTTTTATAGTGGACCCACAAAATCGCGCAGTTTGTTTCCATAACTACTTACACATTTTTTTTTAAAATTAATGTTAACTAAGTACTTTATTAAGGATTGTCTATATGAGGAGATTTTTAAGGAGGCATTTCAAGGCTTTTCTGTTTAACTATTAAAGGTCAGTGCTCGACGTCTACAGCACCCGATGTTAAGGGATCATATAGCCGAAGATGGTAAAGTGCACATACTTAGCTTAACAAAACTTCATTCTTGCCTCCATGACACCCAAATTTCCTCATTAGTCTTTTAGACAGTTCAATGCCTTTACATTAATAGTTATAAACAATAAATTTCTTAAAAAATTAGAATGACAAGCAAGCTAAGATCCACCTGAATTTAAGCGACTACTGTTTTTTAATAGGCCCTTTGGGCCCTCCTTTCTGCCAAGGAGGGTCGCGTTCGTATACGGCTTAGAGATCTCTAGTCAGATCGTTAAGCCAGTTCCTAAAAGGTTGGGTTTAGTGGGTAAAAGTCACCACATAACCACGCAGCCGGCTGCGTGGTATGCTATGAGCATTCCCAACCTCCCTCCCCCGCTTTCCGGAGAGTTGCCCATATTTGCTTCGGGCGCAAAAAAAATTTTAATGGCCCCATTACCGTAACAGCCTAATAAAAACTCCACTGCTGAACGAGGGCGTAGGTCCCCATAGGTTACTTCATAACCATCGGTAACTGCAGATTTTTCTGTTTTAGTTGTCATTAGGAAGACGCTGTTACCGATCCCCTAGCTTGCTTCTCTTACGACACCCACGGGACGATATGGGGTAGTGGATATTCTTACACGGCCACTACACGGTGTGTACATTTACTTTGAAGCCCCATTAGGTGAGAAAATTTATCGTAATACCCATTCTTGGCAGGTACGATTGTAGTACCAAAGCTTTCGCACATTTGGCGCTACTTCATACCATCAGTTTGAGTATTTTTTCATGCACGATCGCTGCGATTCGGAGGCTGTCTAATGGCCGCATAGCATAATCCACTATTACGTATCATCTCGTTAGTGTAGTCTGAGTTAAAATATAGTAATGAGATACAAAATAACAAAAAAAAGCTAAAAAAAAGGAAAATAAATTTACGAATAAAGGCTAGTCTAAGTTAGTTGCAGATGCAGCAAATTTTCCGGCATTTCATACAGCTGCAAACTGTCAAAGTTTTTGCTATTTTACGCTGGTATTCTGTGGTCCTTCCACGGTTGAGTCGACCCATTCGTTCCACAACTATAATATGGCTGCAGCATGGCTCTACTCGTACCACGTATAATAAAATGAAATACTGTCGATAAATAGAAATAAGTGTACAATTGTCAGACATACATAATTTTACATATCAATAGTTACGAAAAATCTAGTTATTAAATTATTAGGTCTTACACATTGAGCTAATAGTACGTAAGTACATATTACTTCAATGGTCTTACATATGAAATTGCCGTTTTGTCCATGCAATCGATGCATCTTTGAAGAAATCACAAATCCCTCCCGTCCAGGCAACAAATTCTTCTAGTGCATTTTGTACTGCCTTTCGAGTATTGGGTTTTTTTCCCACCAAAAAAGTTTTCTAAATTTTTGAATCGTGTGAAGTAAATTAATTCTTTAGGCGTAAGGTCTAATGAGTACGGCGGGTGACAGAGAGCTTCCAACCCCAGCTCTTATAACTTGGAGACTCTTTTGTACAGTATGAGGCCACGCGTTGTCGTGTAGGAGCAACGGGGACGAGTGATTGACCAAAGCTGGTTTAGGATGTTCGAGCTTCTCCATAATTGTGTTCAGTTCTTCACAGTACAATATCTGCAGTAATGCTCATCCCGTTTGGTAAGAAGCTGTGATGAATCACACCGGCGCTAGACCACTAATCAGTGACCATCACTTTTCTAAGGGTAAGCTTTCGTTTAGGGTACTGTAGCCGGGATCCAACCAACTTGCTGAGTGCTTGCAATTTTCAGAGTCCACTTTCTGTCTCAGGGAACAATACGGTTAAAAATTCATTCGTTTGTTCGCGCCAGCGATCATTGAGTTCGTGGGACATTCTTCAAACTTTTTTACCTTTCCAATTTGATGCAAATGGACCAGTATTGTTTTGATGCTAACGTCAAAAGTATCTACTAATTCAGCCGTAGATTGAGTATCATCAACTTCCACAACCGCCTAAAATTCATCACTGTCAACCAAAGTTTTCGGACGACCACGGGGTTCAGTTTTCAAGTAGAAGTTTCCAGAACGGAAGCGAGCAAAGCAATAACAGATTATGCGTTCGTTTGTAGTATTCGCTATGTAAACGTTGCGTGTTGCTGCCACGACGGTACTCATATTCCATAATTACGCAAATGTTTAACTTATCCATAAAATGATACTAATACGATGAAAATATAACGCTAAGCATAGTTACTAATTTTAAATAAAGAATTCCATGTTTTTAGAAAATTTATTTGAAATTAGAATTCTCCAAATTTCTCCGAAATGGCCAGTACTGCAGGTATTTGTTCTTAGGTAAAGACCTATTAATACTCTTCCGTGTTTTCTTTTTTATTTCATTTCTATAAAATTCAAAATGCAAATGAATGTGTATTACAAAAAAAATCATTGTATTTTAGACTAGCTGTGCCCCGCGTATATCACGCGTCTATGCCACGCGACATGAGTCCTCGGTTATGCGTCGTTCGCACGCCAAGCTGTGTGAATGTTCCCGTTTTGCATTTTTATACTCGTGATAACTTAAAAATTAAATATCCGATACGAATGAATTAAAAAAGTATTTTACTGCTACTAAATACCCCTGATGATAATAAAACTATTTATTTCAATAAAAATTTACACTTACACCACAACCAACAACAACTTACGAGTACAACCAACTTTTGTTTCTACCGGCGCGGCGATCTAATTAAATTTTAGAACACAAAAGCTACTATTTTAACTTAACCATGATAGTTGATATATTCCTTCGATGATTTTTTTGTAGGCAATAATGATCATCAATCATTTTTTCAGCGCACGCCAAATAATGAATTTTAGAGGCAAAATTTTACTACTTTGTGTTACAATTATTACAATTTCCTTAAGGAATTTATTATTTTGAATAAAACTAATTTTACGGATTTTATCGCGTTTAATTAACTACTTTTACTTATTTTTTTAATTCCCGACGTTTCGGGTGCTTTACAGCACCCATGGTCACGGGGGCTGATATGTTTGACGTCCCAATGTCATAGTTAGTCCGGCTACCTTCAGTTTTTTTAATATTAATTTTTTTTCGGTCCGATCTACGCAAATCGTTTTGTAAGCTTACAAAACGTTGCGTAGATCGGACCGAAAAAAATTAATATTAAAAAAACTGAAGGTAGCCGGACTAACTATGACATTAGGACGTCAAACATATCGGTCCCCCCGTGACCATGGGTGTTGTAAAGCACCCGAAACGTCGGGAATTAAAAAAAATAAGTAAAAGTAGTTAATTAAACGCGATAAAATCCGTAAAATTAGTTTTATTCAATGTGTAGTGTTCGCATAAATTTAAGAAATTATTAAATATGTTATTTCATTAGCAATGTTACTGAAAATAAATTACAGCCTATGTTATTCCCTGATAATGTATCTTACTATTGGTGAAATCGGTCCAGTAGTTTCAGAGCTTATTCGGTACAAGCAAACAAGCAAAGAAATAAATTTTTCCTCTTTATAATATTAGTATAAATTTCTTTTAATCATCCACTTCCGTTATTTGTTTTTGACCTACAGAATACTTATTAATATTGCAAATCTTTCAATAATCTATTAGTATTTTGTATTCCTATTATGAAACTAAAACGTTCGAAAAATAAAATCTAAAAAATTCAAATGACGTAAATTGAAACATGCCGAAACTATTTGCTTTTATAAGGCATTTATTACCTACAGGAGTATATAATATAATACGAAGGTATCGGAGCGAACGGACGCTTGTGGATGCCGTCACGCGCTCACCTTACGCATACTGATGGAGCATCGCGCTTTGAACACAAAGTCAGTTTTATTCATAGTAAACCACCGACCAAGAGGACAAACGATAGTTCAGTGATGGTATGTAAATGTCTTTAAACACGGTAAGACTCCCCAGGAGATAATATACCTAACATCTGAATTCATGCATTTAATTTGCAGAACAATTAATTAGTTCTTGAATGAACAACGGACTGCTTTTGCATAATTACTTCCAAGAAAGCAGTAATATTTCGCTTGAAAGCCCGAAGCTATTGTTGTATGTATTAATGTATAGTATGTAATATGTATACATTTGCATTTACTTATAGCCTGTAATTACAGTGGCTTTCTTAATCCTGCAAACCGAACTATAACAATGAGTTTAATGATAATTAAAGTAAAAAGTAAAGTTATAGCCTACTCGTCTCGCTGCTTGGCACAGCCTACTGTTTTTTTTTTCTGAAGATTATGAGCAATTTGCCTGACTCGCTGCTGCTGTGACCGTTGGCAAATTTCACATGTCATGGATTGTGAAATTAGCATTTAAAATCTGATTGTGCTGTCTGGGATTCATAACAAGAATCTGACCAGGGGTATGTTCCGAAACGTTTCCAGTATACTGCCGAATACAAATGACGTCATCAATTGACGCCATATTGTACTGGCGTGCCGCTACCATATTGTGTCGGATATCCGGCCATATTAAAACAATTTTTAATTGTGTGTACGCTGAATGAAGCATGCCAGAATTTGTTTTTATTTATTCAAAATACAAAAATTATAGAATAATTGCTGGTAAGTATCTCCATTAGGAGCTCTGGATTTTTGGAGCACAAAATGACAAAATGATCGCCAACACTTTTCCAATATGGCGCCAATGTATGACGTCATATACTGTCCTATGTTTTGGAACGAATCACCAGTATGGTGTCGATTCATGACGTCATTTGCATTGGACAGTACACTGGGTTCTATTTTGGAACATACCCCGTGTAGTAAGTAATAGATGTAGCCCGGAAAAAAGTACTCTCAAAAATATTTTAATCTTATACAAATACCAGATAGTAAATAGAATTCTGTTCATATAAACACCGAAACCAATATATCTAGACGAGCAAAGCGTAGCTGGCTGTTTTGTACATAAGTTCTGATGTGCTAAATTATTCGTTTGACTAACGGATCGTGAATATTTCACCTGATTCAACCGACACGATTAAACGCCTTTGTAGTATCCAAACTAAATATCTCTTAATTATTAATTCATAAAATTAATGTTCTTTATACATTTTGAACGCAAAACATTTATTGTTCCTTTGAACGGACGTTTATAATTGTTTTAAAAATAATAGCGTTATTGTTGGTTATTTTCACTATGGCGATAGCCTACTAATATATTTGAAAGTTGTTAATAGCACGGAAGATCTTATAGTGTCATAAATGCTCGCAAAAGTCCAATATTTCACTCATATGATAATATTGGAGGTGGTCAAGGTAATAACACTAGGGATATTCACAACACAACTAAACCCGGCTACAGTTTTCATTTTTGGAAAAATATGAAAATAGCAGAATAAAATAGCAGTTTAATGCTGCTGTTTTTCGTATGTTATGTGAAGAAATCGGAGAAACTTATTTATAGAACTTATTAAAGAAATTAAATTTCTCACTCTTAACCCTCAAGGGTGACAATACATAAAATGAATTTTATTTTTTAGTTGAAGATAGATTAAGGTGTCTATGGCCCACAACATCCGCGTATCATTAGGTTTTGTTTAATATGATAGGGTGACAAACGAGCACACAGTCCACCTGATGTTATCTGGTTGCTGTGGCCCTTAGACATGTACATCTATCCTCGATTACGAATTAAAATGCAGATGCGTTGTCACCCGTGAGGACTTAGATTAGTGTTGCCCAAAATCGGTCTTGGTCTTGTTCTTGCATTTTTGCAAGACCAAGACCAAGAACAAGACCGCTTAATTTTAGCAAGACCAAGACCAAGACTGACCGTGCAAGATTTGAGCAAGAACAAGACTAAGCCTGCGAGACTCTTGCGTCTTGCAGTTAGGAATGAGTGTCGTTTCAGGGAGTATAGGAGTTCGGGTATACGCTTAGGGACTCTATGAGACGCAAAAAATAAAAATAAAAATTTGGAAAATTGAACTTATGCGTATTACGAACAATACCATAAACATACATAGCGGATGAAAATATCCATTAAAAGAAAAAACAGTGCAGCCCTAGTTTGGACCATCGGCACTTTGATAGTGCGCGGCGTCTTGTTGTCTGTTTCATCAAAGGTCGAATACTGACCTGTCAAAGAAATTTTGCAGCTATTTGGAAGTACAAGGTCAAGATACGCGCGCCGGCGGCTTCTATTGATATCGCATTCAATCGTCGCCGCCGCGCCGCACGCACTACATTTGACACTGTTTGAATGCCGCCACAGAGTACATGTTCCAAAGAATAAAATAAGTTTCCGGGTGCTCAGAATGGACACGAATACATTATGCTGATCTCGTAAGGAATATTGTAATTAGATAATGGTAAGGATAGGTAGATACCATAATAATTTATTCTAGTAACTAATTATTATAATATTAACTATATGGGTTTATAATAATTACTTACTATTATTATTATTACCTAATAGATAAACATGTTCAATAAGTTCACTGCAAATCTCGATTTTTGGAAGTGTGTGTTTTTGAACACAAAGTCTTCGAATATGTCGTTACCCATTTGATAAATATTGTAGACACTTTTAACACACTTGACACGTGTAAACATTTTGTACAATGCTAATCGAATAATATAAAAAGTGAAAATAAGATCTATGTACTTTTTAGGTGCCCGAGTATCTCTTAGAGAACCGTTTAAAGAAATTGATTGCATCGAATTAATGTAAATAATAGTGATTTGCACAATATTAATGGTAGATAAAAAATAAAATCACAATACCTGCTTTCCGGTTACACAAAGTAAATAATGCGTTCTTGGGTAGCGATATACGCTTTTATAATAAGATTCCAAAAGAAATATTAGATCTTTCACCTTTTCAATTTAAGTCAGACAAAAATGCTTGGAACTGATCTCTCGTACTACACTTGACTAACTAGAAATTTCTAAACCGATTTAGTATCTACATATACATTTGACATTTTATGTTTGACTTATCGCTTTACACAATTATAGAACTATTGTAAAAATATTTTGAAAAGAGCAACTACTAAGTTTCTTACTTTCTTCCATGATTCTTCTCAGTAGAATCAGAATTGCCAGGGGACGGAAAACAAAAAATTGAGGAAAACAAGACGATTCAAAAGTGTATTTTTAATGCCTACTTGAATAAAACATATTTGAATTTTGAATTTCAAACGAGTGAAGGCAAATTTAATTTAATTAACGTAGATTTTTTTTTATAGAAGAAGGGGCAAACGAGCATGTGCCTCACCTGATGTTAAGTGACTACCGCCGCCCATGATCAACCGCAACACCAGGAGAATTGCGGGTGCGTTGCCGGCTCTTTAGAAAGGAGTAAGCTCTTTTCTTGAAGGTCCCCAGGTCGTATCGGTCCGGAAAAATCGCCGGTGGTAAACTATTCCACAGAGAGGTTGTACGTGGAAGAAAACTCCTTGTGAAACGTACAGTGGTGGACCGCCAAGCATCCAGATGGTGTGGATGGTATCGGGACGTTTGACGTGTAGTGCGTTCACGAAATTTGGCGGCTGGGATTAATCCGAACAATTCCTCAGAGCACTCCCCGTGATAAAATACGCAAAGAGATGCAACATCTCTTCGCAGCGCCAGTGAATCGAGCCGATTGGAAAGCACTCGGTCGTCGACGATTCGAGCCGCTCTGCGCTGGATGCGGTCAAGTGGAAGAAGCTGGTACTGGGGAGCCCCAGCCCAGAGATGGGAACAGTATTCCATGTGCGGCCGAACCTGCGCCTTGTAAAGTTGCAGGCGATGTGCCGGCATGAAATACTGTCCCGCTCTGCTGAGCACGCCAAGCTTTTTAGAGGCCAATTTGGCCTTCCCTTCCAAGTGACCACGAAACTGCACGTCACTCGATATGTCGACGCCGAGGATTCCGATACTGGCTGAAGCAACAAGGGGAGTGCCTTGAAACTGAGGGGATACGACAAAGGGGTTCTTTTTAGCGGTTAACGCGCAAACTTGTGTCTTCTGGGGATTAAACTGGACTAGATTTAGTCGCCCCCAATCCGAGACTCTGTCCAGCAGAGACTCGACTTCAGACACAAGTTTGTCCCGGCACTCGGAGACGTTTTCCCGAGAAATATTGGCTCGGCCGGTGTAAAGAGCATCACCAGTGCTGTCATCTGCATAGCAATGAATGTTACGGGTATGCAACATGTCATTGATATGCAGAAGAAACAGTGTTGGCGATAGCACGCAGCCCTGTGGAACACCAGCATTAATAGGCTTGCAATCGGAGCTTGCACCGTCTACAACGACCTTGATGCCCCGATCTGCAAGAAAGCTGGTGATCCAATCGCACAATTTCTCGGGAAGCCCATAGGAAGGGAGCTTCGAAAGAAGCGCTTTGTGCCAAACCCGATCGAAGGCCTTCGCAATGTCCAAACTAACGGCCAATGCCTCCCCCTTGAACTCTACTGCCTCCGCCCATCTGTGAGTTAGGTAGACCAGAAGATCACCAGCTCACCGACCACGGCGAAAACCGTATTGGCGGTCACTAATCAGCTGGTGATCTTCAAGGTACCTCATGAGCTGGCAGTTTACAATGGACTCCATTGTTTTGGAGAACAAGGAGGTGATGGCGATTGGCCGGTAGTTGGACGGGTCAGAGCGGTCGCCTTTTTTAGGGATCGGGTGGACGTAAGCCGTCTTCCATAATTTTGGGACTACGCCTAGGGAGTAGGAGTACCGGAAAAGACGCGTTAAAACCGGTGCCAACTCTGGAGCACACGTCCTCAGCACAATTGGGGGGATTCCGTCAGGCCCACTCGACTTGTGGATGTCCAGGGAGAGGAGTGCTTTGCGAACCGAGCGCTGTGTGAAGTGCACTTCCGGCATGGAACACTCACACCGCGGGATGGTCGGCGGAGTACTCCCCCCGTCATCGAGAGTCGAGTTAGACGCAAAGAAAGAGCCTAGAAGATCGGCTTTCTCCTTTGCGGTATTGGCCAGTGAGTCATCCTCCCTGTGCAGAGATGGAAGAGATGGCTGACAGAAATTCCCCTGGACAGCCTTGGCGAGAGACCAGAATGCACGGGTTCCAGAAGGAAGGCGAACTAGTTTCTCGCCAATTCTGCCTATGTGCTCTGACTTTGCCTTGGCAATGACTCTTTTGAAGGACCTAGAGGCGGAATTATACTTCTTTTTTAAAACGCTGGTGTTTACATCCCGGGACGCTGATGCATCAGCCCAGGCTTGGTAGCACTCCTGCTTATAGCATGATTCATTAATTCAATCACAAGAAGAACATAATATACACAATTTTATTTACATATTCACATTTCATTTTTAAGTAGGCACACTATACCTATCTGGCAACGCATCTACTTTATTAATCTTCTGAAGAATCATTAATTTTATCAAAGAATGCCGAACTTTCCTTTGTCGGTCTTTCGGCGTGTACTTACAAATAGTAGTATTTATTTTAATTCCAGTCATTCCCAATTGAGCTTTGCTTCGAATCTAATGTATTAATTGTTTTTACTCTAATCCTTGTTGTTCTCGGAGTGATAAGTTTACAATTTGACATGAGTGACGAAGAGTCGAATAGTTCTAGTCGGAGTAGTGAGAGTTGGAGTTATAGATCTAAAAGACCTAAAAGTAAATTTGATGGGTTTTTCAACATAATTCATGCATCCCAAATTGCTTTGTGTAAATTATGCCAACATAAAAATGTTGAAATAAAAATGAAAAACAGAAACACTTCAATCTTAAGGAAGAATCTAATATCTTTCCACAAAAAGGAATCAGAAATATTTCTTCCTGAAAAACTAAAATTAAGTGGAGATATCACAAGCTTTTTAATAACCACCGGAAAAAGTGGACAAGTAAGATTCTTGGTAATTAGAAAACATAGAAATAGGTTAAGTGATGAGCCATCCAGATGGTTACTTTGTATTAATTCTTGGTCAAAAGAATTAATATAAAGTAACAGTAATATCAAAGCTGTTGTGTACCGTTATGTAATTTAATTTGTACTGTATTTTATTTTTTTATTTAAATAAATGGTATAACTCTAATTGTATAACTCTGTTATTCCATTTCATATAAGGGTCTATCAATCTCTTTCTAGACAGATAATGTTCTTTATAATACAGTCAAGTTAATGTCATTAATTTGTTTTTTATATGTTTTGACTAAGTTTTAGCACATGTAAGCTTATTAAATGTAAACGTTTATTAAGAAACAGACTAACTCCCGTGGCCGTGAGACTTGGTAGACAGCTCAGTTGGTTAGAACATCGGCACGGATCGCTTAGATCGTGGGTTCAAACCCCACCCGGTATTAGTTGATTTTTCGAATTTCTCATTAAATGTTTAGACATTTATTAATTTGGTTGGTCTTTCTATGGCTATGTTAATTCAAGCTCAAAATGTGCCTACTCTGTTAAGTTGTTCTAAGATCTAAAGTAACGTTTAATAAATAACAATAGGCTAATAGGTAATTGCGAGACTTGCGAGACTTGCTGCAAGACACAAACGCAATACCAAGACCAAGAACAAGACCAGGTGAGAGCGCAAGACCAAGACCAAGACTGGCTAAGTCTTTTTCTTGCATTTGGGCAACACTAACTTAGATGAAATGCCTCGTTTACATTAAAAGGGGTCTCCGGTTCTCTACACTCACCATACGAAACCCAGCAGCGTTAAGCTACTATTTGACGCTGGTATTCTGTGAGAGCGTGGTTCTCCCCGGTCGAGTCCACCCATTCGTGCTACAACTATACTACAGCATGATTCTACCACGTAAAACAGTGGTGGTAGGAGGACTGTGTACCACTAAATCACGCGGTCGTATTTTCGAAAATAATTCCTATTGACATTATACATCTGTGTAATGACGGCTAAGGGGAAATATAATCTCAAATGGCTTAGCGAGATCCTTCGTTATGCAGAAAATATTGCAGCATTCATTTTGAAATAAATATATGATAAAGTTGAGGATTAATGTTAAGGATTATGTTAGACGAAAACACGATTTCGTAAAATTTTCTCGATAGAAAAAAAATCCAAATTTACCTCCAAAATAAACAATAAACCGCTGTTATTCATAAAATACTTTAAATAAGATCATGAAACTTTGCATAATAACTGAACTAACTATAAAGCAGTGCTTATGTTATTTACTTTTTTTAAAATACCATTATTTTCACTGTAAAAAGAAATTACCTAAACTATCGGCCTCTTGAAGCGTGATTCCTGCCGCACGGTCACTTCGATTCGGCCTTTGAACGGGGAGGTTGTGTCGTTTACGATCAGAGTATACGTTACGCAACAGGACGACGTAAAATTAAAATGGGAAATAACCGTAATAAAAATAAGAAACGACTGGCTTGGCGTTACGAAACAGGCATAAATATGATAAACCTAATGAAATAAGTGTCTAACGACCTTTCTACTTACAGTATTAGTGGATTACAAACATGTCGGTACATAGCATACGACGCGCGGGCAAGTGGGTACGAAATTAGAATTTGAGCTGACTCTACTCTATCCCCTTAAGATTGGTTCACGATAATAGTCGAAGGTGTTTTCATCGGTGTAAATCAAATGATTTTTTTTTTCATTTACAGCCTATTAGGAGTCCACTACTGAACGTAGGCCTCGTATATGCTTCTTGATGCGATTCTGTCATAGTTTTCACACTTGACAGGTTGGTAGCTGCAGCTTTTTATTTATTTCAGTTGTTATCAAGAAGACGCTGCTGCCCACCTCACTCTCATTTCTTTTTCCCACTGTTTTATAATACTCAAAGTACAGTTGAATATTATAAAACATCGCAATCATATTATACTCAAACAAGTTTGAGTACAATATAAAATCGTAGATATGGCTATACTCAAACAAGTTTGAGTATAATATAAAATCGTAGATATTATACTCAAACAAGTTTGAATATAATATAAAATCGTAGATATTATACTCAAACAAGTTTGAGTATAATATAAAATCGTAGATATTATACTCAAACAAGTTTGAATATAATATAAAATCGTAGATATTATACTCAAACAAGTTTGAGTATAATATAAAATCGTAGATATTTTTCTCAAACAAGTTTGAGTATAATATAAAATCGTAGATATTATACTCAAACAAGTTTGAATATAATATAAAATCGTAGATATTATACTCAAACAAGTTTGAGTATAATATAAAATCGTAGATATTATACTCAAACAAGTTTGAGTATAATATAAAATCGTAGATATTATACTCAAACAAGTTTGAGTATAATATAAAATCGTAGATATTCTTACGCCGCGCCGCCACTATACTACAAATGGTGATCTTTAAATTCATATAGGTATTCATAAATAGCGTAAATAATTAAAAATTATTATTAGCATAAAAATTTTTTTTTGTTCACTTTGTTTTAATTTATTAAATAATGACTAGTTTCTAACAATAAACAATTGCAGCTAAAGCTTGTAACAATATATTCAAGCAAAATCTTGGCTGTAAATGAAAAAGTTTACGTTAAAAATACACGAAAAAACTTAAACGTAAGGTAAAAATAATTAACTTTACGTAAAAGAGATAAGTAAACACATTTCAGGGCCGTTATTGTCTCGAATTACGGAATCGTAATGGCCGGTCAATACGTTTTCCTATTAAGTCAAATGACCCAGCTCGAATTTTATGCGGCCATAACTCGCACGCAGCGTCGTGAGCTGCATAATATGTAGAATGTATAAATGCGACTTAAAACATTAAGAAGTAAACTGATCGGAGGCCGTATCTCGACGGATGGAGGACATAAAGTTTTGCGACGCTGTAGCACTTTTCGCGCTTCCAGACCATAACCTTTTTAACGAATGCATCTCTTAAATTATAACCATTAACCCTTACATAACATGAACATATTTAGCTACTTTTGAGTTCTGCTTTATACTTTAAATAAATTGTAATGCGTGTATAATATTTATTATTTTTAAATTAAAGATTTTAAATGTTTTTCATCGATAATATCTAAAAACTACCTAGTAAAAAGTACTGCATAATACGTCCCCCTGCTAGTCACATATCTCCTCTCATTTCTGAAATAGTTACGGAGCACATCTTCCATACTTTGTTCCTCAGACATGCAAGTTTCCTTACAGCATCGTAATTTTTTCTTAAACATTATTTCTTTAACAGTAAGCACATGTTAAATCAACACTTAAAAGTAACAATTTCATCGGTACCGGCAGGGATCGAACGTGGGTCGCTTAGCCCCTGAGCTATCGCGGCTTCTATAACTATAACTAGCAAGAAATTTAAATTAATACAAACTATATCCGTTAAAGTTATATACTACGTACACATGTTACTTCATTGCTACTTTACTATGTACCTATGTATTATGTTAACTATGAACCTACTTATGTATATGTTAATCATGTACTATGTACACATATTGCTTTTATGATTGTGAACATATTCCTACAATGACAGTATCAAGGTTTGCTTGCATAATTTGAATGTTTTTCTTTTACCGATATGATCAGAATACTATTGATTTTAACTAAGATTAAGGTTTTGATACCTATCTTTCAAATATGTGGATATAACAATTGAAAACTTGATTGATATATGAAACAATTTCTCAATAATCTATTAGTTTTATATAATAATATACTCTCATGTGTGACAGAGGGATAGGAAGAGACTCTTTGCCTTATTTTTTACTTCATATTTAATATTTCTGACCTTGTTTTACCAATTTTGTTCATATGTTACAAAGTCAACAAATTACTCGGTCTCAAGTGGTTGCTTGGAATAGTGCCAAAAGCATGCTAGCGAATTGCTTACGAAGGACATAAGTTGGCGACTTATGTGTACAATAAACTACAAAGTGGCTCTGAATTGTTAATAGGAAAAGAAGAAAATATCCACCTTAATTTTTATTATTCGATTGCAGTCTACATTAATTTCAATATTAAATGATTTTCGAGTGCTAGTCAAAGTTGAGATGAGTCAGGGATAATTCAGTAATATCCATGTTCTCTGCAGCTTCGACGAAGAATTTTTTTCACCTACGAAATTACTGGTTACATATCTTATTATGAGTAATTTCTTGGATCTTAAATTATAGCAGGTAGCCCGCGGCGATCTTGCTCAAAGCACCTACAATCAGAACAAGTGGAGCTCGCGCCCATGTGAAGGCTCAACCTTCGGCCCCGCCCACAGTTTAACATTTTTCGACTCGCCTGGGGACTAACTAGCTCATTTCATTGTTTTTTACAGAGTAGAATAATTGCTCAAGCTTAAAACTAATGCCGAAATAATTATGATTTCTACTTATAATATTTTCGTTCTTCTCGCAACTTATTATACTGATATATTATTTTACTTTTTTTATAGGTTAGGGAGACAACCGAGCACACAGTCCACCTGATGGTAAGCGGTTGCTGTGGCTCATAGACATCTACATCTATCCTCGATTACGAATCAAAATGCAGTTGCGTTGTCACCCGTGAGGACTAAGATGGAATGCCTCATTTCCAGTAAAAAGGGTCTCCGGTGCACCATACGAAACACAGCAGCATCAAACTATTACTATTCATTTCACGCAGGTATTCTATGAGAGCGTGGTCCTTACCCGGTCGAGCCGATCAATTCGTGCCACAGCTATACTACTAATATAACTGCAGCATGGCTCTACCCGTATAGTCTTATAACAATATTTTAGAAAATTAATAATATATTACAAAAAATTGACATACTGAGAAAATCATTTACGTGTTACGCTTTTGCAGCGTATTTTAAATACGGTTAATTAAAAAGTTGCTTATCGTATAAGGATTCTCCACTCTTTGTCCGCTCTTGGCGACGCTGCTAAATAGAATTTTAATAATGCTCCTTCCACCGAGAGCGCATTAAGATATGAACGCAGTATGGGTGTCGTGCCCCGACCCCACCCTCGGTTAAGTAAAATCCTCTTATTGCTTTTAGTGTTCATACTTGTGTGTATCGTATAATTATAGCATCATTCATAACATATCGTGTATACTTAAATTTTTGTAGGCGGTAACACACTCTATGATTACTTAAGGTTCGTAAGGTTGTTTATTTTTTATCAACTACTCACTTTTATGTTCAAATGTTTAGAGAGTTCCGATTTCGGAGCCTCGACATATATAAAATGTGAAATAAAAATATAGAACTTTTAAAATTTTAATTTATCACATGTTTTTCTTCTTCCTCACCACGCTATAACAACCGAAATCTGGACACGGGTGTCATTAGTCGAAGGAAAACATTTCCTGTTCTCCACACATTTACGTTGTAGAACTACAGTTACCGTTACAACTTATCAAAGGTCCACTGAATAACATAGGTCCACTGCTGAACGTAGGCCTCCCCCATATATTGTTTCACACGTATGTGGGGTGACTTGCCATAGATTCCACGCCGGGTAGGCAAGTTGGCAATCGCAGCTTATTTTTGTAGTTGTAATTAGAAGGACTCTCTACCTACCTTTAGTTTGTTTCCCTCTGTCGCCCTTTACGATACCCACGTTACTATATCGGGTAGCGGATATTCCTACACCGCCTACACGCTAGCTTTATCATATTTGTAGTTGTAATTAGAAGGACTCTCTACCTACCTTTAGTTTGTTTCCCTCTGTCGCCCTTTACGATACCCACGTTACTATATCGGGTAGCGGATATTCCTACACCGCCTACACGCTAGCTTTATCATATTTGCAAACAATAATAAAACACAAGCAGGTTGTTTCTATTTGAGATATCAGCAAAATAGTAAAACAGGAAGAACAGAGAGAGTAAAGAAAAGTGGATACTTTTTTTACTGGTAACGAGGCATTCTGTCTTAGTATTTATTAGATCACAATGCATCTGCATGGCGATAATGTAGCAGAAAGAAAAAATATTATTGAAATATAAAAATTCACAATAATATGTTTTATATTACAATAATAAATAAATATATGAATAGAAAGTTAGCAGGGCAATAATAGTTATTCACAACATACTATTAAAAATAAGGTCCCTGGTAGCTAGCGTTGCCAGGCGTCCGGTTAAAGCCGGACACAATCAGGCTTTTTGGTTGCGTCTCTGGCCAAATGAGACGGTGTCCGGCTTTTGTTAGCCTTTTTAAATTTGACCATTTCTTTACATTTTTAAGCTATTGCATAGCTTCTATCGCGGGCCTTGAGCGCGGGGACCGAATCCAGAAATTCCGTAACGAAAAAAACCTCACGCTCCCCCACTCCGACGGGCACGGAGGTGTGGCGTTGAAAGCCGTGCATCGTCTAACGTCGTTTCAGTTCGGCAGACTTCGGCACTCGGCAGACTTCGGCACGGTGTTTGTGTGCGTGCGACTAGACGTATGCGTGTACACTAGCTGCTAACTCAATGATAAAAATTCCTGAATAACCTACATGTATTGTAAGATATTAAAAATATTTTAAACAATATTAATTTCTCATTTATTCAATAAGAGAAAAAAAATTGTTTTCTTATCGGTCACCACGCTCAAAAAGTGTAACTTGATTTAATATCAAAGACTTAACTGCATAAATAAAATAAATAAATAATTATAATTGCATAAGTTAAGAAAAAATGCTATGCAATAGCTTTACCGCGGCAGTCACCGAGTGCCACACGTATTTTCATGTACTTACATACATAATATAGCAAATATTGAAAAGACTGATTTATTCAATTGTTATTATTTCATTAGAATTGAATATTTTATGGTAAATGATAAAAATATTGTTTAACTTTAAAAACGATATTGTTTTGAAAATATTGTTCCAAAATGTCCGGCTAAGCTCGCTGGTCTGTCCGGCTTTTAGGTTTCCTGGCAACCCTACTAGTAGCTTTCACATAACAAGTTAGCGATATACTACGTTCGTAGGTATTTGCGTATGTGTACGTGTAAGTGCGTGTGCGCTATCGCTATAATAATTTCTTATAACCAACTCTCATGTTAGCAACCATAATAGTGTTATGTGCAATGATGGGGTCTCTTATGTCACGGTAATTTTATCTATATAAAATTACCGTGCTTATGTTGTCACCACATGGCCGAAATCAAATATTACTACATCATAAACTCTTTTTGGTAGAGATTTATGTACCACTGAAATATATTAATTTTTCGTATCAAATAACGTAATTCTTGACACTTATTTGCTTACATTAGACTTATGTTGCATTGTGTTACAATTAGTCATTAAAGTAATTGTTTTGTTTGCTTTAATTTGATATTGTAAACATGTCAGGTATCAGACGGTCCATTAATGATGGTGATGTTATATGAAGCAAATTATGACGGAAGTGTAATTTGATCCACCATTCCCGTTTTATGTTACTTAAGTAATTCTTCCTCTTCATCAATTTTTTAAATGGAATCAGAGATGCGTTGTCACATCTAAGGACTAAAATAGAATGCTCCGTTTCCAGTGAAATGTATGTCCAGTTCTCTACGCTCACCATACAAAACACAGGAACCTTAAGCTGCTGTTGACACTGGTATTCTGTGAGAGTGTGGTCCTAACTCGGTCGAACGGACCCATTCGTGCTACAACTAATATAGTGGCTCTACCACTACATATTTTTTTCTTATTCATATATTGAATAAAACAAGTTTTACGTGCTTATCTCGATTAATTTTAATTCTCCTTGATTTCGCAAGTGTGTACGCAAGTTTTAATGCACACGGTTGGTACGGCATTCTGACATATATATAGAGATCAGGCGCCGGACTGACGGCCTTACGTGTTTTTTGAGGCACGGGGATGAATCACTGCAACTTCCCGACTACGGTCTGCTACTAAGGATTTCATTTATTTACATTTTTAAACCCGACAGCAGAGTTAAGGAGATTGCGGCAGTTTTCGAAATAGAGATCTTCACACACATACATAATTGTCAAGACTAGTAATAAATATTCGTAGACATAAAAAATACATTTTCTTAAATTCATTTTATAATTTTCAATAATATAAAAATACTTTAGAATACCTATTTTTTATTTTTTTACACTTCATAAATGGTCGGATGAGGCTCTAACGACCTCAGGCAGCAGCAACCAATGTTAGGTATAGTTAGTGGGTATAATGATCGCAGCGCTGGGTAGTTTTACCCATCTTGTGCTGCTACCCATATACTACATTGAGTAATGTACATTCTACAAGGTGGTATGACTTCTTTTGTAGTTAGGAGTCCATCTGGATTGGTACCATCTACCTGTTTCTACCACATGGGAGCAGTGCATCCGTATCTTTGTTCTGGTTTGTAAAATCAGGGAGCCAGTATTATTACGGAACATGAGACACTTATTTCGTATTTATTTTAATGTGGTAGTAGAGCCCACCTGCAGCTGGACGTACGTATGTGTACTGGCCATAGCATCCATAAACCATTGGGTGGTTTCTGTACTAATTAGTCACATTTTTATAAATAGAATAGGGTGACTAACGAACACACAGTCCACCTGATGGTAAGTGGATACTGTGGCCCATAGACATCTACATTTATACTCGATTGAGAATCAAAACGCAGATACGTTATCACCGCTGAGCACTAAGATGAAATGCCTCGTTTCCAGTAAAAAAGAATTTCCGGATCTCTACACTCACCATACGAAACACAGCAGTATTAAGGCGACACCGTGAAAAAATGCATCTCCTTTCATAGAATAGTATAGGACTATGACACCACTAACGAAAGTGGAATTTTGATATAGGTAAATTCATGTCTTTATCTTGAATTTGATTGTTCAAAAACACGATTGTATAATTTTGACTCGATCATAATTATTTGCGAAAACACCTCTAAAAAATAACTATAGTTGAAATTATAACGAAATTACTTAATCTATATGTTTGGGAATCACTCAAATATATTCATAACATCAATATTCATAATTTACTTGCTCATTATTTTGATTACTTAAATCAATAATTTAAAAAAAAATTATTTTAAGATTCTGACAATTTCTAAGCGCTTTTAATCGTCGCGGGCGCTACGCTATTTTAACCTAAATTTTCTCAAGTTTTTATAGAAATTATGTATTCACTCGGATCAGTACGGCGATAGCCTTTTCGATGTGTCGTCTTAAGCTGCTATTTTACGCTAGTATTCTGTAAGACCGTGATCCTTCCCCGGTCGAGCCGATCCATTCGTGCTACAAGCATAATATAGCTGCAGCGTGGCTCTACCACGTATAAATAAAAATCCATCTTAATGCATGAGTAAGGGTGCATCTGTAGCAATTTTTTTTAAATTTGGTTGCAGATGTTCATTGGTTGATTACCATCAAAGATGAAGAAAGAAGACTGTTGGCTCGTATGACTCTGATATTATAAAAAAGATTGCACCCGAATATTCTACATTCTTTATTTTTCCTCTTAAGACTTTAAAAGTCTACAGCTGGACATAGAATTCTACCGTTGTAATACAGGAGGAGTTTGCCTTTGTCACCAGTGTTGCCGTTTTAGCGACTTTCTCGCTAGATCTAGCGGATTTTAACAATGTTTAGCGGATAAAAATGTCGTTTTAGCGAGAAATAATTATTTAGCGACTTCTAGCGACGTTTGGACTTTTGAGATGGCGACTTTTTTACATAGTAATTCATTTCAAGTAAGTTATTTACTTTTATCGTATGTCCAATTTTGTAATCTACCGCTGGTAACACTGTATATGTAATATAATTTCACAGAAATTCCCGAACATAAACTAACAATTCAATGTTAATGTCATCATCTGTATCGGTTATTACTACCACTAATGAGTGAGATAAAAATACTGCTCACGTTAACAATGTTTCATTCAGCAGGCTCATTTCTTTACAGTTCATATTTGGTGACTGTTGTGTTGTGAATATTTTACGTGAAAAAATATTCCACTCATCTGATTAGAAATCAGTTAAGGATTAAAAAGAATTGCGCAACGTATGATATTCCTGAAGATGTTGTCAACCAAGGTGCTTCTGCTGAAGTTTTTTTTGATGATCTGGATCCAGACTTCGCAATTGATTTTGAAATTTAGGTACAAGAACGTAATGAGCTAATTGTTTTTTTAATGACTAATGTTGAAACTTGGAATAAAGATTAAATAAATAATAAATAATTAATTTTGTAGATGAATAATTTTTTTTGGTTGTCATGTCAATAAAGTACACTATAAATAACTGATTTATATAAAATAGAGTTTTTTAAGGTTTTTCTGAATTTATGGACACTAAGTATTCATTGTACACGATTTGGCAAGATTTTTCAGTTAGGCCAATGGCACCACCAAAATGTGCCTAGAGACATCTAGCGGATTTTAAGAAGAAGAAAAATCCTGTTTCTGGCAGATTTTTTCTGTTAGTCTAGGGACTTTAATCTTTGTAGAACGGCAACCCTATTTGTCACGCTCAGAAAGCGCATAAACGTCCGCAGTAACAGACGTCTCGCTACTTTGACTCGGCACCAGTCCTCGGTATTGATATTGTACATCTAGCTCAAACCATACAGTTATATTGACGTCTATAGAAAGCTGTGAGATCTTTCTAATATTTTTACTCTATCTTACGTTACGTTTTGTGTAGGTTAATTGTGTAACATAATCTATGATTCTAAACTATTCTTTTTTCAAGAAAAATGTCCCGCTGGATTTCTCGCTGGTTCTTCCCAGGACGGAGATATTTATCGAGACAAAGGTATATTAAACATAAAACTTTCTGAATAACTTAACATAAATATTATTGACTTTTATAAGTAATATTTATAATCTGTAGTGACTAAAAACGTTTCTATTTCTATTTATATTTCTATTTTTTATTATGACTAATAAAACATAAAACAATGTATTCTACATATTCAGGATAATTTACATAAGCTAAACAGTTACTTTCACTTCAAAATGGAGTCGTTTTATTATCTCGATTAACGTATTCTCCGCAATCCTTCACCTGCGAGTGAGCAACTAACGAAGAACCCTCTAAAACTTTGCTTTACGTTCGCTCCCGCTTTGTGAAGCGAAAGCACCGTGCCCCTCCTACTAAAACGCGTTTTAATGAAATGGGATCGTCGCGAAATTCCTCAAAATTTTCGCAACAATGAACGGAACAACAGGCGTCTCGAATACGCAATACGAGTAGGTACTCGCCCGCCCGCATAACGAGGGGTTAAATTAAATAACAACGAAACTTTGAGAATCCCCGAGTCTGGAGTGCGGTGGTGTAAAGCGAATGGAGCCATATTAGTTCGATTCCTATTGGAACTTTCTGACCGCAAACTGTTCGTGACGGGTTCTCGAGCACAGGCGAGCGACTTGCAGTTGCGTGCCAGTTTGTCAAGAAAATAATTGTTGAACTTATTCTATTCCTTTCTAGAATACGACTATTGGTTTTATGTTTTAAGTACCTACAAGTTCTTTTATATCTATATATCTATAATGGGATATTAAGAATACAAAATCTCTCACTATGTAAATCTACCTCGTCTCTATCGGCCGACAAATCGAAATTACCAATTATATCGAAAACCAATTCGCACAAACTGGTGTTAGACAGCAGTTTCACCAGGTATAAATGCCCTCCGTCACCTTTACATTATTATTATATTAATTTTTGTTAAATTATAGTTTAATATTCAAATATTCATCTCCTAAGTTTTAAGTGGTACTTAAGTAACAAATAACAAGTTAGGTCTTTATCCTATTCAAAATATCTTTCTTTGTAAGTACCATGTTTATATCGCTTAATATATGTATTAAGTAGTCGTATATTTTATTAAATAAGTTAATATTATTATGTTATTAATGTTTATCATATTTAATCTTTATCATATGTATTTATATATATCTTAACCAAACAAGAATATTATAAAATGGGTCGGCTCGACCGGGGAAGGACCACGCTTTCACAGAATATCAGCGTCAAATAGCAGCTCAATGGTGCTGTGTTTCGTATGGTGAGTGTAGAGAACCAGACCCCTTTTACTGGAAACGAGGCAATTCATCTTAGTCCTCAGGGGTGGCAACGCGTCTGCATTATGATTCTAAATTGAGGATAGATGTAAATGTTTATAAGACACAGCATCCACTTACCATTAGGTGGGCTGTGATCTCATTTGCCACCTTTATTCTATAAAATAATTATAATAAGGTCTATCTCTATACCGCTATATATAAAATTTTATACATGTTTTTAACCCCTCATATAATTTATATAGGTTCATCATCATCATCATCATCATTCATCACAGCTCTTCACAAGTCCACTCCTGAACATGGGCCTCCCCCAAAGTATGACACAAAGCACGGTTTTGAGCCACCTGCATCCATCGACTTCCTGCAATTCTTGCCAGGTCGTCACTCCATCTAGTGGAGGGTCGCCCTATACTTCGCCCACCGGTACGAGGCTGCTACTCGAGAACCTTTTTTCCCCAATGATTGTCGGTTCTTCGAGCTATATGGCCGGCCCATTGCCACTTCGGCTTACTAATTCGTTGGGCTACGTCGGTCACTCTGGTTCCTCATTTTAAGTTTATTACGAAGAGAAACTTCGAGCATAGCCCTCTCAAAAGCTCGCTGAGCGACTATGAACGTACTCATATGGCCAGCAGTGAAGGACCACGTCTCGGTTCCGTAGGTCATCACTGGCAATACTGCGTGCGTGTTATATAGGTTACTTTGGTACAATTATGACTCACTGAACACACACAAAATTGAACAAGACCTCTCATGTTGGCCCAACAAATTTGGGTAGTAATAAATAAATACTATTTCATAGAAAAATTTTGCACCATATCTGGTTAAATCCCACATCACACAAAAGCATTATGACAAAAATGTCCCATTCTCTGTAGACGATTATTGAAGCGCGAACGCTTTGACGGCCACGATTCAATCTGGTAATCGGAAATGGGCATTGCGCTACAAAGGCTCCATTGTGATCTGGCAGGGACACCCGCTCCCGCGCTTCTCGCCGCATGCCCGCAAGTATTCATGGTTCATGCCAATAATACACCTCATAACATTATACCAATAGATAGCGTTACTATGGCACATCGTACATATTTGCACAGCAATGTTGTTATTTATGTGTGTGTAATGGGCAGTGTGTTTATATTTCATCGTGTGTGTATATATACATCGACAGTGAAAGAAAACATTTTGTAAGGTAACCTGCATGTCTTTGATATAAACTATGTCGAAAGCTCTTCAAAACTTCTGTGTGCAAAAATGATACACTGGCGCTAAAAGCATTAAAGGGATGTGCCTAACGGTTCAACTTTCAATTCAATCTGTTAATTGACTTTGCCAAAATACTTGCGAGAAAACGAATACTCAAATTAGCAGAGATGGGCAGAATATTCGCTTCATATTCGGCATTCGGCAGCTTTACCGAATATTCGTATTCGACCGAATACTCGGATAAATCACCGAACATTCATTAAAGTGCTACTCAAAGTGTCCACTGTATTGAAATGTACGAATTGAGTAATGTCATGTCTCAAAATTTTACTGTTGAAAGTATATTTTATCTGTTGGTTAAATCTACTTGTACCTATAGCGTTTATGAGGCACTAGATTTATTCAATTATAGCAAATAGATTGCTTGATAAAATGTTTTTGGTTCAAACAAAGAAACATTACATTAAATTAGTACATTTCACTTTACTTTGGTCGTCAGTTTCTCTAAAACAAGTCCAAATAGTAGATCTCCTGCTACTCATTTTTATCATATAATTATCAACGTTTTTGTCACAAAAATAGTCAAAACATAAGCATTTGCCGGCAATTTTCCCAGTACTAGACGATGCAATAACATGTCAGGTGGGCGGGGGAACGAAGGACAGGGTCCGGTGCTAATTCCGCGAGTTTAACGGTAACAAGTTTCGACATAAATTGGTTAGGTACCGAGGTGATCCTGCCGAATAATGTTCGGTCGAATAATCAGTTCAGTAAAAGATTTACCGAACTTTCGGCCGAATATTCGTATTCAATGAAATCCATATTCAACCCATCTATACCAATTAGGTAATTTTCAATTTCTTATTGTTGCACTTTGTTATTGCTGCACTTTGTTACTTTACCAAAAATTTAATTTCCATATTTCGTAAGAGAATTTTCATAATAATTAGAGATTCACCGAATAGTGATTTTGCTGAATAACCGAATACTATTCAGTTTAACCTGTACCGAACCGGATATTCGACCGTTTTATTCGGTTTGCCATTTCATTCTTTTGCCGCGTAAACAGATTCTTACATGTGCGCTGCGTGTCGCTACTCGCTGGCTAGATGACGAGCGAGCCGTACCTCACCGCACCGCCCGCTACCCGCGCGCATGGCCCTCTGGCACTTTGCTTGGAAACATTGATATCCTATTAAAAAAAAACCGAATACGTTATAATTAATAACAAATGTGTTTATTATTATAAAAATAAAGATTATATTGATTTGCAACATGAGTGGACGTAAAAGATCATGTGCTTGGGACTTTTTTTAACGAAGTAGAAGATGATAAAACAATAGTGAAGTGCACTTTATTTCTCGCGGTGGATCAAGCTGCAGTGCTTCGGTGAGTGGTACGACAAATCACTTAAAGCTGAAGTATAAAGAACAACTGGCAGCAAACACGTATACATTTTGTAAGGGCATAAATCAGATACTTTTTGAAATAATACTAGTTTTTACGGAATTTATCGCGTATATTTAACTTTTTAAATACCCGACGTTTCGAATGCATTACAGCAGTCATAGAATATGCAGTAGAATATGCAGTATTACTCAGACACTGCCTTACATCTGGCTACCTATTGTGGAAGGAGGAGTTCTACAAGCAAGTAGATGGTGTGGCGATGGGCTCACCTGTATCTCCCATTGTCGCCGACATATTCATGGAAGACTTTGAGGAGAAATCCCTGCTTAGTTCTCCCATAAATCCAAGATTCTACAAGCGGTACGTAGACGACACTTTCACAATTTTACCATCAGATAAAGTAACTGCATTTTTAGACCATCTTAACTCCATAAACTCTAAAATACAATTCACAATGGAGTTAGGAGGCAAACAATTCCTTAGCCTTCCTAGATGTTTTAGTCATTCGGAATCGTGATAACACCTTGAGCCATACTGTGTATAGAAAAAAAGACCCATTACAGATAGATATTTAAACGGTGATTCTCACCATCATCCTTCACAGTTAGCTACCGTGGGTAAATCTTTGTTTCAGAGAGCACGAGGGATCTGTGACAGTAAACACCTGGCTGCCGAGCTCCACCATATCAAGCAAGTTTTGCATGACAACAAGCTTCGAGTCCCGCGCCTACGTCACAGTGAACGAGTGAAGCCGGCCACAGTCGAGCGTGTACCTGCTGTACTGCCATATGTTAGAGGAGTCACTGACAAGATTGGCTACATCTTGAAGCGCGCTTCCATCAAAACATACTTCAAAAACCGCTGAAGAAGATTGGTTAGTTTTTACCATCAGTCAAGTGTAATGTCCCTCTGCTAGATGCTGGAGTGTACAAGCTTGATTGTGAATGTGGTCTCTCCTACATAGGACAAACTAAAAGATCAATAAAAACCCGCGTTACAGAACATATAGCTGATGTGAATAATCGACGCTCCGGGAAGTCTGCAGTCTGTGAACACGTACAGGATCGCCCACGTCACTACATCAGATTTGGTAGACCGCAAATCCTCGCTAAAGAACACCTATTCCTTCCAAGGATGATTCGCGAGGCTATTGAAATCAAAAAACATCCTAATTTCAATTAGAGAAGATGGCTGGGTGCTACCATCTGCTTGGGATCCTATAATAAATAAAATTAAATCCTAACCCAAACATACAACTGCAAGAATTCAAGATACCATAAGTTCATACTGTATAGATCGGAACAAAAGTTAAATTTTAATCTATGGTAACCGCGGTTAACTATGACATATGGACGTTGAACATCTCAGTCCTGCCCGTGACCACGAGTGCTGTAAAGCGTTCGAAACGTCTGGTATTTAAAAAGTTAAATATACGCGATAAATTCCGTAAAAACTAGTATTATTTCAATGTGTAGTGTTCGCGTAAATATAAGAAATCAGATACTTTTTGTCAACAATGTCGAGTGTAAAATCACAACAATCTATAGAGCAGGCATTTATTACAAATCGGTACATAACATACCCTTGATCAAAGGAAATTAATAACGCCATCGCTGAAATGATTGCCACTAACATCAGCCATTTTAATTCTGAAAATAAAGGATTATTGCATTTATTGAAGTCTAAGTTGCCTGAAAGGAAGTATATGAACGAAGTAATGAATCTGGCGATTTATGAAAGAGTGAAAAAATTTATCAAGGATGAAATCTCAAAAGCCAAGGCTGTTTTGATTACATCTGATATGTGGATTGTGGACTTGCTAAAACAACATGCTTAGCTTTCTGAGCTTCAATACACACATAATGTTAAATATTGTACATAAATATTAGGCATCAGCTTGTACAGGACGTCACAACGAGGTGACCAGCACATATTATATGTTGAACAAAATCGCTGAACAAAACGTGCGATTTCACTTTACATTTCGGACAATTCTTGGCACAGTAAATATACAAACCTGTACTGAAAGACCGTGGCTGATTCTCAAAGAATGTCTGATTGAATTAAAACTGCTTGAAGAAATCCCCAAAATTACCAGCTCTACATTTTCATCAATTTCTGAAGTGATTCCCAGGATCCTCAGTAACTCTGAATTTTTTTTAACAAAGCCCGAAAATTCACAAATATGTCCCAATATACCATCAATGGTACTGAAGCTACAAGAAGAACTTCTGAGCCATTTTCGAAATTTGGAAGAATACAAATAATATTGCTTTACTAAATTGTTTAACCCCAGATTTAGAATAAGATTTTTTACTTCCGAAAAATGCGAAATAATAAGAACATAGCTTTTGCTAGAAGCCAAAGAAGCGACGCTGGTGCTGAAAGCTCAAGCAAATATGAAATTGAAATAAACAGGAGAAAACCTCTACAAGATGTTACAATTTTTTTAGAGGAATCGCATATAGCATTTTAGAACTGTTATGAAGAATTTGCCTTGACGAACTCTGTCATTTAGGAACATCCTAAATGCCCAATTGCCGTGGAATTGGATATTTTTGTAGCTGAAAGTCTTCTGGCTAGAAATCAGAGCCCTTTTGATTGGTGGACAAAGTATAAGTTTAAATACGCACATTTAGAGGATCATAAGTGTTCTTGGTAGTAGTGTCTACAGCGAAAGATTATTTTCAGAACCAGGAAGCCTTTACAAGGAGAAACGCAATAGACTGTGTTGCCAAAGAGGACTGAGAGCTTGGTGTTTCTGCACCATAACTTACCCTTGAGAAATAACAAATACTAAAATATTAATTTTTCTTTCGATTGTGTTTTTATATGTTATAATCTTACATAAGAAGTTACAATTTGCCACGTGAGTGTTTTACAAAAAAATTTTGGTTTGAGGTTTATTTGCTTTATTTTATTCCCATCTCCAACAGATTCTTCATACACTGCAAACTTAAGAATAAAACTAGCATCTTTGTTTTAACGTAAATCTTACTACAGAAGTTCTGTGTTATTTTCTATACTGTGTAGTCTGCGTACAATAAATAGGTAAGATAAGAAAATTTTAATATTTGAACCGAATATATTCGGCATCAAAACCGAATAATTCGGCCTAATACAAATAGTGAATAATGTGCCGAATACCGAATACTAAACGAATATTCGGCCCATCTCTAATAATAATAACAAAATGTTTGCTTCAAACTTTTATTAAAATATAATTTAATAAATTGAACACAGCTTAGACGGAGATTCTTAAAATATTTTACTCTATCGAGATCAAAAGAAGCGTTGGATGGATAAGGTCTTTGCGTAAGTGTACCGCGATTTACAGTACGAGAGGGCTCTCGACCCTCTACCCCGGTACTAAAATCACCCCGCTTTCTAATCAAGATTGTGATTTGGTCCATGAATAATAGCTTTTATTGCTGTACAAACTGTCTCCCCATAAGTCGTCCGTCGGAGAAATGAAGACAAAATTATAAAAGCGTCTATAAATTTTTGAAGACGAAGTCACCAAAAATTTCCCGCCAGCAAAAACGTAAAATCACATTTATGAATTTGTTCTGGATACCGCTTCTAAATTCTATGGCCCGTTGTTGCGACAATAATTTTACATCATTTACATTGTAATCTATACATTATCTACGTATAAATAAAATTAAAATCCTTGTCTATAGTATTGAAATAACTGGCTTCTATTAAGCTCAGGGTGTTATTCGCACGCTATTCAGACATTTTTCAAAAAATTCTCACTAAAATTTTATGACATTCAAATTCGTTTCCATACACACAAAAAAATAAACATATTCTTATTAGAGATGGGCCAAACATTCGTTTCATATTATATTCGGCATATCCGGCAGCTATACTGAATATTCGTATTCGGCTAAATCGCCGAACATTCATTAAAGTGGTACTCAAAGTGTCCACTTTTTTATTGAAATGTACGAATTGAGTTATGCCATATCTTTCATAATTTTTTTGTTGAAATTATACTTGCATAGCGTAGATTTTGCATAGATTTATTTCCAATTATAGCAAATAGAAAGATTGATGAAACGTTTTTGGAATCAAACAAAGAAACATTAAGTACATTACATTAGTACATTTCACTTTACTTTGGTCGTCAGTTTCTCTAAAATAAGTCAAATAGTAGATCTTTTTCGATTCATTTTTATCATATAAATATCAATTTTCACTAAGAATATCAAAACGAAATATTTTTTTCCCCAAAAATAGGCAAAACATAATTAGTATGTGCCGGCAATTTGCTCAGCACTAGACGATGCAATAACATGTCAGGTGTGGCGGGGAGCGAGGGGCAGGGGCCGGCGCTAATCACTACTTTGGGTAACAAGTTTTGACATAAATTGACTAGGTACCGAGGTGATCCTACCGAGTAATGTTCGGCAAAATATTCGGTTCGGTAAAAGTTTTACCGAACCTTTGGCCGAATATTAGTATTCGGTGAAATCCACATTCGGCCCATCTGTAATTCTTATTTAATTTATTTTATTTATAAGTAGGTACATATTACAACGAAACAATTTTGTCTCTATCGACACAATCAAAAGAACCTAAAATAAATCGTCTCTATCCTAAAACAGAGCGTAGCGTAGAAATGAAATAGTGTAAAAAGTAAAAAGTGAAGTTACAGCTTATATACACGTCCCACTGCTGGGCACAGGCCTCCTCTCATTTCTGAGAGGGTTTTAGGGCGAGGAATAGTCTGCCGCGCTGCCCCAATGCGTGTTGGCGAACTTTCACATATCTTTGAAATATATTTTTTTTCTTATTTCTCAGACATGCAGGTTTCCTCACGATGTTTTCCTTCACCGTCGAGCACGTGGTAAGTCAGCACTTAAAATTGCAATTAACAATTTCATTGGTGCCGGCGGGGATCGAACCCGGTTTGCTCGCGTATTGTGAAATTTACAGCGAGCGCTGACCATCTGAGCTACCGCGGCACGGAAATAGTGTAATTTTATAAATTTAATAGATTAGATTAGAGCGATGAAATAATGCAGAATAAATAATAGATTAAAGTGTTTTAGTGTAACGAAGACATTATGTAAGTAGATCCCGCATATTACGTATGTAAGCAAATCTTAATACAATGTTTATATTATTGCTTACTTTCTTTCTAAAAAAACTATAGGCTTACATATTAACCCTAGAACCGTACCCTGGGGTACAACTGAAAAAATATTTTTAAAATTGACTATAACTTTTTTGTTTTAAAACGGATCTTTTCGCACCGGCGCGTATTTATGGGGGTCGGGGGTTGTGTCGAAGCATCAGTCGGGCGCGAGTTCTGTTAGCGTGCGATCGTGGCAACGCGTGTGTGGGGTACTCCAGCACCCCTGGGTACAGCTATGCTATTTTTTTTGTTTGATTCATGATTTTAATTTTAACATTGCAACCTTAGAAGTAACTTTGTCTGCATACGATGTGTTTGTACTTAATATTTATTTGCAATATTTATACAATTTTATTTACGTTATTTTGTTTAGTAACGAATTTTTTTGTAATTCTTCTTTTTAGATGGCGTCAAGAAAAAACCTTTCAGAAAATGAAATTCAAAACCTCCTACTGGACGTTCGTGATGAAGATGAAGTGTTTCTTGGGGATGAATTAGAAGATGAACTGGATGAAATTATTCCCGATTTTCGCGATGAACAGGTTCCTGTCGAAGAGGATGGCTCTAACCATGAAACAGATCTTGAAAGTTCGGAAGAAGAAGTTGAGAGGATATTGTCCAGGTTAGAATCACAAATTCTGTAGTAACAGTTCTTACAGTACCCGAAGTTTTGCGAGGTAAAGGAACAAAAAAGCAAAGAACTAGCGAAAAATTTCTATGGTATGGGACTCGTCGCCGTTCCTCGCGTACTCCACAAAGAAATATAATATTTCATGCACCAGGAAATAAAGCTCTTGCTAAATTTACTACCAGTGCCTTAGACAGTTGGAAATTATTTTTTACGGATAAGATTTTGCATATGATAGTAACTAATACTAATTTTAAGATATCTGAACAGCGCAAGAAGTATAAGTCAGACAGGCCAATAGCATCTCAAAATGATGATGATGATGATAATTCTGTTCCTACGAGTATTCGACCTTCTTTTGTCCGAGATGTAACCGTAACCGAATTAAAAGCTCTCTTTGGCTTATACTATTTACCTGCAGTTTTAAAAATTAATCACTTGTCTGTCAAAGAAGTATTAGATAAAAATACGGGCATCAACTATTTTCGGTCTACTATGAGTGAGAAAAGATTCGAATTTTTGACAAATTGTCTTCGATTTGATAATCGTTCGACCAGAGCTGAAATAAGACAACATAGTAAATTGGCACCAATAAAAGAACTGTTTCATCACATTGTTGAAATTTCAAAAAGTCTTTATTCACCTTCAGATTGCACAACGATTGACGAGCAATTACTTGGGTTTCGCGTTAGATGCCCATTCCGTATGTATATTCCGTCAAAACCCGATAAATATGGAATAAAACTGTTAATGTTTTGTGATGCAAAATCTTATTATATGATAAATAGTATAATATACACTGGAAAAGATTCTACACCACGTGAATTACCAGTGGCTGAGTATTACGCATTGGAGCTTTCAAATTCTATTCATGGGTCTAATAGAAATATCACGCACGATAACTTGTTTACTTCAATCCCTGCTGCCGAAAAACTCTTAACCAAAAATGTTACAACAGTTGGAACAATGAAAAGAAACAAAACAGAAATCCCTACTCATTTTTTGGAAACCACAAACCGCCTCAAGAACACATCAATGTTTGCTGTTCATGACGAACTTACTTTGTTATCATATGTGCCTCCAAAGCTAAGTAAAGGAAAAAAAGAAAAACGTGATTATGCTTTCTACTATGCACTATCAACCAGACGAAGACAAATCTGTTGATTTACCAGAAATAATAAGTTTTTATAATCAAACGAAAGGAGGAGTGGACACTTTTGATCAGCTTTGTCATACATACAGTATTTCTCGCAAAACTTGTCGCTGGAGCCTTTGTGTATTCTACGGAATTTTGAACATTGTGGGAATTAACTCCATAATATTACTGCATTCATCAAAAGCCAATGGTAAACAAGTTTTCAAGAACAGACGGAGTTTTCTGAAGGCCTTAGCTTTTTGACCTTATAAAACCTTATTTGGAGGACCGATTTTTATATAAAACTTTGCCTATGCATCTACAAATAAGTATTGGCGGTATTTTAGAAAAAACACGACCTTCTAGTGCTCCATTACCTTCAGATTCAAAATCTGGTAGATGTTCATTTTGTTCCAGGTCAAAAGACCGTAAATCACGCACTCGATGTGAAAAATGTAAAAGTTTTATATGTTTAGAGCACCAAAAAAAGATTTGCCAAAATTGTTAATTTAAGTTTGTTAATTTTTTGTTTAATTATGTAACGTGAGACTGAAATAAGTACCATAAAAGACTATGTATGTTTATTATTAATAAATGTCTATTCTTATGTAAAAAAATGTTTTATTTAACGGGGTACACTAGAACCCCTGGGTACTGTTATTTAAAGTCTATTATGGGTACGGTTCTAGGGTTAAATCAATCTACCAAAGCCAAGTCTTGGAGAGCCAAGGATAAGCAAAAGGAATAAGAATATTTTATTAAATAAAAGGTAACAAATGGTACGATCTTAGTTATCACGGACAGAACTAGATCGAATGAAAGAAAGATGGCAGTTTCCCCGGGGACATGTTCGACCCAAAGCACATATAGCAAAGCTAACGCTCGCATAAAATAATATTTATTACGAAGGTAGGTACATATATATCGGAAAATCGTGTAATGTAGCGTATTGATTCACGTAGTCCTTTCATACGTTAGTTCAGGTAATAATTAAACCGTGATGTGAACATGTTTAATACATTCCGAAATTAATAATGATAATTAATGGATGCTTTACAAAATAAGTTATTATTATTACATACTCGTATAATGATTACGTTTCCTGTTACATTTGATTCATTATTGCTTTTGTTTTTTTTAACAATGGCATGGAGCGATGTTTTACTGAGTAAAACTTTTTTTTATTACGTACAAACCTCAGCAAAATTCTATATTACAAAGACAGACATATGTTTAAAACTGTTTTTTAAACAAAAGTAGTTTATTCAAACAGTTTATTTATTCAACCAAGGATTTATATAACTATATAAATCTTTGATTCCAACATTTAATCTGAACCGATGTCTAATTTTATCAGAAATATTCGTGAAAGTAAAAAAAATGTAAAAATATTTACGCAAACATCACTGCACATTTTATATAAACTTACACATTCCGGGACTATTGGTACTCTACTGTAAAGCACTCGAAACGTCAGGAGATACAAATAAAAATAAATGAAATAAGATAAAATCCGTAAAAATAGCTTTATTTTATAAGGTACCTGTAAGGGTACATTTACAGCAAGAGTTGGTCGTTACAACCGGGGAAGATCCACTCTTTCACAGAGTATCAACGTAAATAACAAATAGCACCATATATAATGCTGCAGTATAGAGAAAAAAAGTTTATTTTTAATCGTGACGAGGAGTATGCAGGAATACGCTGTACTTTCCACGTAAATTGTCAGGAGTGACATCGCATTCTGCATTTTGAATTTTAATCCAAGAAAAATCAAATGTATTTTTTTACATTAACGGAAAGATTTATATATCCATGGGTCACAGTATCGACTTACTATCAATTAGATTATGTGCATTTTTTATAGGATAGGGTGACAAACGAGCACACAGTCCATCTGATGGTAAGTGGTTGCTGTGGCATATAGACATCTACATCTGTCCTCGATTACGAATCAAGATGCAGTTGCGTTGTCACCCGTGAGTAAAAAGGGTCTCCGGTTCTCTACACCACCATACGAAACACAACAGCATTAAGCTAATATTTGACGCTGGTATTCTGTGAGAGCGTGGTCCCTCCCCGGTCGAGCCGACAAATTCCTGCTATAACTATACAACTAATATAACTGCAGCATGGCTCTACCACGTAAAAACGCTTGTTGTTTCACCTTTATTTTATAAAAAATATTCAATTACTGATATAATTTTGCAAAAATACTAAAATGAATTTAGCTTAATAATTTTTTTCTGTAATGGTAAGTTATAATAGATACTTGATACCGCCAGATTTACTACATAACATTAAAAGTCATCTTTATCTTTATACCTTATATATTTGTTTATCTTTAATATATCTAGAAGGTTCCGTTTCTGTTTTATATTTCGTTTGTGTAGTATGGTACACAGAAATCTAAATATTTAGTTTTCTGAAGTTTGGTAGCACTCTTTTGCCTACTTGTGCCGGCAAACAGCTCTACACCAGCTTCTGTGTTCTAGTTCGAAGAGAGTGTGAAACATTTCATGCTACTTCTCAGCTTCTCAAATCTCTTTCCAAAAGATTCACTCTTAATATGCATACCTTGAATCTTATTAGAAAGCAGTGAGATTTCTATAGATTGATTAAATATAAAGAAAAGAGCGACGTTAAAACTAAAAAAAATACCTACCTACTATCGAAACGCATACCGCAAAAATTTGATGTTATTTGCATAAATGCTAGCTATAATTGATCTGCAGAGCAGATCTATTGACCGTTCCACTTTTGATAAAATAATTATTGTAAAGATAAAAGTACATAACTTTTTTAGTATACTCATATGAAAGTCAAATGAAAGTTAGATTAGTTAGATACGGCTTCTTTTATAACTTTTTAAAAAGATAGAAAACTAATATTTGAAAAGGGTTTTCATTTTTCAATACTAAAGTGTAGATTGCTGTGCAAAACAAAAGTGTGGACGAGACCCGTCTTCTTAATTTTAAAGCAGTTCTACAGTTATTCTTTAATATTTCGGCTACGCTCTTGCGACACTACGTGACCCAACACTTTTTTGTAATAAATAAAATATAAACGGATGTATGAATGGAAGATAAATATGAAAAATAATTTAATGGACATGTGATAATCAATTTAAGATTTCAAATATTTTTGAGAAGATTTAGTTATAAGATCCTGCTACAAATAATATGAATAAATGATGAAGAAGTTTATATTCTCTCTTCAATTAATGTGCTTCAAAATAGCAATATTTTACGTAATTAAATAAATTAATATTAGGTTACTAAATAAAATAAGATTTGCCAAAGCAATTGTCGGCTATTGGATGAACGGTGACGGTCACAGTAGCGGCCATTCAACCCAGCCTGACTCGCACTGCCCGTGCTCACTGCTCTACAACAGTAGTTTGTTTTGCCATTATCCCTTAACTCAAACTCTTCTCACTTCAGCACTCATCAAGTATTGCGCTCTAATTCACAAGCTAAACACAGACAGATAATCACAAAAACTCATTCTAACAGTAAGTATCACTTCTATTTCACTCACCTGAATACGAAGTCCAACTCAACTTGTTATCACACCATAGAAATCCATACGGGAATCTAAGTAGATTTTTGGAAGTACTTTGAGGCAAATTTTGCATTCAAATCGTAAGTAATCGAGAACATGACTTGAGGAGCCGGTATTTTCTCTGAACACTCTCACGACACTTCTTAAGCTCACATTTTATTTTAAGGTTACAGGTACCTTAATAAACTCTTTTACATTTCATATATAAACCCTGAACAGTGTGAACAACAAGTGTTATAAACAAAAGAATGGGTTCGCGAGCGTATGTAACTTGTAGGGGGGCAGCGTGGCACCTGTCACCACGGCGAACAAGTTTGTACTGCCGCCGGCCGGCGGCTGTCGGTCCCGCGTTGCTCCCGCGTGCTCTCGCGTTCACAAGTCACAACAGCTTCTCTATCACGGGTTCTCGGGATAAACCGAACCCCTTGGCTACGCTGCGCTGATGTAAACAATCGATTTTTTTTTAAATCTAATTCATCAAAGAAAACCAAATCTAAACTCAAATTTAAACAATAATCTAACATTAAATATCTATCACAAATGGAACTACGCAATGTAGAGACAAAAAGCTCTAGTTAAAGTTATAGTTTGCCTAGTTGATGTTAGCGCCATCTATAATTTTATTCTGCAGTCTTTACGTTGCCATCTATGACTAAAGATGAGAATTAAATTAAACTTTGGCCTACTTTTGAAGTTAATCATTACCTGACCGGTTTAACACAATGCAAAGAGTTTCACAAAGATGGCACGATTGAAAATATTTAGATAAATAATTATTTATGATACATACCTATTTTAATTTTTTTAATAAAGTCTCATTAATTATATATTTAAAAAATATGACAAAAGTTCTATCAAAATTTAATTGGAAATTTATATTACTGAATATTTTTACCACTTTCTATAAAATATCCATAATAATTTTTGTTTACTACCTATTTTCAAAAACTAGATTACAAAAATATCTAAAATAATAAAACTATCGACATATGTATATTAAACGGAAGTACTGGGAGAAGCTTTTAATTTTTTTAATACCCTTCAACCTTTTATACGTGGTAGAGCCATGCTGCAGCTATATTATGGTTTTAGCACGAATGGGTCGGCTCGACCGGGAAAGAATCACGCTCTCACAGAATACAAGCGTAAAATAGCAGTTTAAGGGGATATAGTAAGTCAACTCAAATTCTAATTTCGTCCCCACTTGCCCGCGCGTCGTATGCTATGTACCGACATGTTTGTAATCACTAATACTGTAAGTAGAAAGGTCGTTAGACCTGAGACTGTTTCTTAACGCCAAGCCAGACGCTTCTTATTTTTATTACGGTTATTTCCCATTTTAATTTTACGTCGTCCTGTTACGTAATGTATATTCTGATCGTAAGCGACACAACCTCCCCCTTCAAAGGCCGAAGCGAAGTGACTGGAAGCAGTGTTGCCAGATGCCTTGAACCTTTTATCTGTATTAGAAACTGCTAAAATCTGTATTAAATCTGTATGCTATTTAAACTTAAAATCTGTATAAAATCTGTATAATATAATAAACCAAAATAGAATAACTGATCATCATCATTGCTTCTTTTGAAAAACAAGGAATAACTACTAACGTGATAAGCTGATAAAGTTTGATTATCGTTATTAAAAAAAATTATAGAATAGGGGTGACAAATGAGCACACAGTACACCGATGGTAAGTGGATGCTGTGGCCCATTGACATCTACATTTATCCTCGCTTAAGAATCAAAACTCAGATGCGTTGTCACGCCTGAGGAGTAAGATGGAATGCCTCGTTTACACCATACGAAGCACAGCAGTATTAAGCTGGTATTTTACGCCGGTATTCTGTGAGAGCGTGGTCTTTCCCCGGTCGAGCTGACTCATTCGTGCTGCAACCATAATATAGCTGCAGCGTTGCTCTACCAAGTATAAAATATACACTATATACAAAATTTTTATATAGCAAAATTGAAAACATTAATATATGCAAACAACTTATTAAAATTCAAACATTTGCAACAAACGAACATATCATAACTTTATTATTTTGATACATATATAACATAAACACTCACTCCTGTCACCCAGAGGGGTAGGCAGAGACTACAGACTTCCATTTAGCACGATCCTGACATACCTCTCTCGCCTCTTCCACATCCATATATCTACGCATACATGCTCGTCGGTCAAGGGTACTCTTAATTTTGCCTATTTTGAGTATATCGCCAATTTGGTCAACAAACTTCCGCCTAGGACATCCCTTTCCGACTCTTCCATTCACTTCTGCAACATATATTTGCTTTGTCAGTCTTTCCGCATTCATTCTTTCTACATGACCAAACCACCACACCGCATCATCTTGCAAACCACACTCTTCTTTTATCTCACAGTTTCTTACCCTGTCATTCAGATTCAGCCCTAACATACTCCTTAGCGACCGCATTTCTACTGCATTTATTCTACTCTCGTGATTATTTAAATTTATTATTTTCAGTCATACATATTTTATATATACATATATAGTTATACACTTGTAATTCTGCCATACTAACTAATTACGTTGTGAAAAAATAAATTAACCATAAAGAATAGAATCATGCAATGATGTGTGTAACGCGGTATCCAGTCACTTATTTTGCTTCGTTCTGTTTTAAGTTAAATATTATTGTAATCCAATCAATAGAGTTAGAAAACTCTGTATAAAAATCTGTATCCAGTGCTAATCTGTATCACACACCGAAAATCTGTATAAATACGGGGAAATCTGTATATATGGCAACACTGACTGGAAGTGACCATGCGACAGGAATCACGCTTCAAGAGGCCGATAGTTAGGTAATTTCTTTTTACAGTGAAAATAATGGTATTTTAAAAAAAAAAAATATAAATAACATAAGCACTGCTTTATAGTTAGTTCAGTTTGTATGCAAAGTTTCATGATCTTATTTAAAGTATTTTATGAATAACAGCGGTTTAATGTTTATTTTGGAGGTAACTTTGGATTTTTTTTCTATCGAGAAAATTTTACGAAATGCATAATCCTTAACATTAATCCTCAACTTTACCATACATTTATTTCAAAATTAATGCTGCAATATTTTCGGTATAACGAAGGATCTTGCTAAGCCATTTGAGATTATATTTCCCCTTAATACTACTTTGTTTCTTATGGTGAGTGTAGAGATCCGGAGAACCTTTTTTACAGGAAACGAGGCAGTTGTCAGGTGTGACAACGCATCTGCGTTTTGATTCTTAATCGAGGATAAATGTAGATGTATATGGGCCACAGCATCTACGATAGACTTAGTCCTAAGTCTATGGCATTCACTTATTATCACGTGGACTGTGTGCTCGTTTGTCCTCATTATTCTATTTTTAAAAATAAACCTAGTGGGCTTATTGTAATCTTTTATGAGAAAAAAGTCGATAGCCCTATTTTCAAATATTGGCTAGATTAAGATCCGATATTTCGTATTTAAACGTAGTTCTAAATTCAAAATATTTTTTTTTCTAGCATAGGCTTCATTTCACAGAACACTATTACTCTTCATTTATCTTATCGACTGTGAGTTCATTGGAAGTAGCCTTAAAATAAAAATCAGTGTTTCCATTAATTTTTTAGCCATTTTCTGTGTTTTATTTTTCGATTTTGCTGTATGTGTGTGTATGTGTCTACATAAATATTATCCGTCTATTCCATCATGGTGCCAATATTGGGTGACTTAAGCTGTTGTGGAAGCTGACGTCTTCCACATAATTTAGAAAACGGTTTGTTACTGACATTTACTCATACATTAAAGTTACTGAAATAAGCAGTAAAACGGCATTAAAGCTTGCTTTATTTGATGAATCGGCTCACATATCGGAGCTCGGCGCACATATAAGTACATTATACGTGGTAGAGCCATGCTGCAGTTACATTAGTAGTATAGGTGTAGCGCGAATGGGTCAGCTCGACCGGGAAAGGACCACGCTCTCACAGAATACCATTGATAAATAAGTAGCTTACGTTGTACCAGTTCTGGCGCACTTGTAGAAAGGTTGTACCAGTTCTGGCGCACGACGTTCGCCGACTCACAATCCTAAAAAAAAAAAAAAAAGGTTTTGGCATGCTCTGATCACGAATCTGCGGTCCATTTTTGCGTAGGATGCACGGTTCCGGATATGTGCAGATCAATTAACTCTTATCTAATTGATATCCGCTGCGAGCCTCAACCGTCATTAGCGCTCCATTGTCCTTATCTACTTATCTATTGTTAATAATAATAATAATAATAATAATTTATTCATATAGAAAGTGATACAGAGTAGGAGTCAAACAATGCATCTTATATACTAAATATGTTCTTAAAAATGAACTTGCTTCCTAAGTTAGGGTAAACCCTGTGTTTTAGGTTAAGCAAAGCTCTTCCCACTTACATAAAACCTTAAATAAGATACACAAAATATAATGAAATAATACAAGTGACACAAAAAAAAAATAGATCCTTAGAATTTAAAACACATGCACAGATGAAAAAAAAATTAGCAGAGAAGTAACGAATTGACATCTATGAACACTTATGCAAGTACTGTTAACAAATTCTCCGTTTCTTCATAAGACTTTAGTTGAAGCCATTTTCTGAGGGCAATGTTGCAGTCATGCTTATTCATAGAGTATATATGAACAATTTTGTTTACTTTATTATATAAATATGGGCCAAGAAAGCAAAAATATTTTTTTATAAATTTTGTGTTGGGCTTAAAACTGGATTTAATCACAATGTCTTTACGACGTTTACATTTGATTTTGTCAGGGTCATAATTTATACACTGATGCTGTTTTTTCATAACATTTAGAACAAATAGTTGGCGAACAGTTAGTACTTGGCAGTTATTGTAGAGTAATATTGTAGGATATTGAAATGGTTTAAAAGTGGAGACCTTTAAAAGCGCTCTTTGAGCCCTTTCTAAAGAAACCATGTGCGTTTTTAGAGCCCCACCCCAACAAGAAATGCAATAAGTTAACAAAGATTCACACAGAGCAAGATACAGCTGTTTCAAAAGATATGGTTGCACTACATGTCTTAGATTTTTAAAAACATATATAAGTTTGCGGATACGATTTTTTAAATGTTGAATATGGTGTTCAAAAGATAGATTTTTGTCTAGAAGGATACCCAAATACCTGACAATCTCAACTCTTTCCAATAACGGACATCGGCAGGAAGTGAGAGAGCTAGGATTTTTTAAAATACAGCTATGTGCACGTAGAGAGAAATCGTTTCCTGGTTGCGTCACATCACGAATGGAAAAGGTCAGATATTTGGTTTTCTCCGCATTTAAAGTTAATTTATTAGAGCACAACCACCTTTGTACAGTATTAAATGAATTTTGGGCAGCTTCAAAAGTTTTTTTCCAATCACCCTCTGCAAAAAGTAGCACAGTATCATCTGCATAGCAAATAGACTTTCCAGAGATGAGCTTCATTTGACAGAGATCATTAACATAAATTGTGAATAAGGTGGGCCCCAGTATACTGCCCTGAGGTACACCGTAGGTCACTGGTAAATCTGAACTCCTGTGATTACTAATTTTAACACTTTGCAATCTATTTTTCATGTAACTCTTAAATAAATTTAACTGCTTTCCACGTACACCAAGCCTTTTAAGCTTTTCCAGCAAGATAGGCACAGAGACCGTATCAAAAGCTTTCGCTAAATCTAGAAAGATCGCTAAACATCGTCTGCCTTTATCCAAATTTTCTGATATAAACTTAATTACGTCATGCATAGCACCATCTGTGTTTTTGCCAGATCTAAAGCCATATTGGTTTTTAGCGAGTAGATTGTTCGTCTCTAAATAGTTGATAAGGCGTTTATTTATTATTTTTTCTAATAATTTGGACATAGCCGGGAGTAAAGCTATAGGTCTATAGTTAGTAACTTGATCTCTGTCCCCCCCCTTTGTGTATAGGGATTATAATAGATTTTTTAAAAGCTTCAGGAAATACACTATCTTCCAAGCACCTATTAAAAATATGCGTTAATATCGGTACAAGTATATCGGTATAAGTATCGGTATAAGTGTTGAATAACTACCGTCATTATCTATTATTCGTCCAGCGTGTGGGTCGGCTTATGCTATTGTATTATACTCCTTTGTTCCTATCTACAACACTAATCTGAATCATCAATAAAACACATTACCTAATTTTGTTAAAATTTTTATTTATGAAATACAAAATCTTATTACTTATTATCTATAAAATAGGAGCGAAACATCTCATCCACTAAAATATCGTTGTACAATGTGTTCTCTGTAAATATACTCGTAAAACTATGCATTGAACATCCCTGAAACTTATATAGCAAATACATTAAGCAATATTCGCCACAAACTGAAGTCCACTCATTCTGAATCCTATCAACATTCCAGTTCCATCTTTTACAATTTCTTTTAAAAAACTCTAGATGATATCGTACAGGTGCCCGTCCGAATGAATCAAAATATTGACCGACGTCATTCGTATCGATATATAAAGATACCCAATGTGACCATGGTTTATCATCTGTGTCCAAATTGCATATTATATACGTTGGTACGTGGGTGTACATGGGTAGTTTATTGGCAGCATAAACATTATTTTCTAGAGTGGGGTGAATCTTTTTCAAATGTTGTTGTACATCTAGTGTATCCATAATATTACTGCTATTAGTAGATTATTACAGTACCAATCTACTCAATGACTAATATAGGAATGATCAATTATAGTGATATCTAAATATTAAATTGCTTTCTTTGTGTTATACAAAACGTATTTGAGTCACCAATACACTGAACAAGACATGACAGGAAGGACGTAGGAATGTAGAGATAACCAACAGAATGTAAGGTAAGCTTGTTGACGCATAAAGATACTATCAATTCTACTGCAGAAATTCTTTAGATTAGAATTATTACTCACTGGTACTATATAAGACCAAGCAACTGCAGTCATGGAGTTAGTGTATGGTCGTTTGACCGCAGTGGATCTATCAATACTACGTTTGTGTTACTTCAACGCATCAAAGGCCATGGATGTAAGTGTTTATTCTATTGACAAACTTACTTTTCTTTCCGTTATTTTCTTACGTGTGTATGATTTAGTGTTAACAAATTATATTTAAATATTATGTGTGTGTATATGGTTAAGCCGTGGTAGCTCAGATGGTTAGCGCAAAATGTAAACTTCATAGTACACGTCCCGGGTTCGATCCCCGCCGGCACCAATTAAATTGTTAATTACAATTTTAAGTGCTGATTTACCACGTGCTCAGCGGTGAAGGAAAACATCGTGAGGAATGCATGTCTGAGAAAATTTCGAAGGCATGTGAAGTTTGCCAACACGCATTGAGGTATCGCAGCGAACATTTCCTAGCCCTAAAACCCTCTCAGAAATGAGAGGAGGCCTATGTTCAGCAGTGGACTTTAATAGGTTGTAACTTTAGCTTTTTTAACTTTTATGATTAAGTGTTAACAAATTGATATTAACATGATAACTGTGTTGTTGCAGAAATCATTGAGCTTCGATGAAAATACCTATAAACAGTATTACTACTCGCCACTCTCCCCTCAAGAAGAGAGTGATGACATCGTCATTAATAATAATACATGCGATGGTGGAAAAAGAAAATCGCAATCGATTGATCATTTTTTTGAAGCTGAATCAAAAATAAAAAAGAGGAAGCTGTTATCATCAACCGTAGCACGAGCCGCTAGAGATGGTGTATCATACATTTCTACTAATTCTGACGACGGAGACCAAGCGACGCATCTCATCAAAATTGAAATGTACGATATGAAGAAGCTATCCAAGATTCCAACTACTGATCATTGGAAACATGCTTCCACGAGGATTAAATATTACGTAAAGACTAATAAGGATAGCATCTACGACAACACAAACGCCCTCGTATACAATATTACAAAGACAATAGCAGAAAGTGAAAAAGTTAAAAAATACTTTTTTAACAATGACAGTCATTAGCTGATCATTAGTGAATGTGATTCTGTTTACTTAAATTACTTCCGTGTACTCATTATATTCTATTTCTAATCCTTTGTTAGACTTAAATATCGGACATTATTTGAAATTTGGGTATCAGTTGGTCTACCAACACTGAACTGTTACTTACTCTGCTACCTATTTTCTTCTTTACTATAAGGATGGCAAACTTCAGTGAAGTGTGCACCAGTGCTTTCTTCTCCACAACCATGGAAGAGAATACGGAACTATTCAACAGCGAATTAAATCAGGAGTTGTCTAAAGTTTGTGATGAAATGGAGAAGGATCAACTGTTCGATTCATCGTATGATGATGAGTTGTATAATCACTGTGCGATGGTTGAAACACAGTTTAAGTAAGTAAAATAAACATTCATTTCGATCATAATTTACACAATGTCTTGTACAGTTTTTAATAAATTTAAACATTTTAGTAGTCAACCACTACAACTTGGAAGAGGAACGAAGCGAACGAGCAGCAAAGAACCCAAGATCATCAAAAAACCAACAACGGAAGCAGAAGCGCCTACCTCTGCAGGGAACAGTATCAGTAACGAAGATCAAGTGGAATGTCTAACGTGTCATATATTTATCAAGAAACGGTATTTAGCTAATCATTTTAAAAGTAATGTTCACAAAAATAATCTTTTAAATTCACATAATTCTTTATCAAACGTTAGTGTTATTGAATCTGCTTTTGGAAATAGGATTTTAACTTATAAAATCAAGAGTAGAGTAGATAGTTCGACATTGGTAAATTTTGAAACTCCTGAACTATTTTTAAATTCTATTAAAGATGATATTTTATTTTTAATACAATAGTGTATTCATCAACACATAATTTTTAAAGTAAACTTCATATTGCATGTTGATTTTGTTCAACAAACTAAAGATATTCATGATACGTTCGATTTTCAAACGCTTAACTATATTATTTGTCAAGGAGATGACTTAAATATTTTTTTTCATCTTTAAATGATACAATTACTACTAAAATTAGTGCATTTGAAAAAAAAGATAGTGGATGGAGTTTAAAAAACATAAAATCTATAGACATGAATGTTAATAAATTTAACCCCCTACGCGGTACTTCATACATAGATCTTCCTCGTGACATAAAATTAAAAAAGGCTGTTATAAATGTAAAAAGCAAGGATTATTTTTGTTTTAAATGGGCGTTACTCTCGGCGTTATATCCCGTAAACAAAGACGCGGATCGTGTATCATCGTACGTTAAACATGCAAATAAACTTAAATTTGATGGTATTTCCTTTCCAATTAAAATTTCTGACATAGCAAAAGTAGAGAAATTAAATGATATTAGTATTAATGATTTTGGGTTAGAATATAATAAAGAAAAACGATGTAATTCTATAGTAGGTCCATTATTTTTAACAAAGTGTCGTAAAGATAGACATATCAATTTATTATTTTTTTCCAAGGATACAAAAAATCATTATTGTTACATAAAAAATTTATCGCGGTTAGTTAGTAAACAAATTTCAAAAGACGGTCACATCATGTACATTTGCGAAGCATGTCTACTTCACTTTCCATCTAAGGAAAGTTTAAATAACTATGAACAATACGATTGTGCCCACATTTGTACAGAATTACCAAACAGTGAAACTTTTAAAAAAAAGAATTGGTTTGGTCAACCTATTTCAAATGATAAAATTAAATTTGATAGTTATGAAAAAAAGTTGAAGATACCATTCGTAGTTTATGCTGATTTTGAAGCATTTTTAAAACCAATAGAATCATGTTCTAACGATCCTTCCAAACCTTTCACACACAATATTCAGAAACATGAAGTACATAGTTTTGGTTATTACATAAAATGTTCATATGATGATAAATTATCAAAATATGTAACGTATTGCGGACCCAACTGTGCACAAGTGTTTATGGAAAGTTTATCTGACAATCTCAAAGAAATAAATAGACTTCAAAAATATCCTCCACTTCCGCTAACAAATGAAGACAAAAACCAAATTTCAAATGCAACCATTTGTCATATTTGTGAAACAGAGTTAGCAGAACATTTTTATGAATTTGATTGGTACACCGGTAGTTTTATAGGTGTTGCTCACGAATCATGTAGCTCGAAGTTCAGGAAACCTCGTTATATACCAATATTTTTACACAACTTTAGTCACTATGATGCTCATTTTATTGTTCACGCGTTAAACTTTTGTGATGGTGAAGTCGAAGTTATCCCTCAAAATAAAGAAAAATATATATCCTTTTCCAAAAAATTAAAAATGAATAACCACGAAATTATATTAAGATTCATAGATTCATTTAAGTTTTTATCATGTAAATTAGAAGAATTGGCCAAAAATCTCAGTAATGATCAATTTCAAGAATTACGTAGAAATTATCCTAATGATGAAGATTTCTTTCGTTTAAAACGGAAAGGCGTTTATCCATATGAACTTATGACTAATTATGATAGTTTAAGCCTAACATCGCTCCCCGAACAAAAATTTTTTTTATAGCTCGCTCACAGATTCCCATATTTCAAATGATGATTACAATCATGCTAAAGATGTTTGGGAACACTTTGGGTGTTGTAATATGCTAGATTATTCAAACCTGTATTTAAAAACAGACGTTTTACGTTTAACCGATGTATTTGAAAACTTTAGAAAGTTATGTATTAATACTTATGATTTAGACCCTGCCCATTATTACACAGCACCAGGTTTAAGTTGGGATTCAATGTTAAAATATACAAAAATAGAATTAGAACTTTTAACAGATTATGAGAAAATTGCATTTATTAGATCAGGTATCAGGGGTGGTGTATCTCAATGTAGTAATCGTTATGCTAGAGCTAATAACAAATATATGGGGGATTATGATGCAGGGAAACCAAATTCATATATCACATATTTTGATGCCAACAATTTATATGGTTGGGCTATGTCTCAATGTCTTCCTACTGATGGATTCGAATGGGTAAATCCGAATACAGAATTTAATGTGTCTGAGACATCGAACTTCGGTTTTATTTTAGAAGTTGATTTGGAATATCCAGATGAACTTCATGATTTACATTCGGACTTTCCTTTATGCCCCGAAAACATTTGTGCAGACAATATTAATGAAAATAAACTAGTCCCAAATTTAAATAATAAAGATAAATATGTAATTCATTACAGAAATTTAAAGCAGTGCATAGAAATGGGGGTTAAATTAACTAAAATTCATAGAGTTTTAAAATTTAAACAGTCTCGCTGGTTGAAGATGTACATAGATCTAAACACAAAATTAAGAACGTTAGCAAAATCAGATTTCGAAAAAAGATTTTTATAAATTAATGAATAATTCAGTCTTCGGAAAGACTATGGAGAATATTGAAAAAAAGGGTTAACATAAAATTAGTTACACACTGGGAGAACCAGGGCAAAGCTTTAGGTGCTCAAGATCTAATCGCTAAACCACAATTTCATAGTCTTTCAGTATTTTCGGAAAACCTAGTTGCGGTTCAGTTGCGAAAAACAAAGTTATAACAAACCAATTTATTTAGGGTTTTGCATTTTAGATATTTCAAAAACATTAATGTATGATTTTCATTATAACTATATGGTTAAAAAGTTTAGTAAAATCAAATTATTGTATACAGATACGGATAGTTTAATATATCATATATTTACAGATGATTTTTACTCTGATATAAAACCTGACCTTTCATCATACTTTGATACCTCAGCTTATGATGCAAATAATATTTTTGAATATCCAAAATTAAATAAAAAGAAATTAGGTTTTTTTAAAGATGAAAATAATGGTAAAATCATGAAAGAATTTGTGGGTTTACGATCCAAAATGTACGCTTTTAACTTAGAGAATAAGACTATAGCCAAGGCAAAAGGGGTAAATAAATGTATCACTAAAAAGATGACCATGGATAATTATAAGTCTTCTCTATTTAATAAAAAAGTGCAATATTATAGTATGCTTAGATTTAAATCAATTAAACACACAATTTTTACACAAAAATTAAATAAGATTGGTTTATCATATAATGACACAAAGAGGCATATTTTAGATAATAATATTGAAACATTAGCTTGGGGTCATTATAAACTGCGTTAAGTGTTGATAGTTTTTAATTTTATGTCTGCATGTAAATAAAATTTGTATTGATTGTAAAATAATGATAATAGTATAATATGACGTAGAGTTTATTACATATTTAATCGTTGATTTATTGTAAATAATTTAAGTTAATTGTTGTTTATATTTGCGTGTGTATGTGTGCATTTATTTGAGGTTGAGTTGACTGTAAAATTATGATGTAGTAATTGTGTTAGAAATAGTATACATTCTGTTTTATATAATGTTTGCAATATATATATTAATTGTTAACACCAACACTTTCATTTTTTATTTCACCCCTTAGAACTTTAGACGTGTGTAATGTTTCACTTTATCCATCCGTTTACTGCTATTGTGGCGGGGCCAAGTGGATGTGGGAAGTCAAATTTTGTAACAAATTTTATAAAATCAGTTACAGAAATATGTAATTGTGATTTTAATCAGATCACATGGTGCTTTGATGAAATGCAACCTTTATATAATTTACCAAATGTTAACTACCATCAAGGAATTCCAAATGTTAATATGTTTGACGGTGAAAACCCACATCTTGTTATTATTGATGATCTAATGAGAGAGTCCGATGGAAGAATTGTGGATATATTTACAAAAGGTAGTCATCACAGGAATCTTAGTGTATTTTATTTAACACAAAATTTATTTCATCAGGGTAAAGGGCAAAGAGACATATCCTTAAACTCAAGTTATATAATATATTTTAAAAACCCTCGAGATAAAACTCAAATAAGATATTTAGCACGACAAGTGTCACCAGATAACCCAAAATTTATTGAAGATGCCTACAGGGATGCAACTCTAGAGGCGCATGGATATTTAATGGTAGATTTAAAACAAAATACCAATGATTTTTGTCGTATCAAGACAAATGTCTTCCCATTTAATGGTTTCTGCACAGTCTACGTCCCCACAAAAGAGTTTAAATACACCAAGAATCAAACATTTCAAATCATTGCTAAATGATGCATCGTCGACTCACAACGCATAAACATTTGCTAAACGCTTTGCATACGCTTAAACCAAAATATCAAAGAGCATTACTTAAAACGTGTGATGAAGAAGAAATTAACTGTATTTGTGAGTGTATTCATAACGTTTTACAAGGAAAAGTACCTCTTAAAGATCAAGATAAACAAAAATTGAATAAACACAAAAATATACTCCGTCAACTAGTGCGTAAGTGTAAACATAAACTAAGAAAAAATATAATTATACAAAAAAGGAGGGGCTTTCTTACCAATAATATTAGGTGCAATATTGAGTGGATTAGTGAGTGGACTAGCCAGTTAACATGGAAAATGCAAAGAAAATGATACTTATCGAACCTGGATTAATTGAAAAATTAAAACAAGAAAATAAGGAGTAATACGAGTAGTAGTTTATATCGAATAGATATTGAAATGCAAAATATTATGAATAGTAAGATGGAAGACCGAAAGAAATGGATGTTATATTTACAAACACTGCAAAGATACCTTCATTTTACCGAAGAGGATCGTCAACCACTCAGATTACCAATTTATTCTGATACATCTAATGAAGATTCAAACGAGTCTAAAATTGGTTTTAAAAATAAAGATAGAGATCTAAAAACTTCAGTTGATGCTGAATCTTTGTTGGAGGAGAATCGATCCATCAAAAGTAAAGAAAATGTTGAAAATCCACTTTACACACCAGCTCAAATACTCAGTTTAATACCAAAAACTTATAATAAAAAAGGACAGTTATTATTAAACTTAGTTGAAACAAGTAAAGGTAAAATACATTGGGATAATGAAGGTACAGTCATAATTGATAATGAAAAAATTCCTGGAAGTAATATTGTTGATTTAATAAATGATTCACTAAGACCCTTAAAAAGAAGTGATCCAGTAGGGTGGGATAGATTTGCTGAAGCATTAAAAGATATTAAAGTACCACTTACTTATATTGGAAATCCAAAGAGATGTGAGTTTATTAACCAACTTCAAGCAAAAGATCTGAACAAACCCTCTGAGATTGAATTTCAAGAGTTTTCTACACCGAGCAGTAGAGATAAAAAGTCTACAACTAAAATACGTAAAAGGCTTGAGTGGGAAAAATGGACCCCGTACTAGAAGAAATTAACAGGATTTATTATGATCCATCTAATCCCGCTGGTTTTGGTAGTATTGATAAATTGTCAAAAGCCATGAAGGGTAAAATGAATAAAAAGCAAGTAAAGGAATGGTTAAAATCACAAGACACATACACATTACATAAACCCATTCGAAAAAAATTCCCGCGTAATAGGTACATTCTATCAAATATTAATGAACTGTGGCAAGCTGATTTAAGTGATATGCGAACTTATTCTCAATATAATGATGGTTTCAAGTATATACTTTGTGTTATTGATGTATTTAGTAAATATGCTTTTGCAAGACCAATGACAAAAGAAAAACTCAGAAACAACTAAAGAATGTTTTGAAAGTATATTTACTGAAAGTAATTTAACACCTACTCACATACAATCTGATAAAGGTACAGAATTTGTTTCAAAAGATGTACAAAAATACTTTAAATCCAAAAAGATTAATTACTATACCACTAACAATCCTGACATTAAGGCCAGTATTGTTGAACGATTTCAAAGAACACTAAAAATGAAAATGTGGCGTTATTTCACTCATAATAATACTTATAGATATATAGATGTTTTACAAGATTTAATATACTCTTACAATCGCAGCTTTCACTCTAGTATTAAGATGTGCCCATGTGATGTAAATTCCAACAATATTATGACAGTTTGGACTAATCTTTATGAAAGACGGTCAAACAAACTTTCTTTAGAAAATCCTAAACCAAATTTCAATGTGGGTGATTATGTTCGAATAACTAAATATAAACATGCTTTCCAAAAAGGATATGAATCAAATTGGAGTGATGAAATATTTATTATATCTTCAATAATTGATAGATCTCCATGGGTTGTTTATACAATAACAGATTTACAAAATGAACCAATAGTTGGTACTTTTTTATGAAAGAGAATTACAGAAAATCACTTACAACCCCACCTCACAATATAAAATAGATAAAATAATTGACACTCGTTACTCAGGTAACAGAAAAGAAGTATTAGTGAAGTGGAAAGGTTATCCAGATAAATTTAACAGTTGGATTTTAGCTTCTAGTTTAAAAGAAATATGAATAAAGAAAGTTTTTATTTAACTTTGCTCAGCAATAGTTCAATGGAATACTTTCCTGATAACAAGACCACAAATTTTTCAACGAAATTACCGAAAGCTATTAAATTAGAAGGTGAATGGTCGGTTGGAGTTGTCGAGTTTCAATATCCATGTACCATGTTTACTGTTCAAGATCATGAAAATGTTATATACATTACAAAATCTATGTTAATGCCTAATGAAGATAAACCATCCACAGTGTACTACAAAAAACATATTCCAGCTACCAACTATGATAACGTTGAGCATATTTTAAGAGTGTTAAATGGTATCGGAGAGAACTTGAAATTTCGCTATGATGAAATAACAAAATTTGTGTCTATTTCTGTTTTGGATAAAAATATAACTTCCGTAACATTATCACCCAAATTAAGTTTACAACTAGGTTATGAACCAAATAAAAATCTCCTAGAGAGAAGTTTTGGAAAGTGTCCTGCTAATTTACACTTAGGGTTACCATCTCAACTCTTTATATATTGCGACATTATCGATCCTCAGATTGTGGGTGATGTTATGACTCCTTTACTGAGAGTCATTTCATTAGATCCTACAAAATACATTTATGGTGCAAATAAAATGCACGTTTTCTCTCAACCTCACTACTTACCTGTTATGCGAAGAGAGTTCGATACTCTGGAAATAGTTATAAGATCGAGCACAGGACAAAAAAATACCATTCCAATTTGGAACCGTGTGTATTAAACTACATTTCCGAAAATTATAATAATGAATTCTCTTCGTGATCATCATAAATGTCCATATGAAAATTATTATACACATCAAGCTGGGTCAGGAGTTGGAGTAATTTATAAGGGTGCACCATACCAACGCGGTCATGGTATTGGGAGCTTCTTAGGGGGGTTATTTAGATCAGTTTTACCTTTACTCTCAAGTGGTGCTCGAGTGATTGGTAAGGAGGCATTAAGCGCTGGAGTAGGACTTTTTATCGGATATAGTTCAAGCGCGTCCTATGGAAGCCTCAATAAAAGATCGTCTAAAGCAAGTTAGTACGAATTTAAAACGAAAGGCTGATGAGAAAATTGATCAATTTAACATGACAGGATCTGGGTATAAAACTAAAAGAAAACGATTGACCTCGTTCATTCCACCATTAACTGCTAAAGTGAAAGCTGCGAAAACTTGTTCTAAAGCCAAAAAATAACAAAGATATATTTTCAAATTAAATATGTCTTTCCTTCATAATCATTCTTGCGAGTGCGTTAAGTCAGAATTGGATTTGTTTGCACTACCGTCTACACAAACTAGCATTGAAAATGGATTGTGGATTCATTATAAACCAATTTCATCTCTTGGTGATGATGGACCTATCGAGTTTCAAGTTCCTGGGACAGGCGATGACTACATAGATTTGTCTCATACATTACTCCACATAAAGGCAAAAGTATTAAATCAAGATTCAACTAACTTGATATCTACTACAATAGTAGCACCTGTAAATAATTGGCTGCATTCACTTTTTAGTCAACTTGATGTTTATTTAAACCAAAAACTTGTGTCACCACCTAATAATACCTATGCATATCGAGCATACATGGAAACCCTTTAAACTATGCTCCTGCTGCTAAACAATCTCATCTTACTTGTAGTCTTTGGTATGATGATACAGCAGGAAAAATGGATTCTACGGATGGTAAAAACATAGGATTTGTTAAAAGACAGGAATTGATTAGTGAAAGTAAGGAAATAGAAATGATTGGTCATCTTCACGGTGACATTTTCAACCAAGAAAAATTTTTAATTAATGGTGTTGAAATGAGTGTTAAATTGGTTCGATCGAGAGAGAGCTTTAATTTAATTGCTGGGTCAAACGATGTAAAGTTTAAAGTTTGCATTACGGACGCAACTCTTATTGTTCGACGAGCACGAATTAATCCAAGTGTATTACTCGCACATCAAAAAGTTTTAGCTTCTACCACTGCTAAATATCCTATTACTCGAGCTGAAGTAAAAGTTTTAACAATTCCATCGGGTGTTCAAGGAAAAACTCTTGATAATATATTTTTAGGGCAGGTACCCAAAAGATGTATAATTGGATTTGTGAACAATTCTGCATTTAATGGTTCCCTTACTAAAAATCCATTTAACTTTGAAAACTATGGTATTAATTCTTTCAGCTTATATATTGATGGTCAACAAATACCTTCAAAAGCTTCAAAAGTTGCAAACCATCTTTTAATAATAGCATATTTACATCAGCATATCATACTCTATTCTCGGGAACTGGTATTCACTTTCTTAATGAAGGAAATGGAATCTCTTGTGAACAGTATGCCAAAGGTTACTGTCTATTAGCATTTGACTTAACTCCTGATTTATCAGCCAACTCATCAGCTCATTGGAATCTCATAAAGCATGGTAGTGTAAGATTAGAAGTACGATTTGAATCCTCACTAATACAAACAATTAACTGTATAGTTTATGCTGAGTTTGATAATATTATTGAGATAGATAAAAACAGAAATGTTACTGTAGACTATAGTAGTTAAGGTTATAATATGTGTTGTGAGTTAGATTTTATGAGTTATGTGTAATGCATTTTGTGTGTATGTAACTATGTGAAACATTATAAAATTAAATAAAACAAATTGTATGCAATATATTATTTTTTATTTCTTTATAAATATTCTATTTAATCTAATACAAAACTCTGTTCGAGTTTAAATTTTACATAAGCACACTGACTAAACCACTGAACATGCTGCTGCCAAGGATCATCATCATCTTCCCAATCTTTTAAGCCACCACCACAATGGAAACACTTGGTCCTGTCTGCATGGCCAGTATAAAAGAAACCGGCTTCTGCAAGATCTTCAGGTTTCTGTCGCATAACGAGAGGCCAGTTTTCGAAACTGAGCAACCGGCTAGATTTTGAACTGAAGAATGGATATTCAGCTCTTGAGTACTGCATATTCTCGTTTTCATCTCCACTCAGTGTTGTAGTTTTGTTCTTTAATGATGTGTTCTGTACACGTATGCCACACTCATCTCTTCCTTCTGCTCTTGTCTTTCTGTAATTTAAGTAAACAGAATCACATTCACTAATGATCAGCTAATGACTGTTATTGTTAAAAAAGTATTTTTTAACTTTTTCACTTTCTGCTATTGTCTTTGTAATATTGTATACGAGGGCGTTTGTGTTGTCGTAGATGCTATCCTTATTAGTCTTTAGGTAATATATAATCCTCGTGGAAGCATGTTTCCAATGATCAGTAGTTGGAATCTTGGATAGCTTCTTCATATCGTACATTTCAATTTTGATGAGATGCGTCGCTTGGTCTCCGTCGTCAGAATTAGTAGAAATGTATGATACACCATCTCTAGCGGCTCGTGCTACGGTTGATGATAACAGCTTCCTCTTTTTTATTTTTGATTCAGCTTCAAAAAAAAATGATCAATCGATTGCGATTTTCTTTTTCCACCATCGCATGTGTTATTATTAATGACGATGTCATCACTCTCTTCTTGAGGGGAGAGTGGCGAGTAGTAATACTGTTTATAGGTATTTTCATCGAAGTTAACACTTAATCATAAATCATTGTTAACACTTAATCATAAAAGTTAAAAAAGTTAAAGTTACAATCTATTAAAGTCCACTGCTGAACATAGGCCTCCTCTCATTTCTGAGAGGGTTTTAGGGCTAGGAAATGTTCGCTGCGCTGCCTCAATGCGTGTTGGCAAACTTCACATGCCTTCGAAATTTTCTCAGACATGCATTCCTCACGATGTTTTCCTTCACCGCTGAGCACGTGGTAAATCAGCACTTAAAATTGCAATTAACAATTTAATTGGTGCCGGCGGGGATCGAACCCGGGTCGCGTACTGTGAATTTTACATTTTGCGCTAAACATCGGAGCTACCACGGCTTAAGCATATACACACACATAATATTTAAATATAATTTGTTAACACTAAATCATACACACGTAAGAAAATAACAGAAAGAAAAGTAAGTTTGTCAATAGAATAAACACTTACATCCATGGCCTTTGATGCGTTGAAGTAACACAAACGTAGTATTGATAGATCCACTGCGGTCAAACGACCATACACTAACTCCATGACTGCAGTTGCTTGGTCTTATATAGTACCAGTGAGTAATAATTCTAATCTAAAGAATTTCTGCAGTAGAATTGATAGTATCTTTATGCGTCAACAAGCTTACCTTACATTCTGTTGGTTATCTCTACATTCCTACGTCCGTCCTGTCATGTCTTGTTCAGTGTATTGGTGACTCAAATACGTTTTGTATAACACAAAGAAAGCAATTTAATATTTAGATATCACTATAATTGATCATTCCTATATTAGTCATTGAGTAGATTGGTACTGTAATAATCTACTAATAGCAGTAATATTATGGATACACTAGATGTACAACAACATCTGAAAAAGATTCACCCCACTCTAGAAAATAATGTTTATGCTGCCAATAAACTACCCATGTACATGGATACAGATGATAAACCAGGGTCACATTGGGTATCTTTATATATCGATACGAATGACGTCGGTCAATATTTTGATTCATTCGGACGGGCACCTGTACGATATCATCTAGAGTTTTTTAAAAGAAATTGTAAAAGATGGAACTGGATTGTTGATAGGATTCAGAATGAGTGGACTTCAGTTTGTGGCGAATATTGCTTAATGTATTTGCTATATAAGTTTCAGGGATGTTCAATGCATAGTTTTACGAGTATATTTACAGAGAACACATTGTACAACGATATTTTAGTGGATGAGATGTTTCGCTCCTATTTTATAGATAATAAGTAATAAGATTTTGTATTTCATAAATAAAAATTTTAACAAAATTAGGTAATGTGTTTTATTGATGATTCAGATTAGTGTTGTAGATAGGAACAAAGGAGTATAATACAATAGCATAAGCCGACCCACACGCTGGACGAATAATAGATAATGACGGTAGTTATTCAACAATAGATAAGTAGATAAGGACAATGGAGCGCTAATGACGGTTGAGGCTCGCAGCGGATATCAATTAGATAAGAGTTAATTGATCTGCACATCTCCGGAACCGTGCATCCTACGCAAAAATGGACCGCAGATTCGTGATCAGAGCCATGCCAAAACCTTTTTTTTTTTTTTTTTTTTAGGATTGTGAGTCGACGAACGTCGTGCGCCAGAACTGGTACAACCTTTCTACAAGTGCGCCAGAACTGGTACAACGTAACTACTTAAATAGTAGCTTAATGCTGCTATGTTTCGTATGGTGAGTGTAGAGAACCGGAGACCCTTTTTTACTGGAAACGAGGCATTCCATCTTAGTCCTCACGGGTGATAACGCATATGCATTTTGATTTGTAATCGAGGATAGATGTAGATGTCTATGGGCTGCGGCAACCACTTACCATCAGGTGGACTGTGTGCTCGTTTGTTACCCTATGCTATAAAAATAATAATATTGAGGGTTTCTGAATAGTAATTTTTCTTGTAATGATAAATAAAACATTCGCTATGGTGGGGTTGAAGATGCAGGCAAATCTTGTTCAAAACGCAAATCAAGTCAGAAGCAGCTGTCACGGTACTGTAGGGGTGCTTTTTCTGACTTTGTTCATTACACCTTACGATCTGTTACAATAGTTATTTCAGAGGCATACTGTTAGGAATTGCAAAGATGATGACAAGTTTTCTATTATGCAACTGAGAATTGTCAATTTTTCTACTTGTATATGACAAGATTCGTTTATATATTATATCACAAACATCAGTGTCAATCTTACATAATATTCGACTAATTTGCAGACTACGACTCTTCATCAAATCTATTTGAAAGAAAATTCAAATCAGTACCTACATATATTTCTAGATTTGCATTTTCTTAGGATTTGGATAAATTTTCATAGGAGAAAATTTTCGATTTCATGAAGTAACGTACTAAAACGAATTTTTTTTGTGACTGAAATGAAATGAATGATTTATTCAATATTGATTATTGTATAATACTTATTGAACGTCATTTTTTATTTACCACTGGTTCGCAAAAAACCTCTGTCCTGGGAAGAACCAGCAAGAAACCCAGCGGGACTTTTTTTAAACATATTTCAATTTACAATGAAATTATTTTGTACCATTTTTGTATGAATTTTTATAGAACCAGCATGTTGGTGGTCACCTCATTCCCAGAGCTTATTTTCATGTATGTATTCATTTATATTATAATAACCCTTGTACAATTTTTCTTTGATTAAACATTTAAACTTGTTTAATGACAAATTTTGTACATTTTCAGCGTATACATTGCTCCATACAGGAATTACTAATTCTATGGAGTCTAATAGTAACTGGTATTACAAGCTTATGTTTGTTCCTAATGTATAAAGTTTGAACATCTTTATTCTTATTAAAGTTATTTATGTTTTTACGTACATACAATTCATTTTCATAAATATATTGCGATGCCAAAGTTAATATGTTTATTTTCTCAAATTTTTCTCCAAGCGACTCTTTACAATTTAATTTATAAATTACCAGTACGGCTCTCTTTTTCAAAACAAATATGACGTCACTGTCAGTCGCATTACCCCATAGTAAAATTCCATAAGACATTACGCTATGAAAGTAACTAAAATAAACTAATCTAGCCGTCTCAACATTGGTTAGACTTCCAATGTTTCTTACAGCATATGCTGCGGAACTAAGTTTACCTGCTATCGATCATTAATAAAGAATGCAAATAAATAAATATATAGTCTGAGTTGTTCTTGTATGAAAGCGATTGAAGTTTTTTTTACCATATTACTTCTAAATCTCTCCAGGCGTTTGCATTAATAGGAACGAACAAAATTTTCTCAATTTCCTGTTTTTTGTGCATACATGGTAATGAAACCAGTTGTCCACAGTGATCTGAACGACACTATTATCTAAATAGTATTATTAATAATTGGCTCAACATAAAATTACAGGAATCTTACAACTAACACTTCTCGTAACTATTCCATTAGTCATAATAATGCATTTGTATTCTGGCGAGAACAGGAATAGGGCGCAATAGCAATACTGACTCAAACTTATTATAATATATACGTGACAAAATTTTACTCTATACGTCATGCAAATTGATTTTAAAACTATACATGTGTGTCATTATTTAATCCTCCTATTAAGTAACGAATACCACTGAGTCTTACTTGTTTTTGTTTATATTAACACATATTCTCATACGGCCATCAGTGAAAGACTGCTGACCGTATGGGGATCCTTTTATTCATTCAGCGTCAGCATATACTATTCACTACCATTTACGGTCACATTACAATTGCTTAAAAAATAAGACAAATACACACAATATAAACACCCTGTTCACACCATGTAAAATAAAATAACAAAATATAATAAATATGTATGATAGATTTTGTAAAAAGTAAACGAGAAATATTGATATCTGTTTATAAAATAGCATTATAAATTTTATATTTCAATTTTAAGAATTTTTTTCGTCTTTGGCTAAAATCTGCATAAAATAAAATAACAAAATATCTATTTATGATAGATTTTGTAAAAAGTAAACGAGAAATATTGATTTCAGTTTAATAAATTGCATTATAAATTTTATATTTCAATTTTTTTCGTCTGTGGCTAAAATTTGCAAAACGCTGTCTGTCATATTAGATCATGTCGTGACATCACTGACACTGTCAGGGTTCTGTGTCACTGATTAAAAGAACTAGCTAAAATAGAACTAAATAACAATCCCAATTTTTTTTCTGCTGATTTGAGGAATGTTACAGACAGCTAAGCTCCAAGTTTCTATGCATGCTATGATACGTAATAAAGAAATCTACTAATGCTATATAATAACTAAAGTTCCAGATTGTACACTAGTAAATATCTTGCTTTGAAAGGCTCAGCAGTGAGCGAAGTGCAGGCCAACGTCTTAATGAATGCAGGTGGCTTAAATTTTTGTTTTGTGGCATTCCTTTGGGGAGGCTTGTGTTGAGCAGTGAACAAGTGAGAAGCTGTGATGATAATGATGATGAACGCAAATCTAGCTTTCTTTATTCTAATGCAGATCTTTTTGTGCAAAAATTTAAACGACATATAGTGGAACAGTCGTATCGTATAATATGTATGTAGAGAACAATGGGTCTATAGGGAAATTTTTGAAAGAACTATATTAGGGACTGATGGGTCTGATAATAAGGGGTTATTTCTTTGCTCAAAGGATAATCTTTGTAATATGCCAGAAAAGCTATTTCATAGTTTTAGTATATAAACATATTTATATGAGTTTAATGAATAAAAGTAAAATTTACATTAGGGTTTAGTTAAAAATCTAATTTACTAATTGGATTATGAATCGCATAGTGGTCGGAATTCGACCGTAACCCATAAAAAATTAAGTTTTTATATTACTGCTTAATATACAAACTTAATTTTTTTACGAGTATTTTACTTTCAAATTGTGACAGCCCAATATTATTATTAATAATTAAATTCAATATAAAGGGGCGTCAAAAAAAGTCTTAAAAGATATATATTAAACAATTAAGTTAAATTAATAAACATATAGTTAATATATTTCAGACATTATAATATAATAACATAGTAAATTAAAGGCAAAATTATTGTTTTTCGTAATAAATAAATTTATTTAAAAACTTGAAAAAATATTTAAAATAAGATAAATAATAGAAATACAAGTCAAAAAATATTATAAAATTAAGTTAAATAACGTTTATAAGATAATTAGAAAATTTGTTAAAAATTGTTTAAGTCATGGGAGGTGTTCGTGTATAAAAGAAAATTTTTCTAAGTTGTGGAAGGTGTTCACATATAGACGTCTTGTATGGAGGAAGCTGCCGGAGGTACATACCTGCAGTTGTACATATATATGGGGTGGTCGGGAGCCCGACTGCCTGAAGTACTGTAGCACAATGACTAGTCCTATATTAGGGACTTATGATATTAAACTCAATGATACAAAAGCAATACTATAGAAGGTCTCCATGATGAATTTGCATTACAATAGTAGGGTCGTGGGTTCGAACCCTATATATTAATGACTTATGAAAGTAAGGTCTATGATCCAAAAGCAATACTATAGAAGGTCTCTATGATCAATATGCATTACAATAGTAGGGTCGTGGGTTCGAATCCTATATATGAATGACTTATGAAAGTAAGGTCTATGATCCAAAAGCAATACTATAGAAGGTCTCTATGATTAATATGCATTACAATAGTAGGGTCGTGGCTTCGAACCCTATATATTAATGACTTATGAAAGTAAGGTCTATGATCCAAAAGCAATACTATAGAAGGTCTCTATGATTAATATGCATTACAATAGTAGGGTCGTGGGTTCGAATCCTATATATGAATGACTCATGAAAGTAAGGTCTATGATACAAAAGCAATATTATAGGGGGTCTCCTTGATGCATAAGCATTGTGTGGGGTGGTCGGGTGACCGACTGCTCCTAGTACTGTTGCAAAATGACTAGTCCTTATTAGGGACTTGAAAAGGAATATTATGGTGGCGTGTGTGCTGCTTCACGAGCAATTGGTCCGAGGTAAACTTGGACTCGCTAACCGATGTGTCCTAGACATATCATCTTAGTGCCGGTGGTAAGCGGGTTTGTTGTAGCAATACGGCTTTCCCGTGGACATCGCACACCCATACCGTTTGTGGGCGGCGTAGTAGCGCATAGCGATGCGTCGTCTATATTTCGGATTGGGATGATGAGTGTGTTTGGTAGCACTTTTAAGTGTAACAGGCATACTCAACTTCATGTCTTAGTGCATTAACGCTATGATACGTGGAGTTTTGTTCATTGGCGTCTTAGTAGCGTGCTACTATGATACGTTGGTGATATTTTTTATATAACAACAATGCCAACTTTGTTACCAAAGTCGATAGGGATCATGTGGGTGTGTTGTGAGGAGGCGCCACCCGTATGATAGTTGCATTGATGCTTACTGCTACTTGCGGTATTGCGTCTTGTGATGGATCTGCGGGTGTGCTGCGCCTGATTCGACGCATTCTTGTGGTTCTGGTCGATGCAGGTATACAATTAACATCTTAGTGCCGGTGATAAGCGGGTTTGTTGTAGCAATACGGCTTTCCCGTGGACATCGCACACCCATACCGTTTGTGGGCGACGTCGTTGCGCATAGCGATGTGTCGGCTATCTTTCGGATTGGGATGATGAGTGTGTTTGGTAGCACTTTTAAGTGTAGCAGGCATACTCAACTTCATGTCTTAGTGCATTAACGCTATGATACGTGGAGTTTTGTTCATTGGCGTCTTAGTAGCGTGCTACTATGATACGTTGGTGATATTTTTTATATAACAACAATAAAAACTTTGTTGCCAAAATCGATAGGAGTCTTATGGGTGTGTTGTGAGGGGGCGCCACCCGTATGATAGTTGCATTGATGATTACTGCTACTTGCGGTATTGCGTCTTGTGATGGATCTGCGGGTGTGCTGCGCCTGATTCGACGCATTCTTGTGGTTCTGGTCGATGGAGGTATACAATTAACATCTTAGTGCCGGTGGTAAGCGGGTTTGTTGTAGCAATACGGCTTTCTCGTGGACATCGCACACCCATACTGTTTGTGGGCGACGTCGTTGCGCATAGCGATGTGTCGTCCATCTTTCGGATTGGGATGATGAGTGTGTTTGGTAGCACTTTTAAGTGTAGCAGGCATACTCAACTTCATGTCTTAGTGCATTAACGCTATGATACGTGGAGTTTTGTTCATTGGCGTCTTAGTAGCGTGCTACTATGATACGTTGGTGATATTTTTTATATAACAACAATAAAAACTTTGTTGCCAAAATCGATAGGAGTCATGTGGGTGTGTTGTGAGGGGGCGCCACCCGTATGATAGTTGCATTGATGCTTACTGCTACTTGCGGTATTGCATCTTGTGATGGATCTGCGGGTGTGCTGCGCCTGATTCGACGCATTCTTGTGGTTCTGGTCGATGGAGGTATGCAATTAACATCTTAGTGCCGGTGGTAAGCGGGTTTGTTGTAGCAATACGGCTTTCTCGTGGACATCGCACACCCATACTGTTTTTGGGCGACGTCGTTGCGCATAGCGATGTGTCGTCTATCTTTCGGATTGGGATGATGAGTGTGTTTGGTAGCACTTTTAAGTGTAACAGGCATACTCAACTTCATGTCTTAGTGCATTAGCGCTATGATACGTGGAGTTTTGTTAATTGGCGTCTTAGTAGCGTGCTACTATGATACGTTGGTGATATTTTTTATATAACAACAATAAAAACTTTGTTGCCAAAATCGATAGGAGTCTTATGGGTGTGTTGTGAGGGGGCGCCACTTGTATGATAGTTGCATTGATGCTTACTGCTACTTGCAGTATTGCGTCTTGTGATGGATCTGCGGGTGTGCTGCGCCTGATTCGACGCATTCTTGTGGTTCTGGTCGATGCAGGTATGCAATTAACATCTTAGTGCCGGTGGTAAGCGGGTTTGTTGTAGCAATACGGCTTTCTCGTGGACATCGCACACCCATACTGTTTTTGGGCGACGTCGTTGCGCATAGCGATGTGTCGTCTATCTTTCGGATTGGGATGATGAGTGTGTTTGGTAGCACTTTTAAGTGTAACAGGCATACTCAACTTCATGTCTTAGTGCATTAGCGCTATGATACGTGGAGTTTTGTTAATTGGCGTCTTAGTAGCGTGCTACTATGATACGTTGGTGATATTTTTTATATAACAACAATAAAAACTTTGTTGCCAAAATCGATAGGAGTCTTATGGGTGTGTTGTGAGGGGGCGCCACCCGTATGATAGTACATTGATGCTTACTGCTACTTGCGGTATTGCGTCTTGTGATGGATCTGCGGGTGTGCTGCGCCTGATTCGACGCATTCTTGTGGTTCTGGTCGATGCAGGTATGCAATTAACATCTTAGTGCCGGTGGTAAGCGGGTTTGTTGTAGCAATACGGCTTTCTCGTGGACATCGCACACCCATACTGTTTGTGGGCGACGTCGTTGCGCATAGCGATGTGTCGTCTATCTTTCGGATTGGGATGATGAGTGTGTTTGGTAGCACTTTTAAGTGTAACAGGCATACTCAACTTCATGTCTTAGTGCATTAGCGCTATGATACGTGGAGTTTTGTTAATTGGCGTCTTAGTAGCGTGCTACTATGATACGTTGGTGATATTTTTTATATAACAATGCCAACTTTGTTACCAAAGTCGATAGGGATCATGTGGGTGTGTTGTGAGGAGGCGCCACCCGTATGATAGTTGCATTGATGCTTACTGCTACTTGCGGTATTGCGTCTTGTGATGGATCTGCGGGGGTGCTGCGCCTGATTCGACGCATTCTTGTGTTTCTGGTCGATGCAGGTATACAATTAACATCTTAGTGCCGGTGGTAAGCGGGTTTGTTGTAGCAATACGGCTTTCCCGTAGACATCGCACACCCATACCGTTTGTGGGCGACGTCGTTGCGCATAGCGATGTGTCGTCTATCTTTCGGATTGGGATGATGAGTGTGTTTGGTAGCACTTTTAAGTGTAGCAGGCATACTCAACTTCATGTCTTAGTGCATTAACGCTATGATACGTGGAGTTTTGTTCCTTGGCGTCTTAGTAGCGTGCTACTATGATACGTTGGTGATATTTTTTATATAACAACAATAAAAACTTTGTTGCCAAAATCGATAGGAGTCATGTGGGTGTGTTGTGAGGGGGCGCCACCCGTATGATAGTTGCATTGATGCTTACTGCTACTTGCGGTATTGCATCTTGTGATGGATCTGCGGGTGTGCTGCGCCTGATTCGACGCATCCTTGTGGTTCTGGTCGATGGAGGTATGCAATTAACATCTTAGTGCCGGTGGTAAGCGGGTTTGTTGTAGCAATACGGCTTTCTCGTGGACATTGCACACCCATACTGTTTTTGGGCGACGTCGTTGCGCATAGCGATGTGTCGTCTATCTTTCGGATTGGGATGATGAGTGTGTTTGGTAGCACTTTTAAGTGTAACAGGCATACTCAACTTCATGTCTTAGTGCATTAGCGCTATGATACGTGGATTTTTGTTAATTGGCGTCTTAGTAGCGTGCTACTATGATACGTTGGTGATATTTTTTATATAACAACAATGCCAACTTTGTTACCAAAGTCGATAGGGATCATGTGGGTGTGTTGTGAGGGGGCGCCACCCGTATGATAGTTGCATTGATGCTTACTGCTACTTGCGGTATTGCGTCTTGTGATGGATCTGCGGGTGTGCTGCGCCTGATTCGACGCATTCTTGTGGTTCTGGTCGATGCAGGTATACAATTAACATCTTAGTGCCGGTGGTAAGCGGGTTTGTTGTAGCAATACGGCTTTCTCGTGGACATCGCACACCCATACTGTTTTTGGGCGACGTCGTTGCGCATAGCGATGTGTCGTCTATCTTTCGGATTGGGATGATGAGTGTGTTTGGTAGCACTTTTAAGTGTAACAGGCATACTCAACTTCATGTCTTAGTGCATTAGCGCTATGATACGTGGATTTTTGTTAATTGGCGTCTTAGTAGCGTGCTACTATGATACGTTGGTGATATTTTTTATATAACAACAATGCCAACTTTGTTACCAAAGTCGATAGGGATCATGTGGGTGTGTTGTGAGGGGGCGCCACCCGTATGATAGTTGCATTGATGCTTACTGCTACTTGCGGTATTGCATCTTGTGATGGATCTGCGGGTGTGCTGCGCCTGATTCGACGCATTCTTGTGGTTCTGGTCGATGGAGGTATGCAATTAACATCTTAGTGCCGGTGGTAAGCGGGTTTGTTGTAGCAATACGGCTTTCCCGTAGACATCGCACACCCATACCGTTTGTGGGCGACGTCGTTGCGCATAGCGATGTGTCGTCTATCTTTCGGATTGGGATGATGATTGTGTTTGGTAGCACTTTAAAGTGTAGCAGGCATACTCAACTTCATGTCTTAGTGCATTAACGCTATGATACGTGGAGTTTTGTTCATTGGCGTCTTAGTAGCGTGCTACTATGATACGTTGGTGATATTTTTTATATAACAACAATAAAAACTTTGTTGCCAAAATCGATAGGAGTCTTATGGGTGTGTTGTGAGGGGGCGCCACCCGTATGATAGTTGCATTGATGCTTACTGCTACTTGCGGTATTGCGTCTTGTGATGGATCTGCGGGTGTGCTGCGCCTGATTCGACGCATTCTTGTGGTTCTGGTCGATGGAGGTATGCAATTAACATCTTAGTGCCGGTGGTAAGCGGGTTTGTTGTAGCAATACGGCTTTCTCGTGGACATCGCACACCCATACTGTTTGTGGACGACGTCGTTGCGCATAGCGATGTGTCGTCTATCTTTCGGATTGGGATGATGAGTGTGTTTGGTAGCACTTTTAAGTGTAACAGGCATACTCAACTTCATGTCTTAGTGCATTAGCGCTATGATACGTGGAGTTTTGTTAATTGGCGTCTTAGTAGCGTGCTACTATGATACGTTGGTGATATTTTTTATATAACAACAATGCCAACTTTGTTTTCAAAGTCGATAGGGATCATGTGGGTGTGTTGTGAGGGGGCGCCATCCGTATGATAGTTGCATTGATGCTTACTGCTACTTGCGGTATTGCGTCTTGTGATGGATCTGCGGGTGTGCTGCGCCTGATTCGACGCTCTCTTGTGGTTCTGGTCGATGGAGGTATGCGGGTGGTGATGTCTGCTGGAATGTATGGGGGACCTTGGGATGGTGTAAGCCCGACGATTATCGTATTGATGCTTGTTGCGTTCTGCAGCATTGCGTCTCTGCGATGGTTGTTTGGTGGGATGCTCTTCTCAATGGAGCTCTCTGCGTCTTGGTTTGACTCACACCTAAGTAGCTTTGCCCAAGTCAACGCACAATAGTTGATGTGCAAGTGGTTTAGCATCTGAACGGAAAAATACACTGAAAATGACTTTTATTGAGCGAACTTAGCGATCGCAGCGCCTCACTTATTGTGTCCATATTTCTGGACACCTTTTTCTACAGCGATCGTTCTCCTGTTCTCAAACCTCCATGCATGTCACAGACTATTATTTTGTGTTTTGTGTGTCTATGTCAAACACGCAATGTGAACGTTAGTAATTATGTACTTAACGTTATTAATTATATAGAACATATATAATTAATAAACACTCGTAGAATGTTTATTTTATTTTATATATCTAATGTATTTGTAACGAATATTATGTACAAATATTATCTTTCTGCTCTCTTTCTCTATATGACCTTTAACTATGCCAAATTAGCTACTTCGCCTTGCACTCAGTAATTACTACTACCTCTACAAAATTTATGCACAGACGTGAGTTTGAAAATGTTTGTGAGATGTTCGATGTGATATCAAGACAGAGAGAGAGAGAAACAAGCACACATACAATACATTGCACACCTACTACTAAATGGACCTCGGGTCCGCGCACAAGTGTCCAAGCCAAAAGAGTTCTAAAATGCAAAAAGAGCTCCAATCGCTTGCCAGTCTTCCTTTTGTCGACCGACATAATATACTTACAAAATGCCGTACTGTATTGTGAAAAAGTACAAAAATTATAGTAAAATGAAATTATGTACGATATTTTCGATATAAATTTTTAATATTTAATCTTTTAAAAGTAATATTTTGCTTTGATTCATATGCATGTATTTTATTTAAATTCATATTATTTGTAAAAATAATTTAACGTAACTTTCGCTAAACGCTTCATAAGGTGAAATAATGCGCCTTCTTGTCGAAGCTAACAGGCCGATAAATTATCGCAAGTAAAATTGAGCGGTTTTCTCATGAGCTTTATGATTTGATTAAGGATGTTATAGTTTTTTTTTATATTTCTATACATGTACCTACGCTTATATAAGTTGACTCGGAACACGTTTCCGTGAATTTTGTTTTAACCCGCCGTCCATTTAGTAGTGGGTCAATGATAGAAAAGAATTAATTACTTAAAATATCTCGTATCCAGTAATTAGTTTCTCAGTTTACTCACAGTCCTGAATTATATGCACATCATATTGTTACAGATTAAGGTGGAGCATGGCAACTTTTTCACCAACAGCCCACTTGCATGGTGACCGACATAAGGTCATGGTGGCCGTATAAATACCCTGATCCCAAATTTCACAGACTGGTGACATGTTATAGAATTACCGTGTGCTCTATATATTTTTAAACTCAACTCAGATCAGCATGGTAATTACGGGCAAATCTTCCAAATAATACCCGCTCATTGACGTATTGTTGAAAAGACCTATAAATAGTAGTGAATATAAAAAGGCTGTAAAGATTATTTGAATGATAGAGGGACTTCGGGCCGTTAAAAAGTTTAGATTCAAAACTGTGAACAATTATTTCCAACCACATAATTTGATTGCGTCAAACAGCTACAACAATTAACTGCTTGCTTTCACTACTTGTCACGATATTAAACGCACGCGTACAATGACCTTAGTGTCGCAGTGGACAGTATTTCGCATGTATATTGACATATTTTATAATATGACAACATAATTACAGATAAACAAAAAGAGCACACTACCGTCATCTTATTATTTATTCTGTTATTATTTCTTATATGCTTGCCAATTTTTAAACGAAAAACTGCTTTTTTTGTAAGTTATTGTGATATTTATGTGCATATACTATCAGATCTAGATGATTTCTAATTTTCGGCCGTCTAATTGAATCAAAGGGAAATTTTTCATTACATGTGGCAAAGTAACTTTTATATAATGCGAGATCTAAACTCTCGTCAGATGATACCTAGTATGTTCTATACATCTAGTACGGTCACTTCAGTACTATACATCTAGTACGGTCACCCATCCTCAAGTCAAGTATGGTTATTACGCCAAATCTTTTGACAGACTCAAACAAAAAATGTTCTCGATTCAACTGTACATTACGCGATATCTGAACCAATAGCGAACCGACAAATTAATTAATTAATCTTTTTTTTTATTAAATACGTTACACTTTTGAAATAGTTCCATATAAAATTGAAGAAATATTTCCATTCCTGAGGGTGGAAAATGTGGATATTTCCTCTGAATTCCACCGTCTGACAACCAGACACTCGGCATGTCTCAGGTTTTTTCTTTGTCAACTTACCACGCATTTCGATTCGAACGAAACGGTTTGCTACATCATTCGTCATGCGTACAGCAAATGAGTAGAATAAGTTGCCAGCATCTGTCTTTTCATCCGATTATAATATGAGTAGCTTCAAGGCACGAGTAAATAGGCTTTTGTTAAGTCAGAGCGCTTCACCATCTTCGGTTACGTCACCACTACTATCGGGTCGATTGTAATTAAGCGTTGGCGTGAAATAGTATAAAAGTGCGGTTACACCAAAATTTGACTACCAACAATCGGCTGCACCTTTTTTCTTTTCTTATAGATTTAGCAGCCTGCAACTGTTTAACCGCACTTCGGTTTTAGCCGTAATATCAACGAACCTTGTGCTGTGATATTTAATAATTCACTCAAAAGGGTCAGAAATTTTAAACGTTTTTCATACTGATATTGCATATGCACAAATATTTAGACATTGAAAAATTATTTTCGGACTGTACAAATAAATTTTTCTTCTTTGTTTTGATTATGGTTTCTTATAGGATTCGAACCCGCGGGCCCTCAGCGTAGTAACCATTTAGTTGGCCATAGCGCAACCTACCTGCTAATGTTGGAAGAGTCACCTTTCTGTAATACGAAATGGCCATGTCATATAGACAGATAAAAGTTAGAGTAGATTGATGGACAGCTCCAGTGTAAATTGCGGATACGTTAAAATATTTTTCCAAGAAAGAGTTTATTTCTCTCACAATATTATTTTACTCACTCAAATCACTTAAAGTTTACAATCATTTTAGTACCGATACCGGAATTTGAAATCTGATTGCTAACATGCTATACAATTCAAGGTGAATGCCCAGCCACTTAGTTACCGCGGCTCAATACTCGTATATCCAAGACATATTATATTCAATCTGAATCTGTATGTATACTGAATCGCTTATCGCACAACCACCTTATTTTTCATCTGCCATATACCTGTGGCTTTGTTCATCAATCTTTTCCTGTTTTTCTCTTGAACAAAATCCCGCTTAAAATCAAGAAAGTTAACAATAGTTACAAGTTCAATAAAATTAATTCAAAAACTTTTGAAACTTCTGAAAACGTTTTCTGATCAATTGTTAATTAGTATTTATTTTGCATTATTTATACATCATTTAGTACTAAGAGCCTTGGCGCCACAAAGTAAGAACGTTCGCAATTACTTACTTCTCAAGCAAACCTAGCTTAATCCGCGACAGCATGCACCAGTTTTAGGTGTTGTTTTACCACCTGTTTGTCGATAAAGGAAAACAAGGTGAGGTAAACTGCATGCGTCGCAAAAATATTTCGACGATATAATGAAGCAGATAGAGATGCAGGAGTTTTTCCGTGATTGAGTAGGAAATAGGAAAAAATAATATAGTAAACATACATAAACACTCACGCCTGTCACAAAGAAGGGTAGGCAGAGACTACAGACTTACATTTAGCACGATCCTGACACACATCTCCCGCCTCCTCCACATCCATATACCTACGCATACATGCTCATCTGTTAAAGGTACTCCTAATTTGGCCCATTTTCAATATATCGCCAATTTGGTCGATAAACTTTCGCCTAGGACGTCCCTTTCCGACTCTGCCATTAACTACTTCAACATAAATTTGCTTTTTCGCTCTTTCCTCGTTCATTCTTTCCACATGACCAAACCACCGAAGCATTCCTTTCTTAATCCTGGTCACAACATCACCTTGCAAACCAAATTCTTCTCTTATCACACAATTTCTCACCCTGTCAATCAGATTCAGCCCTAACATACTCCTTAACATCGTTAATATAGTATGCTTTCGTTAATATTTAAGTTAAATGTAAATATTCATTTATTGATAATTTTTATTAATAATATAATAATGTAAATGTACTAAAAATATTAATAATTACTTATATTTGCAATGCCCTTGCAGGGTTCTTGTTTTGAACTATTTTTTATAATTAAGACCAAATGTATACAACAAAAATAGCAATTAAATTGAATTGAGTTGATGTAGAGCTCGCCAACACCCGACACTCATATCGTGTACAGTCAGACAGTCGTGCAGCACATTACTGTACAGGGTATGCAATTAACATCGATGGGTAATGCACCATCCACCTTTACTTTTTTAAAGATAAAAGTCATACATTACGCCGAAATCCCTGGAGGACCTTATCACTATGCTCAAGTATGCTCGGTAGTGTTTTATAATAATATCCTGCAGACTGACTTTCGGTCTCAGTGAAGATTAGTCACAGCCACAGGACAAGAGAATAGTGTAAGATTGTGTGCGTAAGCACATGTCCACTATTTATCCCCCCCCCCCTCACATTCCAATGGTCCGACACGACCGTGAAGAGAACGCAGCGCTAACAGCTTACATGTTTTTCGAAATACGGAGTTAAAACATGGGCAACTTTAACTGATTTGGCCCGACCCTATAATCGAACCCGGGACAACATGCTCAGTAGTCACACTTACGACTACTAGACCAAAGAGTCTTCAGTCAGTATGAATATAAAATAGACAAGAATGATGTCTAACTTAATGATGAATAACTACGCTCGAATTTGCTGACTTTATCACCTCGGAAATATGTTTATTTTATAGACATGGCTTCCTCACAATGTTTTCCATTACCGCCAAACATATGCTAAATCAGCAATTAAAATTACAATAAACAATTTCATTATCGCCGGTGGCTATCAAACCGGTGTTGCTATTTGCTATTGTATGTATATTATGTTAGTAAGTTATTTTGTACTTTAACACTACAGTACACGCGCTTCAAACTTTTTTCTGTATTACAAAACGTTGGCAAACGAAGCCAGTTGCAACCCTTAGTTTTAAAGTATATCCTGTTATTAGAACTTCCTATTTTAAACTGCAGTTCTTTAATAAAAAGGAATACTCATTGCTAAAGGCAGGAGTTTAAAGAAGCTCTTTCTGAAACTGGAAAAATAACAGTCAAATAATGTGACGAATTCTAGATTATAGTTGTAGCACGAACGGATCGGCTCAACCGGGAAGGACCACGCTCTCACAGAATAACAGCTTAAATGCTGCTATGTTTCGTATGGTGAGTGTAGAGCAAGATTGAGAGCACCGGAGCCCCTTTTTAGTGGAAACGAGACATTCTATCTTGGTCCTCATTGGTGACAACGCATCTAGACGCTGTGCCTCAGTCTAGTCTGCTTGATTGTTAATAATATTCTATAAAGAATGTATATATTTACTTATAATTCACTTTGTAATTTAGCCATGTCATCTCGTTACCACATCACTGGACATTTTATTTTTACATATAATAAAAAAGGTCGGAGATAAAATGTTCTTCGCATTTTGTTTGTATGAAATTGAAGAAAATTCTCTTTGGTTGTACTAAGTATTTGTATCTGGCTGGTTTTAATATCAATACATATAGTATACTAAGAAGAAGAATTTTTCTATGGCTTTTCTGTCCGCCAAAATGAGTGAATCTAACGAAGAAATTCGATACATTCTGAAGTTTTATTACAAAAAAGAAGGAAAAATGTGAATTAAAAAATTTGTGTCGTTTATGCATTGACTTATATCACTAGCATAAGGACCGAGCCGACCGAACAACTAAATCGGACCAGTGCGCTGGCCCTAAAATTACAGTTTAGGGCCAACGCGAATCAGTCTACAGTAGTGCGCGCGCAGGACAGATTTGTCTGTCATAAATATGTCAAGCTGTGTGGTAAAAGAATGCAAAAATTACGATACGAAGATTAAAAAGGTATTAATTTTGTTACAATTAAATTATTATATGAACGCATTTTTAAAGTTTTATTTTACAGTTAGTTTAGGTACGTTACCAATATTAGGCCAGGGTTAGATTCAGACCCTCAAAAATATTGTACATGAAAAATAAAATTATACTATGCATTAGAAATGCATTAGAACAATATAAAATAAATAAATTTAAACAACCTATAACGCATAAATATCGTACCAGGCAAGTTGAGAAGGGTAAATATGTGATACCACATATAAGAAACTATTATGGTAAGAGAACTAGGCAATATTTAACCCGCTAATATTTAATAGAATAGATTTTATAAGAGATACGTCCAAAGACATAAGCACTGTAACATTAAAGAAAAGACTGAAAAATACATTCCTATGAAAAGTATAATATGCTACCTATAATAAGTATTCATTAAAGATAGAGATATTTATTGTAATAGTAAATATACCTAAGATAAGTATGTATGGAACAAAAAATACATATTAATGTATAACATAACAGCGCCATTATCGTCAACAAACTGTTGGACAGTTCGGCGATGTTTATTATTATTTTAAATGCGTGTATTTATTTATTAATAAAGATTAAAAATAATATATCACGTTTGACGTTTCATGTTTCTTTTTTCGCATGTGGCGGGATTTTGGCGTCACGCGTCTAGTTTTATGTTTCGTTTTTGACGGTTTTATTTTATTTCCGTTTTATTTTTGTCTAAAAAACTTAGAATAAGTTTAATTTTGAATATTGGTATCTAATATATTTTATATTCAATAAGGGTAAAACGAAAAGAGTATAAAAGAAAGCATATCTGCTTAATTGAATCTGAAAATCTGATTCATAAAATATTTTGAAATTCTGCTTTCAAACCGATTGCTTCTGGAGCATAGAATTTTTATCGTGGTAGCCACTCATTATAATTGTATCAAGGATGCAACATAAATGCATCGATCGAGCACCGATTGTCCAGAAAGGTAGCTTCCAGTACCAGTAGGTAATTCTAATTTTATTTAAAAAATGCGGTACTCATGTACAATACAGAAATTCTCGATATCGTAGGGTTAATATTAAAAAGTAAAAGGACCCAATAATAATACAAGACGATCTTTTAGGTAAAATGATGGCATTTGCGCTTAGTATTATTACAATACTATATACTACAAACTATGAAATAATGGTACAGTTAGGATAATTATACTACGAAATCTGACCCTGGTTACGTCGTGTTATGATATGACGTTTGTATTATGATAGATGCGCTACTTTTTCTTGTATGAAAAAGTTATGAGTAAAATATTTAGATGGGACTATCCTTCCTTTTGAAATCATTGCGTTTATGTTCCTAATACAGTGTCAGTAAAAGTAGCACAAAGTTGGTTCAATCGTTTTCTGTCCGGAAATTTTAATATCAAAATACAGCCCGCTCTAGTCGCCATCATATAAAGTAATAGAGTCGATGCCATTTTTCAAAAAGTGGAGCAAGATCGGTATATTAGTAGGTACAACATAGCCGAGGAATTGAGGATTGACCACAAAACAGTTTAGACCTATTTGAGAAAATCTGGCTATACAAAAGAGATCGATATATGGATACCACACGAGCTCACTGAAAGGAACCTAATGAATCGTGTACTTATTTGCGATTCTCAATTGAAACGTAAGAAAACCGAACAATTTTTGAAAAGATTGGTCACTGGTGATGAAAAGTGGGTCACCTACGACAAGAACGTGTAAAAAATATCAAGGTCAATGGGTAGTATAGCTCCACAGACAGTAGCGAAACCCGGATTAACACGCAATAAGATGATGCTGTGTGTATGGTGGGATCGGAAGGGCATCGTTTATTATGAGCTTTTACCGAAAGGAAACACCATAGATTCGGATCTCTACTGCCAACAACTAATGAGACTAAAGCACTAAATTGAGAAAAAAACGACCGAAATTGATTAACAGAAAAGGAGTGGTCTTTCATCATGATAACGCCAGACCACACACATCTTTGGCCACTCAGCAAAAATTGAGAGAGCTTGGTTGAGAAGTGTTAATGCATCCACCATGTAATCCTGACCCTCAGATTTTCACCTGTTTCAGTCTCATCAACATTCTTTGGGTAGTGTTATATTAACATCAAGAGAGGACTGTCAAAACTCTTTGTTGCATTTTTTTGATCAAAACTCTCAAGATTTCCACAGCAACGGGATTATGTCACTACCTTCAAGATGGCAACAAGTTATCGAACAAAATGGCACATTTTGTTCGATAACTTGTTGCCATCTTGATCATATTGTAAATAAATTTAATATTTAACTAAACTTTTTAAAAAAATTTTTTTAAATTTGTATATAAAATAGAAAAAAAGAAGAAGAAGAAATAAACTTTTTCCCCGACCTTTTATTACTTAATTAGATAGCTACCAAAATAAACAATTTCAGCTCGAACTTGCAGGTCCATTTCAGCATCTTGCGGTAGAGAAAACGTATTAATTGGAGATTAAGGGCTCCTATTAGTTTCTATCACCACTTCGTCAAACGTCTATTGTTTTCCTGGTTACGTTAAACAAAAGTAGTATTCTATAGGATGGACGATTCAGTGCTTCCTTATCGCAAACGTAATTTCAGAACATTTTATGCCATGAATGAATTAATATAAACATATAAAAAACCGTAAAGAAATTTTATCTGTTTGTGTATTTTAACACGCTAATCTAATCATAGTTTTCAAAGATGTATTAGAATTAGCTTGTGCTAAGAGAAGTAAATTAAGAATGCTTTCTGAAAAAGTTAATGAATCGTTAGCAAAAACTAAGAACAGAATTAAACAAAAATCACATTCGGCGGCAGCTTGCCAGCTGCTGGCATTGCCGTTTAACAACGGGAATACTACTAGTCCAGTCACTTTAGGGTTTTTCCTCCGAAATTGAGATAAAAAGCCGGAAACTCGGGAGCAGCTTTATTTTGGTGTTCTAAAAGTTGTCTCAAAAGTTTCATATTATGTCGTGACTGCGTCGTTATTTATTCAAGGTCAAAGGTCACAAAAATCAATTTTTTGCAATTATGTCCGTTTCTATGGTTCCAATCACTTCAACACCAATTATGAAAATTAAAGATAAAAAAAATTCCATAACTTTTGTCTCAACTTTTTTTCTATACGCTCAACCCTTTTCGAGATAGAGGGCGGAGAGCACCCAGCGCTCAGGCATATACTATACTGTAATAGGTACAAAGTCAACAGTGATTCTCGGTGAATAATACCTTGTATACAGTTACTAAATCAAATTAAAATATTATCACCAATAGTAGTAGTTGTACTTTTGTTACAATTAAAATAAAAATTAAATGTGCATTTAAATTCTTCAAAAATCTAAAGTTTAAAAATATCAATTTTCTCCTTCATCTTCTTCATCATTATCTCCTTGGAAATTGAAAATTTCAATTTCATCTTCATCATCTTCGTTTTCCTGCATCATTGTCTCCAAACCTTCTAAAATTTCTGGATCAAATGCAGTTTCTTCGTCGGGATCGTCTTGCAATACAACAGCATTGAGACAAGCTTGCCCATTGCATTGTTCACAAGTTAAGTGCATTGCAAGCCCGATTTTCTGCATCCGTAGCGTAAACCACAACCATTCTTACAATTACAAAATATTGTACTGAGTAATTCATCTGGAGCTGGTGGTAATAGTCCCATTCTTGAGGTTCTAAACCATGTCCTAACCATTTTTAAATTTGGTAATAAACACAATTTATGTGTTGATGAGCTGCACCACTTGTTGGTGGAAATTGTGTTTCACTTATGTGGAAAGGTTCCCAGTTATAGTCTCAATAGAAAAATAAGATTACACATTTTAAGCTTTAAAATTTAAAAAAAAAATATTTTTGTCTATTTACAATATATATGTATATAAAAGTGAATGGAAGAGTCGGAAAGGGACGTCCTAGGCGAAAGTTTGTCGACCAAATTGGCGATATACTAAAAATGGGCCAAATTAAGAGTACCCTTAACCAACGACCATGTATGCGTAGGTATATGGATGTGGAAGAAATCGTGCTAAATGGAAGTCTGTAGTCTCTGCCTATCCCTCTGGGTTACAGGCGTGAGTGTTTATGTTATTATATATAAAACATCATTTAATACAATGTATTAATAATTTAGTAACTGTATACAAGGTATTATTCACCGAGATTCACGGTTGACCTTGTATTACAGTATATATGCCTGAGCGCTGGGTGCTCTCCGCCCTCTATCTCGAAAAGGGTTGAGCGTGTAGAAAAAAAGTTGAGATAAAAGTTGTGGCAATTTTTTTTTATCTTTAATTTTCATAATTGGTGTTGAAGTGATTGGAACCATAGAAACGGACATAATTGCAAAAAACCGATTTTCGTGGCCTTTGACCTTGAATAACTAACGACGCAGACACGAGATAATATGAGACTTTTGAGACAACATTTAGAACGTCAAAATTAAGATGTATACGAATTTTAAGTTTTTTATCCGCTCAAATTCCGAGATTTACCCCTTTTCCCCTAAAGTAACTGGACTATACCTATTGTATACAACGCGCTACCGCGTGTGCATCGCACATGCCTTTTAATATGCGGATTGCTGCCCCCTACTGCCCCTGTTTTTTTGCATACAGAAAGATCAAACTTTGTGCAATCAATTTAAATGCTATAAGTATATAATTTGACATATTCACATGATAGTATTTAACACGTGCTCCTCGCACTAGTACTACTAGACTTGCTGGTATGCCACAGTGCAAATGCCATTTGCTGTAGACATTTGCAGTCCCGCAAAGTGCGTATCAGGCTTTCTCGACGTGGCGCATGAATATATCGGAAGAAAATGCGTTGCCGTACCCGTAAAAATGTATAAAATAGGTTCCTAAGAAAAATCTTTAATAATATTAGACCTGCAGAAATACCAATATTAGTTATTACTTGTATATTCATACAGTACTGCGAAAAATATGACGAATTAATTATAGGTTTCGTATCTAACAGTCTAACAGTCAACGATTCCGGCGTGTGTCGCGGCGCCTAATTATTGTACATAACTATTAACAGTCATCAGTGTCCTTCCTGACGTCTCTCAGCCACGTCAAAAGATAAGAAAACCACAGTGACGCAACGCAATGAATCGCCAGTTACGTAATCAATCTTACGAAACTAAACCATTGTTAAACAATGGCTAGAGAAGTAACGTTAAGTCCTTTCTGGTCCAGAAACTGCGTCCGGCCTAGATGTGTGACAATTAAAAGTCGGTAGTGAAAGTAGTAACCGTGATTTTCGTGCTGCTATTCTCTTTTCATTACAATAAGACTTTTTGGTGTTTTTGATAAAAATAACAGTACCCGGATGACCGAGCTTTGCTCGGTTTTTTTTTTGAAATAACATTTATAATGATTTCTTATATTTACGCGAACACTATACATTGATTAAAACTACTTTTACGGATTTTATCGCGTTTTATTTATATTAATTTTAATACCCGACGTTTCGGGTGCTTTCCAGCACCCATGGTCACGGGGGACTTACATTATTACATTTATAAATTACATACTGATGAAACTTAAATAATATTTTTTGATCTTATTGACGGAATAGAAAAACTGAACTGATAATTTGAATAAAAAATCATGACTGCAATTAGTTTTATTAAAATTTTCGTATTTTTCAAAATTACTAAAAAAAAAGGGAGTGAAATAATAGATTTTCTCACAAAAGAAGGGAACTTGAAAAAAAAAGGAAAAAAGCTAGACCAAAGAGAGCACGCGAACCTCGGAACTCCGATATCACGCCCGACCGACATCCCACCTTTTTTTTTTTTTTTTTTTTAACATGGGGAAATGCCTACGCATACCCGCCTCGCGGGGGCAAGGACGGGTTATGTCGGACTCGCACCGACTAAAACCCCATGGTGTTCCACCTTCGTCGCATATTGGCAGGGCTACGGGAACGCTTTCGCACACATCCGCGGCCCCACCAGCGACTGCCGCCCCATAGCAGCACCTCATCGGGAGAGGAATACTCCTCCCCGTTCTCCTTTCCAAGTAAGGCGCACCAGAACACATGGCACGCCTTCCTCCACGGCCTCCAATTACATCTGCGCAACAGACGCCCCCGCGTCCGATGCGCGAAGGCCATGGGGCCAGGAAAAACGAGCACTTAGAAGTACTAGCCTTCCCGACCCCAGCGGCGGATCTGGTCTATGGCTCCGCCGCCAACCAAGATTCGGCTGCGGAGGATAGGGAGAACGGCGCCTCGCAATACCGACAATCCTCTTCCCCCGCAGCCCCATCACCACCGCATCAACGGTGCGGCCCCGTTTGAGTCACGGAGGATAGGGCGAGTGGCGCATCGCCATACCAACACTCCTCTTCCTCCGCGACTCCACCTCGGCTGCAGCGGTAGGTGGGGAGGACACACCTCTCACCGCAGTCCACCAACACACATCCGAAGTGGGCTTCCCAAGCCCACTCGGAGTGGCCACCTCGGGCCGGCCCTCCACCTCGGACCAGCCATATGGGTTCCTCTTTGTTTCGCCGTGGGTGACCAAGCCACGGCTTCTAAGCCCCCCCGCCACGACAAGGCGGGAACCCGTTCGGGGGGGACCGACATCCCACCTGAGCTATAACGATCGTTAGTGATCTGTCGAAATTTACCTTCTTATATTGTAGCAGTTTTTTTATTACCTGAAAACACGGACAAAAGGACATTTTCTAAAAATAAATCCTACTAGATCGATTTTTTTGCCACCGAAACTCCCTGGACACTAAATTTTATGAAAATCGTTGGAGCAATCCGAGATTTCCGATATATATATACAAGAATTGCTCGTTTAAGGTATAGGATAGAACATCTCTATATATGTATAAAAACAATTGCTGTCCGTAAGTCTCGCTGAAACTCTAAACAAGCTCGAAACTTGCTCGACCGATTCTGATGAATTTTTTATGTGTTCAAGCTTGGACCCGATAGGTGGAGTTGTCGTCGAGATCCAGAAACCACCCGTACGAAACCAATTCGGGTCGCTAGTGTTAGATAAAACCATAGAATACTATAATACACAATAGAATGGCTGTCAACGCGCACCAATTACGTCGTATTATCAGTTAATCACTACTACAAACCCGATTCGCTGTGTTGGCAGACGGATTTTAAAACATATTTATTTTTTAATACATCTCATGTCGACATTTATACGTGTGAATTGACGTCTTGTGGTATTTTAGTGGCTACACGGGCTCCGCCCACACCCCCGTTCTATTATGTATGTATTACCTATAGTATTCTATGGATAAAACTGAGGTAACTTAACGAGTTTTGTTTCGAAAAAATTGTCATAAAAAATTCGAACTCAAAATAACCTTTAAAATGATGTTAATAAAGTTACAACATAAAAATTAAAAACTTCCCACTACTGGTTACAAACCTCGTCTCATAATGAATACTGTTGGCAGACTTAACATGTCATAATGATGATTATATTATAAATGATTTATACCTCAGACATGTTTCTTTATGATGTATTTCTTCCCCGCCCAGCTGCAACTTTACTTGAGGTTTGACCGCGATGCTGCTTGTATGGCATGGCATACAAACAATTGTTTAAATCCTGATGATTGTCTATGATGTGAAGCTTACGTTTGTCAAATGCCATTACGAAATTTGCCGATGTAACGTTTATAAGAAGAGAAAATATATAAAAATATGTAGAAAATATAAGGAAATGTGTCGGCAATGTATTTAAAGTAGTTACGTTGCACCAATTCTGGCGCACTGAGTCAGAAGTGGTACAAGTACGACGTTCGTCGACTCACGATCCTAAAAGAAAAAGTTTTGGCATGCTCTGATCACGAATCTGCGGTCCATATTTGCGTAGGATGCACGGTTGCGGAGATGTGCAGATCAATTAAGTCTTATCTAATTGATATCCGGTGAAGGCCTCCACCGTCATTAGCGCTCCATTGTTCTTATCTACTTATCTATTGTTCATTGAATACCATCGTTATCTATTCTTCCTCAGCGTGGTGCTATTGTTCTCCTTTGTTCCTATCTACACTAATCTGACTCATCAATAAAACACATTACCTAATTTTGTTAAAATTTTTATTTACAAAATACAAAATCTTATTACTTATTATCTATAAAATAGGAGCGAAACATCTCATCCACTAAAATATCGTTGTAGAATGTGTTCCCTGTAAATATACTCGTAAAACTATGCATTGAACATCCCTGAAACTTATATAGCAAATACAATAAGCAATATTCGCCACAAACTGAAGTCCACTCATTCTGAATCCTATCAACATTCCAGTTCCATCTTTTACAATTTCTTTTAAAAAACTCTAGATGATATCGTACAGGTACCCATCCGAATGAATCAAAATATTGACCGACGTCATTCGTATCGATATATAAAGCTACCCAATGTGACCCTGGTTTATCATCTGTATCCAAATTGCATATTATATACGTTGGTACGTGGGTGTACATGGGTAGTTTATTGGCAGCATAACCATTATTTTCTAGAGTGGGGTGAATCTTTTTCAGATGTTGTACATCTAGTGTATCCATAATATTACTGCTATTAGTAGATTATTACAGTACCAATCTACTCAATTACTAATATAGGAATGATCAATTATAGTGATTTCGAAATATTAAATTGCATTCTTTGTGTTATAGAAATAACGTATTTGAGTCATCAATACACTGAACAAGACACGACAGGAAGGACGAAGGAATGTTGAGATAAGCAACAGAATGTGAGATAAGCTTGTTGACGCATAAAGTTACTATCAATTCTACTGCAGAAATTCTTTAGATTAGAATTATTACTCACTGGTACTATATAAGACCAAGCAACTGCAGTCATGGAGTTAGTGTATGGTCGTTTGACCGCAGTGGATCTATCAATACTACATTTGTGCTACTTCAACGCATCAAAGGCCATGGATGTAAGTGTTTATTCTATTGACAAACTTACTTTTCTTTCTGTTATTTTCTTACGTGTGTATGATTTAGTGTTAACAAATTATATTTAAATATTATGTGTGTGTATATGATTAAGCCGTGGTAGCTCAGATGTTTAGCGCAAAATGTAAAATTCACAGTACGCGACCCGGGTTCGATCCCCGCCGGCACCAATTAAATTGTTAATTGCAATTTTAAGTGCTGATTTACCACGTGCTCAGCGGTGAAGGAAAACATCGTGAGGAATGCATGTCTGAGAAAATTTCGAAGGCATGTGAAGTTTGCCAACACGCATTGAGGCAGCGCAGCGAACATTTCCTAGCCCTAAAACCCTCTCAGAAATGAGAGGAGGCCTATGTTCAGCAGTGGACTTTAATAGATTGTAACTTTAACTTTTTTAACTTTTATGATTAAGTGTTAACAATGATATTAAATGATTAAGTGTTTGCAAAACTTCGATGAAAATACCTATAAACAGTATTACTACTCGCCACTCTCCCCTCAAGAAGAGAGTGATGACATCGTCATTAATAATAACACATGCGATGGTGGAAAAAGAAAATCGCAATCGATTGATCATTTTTTTGAAGCTGAATCAAAAATAAAAAAGAGGAAGCTGTTATCATCAACCGTAGCACGAGCCGCTAGAGATGGTGTATCATACATTTCTACTAATTCTGACGACGGAGACCAAGCGACGCATCTCATCAAAATTGAAATGTACGATATGAAGAAGCTATCCAAGATTCCAACTACTGATCATTGGAAACATGCTTCCACGAGGATTATATATTACGTAAAGACTAATAAGGATAGCATCTACGACAACACAAACGCCCTCGTATACAATATTACAAAGACAATAGCAGAAAGTGAAAAAGTTAAAAAATACTTTTTTAACAATAACAGTCATTAGCTGATCATTAGTGAATGTGATTCTGTTTACTTAAATTACAGAAAGACAAGAGCAGAAGGAAGAGATGAGTGTGGCATACGTATACAGAACACATCATTGAAGAACAAAATTACAACACTGAGTGGAGAAGAAAACGAGAAGAACATGCAGTACTCAAGAGCTGAATATCCATTCTTCAGTTCAAAATCTAGCCGGTTACTCAGTTTCGAAAACTGGCCTCTCGTTATGCGACAGAAACCTGAAGATCTTGCAGAATCCGGTTTCTTTTATACTGGCCATGCAGACAAGACCAAGTGTTTCCATTGTGGTGGTGGTTTAAAAGATTGGGAAGATGATGATGATCCTAGGCAGCAGCATGTTCAATGGTTTAGTCAGTGTGCTTATGTAAAATTTAAACTCGAACAGAGTTTTGTATTAGATTTATGAAGAAAAAGTAGAAAATAGAATATTTATAAAGAAATAAAAAATAATATATTGCATACAATTTGTTTTACTTAATTTTATAACGTTTCACATAGTTACATACACCCAAAATGCATTACACATAACTCATAAAATCTAACACACAACACATATTATAACCTTAACTACTATAGTCTACAGTAACATTTCTGTTTTTATCTATCTCAATAATATTATCAAACTCAGCATAAACAGTTAATTGTTTGTATTAGTGAGGATTCAAATCGTACTTCTAATCTTACACTACCATGCTTTATGAGATTCCAATGAGCTGATGAGTTGGCTGATAAATCAGGAGTTAAGTCAAATGCTAATAGACAGTAACCTTTGGCATACTGTTCACAAGAGATTCCATTTCCTTCATTAAGAAAGTGAATACCAGTTCCCGAGAATAGAGTATGATATGCTGATGTAAATATGCTATTATTAAAAGATGGTTGCAAAGCTTTTGAAGGTATTTGTTGACCATCAATATATAAGCTGAAAGAATTAATACCATAGTTTTCAAAGTTAAATGGATTTTTAGTAAGGGAACCATTAAATGCAGAATTGTTCACAAATCCAATTATACATCTTTTGGGTACCTGCCCTAAAAATATATTATCAAGAGTTTTTCCTTGAACACCCGATGGAATTGTTAAAACTTTTACTTCAGCTCGAGTAATAGGATATTTAAGTAGAAGCTAAAACTTTTGATGTGCGAGTAATACACTTGGATTAATTCGTGCTCGTCGAACAATAAGAGTTGCGTCCATAATGCAATCTTTAAACTTTACATCGTTTGACCCAGCAATTAAATTAAAGCTCTCTCTCGATCGAACCAATTTAACACTCATTTCAACACCATTAATTAAAAATGTATCTTGGTTGAAAATGTCACCGCGAAGATGAACAATCATTTCTATTTCCTTACTTTCACTAATCAATTCCTGTCTTTTAACAAATCCTATGTTTTTACCATCCGTAGAATCCATTTTTCCTGCTGTATCATCATACGAAAGACTACAATTAAGATGAGATTGTTTAGCAGCAGGAGCATAGTTTAAAAGGGTTTCCATGTATGCTCGATATGCATAGGTATTATTAGGTGGTGATACAAGTTTTTGGTTTAAATAAACATCAAGTTGACTAAAAAGTGAATGCAGCCAATTATTTACAGGTGCTACTATTGTAGTAGATATCAAGTTAGTTGAATCTTGATTTAATACTTTTGCCTTTATGTGGAGTAATGTATGAGACAAATCTATGTAGTCATCGCCTGTCCCAGGAACTTTAAACTCGATAGGTCCATCATCACCAAGAGATGAAATTGGTTTATAATGAATCCACAATCCATTTTCAATGCTAGTTTGTGTAGACGGTAGTGCAAACAAATCCAATTCTGACTTAACGCACTCGCAAGAATGATTATGAAGGAAAGACATATTTAATTTGAAAATATATCTTTGATATTTTTTGGTTTTAGACCAAGTTTTTTCGTAGCTTTCACTTTAGCAGTTAATGGTGGAATGAACGAGGTCAATCGTTTTCTTTTAGTTTTATACCCAGATCCTGTCATGTTAAATTGATCAATTTTCTCATCAGCCTTTCGTTTTAAATTCGTACTAACTTGCTTTAGACGATCTTTTATTGAGGCTTCCATAGGGCGCGCTTGAACCATATCCGATAAAAGTCCTACTCCAGGCTAATGCATCCTTACCAATCACTCGAGCACCACTTGAAAGTAAAGGTAAAACTGATCTAAATAACCCCCCTAAGAAGCTCCCAATACCATGACCGCGTTGGTAGGGTGCACCCTTATAAATAACTCCAACTCCTGACCCAGCTTGATGTGTATAATAATTTTCATATGGACATTTATGATGATCATGAAGAGAATTCATTATTATAATTTTCGGAAATGTAGTTTCGGTTCCAAACTGTAATGGTATTTTTTGTCCTGTGCTCGATCTTATAACTATTTCCAGCGTATCGAACTCTCTTCGCATAACAGGTAAGTAGTGAGGTTGAGAGAAAACGTGCATTTTATTTGCACCATAAATGTATTTTGTAGGATCTAATGAAATGACTCTTAGTAAAGGAGTCATAACATCACCCACAATCTGAGGATCGATAATGTCGCAATATAGAAAGAGTTGAGATGGTAACCCTTAGTGTAAATTAGCAGGACACTTTCCAAAATTTCTCTCTAGGAGATTTTTATTTGGCTCATAACCTAGTTGTAAACTTAATTTGGGTGATAATGTTACGGATGTTATATTTTTATCCAAAACAGAAATAGACACAAATTTTGTTATTTCATCATAGCGAAATTTCTAGTTCTCTCCGATACCACTTAACACTCTTAAAATATGCTCAACGTTATCATAGTTGGTAGCTGGAATATGTTTTTTGTAGTACACTGTGGATGGTTTATCTTCATTAGGCATTAACATATTTATCTCGATTAGATATTGAAATGCAAAATATTATGAATAGTAAGACGGAAGACCGAAAGAAATGGATGTTTTATTTACAAACACTGCAAAGATACCTTCATTTTACCGAAGAGGATCGTCAACCACTCAGATTACCAATTTATTCTGATATATCTAATGAAGATTCAAACGAGTCTAAAATTGGTTTTAAAAATAAAGATAGAGATCTAAAAATTTCAGTTGATACTGAATCTTTGTTGGAGGAGAATCCATCCATCAAAAGTAAAGAAAATGTTGAAAATCCACTTTACACACCAGCTCAAATACTCAGTTTAATACCAAAAACTTATAATAAAAAAAGGACAGTTATTATTAAACTTAGTTGAAACAAGTAAAGGTAAAATACATTGGGATAATGAAGGTACAGTCATAATTGATAATGAAAAAATTCCTGGAAGTAATATTGTTGATTTAATAAATGATTCACTAAGACCCTTAAAAAGAAGTGATCCAGTAGGGTGGGATAGATTTGCTGAAGCATTAAAAGATATTAAAGTACCACTTACTTATATTGGAAATCCAAAGAGATGTGAGTTTATTAACCAACTTCAAGCAAAAGACCTGAACAAACCCTCTGAGATTGAATTTCAAGAGTTTTCTACACCGAGCAGTAGAGATAAAAAGTCTACAACTAAAATACGTAAAAGGCTTGAGTGGGAAAAATGGACCCCGTACTAGAAGAAATTAACAGGATTTATTATGATCCATCTAATCCCGCTTGTTTTGGTAGTATTGATAAGTTATCAAAAGCCATGAAGGGTAAAATGAATAAAAAGCAAGTAAAGGAATGGTTAAAATCACAAGAAACATACACATTACATAAACCCATTCGAAAAAAATTCCCGCGTAATAGGTACATTCTATCAAATATTAATGAACTGTGGCAAGCTGATTTAAGTGATATGCGAACTTATTCTCAATATAATGATGATCAGATCAAGTACATACTTTGTGTTATTGATGTATTTAGTAAATATGCTTTTGCAAGACCAATGAAAAAGAAAAACTCAGAAACAACTAAAGAATGTTTTGAAAGTATATTTTAGCTTTTACCACTGCTAAATATCCTATTACTCGAGCTGAAGTAAAAGTTTTAACAATTCCATCAGGTGTTCAAGGAAAAACTCTTGATAATATATTTTTAGGGCAGGTACCCAAAAGATGTATAATTGGATTTGTGAACAATACTGCATTTAATGGTTCCCTTACTAAAAATCCATTTAACTTAGAAAACTATGGTATTAATTCTTTCAGCGTATATATTGATGGTCAACAAATACCTTCAAAAGCTTTGCAACCATCTTTTAATAATAGCATATTTACATCAGCATATCATACTCTATTCTCGGGAACTGGTATTCACTTTCTTAATGTAGGAAATGGAATCTCTTGTGAACAGTATGCCAAAGGTTACTGTATATTAGCATTTGACTTAACTCCTGATTTATCAGCCAACTCATCAGCTCATTGGAATCTCATAAAGCATGGTAGTGTAAGATTAGAAGTACGATTTGAATCCTCACTAATACAAACAATTAACTGTATAGTTTATGCTGAGTTTGATAATATTATTGAGATAGATAAAAACAGAAATGTTACTGTAGACTATAGTAGTTAAGGTTATAATATGTGTTGTGTGTTAGATTTTATGAGTTATGTGTAATGCATTTTGTGTGTATGTAACTATGTGAAACGTTATAAAATTAAATAAAACAAATTGTATGCAATATATTATTTTTTATTTCTTTCTAAATATTCTATTTAATCTAATACAAAACTCTGTTCGAGTTTAAATTTTACATAAGTACACTGACTAAACCACTGAACATGCTGCTGCCAAGGATCATCATCATCTTCCCAATCTTTTAAACCACCACCACAATGGAAACACTTGGTCTTGTCTGCATGGCCATTATAAAAGAAACCGGCTTCTGCAAGATCTTCAGGTTTGTGTCGCATAACGAGAGGCCAGTTTTCGAAACTGAGCAACCGGCTAGATTTTGAACTGAAGAATGGATATTCAGCTCTTGAGTACTGCATATTCTTCTCGTTTTCTTCTCCACTCAGTGTTGTAGTTTTATTCTTCAATGATGTGTTCTGTACACGTATGCCACACTCATCTCTTCCTTCTGCTCTTGTCTTGCTGTAATTTAAGTAAACAGAATCACATTCACTAATGATCAGCAAATGACTGTCATTGTTAAAAAAGTATTTTTTAACTTTTTCACTTTCTGCTATTGTCTTTGTAATATTGTATACGAGGGCGTGTGTGTTGTCGTAGATGCTATCCTTATTAGTCTTTACGTAATATATAATCCTCGTGGAAGCATGTTTCCAATGATCAGTAGTTGGAATCTTGAATAGCTTCTTCATATCGTACATTTCAATTTTGATGAGATGCGTCGCTTGGTCTCCGTCGTCAGAATTAGTAGAAATTTAAGATACACCATCTCTAGCGGCTCGTGCTACGGTTGATGATAACAGCTTCCTCTTTTTTATTTTTGATTCAACTTCAAAAAAAATGATCAATCGATTGCGATTTTCTTTTTCCACCATCGCATGTGTTATTATTAATGACGATGTCATCACTCTCTTCTTGAGGGTAGAGTGGCGAGTAGTAATACTGTTTATAGGTATTTTCATCGAAGCTCAATGATTTCTACAACAACACAGTTATCATGTTAATATCAATTTGTTAACACTTAATCATAAAAGTTAAAAAAGTTAAAGTTACAACCTATTAAAGTCCACTGCTGAACATAGGCCTCCTCTCATTTCTGAGAGGGTTTTAGGGCTAGGAAATGTTCGCTGCGCTGCCTCAATGCGTGTTGGCAAACTTCACATGCCTTCGAAATTTTCTCAGACATGCATTCCTCACGATGTTTTCCTTCACCGCTGAGCACGTGGTAAATCAGCACTTAAAATTGCAAATAACAATTTAATTGGTGCCGGTGGGGATCGAACCCGGGTCGCGTACTGTGAATTTTACATTTTGCGCTAAACATCTGAACTACCACGGCTTAATCATATACACACACATAATATTTAAATATAATTTGTTAACACTAAATCATACACACGTAAGAAAATAACAGAAAGAAAAGTAAGTTTGTCAATAGAATAAACACTTACATCCATGGCCTTTGATGCGTTGAAGTAACACAAATGTAGTATTGATAGATCCACTGCGGTCAAACGACCATACACTAACTCCATGACTGCAGTTGCTTGGTCTTATATAGTACCAGTGAGTAATAATTCTAATCTAAAGAATTTCTGCAGTAGAATTGATAGTAACTTTATGCGTCAACAAGCTTATCTCACATTCTGTTGCTTATCTCAACATTCCTTCGTCCTTCCTGTCGTGTCTTGTTCAGTGTATTGATGACTCAAATACGTTTTGTATAACACAAAGAATGCAATTTAATATTTATAAATCACTATAATTGATCATCCCTATATTAGTCATTGAGTAGATTTGTACTGCAATAATCTACTAATAGCAGTAATATTATGGATACACTAGATGTACAACAACATCTGAAAAAGATTCACCCCACTCTAGAAAATAATGTTTATGCTGCCAATAAACTACTCATGTACACCCACGTACCAACGTATATAATATGTAATTTGGATACAGATGATAAACCAGGGTCACATTGGGTAGCTTTATATATCGATACGAATGACGTCGTCAATATTTTTTCATTCGGACGGGCACCTGTACGATATCATCTAAAGTTTTTTAAAAGAAATTGTAAAAGATGGAACTGGGATGTTGATAGGATTCAGAAAGAGTGGACTTCAGTTTGTGGCCAATATTGTTTAATGTATTTGCTATATAAGTTTCAGGGATGTTCAATGCATAGTTTTACGAGTATATTTACAGGGAACACATTGTACAACGATATTTTAGTGGATGAGATATTTCGCTCCTATTTTATAGATAATAAGTAATAAGATTTTGTATTTTGTAAATAAACATTTTAACAAAATTAGGTAATGTGTTTTATTGATGAGTCAGATTAGTGTAGATAGTGTAACACTTCCAAACCTCTCATAATAATAAATATATTAGATTAAATATAATTAATTCTCCTTTATAATAAAAATTATATATATGTGACTAGGATAAATAAAATTTGTTTTGGTCTTTCTAAATAATCTTTCTAAAGGTTCAATAATAGGCCGTTTGTAATATTTTGGCGTGATCGTCTTAGTTAGGACCCTTATTTAAGTTGTGTTTGTTTAGTAACTTAGTTCTTTTAGGTGTCTTTTGGAAGAATTAATATTCGCTATAGCAATTGAAAGCTGTTGGTAGTGCCTTATAAGCTAAGTGAACCCCGTTCACGAAGACAGGGCTCGAGAAAGGTTAAGAACATAAAATGTCCCAATTCCACTTGTACCAGGTTTACATTATTAACTTAATATTATTTATCCCTTCCCGCTCGGAAAAGGCTCAAAATATATTTATACAAAATACCCGATACAAAGGCTTCGCTCTCCTACATTTATTAAAAAATGTAGGGGGAGGCACACGGCCCCACACACGCCGTGCACGGTGAGCGCCAACCACTTTGATGCAATCCCCCCGATGGGAACGCTAATTCGGGAACTGGACCGTAGTCCACAGCAAAATAACTGGCGAACCAGTAAAAGAGGCTTGGCCCCTTGTTAGTGCATAAGCACAAACATCGACCGAAGTCGCGCATGTCAATGCGTGTAAACGCCATACAGAATACGAACAAATCCAGCCACAGTGAATGTACGTCACACGGTTTAGGCAAATAGGCACACTGGCCGTAAACCCTCCGTGAGCGCCACCACCTGCCAGACCGCCGCTCCCGCAGACGTGATGTAAGTGTATGGCATCACCACCAATTGCATGATCAGCACGGCTACTAGCCGCAGAGCGTGTCATGAGTCTACCGCTCACCTCAAGGGAATGGGGTCCCACGTTGTGCGGCTTTCGGCCGCAGCCTTGAGAGTCTCCTCAGATCCTCCCGCCAGCTACCACCCGCATGAGGTCGACACATATGCTCCACCAACCAATACAACGGCAGATATAGCCAAAAGGCAGTTATAAGATAAGAGTAATAATTCGCCATAATTTGTGTCACTGACATTGAGTAAATGCATTTTCGATCATGTTTGTCTCACCCACCAACAAGTCGCCTTCAATCATTCAAAGGTGCGAAAGTTACAGAGATATATTATTATGTTGTTATATAAAACATCGTGGAGGGCAAACAGTCTGCAGCCCCGTAATGAAGGGACCCGACTTGGGCAAAGCTACTTAGGTGTGAGTCAAACCAAGACGCAGAGAACGCCATTGAGAATAGCGTCCCACAAACAACATCCAGCCCCCTACATCCCCCCCCCCACAACAAACGTATCACTTGTAACAAAGTTGGCATTGTTGTTATATAAAAAATATCACCAACATATCATAGTAGCACGCTACTAAGACGCCAATGAACAAAACTCCACGTATTATAGCGCTAATGCACTAAGACATGAAGTTGAGTATGCCTGTTACACTTAAAAGTGTTACCAAACACACTCATCATCCTAATCCGAAAGATAGACGAAGCATCGCTATGCGCTACTACGCCGCCCACAAACGGTATGGGTGTGCGATGTCCACGGGAAAGCCGTATTGATACAACAAACCCGCTTACCACCGGCACTAAGAGGTTATTTGTTTACCTCCATCGACCAGAACCACAAGAATGCGTCGAATCAGGCGCAGCGCACCCGCAGATCCATCACAAGACGCAATACCGCAAGTAGCAGTAAGCATCAATGCAACTATCATACGGATGGCGCACCCTCACAACACACCCACATGACCCTCCTATCGATTTTGGTAACAAAGTTTTTATTGTTGTTATTTAAAAAAATATCATCAACGTATCATAGTAGTACGCTACTAAGACGCCAATGAAAAAAACTCCACGTATCATAGCGCTGATGCACTAAGACATGAAGTTGAGTATACCTGTTACACTTAAAAGTGCTACCAAACACACTCATCATCCCAATCCGAAAGATAGACGATGCATCGCTATTCGCTACTACGCCGCCCACAAACGGTATGGGTGTGCGATGTCCACGGGAAAGCCGTATTGCTACAACAAACCCGCTTACCACCGGCACTAAGATTGTTATATAAAACTTCACCAACGTATCATAGTAGCACGCTACTAAGACGCCAATGAACAAAACTCCACGTATCATAGCGCTAATGCACTAAGACGTGAAGTTGAGTATGCCTGTTACACTTAAAAGTGCTACCAAACACACTCATCCCAATCCGAAAGATAGACGACGCATCGCTATGCGCTACGACGTCGCTCACAAACGGTATGAGTGTGCGATGTCCACGGGAAAGCCGTATTGCTACAACAAACCCGCTTACCACCGGCACTAAGATGTTATTTGTTTACCTCCATCGTCCAGAACCACAAGAATGCGTCGAATCAGACGCAGCACACCCGCAGATCCATCACAAGACGCAATACCGCAAGTAGCAGTAAGCATCAATGCAACTATCATACGGATGGCGCCCCCCTTACAACACACCCACATGGCCTATATCAATTTTGGTAACAAAGTTTTTATTGTTGTTATATAAAAAATATCACCAACGTATCATAGTAGCACGCTACTAAGACGCCAATGAACAGAACTCCACGTATCATAGCGCTAATGCACTAAGACATAAAGTTGAGTATGCCTGTTACACTTAAAAGTGCTACCAAACACACTCATCATCCCAATCCGAAATATAGACGACGCATCGCTATGCGCTACTACGCCGTCCACAAACGGTATGGGTGTGCGATGTCCACGGGAAAGCCGTATTGCTACAACAAACCCGCTTACCACCGGCACTAAGATGATATGTCTAGGACACATCGGTTAGAGAGTCCAAGTTTACCTCGGACCAATTGCTCGTGAAGCAGCACACACGCCACCATAATGTTCCTTTTCAAGTCCCTAATAAGGACTAGTCATTTTGCTACAGTACTAGTAGCAGTCGGTCACCCGACCACCCCATACGATGCTTATGCATCAAGGAGACCTTCAATAATAATGCTTTTGTATCATAGACCTTACTTCCATAAGTCATTCATATATAGGGTTCGAACCCACAACCCTACTATTGTAATGCAAATTCATCATGGAGACCTTCTATATTGCAAACCCCCCCCCAAATAGTATTGCTTTTGTATCATAGACCTTACTTTCATAAGTCATTCATATATAGGATGCGAACCCACGACCCTACTATTGTAATGCATATTAATCATAGAGACCTTCTATAGTATTGCTTTTGTATCATAGACCTTACTTTCATAAGTCATCAATATATAGGGTTCGAACCCACGACCCTACTATTGTAATGCATATTAATCATAAAGACCTTCTATAGTATTGTTTTTGTATCATAGACCTTACTTTCATAAGTCATTAATATATAGGGTTCGAACTCACGACCCTACTATTGTAATGCATATTCATCATAGAGACCTTCTATAGTATTGTTTTTGTATCATTGAGTTTATTATCATAGGTCCCTAATATAGGACTAGACATTGTGCTACAGTACTTCAGGCAGTCGGGCTCCCGACCACCCCATATATACGTACAACTGCAGGTATGTATCTCCGACAGCTCCTCCATACAAGACATCTATACATGAACACCTTCCATAACTTAGAAAATTTCTTTACTACTCCTTCCACAACTTAGGAAAATTTTCTTTTATACATGAACTCCTTCCAAGACTTAGACAATTTTTAACAAATTTTCTATTTATCTTATAAATGTTATCTATCTTAATTTTTATAATATTTTCGACTTGTATTTCTATTATTTATCTTATTTTAAATATTTTTTCAAGTTTTTAATAAATTTATTTATTATGAAAGACAATATTTTGCCTTTAATTTACTATGTTATTGGTCTAATGTCTGATATGTATTTATATTAACTTAATGCTTATTAATGTAATTTTATTGCTTAATATATATCTTTTAAGACTATTTTTGACGCCCCTTTATATTGAATTTAATTATTAATAATAATGTTGGGCCGTCACAATAGGAACAAAGGAGAACAATAGCACCACGCTGAGGAAGAATAGATAATGACGGTATTCAATGAACAATAGATAAGTAGATAAGAACAATGGAGCGCTAATGACGGTGGAGGCCTTCACCGGATATCAATTAGATAAGAGTTAATTGATCTGCCCATCTCCGGAACCGTACATCCTACGCAAAAATGGACCGCAGATTCGTGATAACACTTTTTTTAGGATCGTGAGTCGACGAACGTCGTACTTGTACCACTTCTGACTCAGTGCGCCAGAACTGGTACAACGTAACTACTATTTAATATGGAGTTATATCTTCCTATTTTACCGACGACATATGGGAGTCTCTCATACATTAATAATGATCACGAAGCGCATCAACGGCATTTGTCATCCATCACACACAAAGGGAATAAGTAATGCTCTAGACGATGAGGTGCACAAATGATGTCATATGATTAAATAAATACTTTTTGATTTAATTTTTTTCGTTATTTAGTACGTGTCCATGCAGAACTAAGACTTCACATTCCTTTTTGCCAGCTCCCAAGATCTTTTGATATATACATGATTTTTAATTTTCATCTTCATGATTCACCTCTACGTAGGAAGACAAAGTAGTTATCTGGTAATAATAAAAATATCACATCAACTCGTTTCATCGTTTGGCTACCATAAGATCGATCAAAATATCTACAAGAATCCGGACTCCAGGCTTAAACTACGATAACTAATTAGCCCCCCCCCCCCCCCACCTCCCCAAGTGGACCAAAATCCAGCTGCTGTTCATGAGCTGATAAACAAAAAGTAAAAAAGTATAATCGCAATGTTGGAATCGCCATTTATTCGCTTTTTTTATATAGAAGAGGGGGCAAACGAGCATGCGGCTCACCTGATGTTGAGTGCCTACCGCCGCCCCTGAACACTTCAATGAACACTTTATTTTTTTTATGAAATGGCAATAATTTAGAAAACTTTTAATTTCATCAGATATTTAACAAAAAACACAGGCGTAACGTTTTAGATCCGATTAGAGAATAATAAAGCATAGGTTATAATGACAAAAACAATTTTTTTTGTATTTTTATTCTTATATTATTAATTTGTTTAAACAAATCATTTAGCATTCATCCCGCGACGAAAAGCTTATGACTTCCGATAGACGATCATCTATGAGATCAATGAGATCATCATCATTCATCATTACAGCCCTTCACAGTTCCACTGCTGAATAAAGGCACGGATATATACATTATGTACTACACACTATATATCACACTATGTTCAACTGAACTGTACTGCAATCCGTATTCCGTACACCTGTTGTTGTGGCTTCGATATTTATGCAGTGCGGAGCGGCGCTAATAATATTTTTATATTAAATTAGCACGTATGAAAAACGAACGAAAATTGAAAAAAAATGTACTCGATTAACAATACAATCTAAATAAACAATTATTTATTATGACAATTTTCGCGCGACTATATCAACTGCGCATGCGCGATTCTACTGTTTCCCGCGCATGCGCGGATACAGAGTAGAGCACATATTTTGTTTGGAATAGTTTCTCAAGTACGTAGTACATATATCTTAATGCACAAAGCAGAGTCCTGACGCTGAATTTCTAGTAACCAAGCAGGCATTGTATAAATACGGTATATTTCGAATTTCATTCAATTTAAACCAGTAGTTTAAAGAATTATAAATAGTCAAAATTTCTCAATTTTGTCACTCACTGACTGACTGACCGATCATCAAAACTCTAAGGCACTTGTAGCAGACATAGAAGCTTCAAATTTAGAATAGGTACAATTAGTGTTTAGTGTACAAATCAAGGAAAAACTAAAATATTTTGCAATTTCTGTCCAGTTTTCTAGATACATTAACTGCTAAATAATGAATGAATTAGTGTACGACCTGCATATGTATAATATAATGGAATAATAGGTGTCGGTCTTAGACCATTCAAATGGTCTAAGGTGTAGTTAGGTACCTAGGTTGTTGGTATTTAAGAAGGTGAAGGTATGGGAAATGAAAAAAGTAGGACTATCAGACAGGTATATAATCAAAGCAGCAAAAACATAACTTGTAAAAAAACAAGTCTCGCAACTCAGTTCTTCTACCGTAAAAAGTTGTGAGATCCATGTAATACCAAGTCAGTTAATATATTCAGTCCCTAATTAAGGGTCCTTCTGTCTTAAGTAATTACGTAATTAGCTAGCCTAACATCTTATAGTGACCATATCAATACTACAAATCTAAATAGATTGACTTGGGCCATCGCATGAAAACACAATGTATCTCATAACTCATATAATATAGGCTTTGAGTTTGATTATAGACAAGTATATAATCCAAGGTCATAAGTAATACATATTACATTAAATTAGATTGTTTAGTACTGTATATATAAATATATATATATATATCAACTAAATCGAATAATTAGATGGCATATGTTATCATAATTTATGTTGACAACTGATAATTCACTCAATTTTCTTCCCACCACATATCGCGATGCGGGCAAGAATGTGTCAATAGCGATGATTACGGCACTTGACGCGGGGCCAACGCTTCGCGGCGCTCAAGTGGAAACCGCTGGTGGCTAGTTCCCAGGCTGAAACCGTACACCATTGTACGGCCGGTGCCGGCTTTGTTGAACTTGGAATGTCTAATGGCGTCGCTATCTGTTAACGATACTCATATTATACAAGACGGTGTGTTTTAAATAAGTTCATTGGAATTAAATTGGAAAATATTGGTTCGTTTTGAACTGTATTTTATTTACTGAGTACAGTTATGAAACATTAGTTATTTTTAAAGATATATACTGTTGTCTTGTTTTGTCTTACTATTCTTAAATTATATAATAGTCTAGTAATCGACTTACATATTTTACGTACCTATATTTTATTTCAAAAGCGTATAAATGATTTTTCAAACATTTTTTTAGTTTTTGATGTTTGACTGTTTATTGAAAGCTTAATTGTTTTACTTTTTTGAGTGGTCTGAGGAATATCAGGTAACAACTTGAATGTTGTTTAAATCTCTACAGTTAAATCTCCATCCCCTATTTTTCATCTTAAGGATGAATTTTACTTTGAATTTACTGTGAATTTTTATATACCCATTAAGTATGATCTATTTAATTTAAAAATAATAATTTCATACAGTTCAGTTGTTATAGACAAATCATTGAACATAAAAAACATAAACGTCAAATAAAAGATTTTTCTAGTTTTTTTTTCGATGTTAAAAATCATTGTTAACAGGAATGAAGGGCAGTCAACATCTTTTCTTCACCTATTACATTTCTACTAAATTAAATCTGCCCTCGTAATGGAAAACTCATGTAGGAAATACAGTGCTAACATTCACACACGTTTCAATGACTGTATCGCCCTACAAAGCAAACCTTTAAAAGCATTTGTTTAAGTACGTCGATTACGAGGCCGATTGTAAATGTAGCTTTTGTTTTGTAGACTTGTTCTAAGTTATGTATGTAGAATAAGTCGAGAAATTAGTTTAAGGTATTTAGTCAATTGTTAATTTATAAAGAAATCAGTATAAAAGCTGTATAAATACAAAACGAAACTTATTCCTAGTATACATATTAAACTTCACTTCTTTGTTAGAAGTCGGCTGCGGATCAGGTTTAATTAGTGCTATTCGACCGTGCCGGTGGAAGGTTATATCCACTACGCTATGTCATCGCGTGTGCGTCGTAAAAGACAACAGAGGTAAACAAAGCATTTTTTTTTGCGCCCGAAGCAAATATGGGCAACCCTCCGGAAAACGGGGGATAGAGGTGGGGAATGCTCATAGCATACCACGCAGCCGGCTGCGTGGTTATGTGGAGACTTTTACCCACTAAACTCCACCTTTTAGGGACTGGCTTAACGGTCTAACTAGAGATCTCTAAGCCGTATACGAACGCGACCCTCCTTGGCTAAAAGGACAGAAGGGCGCAATAAAAAGTTTTAGACCCAAAGCAGGAGACAACGTCTTCCTTATAACAACTAAAAATAAAAGAAACCGGCAAAGTGCGAGTCAGACTCGCGCATGAAGGGTTCCGTACCATCGTACAAGATTTAATACCATGTAGGTACTTTTTATATACTTTTGTAAAAGAAACAAATGAGGCATTGTAACCATACGCAAATATTTGTAAAGTTTTCTAATTTGTATGGGACCCCCTTTAATTTTTAAAAATAATTTTATTTTATTATAATTTTGTAGCGAATTTAGCAATACAAACTATGTGAGCATTTCAAGCGTCTACTTGTTGCCATTATAAAGATCCAGCAAATAAAGCCAAAAAATAACACGTTTCTTGTAGGGGAGCCCTCTTTAATTTTTAATTTATTTTAATTTTAATTATTTGTTATTATATCGGCAACAGAAATACACGTTCTGTGAAAATTTCAATTATCTACCTGTTACGGATCATGAAATTACAGCCCGCTGATAGACAAATGGACGGGCGGACGGACTGACAGCGGAGGCTTAGTAATATGGTCCCGTTGGTTACCCTACGCGTACAGAACCCTAAACACTGCGGTTGCCAACCCACCTGTATATGGCAACTTTAACAAATATTCACCCTATGAAGCAATCAATGGGGGAGGCTTATATTGTGTACTTTTGAAAGGCTGTAACGGTATAGTACTGTTGTGAGAATTAGTTGAATATGAATTTAATCATAAAGCTTTCCTGCTACGTTGCCATAAAGTTTGTTTAAACGTTTATATCGAAATGACTATTACGTTATGTATGCAAATTTTTATTTTAAAAGGACATTCGTGTTTAGACATTAAAGACACGACATTAAAGAAAGACAGGACATTAAAGAAGATTAATATTTAAATTTTTTATGTATGAGAAACAGCAGTAAGATGTCTAAAATGCTGTTATTTTAATAGGTGGGCATTATTAAAGAAGAACAAAATGTGAACGCGGTCGTAAAATAATGAACAATCGTGGTGAGAACATTTTTAATTAAGCTAACGGTAACTACGCAATATATTGTACTTAGTAAAATGAGAAATTAGTTAATACTAAAGACATCAACTCTTATTTCCCAGACAGTTGTAACGTTACCTTTATTCTTGCTTTGTTATTTACAATTTCTTCGTAATATCACATATCGTCGTTAGGCATCTAAAATCACCATTGAGAAAAGGAGCTACTTTACAAGACACTAGAATAGAATATTTTTTTTTTCAATATAGATTGCATTTAACTGTTATTGAAAGTTATTTTTTACTTTTTTTATTATTGTTTATGGGTTCTAAAATAAACCTCTGTAATGGAAAGAACCAGCAAGAAACCCAGCAGGACTTATTTTCGAAAATAAATTAATAAAAAGTATTTAAAAAACAGCTTGGAGGCGATCACCGCATTACCATGGGTTTTTAGTAATAACAACTTATATTAATAATAACTGATTACTTATTATCAACCATGTATATATTTATTTTGTAATAACCCTTTTTATACAATTTTTATTTAATAAAATATTCAAAGTTGGTAATGGAGGAGAGAGCTAATTACTCTATAATCTGTATATAATCTGGGATGATTAACTTCTCTTTAGTTTCATGAACAAACATATATTATAAACCTAACAATTTGTTAAAGTTCTTTTGTTTAAATTAAATTGTTAATTAATTGCTTTTGCGCTTCCTCAGTTAGCACATAAGGCGACACCGTGAAAAAATGCACCTCCTTTCATCGAATAGTATAGGACTATGACACCACTAACGAAAGTGGGATTTTGATATAGGTAAATTCATGTCTTTATCTTAAATTTGATTGCTCAAAAACACGATTGTATAGTTTTGACTCGATCATAATTATTTGCGAAAACACCTCTAAAAATCACTATAGTTGAAATTACAACGAAATCATTTGATCTATATGCTTGGGAATCACTCAAATATATTCATAACATCAATATTCATAATTTACTTGCTCATTATTTTGATGACTTAAATCAATAATTTAAAAAAAAATATTTTAAGATTCTGACAATTTCTAAGCGCTTTTAATCGTCGCGGGCGCTACGCTGTTTTAGACCTTATCATAAAACCGCATCCAGCCTGTATTTAACCGAAGTCATTGATACTTTTGCGAAAACTAAAGCTAGGAAAAGATTGTAAATATAATTGTTATTTAGTCAGTTGGTAGGTCAAATCTATATATAATAAACCCTTGAATCTTTGCTATTTCGTTTTATTGCCCAATACCTACACCATGTATTAATTTAATTTATGTTGTTACTGTTTAATATATTTATTACCTAACCCTGCAGTGCTTAAAAAAGAACTGATGATAAAGTATCTTAGCATTTTTAAAGTGTTTGTATATTTAATATTTTTACTTGATAAAACCTATCCAGTTTAGATAGCAGTGGGGCCCCATTTTTTGATTTGCCCCAGGACCCTTGGTTACCTGGCTACGCCACTGCATAGGTACTTACTATAACACAATGTATCTTTTTGTAATCTTGGGGAGGAGCGGTGTCTCCCAACACAAGTTTCATACATAAAAGGAAATTCCGGCCATTAGCCAGGTTACTATGTAAAATATACTGAATAAAGATTTTTCATTTTCATTTTCATTCATGAATACACATGATGATGATAACATGATGTTACTTTGTGAGCAGTTACCCTATTACTCTACATACATTTTTTTTTTCTAAGGAATCCTTTTTTTTATATTTTTTTTTTTAATTGAAGAGATAAAAAAACCTACATGATGATGAGAACATGATGTTACTCTGTGAGCAGTTAGTTACCCTATTACTCTACATGTATTTAAGGAATCCTTTTTTATATATTTTTTTAATTGAAGAGATAAACAAATTCTACAGTGCACCGTACGGTAAGCGGCTATGGCCGCTAGTGATCAACTTCAAACAAATAAGGCTACAGAATACGAATGCATTGTCACCTCTGTGGATCAAGATGGACATAAGAGCCTGTAATTATAGTGGCATAAAAAGAGACATAATTTCCTTAAATATAGGGTTACGTTTTTACAAAATACAAGTACTTTTATTGAAATTCAAAGAATTTTTGGTATACATTTTACGTTCACGGTTTTGGACTCTAGACTATGATATACAACGTTAATTAAAATTGTTTAAAATTGTAAGAGTGTGTTTCTAGCCATGTTATGATATCGTAAGAGTACGTGTATTAATTTTTTGTGTAATTCTAAATTATAATTATTTTTTTTTTTTAGGTTTGAAGATAGGCTTGGACGCAGCACTACAGATATGGGGGTAATACACATAACTCAGACCTGAAACCAATAATTTGCATTTTACGCTAATGTTGACTTTGGCTTGGATTTTAATCCAGAACCTATGAGCCAGGAACTGTACGCTCATGCGTGTTCATCCACGCAGAACTAATTATGACCTACGCAGTTGACAACTTATTATTATTACTCGATAATTATCGTCGGAATCTAAAACAAACAAGAACATACGTAGATCATCATAAAACTATAAATTAAAATGCTTTTAATAATGACATATTTAAAATGTTACAAATATGTTGTTTCGTAATAATAATAAAACCTGTATCCTTTAAGAATTTTGTAAAACATACAACACATCGCTTAGTAATCAAGGCGACCCGGATCCAGTCCTCGCATTAGTTATCCGTGAGATTCAAAATAGCGATTTTTTATATAGGTATTAATTTCCTTGGGAACATAATTTGCATATTATGAACATTTCTATAACGGTTTATTATATAAATTGTTTACAAATCAATAAGAATAACCATATTCTTATTGCAGTTTTCGACCACTTCGAAACACTTTTTTTTGTTGGCACACATTTTGAATATGTTCTGTACGCACAGGCGTTCGACATACATACTAAATTATTGTATATAAGCAAACATTCGGTCCCAGAACAATTATTTATAGGTCATTCTTGTTCCACGCGGGGTTCATTTCATACCCACAGCCCAGCAAGCACAACTATAGCCTCTGTGCTACCGAGTCAAGTTCATTACTCTTAGTACAATTTTCATTTTTAACTTCCAGCTATGAAAATCAATGATTTTCAAAAAATCTGTATTTTTCACCACGTTTTTAAAAATTGAGTTCTCATCAGATCTCGACGTTTCGCTATAGCTATTCTGTCTATTTTTGCGATGATGTCCGTATGTTTGTATGTATGTGTGTGTGCCCAAGGTCCAATTCCCCCTCCCCCTATGGAATAGAACAGTAGTTAAATAGAACACTACCCCAGGACGGTACCAGCACCCCTGGTGACAGAAAATCGTTCGCTGAGCATCCACGCCCAGCTACTCACTCTTCCTGAGCGTGGGTACTCAGGCTGCCCCGCGTATTCGGGGGAGGGAGGGGGGCGTAATTTCGCTCGAGACGAAACCTGCTCGGGGCAAACGGAATAATAAAGCCAAGCTATCCGTGAATTTCTGAAACATCAGGAGACTTCATTCAAACCTTAACGTCGTCTACTACCATCTGGAAACGGCAAAGCCGGCCTTGCTCTTTCTAACTGAGCCACAGATATCCTCTCTGGCTGATACTTCGTATCTTTCCTACCGGGGGTACAAATTAGAACACTCCTTTTTTTGTTTTTGTTTATAGCATTGGGTGACAAACGAGCACACAGTCCACCTGATGGTAAGTAGATGCTGTAGCCCATAGATATCTACATTTATCCTCAATTAAGGATCAAAATGCACTGCGTTGTCACCCCTGAGGACTAAGATGGAATGCCTCAATTCCAATAAAAAGGGTCTCCGGTTCTCTACAGTCACCATACGAAACACAGCAGCATTACGCTGCAATTTTGCGACGGTATTCTGTGAGAGCGTGGTCCCGCCTCGGTCGAGCCAACCCATTCCTGCTACAACTATAATATGGCTGCAGCGTGGCTCTACCACGTAAAACGGCTGGATTTTGCGTGTACGTCAGAGAGGATATCTGTTTTCCACGCTTCGGCAGCCTTAAAGGTCATCCTCACGTCTCCAGGTACCTCTGTAGGTCCCATAGTGGTAATGCCGGCACAGACCGACTCATCATCCACGTCCGTGCTACGTGGCACGTGCTACAACAGGTCCCATCCGCAGATATCGTGATGCTTGGTGATTTTAATGCCCGCCACCCGGATTATAAGCCAAGCAGATCTACCCGATCATGTGGGTAGATCTGCTTATAATTTTGCTTTGGCATATGGTCTGACACAACTGATACCGTTATTACTCCATCTTCTCTACCTCCCATCCGGACAGATATCAGGTTTCCGTGAATGCCCCTCTTGGCTCCTCGGACCATTGTCTGATCCGGATTACGTTGCCTACTCACTGGCCCATGCCACAAAGGACCAAGCCGATCTGCTGGGCTCTCTCTTTGCATCCAACTTAGCTCTTAATGACGAGGGGAGCACACCGCCGACCATCCCACAGTGTGAGTGCTCCATACAGGATCTGCTGTTTACCCAGTGCTAGATGCGCAGAGCACTCCTCTCCCTGGACTTCTACAAGTCGAGTGGGCATGATGGCATTCCTCTTATTGTGCTGAATAGGCGTGCTTCGGAGTTGGCACCAGTTTTAACGTGTCTTTTCCGGTATTTCTACTCCCTAGTCGTAGTCCCAAAATCCTGGAAGGTTGCGTGCTATCATTAACGCTGTTTCTTCTGCATATCAGTGATATGTTGCAAACTTTTAACATTCATTGATATACAGACGACAGCACTGATGATGCTTTATATACCGGCCGTGCCAATATTTCTCGGCAAAACGTCGCCGAGTACCGGGACAAACCTATTTCTCAAGTCAAGACTTTGTTGAACAAACTCTCGGATTGGGGGCTACTAAATCTAGTCCACTTCAATCCCCAAAAGACACAAGTTTGAACATTTAGCGCTAAAAAAGAACACCTTCGTCGTATCTCATCATTTTCAAGACACTGGCCCCTTGTTGCCTTAGCAGTGGCGAAGCTTCCATTAAAGCCGAAAAGCCGGGCTTGCCTTATTAAACCTGAATCAATCAATAATATCAACTAATAAAATAACTCGTAAAATGTTTCAAGCTATTTAAAATTTCCCGCGCACTCCACTGTTCGATACATGTCGACCGATGACCTCGTATTGCCTTAGCGATACTGCTTCTGTCATAAAAAATGAGTTTTAATAGAGCTAATAGTTGTCTCCCTCGCTTGGCTTTTTACGGGGCTTTCGAGAAGACGATCGCTCTCTTTCTAACCTATGGCAAAATATTCTATAATGAAATATAACTACGATTGTATAAATAGCAATTAGTATAGAGATTTAAAGCCAGGCTTTTGGGAATAAATTTGTTAAAAGCGGAGGCGCGCGGGCAATACGTTTGCAAGTTCATTTCACGTTTCAATGTTTATTTACTCTTTGTGTGCTTATCTTAAGCGATTTAATGTTACGAGTTCAAAATTTATACTTTTTTAAAGATTTTTAACGAAAATGGAGGATAATAGTGTTCCTTGTAATGAATTGAAGTGTGTTAAAGTGATAATCGGAGAGGAAATCTTTAAACTTTGTTGAAATAATACACAAGGTTAATAGTGTATTTCAGACTTATCAATTATCGAAATTAAAAACAGTTATTGGTAAAATTAAAACGTTAACCAACATTTTACCTGGACGTAATTAAATCTTTCCATAAGAAAGCGAGACGATTCCACTTATCTTATCTTATCTCGTATCCATTATAATGTAAATAATTTTTTTTAATTTTGTACATAGTTTGTTTGTATTTTGTTCGTGTTTTACTTTTGTTCATGTATTGTATTGGATGTAAATATTTTTTTTTCTTTCTTCAAAGCCACCGAAGCTATGCAATTGCTGATATGTAATACAATCTATCTAGCAGTGGTATGCCTTCTGTGTGCTTTGTTAAACACGTCCTTGACAGCACTGAATATGAAACTGAAGCGTTGAGACAGATCAAGATTGGTGTATTTTTATAAAACTGCTAAAAACAACAATCTATATTTTTATCAATTTATATCTTGGGCTTGCCCTAGCTTGGAGCTCTAGCTTCGCCACTATGCCTTAGCCAGTTTCGTTTCAGTTTCGTGGTCGTTTGGAAGAGAAGACCAAATTGGCCTCTAAAAAGCTTCGCGTGCTCAGCAGAGCGAGACAGTGCGAGACGCTCCCCTGTGCCAACTTCTTCCATTTGATCGCATCCAGCGCAGAACCGTTTGAATCGTCGGCAACCGAGCTCTTTCCGATCGGCTTGACTCACTGGCAATGCGAAGAGATGTTGCATCTCTTTGCGTATTTACCATGGGGAGTGCTCTAAGAAATTGTTCGGACGAATTCCAGCCGCACAATTTCACCATCCTACATCGCGACAAAACTCACGATACAATCCATACCATCTGGATTAGTGGCGTTCCACCACTGCGCGATTTAAAAGAAGTTTTTTTCCTCGCACAATTTCCTTGTGGAATCGACTACCACCAGAGATTTTCCGAACCGATACGACTTAGGCACCTTCAAGAATAGTGCCTACTCCTTTTCAAAAGGCCGGCAACGCATCTGCGATTCCCCTGATTTGCATTTGTTCATGAGCGGCATGACGAAATAAATCTCTAAAATGTGTTTTTGTTAAGCTTAAAAAACAGCGTCGATTGCCGCAAACTGCATCAAAATCAGTTAATCCTTAACCTGAAATTTGGTGAAATTTGAAGCGCTTTGCATTTTAAATTAGCGGGAAGTTACAGGAGTGGCCTGTAGGGTCAACCGTATTTTTTTTTATAGAACAAAGGTAACAACGACCCTTTTTACTGGAAACAAGGTTAGTCCTTTGGGGTGTAAACGCATCTGCATTTTGATCCTTAATTGTGGATAAATGTAGATGTCTATGGACAACAGCATCCACTTACCATCAGGTGGACTGTGTACTCGTTTGTCATATATAAATCAGTGCTTATTCTACAAAAAAATACACGAGATCTATCTGATAGACAACGAAGATAGATGTTGAATGTCTATTGACAACTGTGGACTGTGCTTGTTTGTCACCTTAATTCTATAAAAAAGTATACACCTATAAAATTTAGTGAATTGTAGTAAATTCATGCGAATGAAATTTTACAAATGAATGTAATACATTGCTCATAATAGGTAGTATTTGTCGTTCGACGCTAACCGATACTACACAAAGGCCAAATCACAAAGTTTAACCTTGAATTAGAGGCACACAGTATTAAAGGTGGACTTTAATTCTAGATGTATGCATGTAACATTCGTGCTAGCATATGTAGCGTACTAACTGGCATTTGAAAACATTAATCAATTTTATTTGTAATGTACTAGTTCAACTTTATTCCGCCGACACTTGCAAAAATATATATTAATTATTTTTGTTGAAGTTATTTTTAAAGTGTGGCTTCTTTTACCCAATTATTAAGAAAACAATATTATTATTATAAGCTTATTCAATAGTAACCACAAACATAAAACGGGTTATTCGTCATCTCGCCCGACAAAACTGGCCCGGTCGGGCGACTTGGCGCCTTTCGAATTTACCTAATATTTCTGTCGTCAACTCGCACGCTCGTACAAAGTACAGCCAGGAAAAATAAACTAAATTTTAAAAACTACTTCAAATAAAACGAAATTGTATTAAATAAAAATTTAAACTAAATTTCAAAAACAACTTAAAATAAAGGTACTGACCTAAATATTGTTTTATATCCGAAATAGATATATATACAAATAAAAAATAAAAATACAAAAACTATTTATTCGTGCCCGCGAAAATTCAAAAGTTTTTATTAGCTGATTACTACAGCTCGAAGAATAGAATGTTGGTTTTCGCTAGTGATAATTGTGAAACAATACTAGCAAATTGTAATTTGACAGTTTTATGTGACGAACTTTAAAATTTTGTCCAAAACCCTTCAAGCAATTGTAAACCTTACATAAAAAAAAGCCAAAAAAAAAAAAATTAATTTAGGAAGCAGTGAAACACATACTAACCTCATACCTGCGATTTATGCATTATTGCCAAACAAAAATAAAATAACTTATAAAGTGTTGTTTTCGCTGATCAAGAGATCAAATTCTTCAGTTTGATCCAAAAAATATTATACTCGTAAAAATATACTATCACAGATGTATTCCCAGATACTTGCATTTGTGGGTGTTTCTTTCATTTTTGTAGAAGTTTGTGGCGAAAGGCTGACAAAGTAGGCATAACAAAATCTGCACTGGCTTGAAAACATGTAAAAAAGTGTACTGTTTTGGCACATTTACCTAAAGAATTTATTGACAGTGGTTGCTTGTACATTCTGTGTCAATGCCCCAACGATGAAACAATTGTCCAATCTAATAATTATTTTGTAGAAACATGGTTAAATGAATCTTCAGTTTTTGCTGACAAATGGTCGTGTAGTAACAATCATCACCATACCACAAATATGGTTGAGAGCTGGCATGCTACTGTAAACAAAAAGTAAAGAGTAAACCGAAAATCATTGCTCATTTTTTGACTATCTTACAACGAGATGATAATTATTATCAAACTTTATACTTAAAAGGATCAAATATTACAACAAAACAGAAAGAAATTTGTGCTATTAATAAATATATTGCTACCACAATTACCGAACTCAGACTCGGAAACATAAGTATTGAATTATATATCGAAAGTCTTATATTATAATTTTTTGAATATTTTGATTTGAAATAAATAAGAACAAAAACTGTGATCTGTGATTATACTGACGATTTTTTATGTATGTTGTAAGAAGTAGTTATAACAAACCAAATGCTCCTGTGATATTATTGATTTTTATATTTAGAACGCTTTAGTGATATTGTCGATTATATTTTATATTTTTGATTACATTTACTTAGATAATAACAAGCCAATCTCCTAATTTTTATATTTAGAACCTATGATATAGTCTAAATTTTTGATTACATTTTTATACTTAGATAATAACAAGCCAAATGCTTTTGTGATATTTTTGATTCTTTTATTTGTTGATCATATTTTTATATCTAGTTAACAACACGTTATACTTAGGTAATAAACAAGCTTTGAGATTTATTATATAATTTTTTTTGACTTTGATTATTATTTGATGTAACATGCTTTTATATTTTTGAGATGTTAATTTGTGAGATATATCTAAAATTATAATATAATAACATTTTGTTATAGTTTAAAGTCCCACTATGAAATATTAAACGTTTTTCAAAAGTATTTTTGCAGACTGTACTAAGTTACCTCATATTTTATGGTCTGATTTAATACATTGTCGTTTTATTTGAAGTCGTCATTAAAATTTAGATTAAATTTTTATTTAATACTAGCTGTTCCCCGCGACTTCGTTCGCGTGAAATTTATTACGATTGAATTTCATGGATTTGAATGTTTTGCGAAAGACCCAATTTTTTTCTTTTATAAAAATAAGACTAAGTTACTCCTTATAACTTCAGTTATCTGCCAGTGAAAGTCCTGACGAAATTTGTTCAGCCATTTCGGAGGTTTTATCAGAAGTCGTTTTTAAAATTTAGTTTAATTATTTTCCTTGCTGTACTTTGCTCGCACGCTCGTAGCGTGCGAGTTGACGACAGAAATATTAGGTAAATTCGGAAAGTGCCAAGTCGCCCGATCGGGCGAGTTTTTGTCGGGCGAGTTGACGAATAACCCCATAAAACTTTATCTTTGCAATGTGACACCGCAGTGTTATAATGTTTATTATTATTTTTGTTGAAGTTATTTTTAAAGTGTGGCTTCTTTTACCCTATTATTAAGAAAACAATATTATTATTATTATAAGCTTATTCAATAGTAACCACAAATATAAAACTTTATCTTTGCAATGTGACACCGCAATGTTATATATAATGTTTATTATTCACGGTTTATTTATTAAGAAGTATTTTGGACTTCTCGTCCATAATTTTCTATAATTGTCATTTATATTTTTAAAATAAACTAAACTAAAACCAATTCTTAAACATAATCTCATTCGAATTGTATACAGTCCACACCTATATCACAGTATAATAAAGACACATATATATACTGTGCCTATATGGGCCTCACCGAAGCTATAATGGACTGGGTAATCTGGATAACTATATAATGTGTGTGTGTAATTTGGATAATTAGCAGGCATATTAGCAATCCCAGTACAACACCACTTTACCATGTCACAGGCTAAACTATATTTTATAAGTTTATTCTGCTATTTATCACGGTCATTTGTAACGAAAGACCACTGGCACCGCCTTCTTTTGAATGAAGAATATAAACAATCCACTAATACTCTTACAAAAATGGTGTGTATTTTTTTACCAAGAATAGAATCAGATTTGAAGATAGAAACCTTTACTACTACATAATATGTTGATTTTAGTTGCAATAACAATTATTTCATTATTATGCAAAACTTTGACATTCTACACGTGTGGTTTTGGCGAAGGGCATGACAATTCCCGGAACAGTAACCTGAGCGATGAGAGATGTTTACTGCAGTAGGAATCTTTTTGGTTGCACTCGCAATAGGTTTAACAAGAAATGGTATCTGTTTAATAATTTTCAAGACAGAGTACTGAATTTTTAATTTTGAAAATCATAATTATTAAAAAGAATTATGTAATTACTAATATGAATATGTAGATACGACAAACTAAAAAGTACGAATTTATTTTGTTTTGCAATAAAATTTCTTATTAACTAAATTGTGCAACATTTAATTGTCATTCTATTGATTGCCTTTAAACATACCACTGGCCATATGGATTATGTAATAGATCATCTAATCGATTTAAGCTAATGCCACATGATAAGGTAAAGTATTAAGTAGATAAATAATATGTTATACGTTTCATGAAAAAAGTAAAATTATTATTAAAAAAACTTGTTAAAAATCGATTACAGAGGTATACATATTATACATATATAGCACATTTCATTGGAATCTACTAAAACGTCGTGACATTTAAATTAAATAAAATTGAAAAAAAAATGCTAAAGTTCGATGACTAAGGTTAAGATACCCAATAGCACAGAATAAATAATAATCAATAGTAACCTACCATTACTCTTACGGGCGGATAGAAACGCTATGTACGCAAAAAAAAAAGATTAACTTCATTTTAGGCTCCACCGCAGTCGGTAAAAAATACGGAAGCTCTTCGTGGATCTCTTACAAGCTAAGTTAGTCTGCAGCCAGTGGAAATAACATTGAAGAAACTATCGCCTGTATACATTTTACGGATATTTTAGACGTTACGTTTTATGGTGGTCATGATATTTTTCTAATATTTCTCTGCATCTACTGAAGAAAATCAGTCCATAAAGTAACAGATTGAGTTAATTGTTCGTTATATTTACATCAAATGAAAAAGTCTACAACAATGTATGTTTTTAAGTCGTTTAGAGAGGCGAAGAGTGAGGGAGAGAGCGCCTAGCATAAGTATTTCTTATGGTCGCCACACACGGTCAGTTCGCCTGATCATTCCAACTGATCAGTTCAAGTTTGAAAAATATCTATAGTCCTAGTCTGAACTTCAAACTAGGACTGTTGATATTTTTTAAAATATCGGATTTTCGTTATATCGATAACTATAAATATATCAATATCGAAGTTTTATAATATAAGTTTATTTTTCGATATATCGAAAATCAGATATTTTAATAAAAATCAACAGTCCTATTTTGAACTGATCAGTTGGAATGATCAGTTAAACTGACCGTGTGTGTCGTCCATTAAATTGACTTGTTTTTTATGAGTAAGACCGTAAACATATTGCACATATATAGAAGGTGAAGCGGAGATGTGGTGCTCTATTGTCGCCAAATCTCAGACGAAATAAAAACTCTTTATTTCGTCTGAGCACCAAATCAAAAAATCGTGATCGACTCAACTTAATCACTTCCACCAGCTTTACATTCCACTTATATAATAAAAAAGTACACCAATAGCAAGAGGAGATTTCAATCAATACTTCTGGTCAAGTTATAAGATTATATATTTTGATTATTATTAAAATAACGAGATTTCAATTAATACTTCTGGTGAAGTTATAAGATTATATATTTTGATTATTATTAAAAAAACGAGATTTCAATTAATACTTCTGGTGAAGTTATAAGATTATATATTTGGATTATTATTAAAGAAACGTTATTTAAAAATAATTTTACTTAGACGTCAGTTGGTCGGTCTCTATAACTTATCATATCTTATAGCTTTAATCCGAAGCCTTTCAATTTCACTATTTAAGTCCCGTTCATTAATATTTGACAATTTTTTTCGGTGACAAAATCGAACCACCGGTATCGTTCGTGTTAATTAAACAGAAACAATTTTTTGTAACTTTAAGCGAAACACGTGTTTTGCTAGTTAATAAAAGTAAATTGATTATTCAAAACATTACACGAGCGTTTGAGGTTTGCGCTTTTGGATTTTTCAATTGTATTCCTTTCGAAACTATTTTCCCAAATAACAACAGTAATACAATGATGATGACGCGTAATGCGAACGTCGATTAATAATTTTATAAGGTCAACTAACTTCCAGCGTCTGCCGTTTCCTTAACACATCGCAGTTAATTAGGAATTACCTCGCAGATGTTCGTGGTGTTCTCCAAAGTAATTGCTTCAAAAGGAATTTTATCTAAATTTTAATAATTGTGGTTTACATTTACATGTATATCATACATAATATTTGACTGACTATTCTGTACTCCTCAACCCATACCGTACTTGCTGAATTTATGTATTAGATTGTACATAGTAATTATTTAAAAAAAAAATCCTGAAGTAAAAGGACATAAGAATGACACAATTTTGATAATTTTCCTTAAATAAACCTTATTACTTTTATTAATATTTTTCAGATTTATAATATGTACTGAAGTTTTTTTAATATAATTTAATAAAAAATGTTTAACAAAATTAAGCATGAAATAAATAAAACATAAAATGATTTAAATACGAGATTAATTATTTTTGAGACCATCGTGTGAAGTGCTATTTCGAAAAATTATAATTCATTAAAAAAAGGCGCGGCTTGATGAAAGAAGGAAACGGCTTAACTGATTTAAATTATTATTTTTTATTAAATAGGTCATTCTTCAAGAATAATAAATTTTCATCATCTACGTTGAAATGGGATTAGGTTTATTATAGGATAGGCTTAAACAAGTTTACGATTTTAAATATTAGATACTATTGTTGCGCGCCTAAGTTGACGTCAGGTGCCTGAAGCTGGCGCCATCTAGTGTCGGGGACTAGAGCGAGGAGGGCTTCCCAGAAAATGTCAATCTTGACTTTCGACCAACAGCGCCATCTAGTATCGAACAGAAGAATTAAGCTTTCTGGAAGCCCCGACTCGAACTTTCTGTGCCTGGTCGGTTGGCGCGCGTATGTACTTAAATATTCTGGACGTTTCGGTGAAAAAGGTGTATTTAAGGGCGCTGCAAGACGCGATCGGGGCAGTATTGAATTGGGCGAGACAAGCGAAGCTTCATCAATCAGTGTGGTTAATTATTAGTGTTTTAAGTTTTAATTGGTGTTCGGTAATAAAAGTGTAAATTTTGGTAATTCAATCGGCAGTTTTTAATTTTTATTGTCACGAACTTCAAGCTCGTAACAATTGGTGTCACAAGTGGGATAAAATCATGCCGATTTTACCTAAGGAGGAAACGGAGGGTATCCGTACCCGAAGTCGGACCAAAGAAGATTTGGTGGTGCAACGCCGCAGACGTCGGAGGCCCAGCCACCGGCTGCAGGCCCGTCAGTAGCTCCTACATCTGCAGCACCCGACTTAGGTGCTCTGATGGTGATGCTGCAGGAACAGGCTCGCCGACAGACAGCGAACAGGCTCGCCGACAGGAGGAACAAGTCCGTCGGTCGGAAGAGCAGCTGCGGGGCGGACAGGATGAACAGGCCCACCGACAAAAGGAACAGGCCCGTCGGTTGGAAGAGCAGATGCTCCTCATGAAGGACCTTCACGCTACCATCGGAAAAGAGATACGGGAGGTGAAGGATAAGGTTGCTCAACATGACAACCGCCTGTCGGAAACTGAAACCCGAATCGACCAAGTAAACAATCGGGTTGACAACGTAATGGCTGACATGAAGAAATCACTGGACGAACGCAAACTTGGAGATGGAACTACAGCTCCCGTAGTAGCTACAACACCTTCGCTACGTGGGTTCAAGGTACCACCGTTCGACGGGACTTCTTCCTAGTCAGCCTACAAAATCCAGTTCCAGGCTGTTATGAAGGCGAACAGCTGGAAGAAAAGTCAGGCCATGACTGCTCTCACACTAGGCCTGCGCGACCAGGCCTTAACAGTTCTGGAAGCTCTCAATGGGAAAGTGACTTATGAGCAACTTCTTGAGGCATTGGAGGCGAGATATGGCGACGCTCACCTGGAACACGTCTTTCGTGCGCAGCTTAAAGATCGCGTGCAGCGCATCAACGAAAACCTGCAGCAGTGGACTCTAGAGGTGGAGAAGCTGGCGAGAAAAGCATACCGGTCCGTACCTGCGCTCATTGAAGGGAACCTGGCGCAGACATTCATCGACGGCATCCGTGACCTGGAAGTCAGAGCTGCTGTGAGGCTTGGGCACCACGAGACGCTTAAGGACGCCCATGCACTGGATAAGGAAGCCGTGCGGCAGGATCATCGTTCCCATCGCGTCAGTGAGGTGCAGCAGCTACCGCATAAAGATACAGCCCTAGGTGCTATGGCTGTGGCGAAAGGGGCCATCTTCGATCCAGCTGCCGTAAGCGAACCCTAGAAAGGGAAGGTGAACGATCTCAGGAGGGTAGTACGGTCAACAGCACCACCCAGCAGCAGCAGGGAATCGAGTGAAATACAGAACTGTGGGGCGGGTGATGGCTGATGTTTAAAGAGCCCCAAGGATCTCGATCTCACAAACCCATGATGGGAACAGTCTAATCATCAAGAGCGAGGTCAACGGAATGCCGTGTTATATTTGGTTGTTAGTTCCCAACTTATAAGTCAGTTCCTTGGGGACTCCGCATACAACCGAGAACGCATTAATTTGGTAACAGCCACCGGTCAGCGTATACCCGTCTGTGGAGAGAAGGAGATGGAGTTGAAGCTAGGCAACGTGATCTATCTGCAATATATAATGTCATCGTGGCTGATATAATGGACGACTTCAACCTGGGTCTAGACTTTATGAGGAATAATTTTTGTGAGATCGACGTTAAGCAAGGTGTTTTGAAATGTGGACCTGAGGAAATTTTTATGGAAGGTGCGTTACCAGGGAACGTGTACAGCATTAAGAAGATTGTTCTTCCGCCGAGATCGGAAACGATTGTGCCGGTTAGTCTTCCTCGAAACGCTGGGCAAGCTCACCGTTGTGTACTTGTGAAAAGCGTAAACAATGACCTTCCATGGAAAGTAGCTCGAACTTTGGTCAGAACCACTGACATCTCAGGAATACGTGTGCTAAACCTTTGTGACCGGGAACAGATTATAGAAAAAGGCACGCTGGTTGGTACTTGTAAGGAAGTGGATTGGTTACGTCGGTGCCAATATCTATCGAGTGAGACCCCCAGCAAGGATGCAAAAACGAGAGTGACCACACTTTTGGAAGACTGTCGCAGCGTTCTCTCCCCGAACGAAATGGTCAAGGCGAAGAACTTGTTACTCAAGTTTGCCGATGTATTCTCATCAAACGATGCTGACATAGGAAAGACTGGCTTAGTTCAACACAAAATAAACACAGGAGAAGAATTGCCTATCCGTCAGCGGTCAAGAAGATTGCTGGTAGCACGTGAAAAGGAAGTGGAAACCATGATTGAAGGAATGGTGAAGGATGGTGTTATTGATCCTTCCCTCTAGTCCACGGTGATCACCCGTGGTGCTGGTAAAGAAGAAGGATGGCAGCATGCGGTTTTGTGTTGACTACCGCCGTCTGTACGACGTTACGAAGAAGGACAGCTATCCCTTGCCAAGAATTGATGACACGCTGGACATGCTTACAGGAGTAAAGTGCTATAGCACGCTGGATCTAAAGCAGAAAACCGCGTTCTCGACGGAAAAGGGTCTGTGGCAATTTAAAGTAATTTTGTTTGGATTGTGCAATGCTCCAGCAACGTTTGAAAGGCTGATGGAGCTTGTACTTACCAGGCTAATTGGCGATGCCTGTCTGGTCTACTTGGATGACATCATCATCGTGGGCCGTACGTTTGAGGAACACCTTCATAACTTGGAACGCGTGCTCATGAAGATTCAGAGTGCCAACCTCAAGTTGAGTCCGAAGAAATGTTCACTATTCAAACGGCAAGTCAACTTCTTGGGGTACGTAGTGTCGGAAGAAGGTATCCGCACGGATCCGGAGAAAATCGCCGCTGTCAAAGATTGGCCGGTTCCAAAAGACAAGACGCAGGTTAGAGCATTTTTGGGGTTGTGCTCCTATTATCGGCGATTTGTGAAGAACTTTGCAGATATAGCCAAACCTCTGCACAAGCTAACCGAGGAGAAGAAACATTTCTGCTGGGATAAAAGTTGCAATATCGCATTCCAGGAGCTCAAGGATCGTCTGTGCAAATCACCTATTTTGGGATACCCTGATGCAAGCAAAGAATTTATAGTTGACACAGACTCAAGTGATATAGGACTTGGCGGTGTGTTGTCTCAACGGAATGGTGACCAAGAGGTCGTGATAGCGTACTTCAGCAAGTCGTTGTCAAAACCGGAAAAGAATTATTGTGTCACAAGACGCGAATTGCTAGCTGTGGTAAAGTCGTTGCAGCATTTTAGCAAATATCTTCTGGGGTGAAAATTTCACTTATGAACTGACCATGCTGCACTAAAATGGCTATTGCAGTTTAAAAATTCCAGAAGGACAAGTTGCGAGGTGGATTGAACTACTGCAGGAATACGACTTTGAGATCGAACATCGCAGCGGGAAATCTCATGGCAACGCAGATGTATTGTCAAGAAGACCTTGTCCTGAAGGTTGCAAACATTGTACTAGGCAAGAGAGTAAGGAAGTGGTATCCGTGAGAATGCTCAGGACAGACCACCTCAGCAACGAGTGGAAGGACAGCTTACAACGTGCACTCAAATATTCTAGGAAACTTGAGTTATGGGTCTCATACTCACAAAACAAGAACGACTTCTTATCACCCGCAATCTGATGGAATGGTAGAACGATTTAATCAGACATTGGAGAGGTACCTAGCAAAAGTTGTAGACAATCGGCAACGGGATTGAGGCAAGCACATACAACCGTTTTTGTTGTCATATCGAAGCGCTGTTCACGAAAGTACATCAGTGATACCAGCTTTCCCAAACTTTGGAAGAGAATGACGGCTGCCTGCAGACCTGATCACCGGGATACCACCTGATGCCCCACGCAGTATAACCGATTATGCAAATGACTTGCGGAACAAAATGAATGACATTTATGAGCACGTCAGACAATCGGGCCAGCAAATGTCTGAAAAGATGAAAACTCGGTATGACCGCAAAATGAACAACAAAGGGTTCGACGAAGGTTCACTAGTGTGGTTGCACAATCCAGTCCGCTACAAAATGAAATCTCCTAAGCTTCAAGCTAAATGGGACGGCCCGTACCGGATTGTGACCAGGATCAACGATGTAACCTACCGGATACAGAAAGGCGCAAGAGGGACTCCTAAGATTGTCCATGTGGATCGCCTGGCGCATTATTATGGGGCCGATAATGCTCGGGACGAGCATGTATTAGGAGGGGGCAGTGTTGCGCGCTTAGTTGACCAGGTCAGGTGCACCAGAGTCAGGTGCATGGAACTGGCGCCATCTAGTGTCGGGGACCAGAGCGCGGAGGGCTTCCTAGAAAATGTCAATCTTAACTTTCGACCAACAGCGCCATCTAGTATCGAACAGGAGAATTAAGCTTTCTGGAAGCCCCACACTCGAACTTCCTGCGCCTGGTCGGTTGGCGCGCGTATTTACTTGAATATTCTGGACGTTTCGTTGAAAAAGGTGTATTTAAGGGCGCTGCAAGACGTGGTCGGGGCAGTATTGAATTCGGCGAGACAAGCGAAGCTTCGGAGCGAAATAAAGTGAATCAGTGTGGTTAATTATTAGTATAAAAGTGTAAATTTTGGTAATTCAATCGGCAGTTTTTATTGTCACGAACCTCAAGCTCGTAACACTATTTACACGACATTTTGGTTAATACGTTAAACTTGTGGTTCTTTGTACCATTCAAAAGAGTAAACAAATATATTTTTAAATGAAGTGTAGAAGCTGCTCAAAAATTAAAAAAAAAATGCTAATTTCCGTAGAATAGTTTCCGAAGTCGGGTTCTAAGACTAGTACTAAGCCTACTATAACTCTCTCTAAGACTCTAAGACTAAGACATAATTAATCATCGATACACCCTAGGACAGACTTCAGAAGCCATCATGTGGATATTTTGTTTTTAGCTTTGAAGTGATAGAAGAAATGACCAGTATAGGGATAGGTTTTGTTCTGGAAATATTGGACCGGACAAATTGTTTCTGCGAATAAGCTTGATAATGTGGTGTGTGATGGATCATTCAGGGTCAAGATGTTTTAGATCGATATTAGCATCGCGTATTACTTCGTATCCCAAGTGCAGTCAATCCTTCGAAATATTTTTTTTAATTTCTCGGACATCCAATATTAACTTTGACATTATTTAAAAAAAATTATTATTAAAATTCCCACACACCATTTTATTTTTATTAACTCACACACCACGAGCCGTAACGACTTCCGTTACATACAGCTAACCGGAAAATATTTTCTAATTAAAAAAAAATTAAACAATAGCGGACAGAAACAGGAAATCTTTCCAGAGTTCGTTAGAAATATCAAACTAATTTTCATAAATTTTATGATTCACTAATTTGAACGTGATTCATGTTTACTTAATATAATTGAACCTTCTATGGCTACTTGTTAGGACTCAAACAAAACATACCACACGTTCACACCCAATCGTGTTCGGAAACCACAACAATATACAGCTTGTTTTATTTTATAGTTGCACAAAGCTATTCCTTGGCATTTTAAAACAACGTTACGAAAAAATATACAACAGAGTTTTCAACATATAACTTTTAACATAAACTTAAAGAATTTGTACCGACGAGACAATACTGAGTTAATATTTCACTTCTATTCTCAAATAGATCAAATATATATTTTTTATAGAATTAGGGTGACAAACGAGCACACAGTCCATCTGATGGTAAGTGAATGCTGTGGTCCATAGCATTTACATTTATAGCATTAGCATATACATAGCATATACGTAGCATTAACATCTACATTTATCATCGACTAAGAATCAAAACGGAGATGCGTTGTCACCCCTAAAGACTAAGATGGAATATCTCGTTTCCGGTAAAAAAGGGTCTCCGGATCTGCGGGTGCAGAGATCTACTACTGTGTTTAGTATGGATCACTCACCATACTAAACACAGTAGTATTAAGTTGCTTTTTTACGCTGGTGTTCTGTGAGAGCCTGATCTTTCCCCGGACCCGGACCGGACCTATTCCTTCATCCTTTATTATATATAATAAAGGATGAAGGAATGAAAATGAAAATGATAACGTACGCTAAACTTTGTGCCAAAATATATACCATATTCTATATATATATATATATATATATATATATATATATATACATGAGAATTCATTTATTTTTCAGTTGTTATCAGGAAGGACACAAACGGAATGATATTGGTTCCTAAAGTGTCACCACAAGCCAAAAAATATTTTCAATTATATCTGCTAAAATATGGTCACACGCATGTATCCATTCTTTACTTGGTAGAGCCATGCTGCAGTTATATTAGCAGTATAGTTGTAGCACGAATGGCTCAGCTCGACCAGGGAAAGAACCACGCTCTCACAGAATACCAGCGTAAAATAGTAGTTTAATGCCGCTGTGTTTCGTATGGTGAGTGTAGAGAATCGGAGACCCGTTTTACTGGAAACGAAGCATTCCATCTTAGTCCTCACGGGTAACAACGTATCTGCATTTTTATTTGTAATCGAGGATAGATGTAGATGTCTATGGGCCGCAGCAACCACTTACCATCAGGTGGACTGTGTGCTCGTTTGTCACCCTATCTTATAAAAAAATACTTCATTGGTATCTTCTAGAAAATATCGTAAAATTATTAGAAATGTTAAAGCTATGACCAACCGTAAATAAAGACGATTCTAACAACAATAATTTTAATAAGTAAATATAAACTGCATCCTAACTACCACGCGTCCTGCGCGTGAACAATGACGCTTCTTAGAAGCGTCACTTTCATAGTAACATTGATTACAGGGCAGGGTATAAGTTATACCGTGTAACTAATAGTGAAAAATTGCATATATTACCAACGAACTTCTTTCGGCTTTCCTTGTCCTGTAAAAATGTAATTATGAAGGGTGAGGCTTCATAATTCATAATTTCATTTACAATTATTGTCGTTAGACGCCGTTATTTCCAGTTAATCATAGCTTGCACCTGAACATGAACATGAACCGAGATGGAAGTCCTGACAGACGCACTCCTATGCAGAAAGAAGAACCAGTATCTACTATCCAGTAAATTATTGTTATATTTTCTCAGTGTTTGTCTTTCAATAAATTATAGTACCCCACTGAATTATTCTCTATTTTACTTCATAGAATTGTATAAATAAATGGGCAGTAGCCAAAATCTATATTACGTTAATTACTTGTGACTTCCATAGTATTAAAGGATGAGGGCAATTTATAGATCTTATTTTTTTACAAATCCTCAGAACAATATTAACACCACTAATCTTCCCATCAACTACGCCAACTAAGCTTGAAATGCTTCTGCTAGGAATGGTTTAGAGCAGTAGTCAAATGGCAGATTCAGACTTACGACCCTTTAATTACACATTCCATATCTACCTTAACCATTAGACTACACTATCGCTTATAATTATTCTTTATAATATTCATTTTTGGCGCTGTACTTAGAAATACTATAATTTAGTCTAAAAAGTTAGCTATCATTATATTATAATCAATTAATAAATGAATTCATTTTAAGTTAATAAAAAACATATTTAGAAGTAGGTTTAAAAATAAATTTTCACCAATGTATTCTAAATTCGTCCGTATACCAATGCCAACGTTAGCCTAGGCCCTAATATTTTAGAGCGCAGGAAGCTATAAAGAATTTAAACACACTGTATTGGGAAAGGTATAACATACCTCGCCTTATGTTTAAGCGTCGTGCGCCTGCGCGTGCCCCTCTGGAGTTAACGCGCAGGAAACACGCTCCGCTAGTCGACCCACGAACATTATGCTACTCGCTTTCGAACTTGACAAACACCTTATATGTTTATGTAGGCCATGGTAAGAAATTATATCGGAATACTTAAATCTGATTCAATAATTATGAGAAGCGAATATAATTCACAACAGTAAACGTTGCTGACACGGTATGTTCGATGCACGAAATATCTTTCTGTTTCTTATACAGAAGACATACTTTTATCATCCATTGTAAATTTGTAAATCTATACTTATTATAGAGAGGTAACTATAAAGAGGAAGTTTTTTTGTTGGTTTAAATACGCTCTTCTCTGGAATCACTAATCCGATTTTAAAAATTATATTTGTATATGACTCAGACGAAATAAAAACTCTATTTCGTCTGCGGTATATGATAGCCAGGTTCATAAGCTAGCTTTAGATATAAATTCTTGTTAAACAAATCGAAAAAAAGCACTCCCAAACTGCTTTATCCACGTGCGCTGGGGTAATGATATGTAAATCAATGGTCTTCAAAAATATTAATTTTTACTCCATCTAAAAAAGTCTGTGATAGATACCATATGATTAATTATATAGAATAAGGTATTTTGTGACCTAAAATTGTTTAGAATTAAAAAGTGATTTATAAGCGTTATTATTAGGCATGGCATAAGGATTGATCCTTACGAAGTAAAGTTAATTCATCATCAAGACAATGTTATGAAGATAAAATTCGCTTTATAGCATGTTATTTAGACGCGTAGTTTAAGGTTAAGGGATAATGAAAAATTTTAATAATTCAACACGGCTCGGTGACGGTGGTGCGGATGACTCATAGCCCTAATTGCCCGATGAGAACCGAAAAAACCAATATATTTCAATACGTCACGAAAATGTTACTAAAAATATTGTCTATACTGAAGCATTACGAGTATAAATAAATCAATCAATCATTGATTTCGCGGGAGAAATCGCGGGGAACAGATGGTAATGAAATATACATCAAAATATCAATATCAAAATATACAAGGTAATTCTATTACCGAGTTCAACTATTTAATTAAACAAAAACTGTATAAAAATGGTGGTATATGGTTGATAATAACCCTTGGGAATGAGGTGGTAGCTTCCAAGCTGTTTCTAAAATAAATTTTGTAAATATTTTGTGACCCTTGACATTGTAAAAATTATTTTTTTTAAAAATAGTCCCAATGGGCTTCTTTCTGGTTCTTCCCAGGACAGAAGTATTTTTTCGAACCAGTTGTAACATAAAATATTGACTTTCAATAAGAATTACTTGTAATCTATATTGAATAAAAATTATTCTATTCTATTCTATTCATCTTTTTTTTCATCAGCCATTCAGCTCGCAAGAGTCCAAAACTGGACATGAACTTCTCCTTTTGTAGGGTGAATTTTCCTTAATCGTTACTTGCCAGGCCAGGCGGATTGACGATCGTAGTGCCTGAGGACTCGCGCATTTGACACTGATTCCTGTCTATATGTTTATACCTGTCTAAATGTAATATATCTGTCTAACTGTTTATACCGCCATCTATCGAAAAACATTTTTCTGGCATTTCCCATAAACATCCCTTACGACAACCACTCGACGAAATAACGTGGTGGATTCTCGTGCACGATCACCAGACGATAAATGAAAGAAAAATTTAAATTACACTGTATTTTACTGTTTTATTTGTGTATTAGTGACATGCGAATTATTTACGCTCGTCATCAGTCCGCAAGCGATTCACTGCTGGAAACGGAAGTCTCCCATTGTAGAGAGGTAGAGTTTGACCCAGTTTTTTTTTATAGAATAAGGGTGACAAGCGAGCATACAGTACACCCGATGTTAAGTGGACGCTGTAGCCGATAAACATCTACATTTATCCTCGATTAGGAATCAAAATGCAAATGCGTTGCCACCCCTGAGGATTAAGATGGAATGCCTCGTTTCCTGTAAAAAGAGTCTCCGGTTCTCTACACTCACCATACGAAACACAGTGGCATAAAGCTGCTATTTTACGCTGGTATTCTGAGCGAAAGAGCGTGGTCCTTCCCCGGTCTAGCCAACCCATTCGTGCTACAACCATAATATAGCTGCAGCATGAATCTACCACGTATACAATTCGTCTTCTTTTTCGTTTTTGACACAATAAAAAGTAAAGTAAGCGGGCCTTTTTACTAAAAAAGCCATTTTATTTATATATTCGGTTCTAGCCTTTATAATTATTTGGCGAGCGCCGATAACGATTAATAACAAATTGTCTACTTTATAATAGGATAAATTTAAGCAAACAAACATAGTTTTTCCTTTGCATATAATATGAAACTATAAAAAATTTCTTTGAATATAAAACTTGAAACTAACAAACAGATTAATTTAATCACTATAACTACTTAGAAATTATTTGTTAAACTTGATTGTTTAAAGTAATTTCTTAAGTTGTGCGTGTTGATATGTAGGTTTCCTCACGGTGATGTCCTTCAACGTCGAGCACGTTATATATATTCATTATCATAGTCAATACTCAATAACTTTATTGCATTCCATATGTTACAAAAGGTGTTACATAGTATCATGGTATCTCTATAGACCCTGATGGGCACAGCAATATTATGAAGGAGGAACATTTATTTTGTTTTATTATTATTATTGTTAAATAATTATTTAATATTAACATTCATTATATTATATACCTACACATACACACATTGAATTTGGAATACGGCTATTATAATTGTTATTATTTATTAATTGATTTTGACATTTATTTTATTATTATAGGTAGTATAATTAGCACAATTGAGTTTTTGTTAAATTATTTGAATCATTTTAAATTTTATTAGAATTTTTTGTTGTAATTTATTTAGTATAATGGCATTTCATTATTACCTAACATATTTATATTTACATATCTATATTATATTATATTTTTATCTTCTAAAAATTCAGAAGTACCTACTATATGCTTGTTTATAAGTAGTTGCTTTAATTTTTTTACAAATTGTTTTTCGTCTTTAATGTTTTTATATATTCGGGTACTTTATTATATACTTTTATAGACATGGCAAATGGGCTAGAAGAATGAGATTTTAGTTTTAAAGTTGATAGCACTAGTTTGTTTCTCTGTCTTAGATTCCTAGATATGATGTCATCTCGTTTTGTGTAGAAGCTTGAATTTTTTTTGACAAATTTGCATAGTTCCAAATCATTGTCCATTCTTGACGTTTTCAATACTCAACGATTTATAAATCCTTGGGACTTGTGATAGATTTCTCTACACAAAACTCTCGTAAATTTTTTTTGTAACAAATGAAAGCTTTAAATGAGCTTTAAATATTCTGATATTTAATTAATTTCAGTACATGGTAGAACCTTCCTGCGGTAGGGGAAGTATTACGCTCTCACAGAATACCAGCATAAAATAGCAGCTTGTTTCGCATGGTGAGTGTAGAGAACCGTAGTCTTTACTGAAAATGAGACATTCTCACCGCTAACGCATCGGCATTTTTTTATAGGATATTCTGTTGCGCATAGACATCTACATCTATCCTCGATTACGAATCAAACTGCAGATGCGTTGTCACCCGTGAGGACTAAGACGGAATCCCTCGTTTCCAGTAAAAAGGGTCTCCGGTTCTCTACACTCACCATACGAAACACAGCAGCATTAGGCTATTATTTTACGCTGGTATTCTGTGAGAGCGAGCGTCCTTCCCCGGTCGAGCCAACCCATTCGTGCTACAACTATTCTTCTAATATATTTGTATATATTTTGATTCATAATCGAGCATAGATGTAGATGTCTATGGGCCACAGCATCCACTACTCATCAGATGGACTACGTGCCTGTTTGCCGCCTTTATTCTATGTATAAAACGCACATTTTAAAAACACAATTAATGAATGGAGTAAATCAAATAAATTTACGTAACATGAGTTTTCGTTTTAGTGATCAACTATGATAAAACCTACCTTATGATATGAAAGAAGATTGATTTTCATATAAAATAATTTAATATCAGTGGCTAATAAAGTTAACTTGCAATTCATGAAACAGAATAGAATGACTACAGTAAACCTAAAATAGCATTAGGTACTATGTATTTTAAATGTTAAGAATTTTGTACCTCCAAAAATAATGCGTCAAGAATGTAAAGCAGGTTTTTATAACAACTGTTTAAAATCATTCATTCCTCACGGTTGAAAGGTTTCCTATAACATATTAAATAGGTGGCCGGGAGACGTTGCGCAGGTACACAATTGTCGTCATAATAAAAGGTTCCCTTTTACAAGTGGACTTTTAAGATCCCTTAGTTCGTTATTCTAAACAAATTGGACTGCGCCTTTTTTTTTATAAAATTTTACACTTGAAACGTAACATCTGATAAAAATTATCTTGAGCTAAAACATAGTTGATCCCTGAATTATTATTAATGTTTTTTTATTTATTCATTATATGAACAGTAATCATTGACCTACTACTAAAGTTTAGTATAAGTTAATGACATCAATCAATTATTTGTTATTCACTTATGAACATTAAATGGTCGCAATATGTGACATTCAGAATGTGATCACTTTACATTAAAAATTGTTAAATTACTAATTTACTACGTCTATTAAAAATTAAATTAAGCATAACAATGTCAAAAAATTTGATAATATAAAATAATTTTAAATTCAAACACAAAAAATAAAATAAGCCTTTGAGAGCTTTAACTGAATATAAATTTCATGTAGAGTCAACTCTACAAACTTTATGTCATTAGCTCATCAGCTTTAGATGTTTTAAGTTATATCTACGAATAAAACACAAGTCAAACATCGCAAATACGTAAATTCGCAATTCAATTCAACTCATAAATGAATTCAAGAAACAAATAAAATCTATAAATTCATACGATCAGATAATATTTTTTAATTATTTATGTAAAGTTGAAAACTAAGAACTTATTAAATAAAATATATTTTAAATTTATAATACTATTTATGAAATTAAATTCCAGAAGAATTTCATCTGAGAATTAGATTATAAAAATATTTCTCCTCAATACACAAACATTTTATTTTAAGTTGCCAGGCGAGTAAGACAGTAACTATCATCTTTATATTATAAATATGTAAATATCTATACTATATAACATATTTTAATTCATACAAACAATTATAACAATTATACTACTTGTTTATAATTTCATTAGCTTATCATTAGTCAGGTACTCTACAACACTACAGTGTTATGAAATATTGACATCTCTCTTTAACACTAGTGTTAGCATTATTTTATCCTCTTCACAATCGAACCCTATTTACGGTGTACAGACAGCAAAACAATATCGCGCGCGTATACCTACTTGTTTTGCTTTTGAGGTTATGTCAGTATTAATCTGACGACGCCGTCAAGCGAACGTACGGTGCGCGCTCCTTGTGCCAGTCCGTTGTCGTGTACTTGTGTATTGTTATGTTATAGGATCGATACTAAAAATCGAGTGCATTGCAGTGTACCGCTTGCAGTTCAAGCTTAAAAATTATAATTTTATTATATAACGGAAGAGGAATGATCGCAACTTTTAAATTAAAGTTTCAACCGATCCCGTGTGTTTTGTGTTTAAGCGTTTTCTTGTAAGGTGTGTACGAACCTTTATTCATTTTAAGAATTTAGATACCTATATTATAATGAATAATGTTTATGTATGTTATTTATATTATACTACAGAATATTACATTTGACATATTTTAATAACGGCAAAGCTTATTGACTTATATGAATCATTAATACTCGTAGTGCACGTTACTAAATAATTAACCGTTACGTTTGAATCAATGTAATATAAATTGAAATTTTGGATAATGATAACAATATCGAAGTTAATGATGGTACTGGTGTTAGGTTGTTATATTATATTATATGTATATATTTTTTTAATTTATAAGTTGCACATTTGTTTTCAAATAATTTGATTCAATTTAGTCAACTGGAAACTGCTAAAAATTAAAACAACCTTTGCAGTGCATGAGGGCTCCTATCTGACTTCCCCTTGTAGTACGGCACCCCTTGCTGACTACACTTCACTAGTCAGCCTTACTAACATAAACGAGTTATCCATCCTTAAAACTCATGTAATAAAGTAGATATTGGTTTGACGTTGATCTTAAAAAGTTTTAGGGGCCCGTCGTCGCGGTGCATTCGTACTCCACCCTGAGTTTATTAGCTGTATCTTATGCAAGCTGCTGCGTCTATTGTGGCTTGCATCAAACATTAGGCGATTAATTCCTGCATTGTTGTGATATTCATTGTTGTGCAAATTATAGCTAGAAACATTTAACCGTCAACGAACGCTTATTTAAGTATTAATAATACAAAGTTAAAATTAATTTCTATTTTTACAAAATCTGTTTTTAACAATCGTATTTTTCAAAACATTTTGAAAATTAATGAGTAATATTTGAATTGAGTCAAAAAGATATATTAAATATAGATGAGAAATAAATTATAACCATTTTGTTTACCAATACTTAGCTTATTTGTAAATTAAATTAAATGCGTATGAGTCAATTCAAATTCGATATTGCCAATAAAGGATTGCCTCAAAACACAAATTTGGTTACTGTGATAATAAAAGATTTCCTATTTGGCGTAGAAGTTAAATTAATGTCAGATTGATCGATTCCGATAATAAAATACAGTTAGGTGTATTCACCTGTTGCATTAAAATACCACTCTATACTTGTAATTTTATTAGATATACGTATTTAAAAGTATAATGGACTCACGCTAGATTTTTTTTATAGGATAGGGTGACAAACGAGCACACAGTCTTGCTGATGGTAAGTGGTTGCTATGACCCATAGACATCTACATCTATCCTCGATTACGAATCAGAATGCAGATGAGTTGACACCCGTGAGGACTAAGATGGAAATGGAATGCCTCGTTTCTAGTAAAAAGGGTCTCCGTCTCCGGTTCTCTACACTCACCATACGAAACACAGCAGCATTAGGCTACTATTTTACCCTGGTATTCTGTGAGAGCGTAGTCCTTCCCCGGTCGAGCCGACTCATTTATGCTATGACTATACTACTAATATAACTGCAGCATGGTTCTACCACATTTGAGGGTTTAAAAAAACAAAGCCGTGTAACCTATACCATCCCGTAGGTGTCGTAAGGAACGGCAGAGAGAAATGAAACAGATATGGACGGCAACATATTCCTAATAACAACTCAAAATAATAAAAAATGCGGTTTCTAATCCACCTGCCAAACGTGGCAACTGGGACAGAAGACTTTATAATGAATGATTTAAAAAAACAACATTTACACAACAACGGATTTATTGTTGGTTGTTAATCTAGAAGTGTAGATGTCTACTCTATGGGTCACAGTATCCACCTACCATCAGGTGGGCTGTGAGATAGCTTTTAACCCATACATTAAAAAAAACATAATTTAATGAATTATACAAAATTACCAGATTTTATTTACCAGCCTGCAAATACTCCAAATGCTGAATAACGCAAAAGCCTCACTATACCACTTTGCGATCACGAAACCGGAATACTAACCTTAGACTTTGCTCCCCGTTACCGAATTTACAGAAGCTAAGGTAACAAACGGGCACACACTCCCCTTGGTAAATACTGTGCCTCATAAACACTTACGAGTACATTTCGACATAGAATGAAATGGAGATGCTTTGTCATCTCGCTTCTCGCAGCATCTCGCTTTGTCATCTGCAGTTGTCGTCACTTAAGGTCGTATCAAAAGCCACCAGCTTCTAGAATATCTCATAGTCGCCTCTAATCTCACCCACGGCATACATACAACGGAGTGAGGAATTTTTTTTTGGACAGATAATAATTTGGAAGGCAACGAATAATTTTCTGCTGTAGTAGGTTTTCTGGCTTTACTCTTAGTTACCGCTTATAATAGCCAGAGAACGATTTAAGGAATTTGTTTTTTCCTCCGTATAAATCAAACACAAATCCTCTTATTTCTAATTATAATAAACGACAAAGTTTTAATGTTTTTTTTAAAATATAAGATAAGTATAAAATACGTGAGGGTAATATGGCTTATAAAACCGAAACTAGAAGAAGGACAGTGACAAAAACACAAAGCCGTATACTATAACCAATATGTTAAGAAAAAATAGCAAACAAGCTTTGACAAACACTTCTAAAAATACTAACTACGCCGCACCATACTAAAATCGACTAAAATATTTACTATAATATCAACTGTTAAAATGGCGTCAATGAAGCAGCGCTTTTTGACCCTTTATTATTTGATTGACTCATGAAGAGCGTATCACAAAGCCATCTACACATGCAAACAAGGCTATAGTTTTTGAGTTACAAGAAGGTGACCATATTACCCTCACGTACTATACATAATATATGTATTCTACTATTTAATTGACGGGACTTATCAACATTTTTTGGCTCTAGCAGCTAAAGATATGGCGTATGTGTTGTTTTAACGTTGCGTATTTACAAGGGTTAATCTAACAAGGAACACGTGGATTTCTTGGAACACGGCGTATAGTTTACACGTTTCCATGGCGCAAAATATTACTATTTTTAGTGTCCTACATGCGTAGCATAAATGAAACTTTACGAAACGAACATGTGTCCATCTCATTGTTCCTAATTTGTTAACTGCGCTACTCGGCTATTTTGTTCGGTATACGTATGTGAGGTGGATAAACTGTAATAAATGAAGCACTTGATGATACTGGCACTTTATGGTATAAGTTAAACTAGTTATTTATTGCATTAATTTATATATTGTTTTATATAATATAGAGCAAAGTTTCTAAGAGCTAGGTTTTCATTGAAGTGATCTTTATCACGCAATCGTGAAATGAATACATACACGAAAGGGCATAGGCCACCCTCAGCTTTAGAGATATTTATGCGAATCGCCAATCTTGATAAATGAAATAGCAGAATCTCATCTAGCTGGCATACGTTATTTCCCATTACCAGTAACAGTTTTATTCTCCTACTTTGTCATACCGTTGTCTATCAGCCAATTGTTACGCTCACGGGCTCCTTCGACTGAAGCAAAGATTTTCCGTAATTGCCACGCTTTCGCAGGCGGATTCCAAATATCTCGAATTTCTGTCGCTGCTTCCAGTCGCCCGTTTATAATCAATTCCCGGTAATTTCGGTAATTTACATTTGGCACATTTTCCTTGTGATGGTGGTGGCGTGAGAGAATCCATAACTGCATTATGTGCTGTGGATATCGTAACAGGCGACTATGGGTATCACCAGAAATATCTTCGACCTTCCAATAGATAGACCTCGTTTACGTCCGAGCTAAAATAGTCAGAACAGAACGCCGACGGGCTTCATCGTCAAACGTACGATACAGCTAGTATTGTGATATCAATTCGGCTACCAAGCGTGAAGGCAAGTCCTTACTTCAATGAGATAAGGCCAGCCGGCTGTTAAAAAAAAATAGGATATGATATACCGCCGTCTAAAGCAGATTATGAGGTATTTTGCCCCTTCTCATAGTCACAAAAACATCTAAATAGAAAGTTCATACTTACTTACATCTTTAGATATTTTAATATACCATGTTTTTAAAACGGACTAAATATATAAGGTATGTTCTCTATACTTGAAACATGCAATAGATAATACACCTAACTTAAGTCATTAACAATTTTATTGCATAGCAAATTATATGAAACAATAAAATGTTGTGTGAAATTATAGCCGACATCAAAAAATTACAAGGTTTACGATTCGACTGCATGTTTTTTTTTTGCTATTTTTGTATGACGTATATTTTACACGATATCTTCTTCAGTTGAAAACCGATTTTGATGACTTTTATTATTAAAATATTCTACTTAATATGATTTTTCTAATGGAACTATTTCGACGCCATTGAGTTTGTGATATTAATTAGTCAATTCATAAGTGTGAAAACAATTGCTTTTTTATTTTAAACGACTAGGAGAAATAATTTCATACTTTTATTGCGTTTTAAAAACGTAGTATAATAAAAAATATTTAAATGAATTATTTTCTTCTTTTAACCTGTCCTCCATTTCTGAGATATAATTAAAGTTCTTTTTTTATAGGATAAGGGTGACAAACGTGCACACAGTTCACCTTATGTTAAGTGGATGCTGTGGCCCATAAACATCGACATGTATCCTCGATTAAGAATCATAACGCAGAATGCGTTGTCACCCCTGAGGACCTAGGTGGAATGCCTCGTTTACATGAAAAAAGGGTCTTCGGATCTCCGAAGTTAGTTTAACAATTATTACAAAATGTGTACTACTGTAATAAAAATGTGTTATAAAGTTTTAGCATGTAGCATTAACTTGTACATTACATAAATCAAAAAAATGCGTTATTTATAACATTTATTTCTATATTCTTATAGAACCTATTACGTTTATGTGTATGAAATTAAAATAAATACATTTTCAAGATAGAACAACGCTTTTAATCTGTCTACGATTTTTACGCTTCCATAATCACTTAACAATCATTAAAACGACACGATACGACTACATACCTCTGGCGCATAACGTTTGATTATTATTTGTGGGGTCCTTGATCTATACAATAACAAGCGAGAGCGCGGATTTTGACACGAGTCTGTAACCTTTCACGATATTATATCGTCACGTTAGGTGAATATACGTAAATTTGTTCTACGAGCATTGAACGTAATATATTAAACCGTAATATACCACAGTTATGTAACTCACGCCTATTGATAGCCTATAATAGAGGGGAAAATATTTGCCATAGTTGCTACGTTTGGCAGGTGTTTTAGCAGCCGCAGTATTATTATTTTGAGTTGTTGTCAGCCAAATTCTGCTGCCCATCTCATGACTTATGATGGGCCAGAGTTGCAGCACAAATGAGTCCGCTCGACCAGCGAAAGACCATGCTCTTACAGTCTTACATAATACCAGCGTGAAATAGCATTACAATGCTATAGTGTTACGAATAATAACTAACAAGATACGGAGACTCTGTTAACTGGTAATGACATATACCATTTCATTCCTCAGGGGTGACAACGCATCTGCATTTTGATTGATTGTCACTCTTACTTCTACGAATGAAATGCGTTGATGGATATTCTTTGATATGTTTCTACAAATATCAGCGCTGCAACATTATCATGTTGCACTTGCTGTGTGATGTAGTTTTTGCTGCATTTTATATATAATTTTTTTTCTATAGGTAATTTGACTGCATCGTTGGTCTACTGATCGTAAATTCTTTATTTGGTTAGGTTTGTCTTTGTGTTTGCCCTTCCTTTGATTGGTTCATGGGACATGAGCTCACATCGGTGTTATTGGATTACCTTCTCATTGGATTATGAGAGTTAGTAGAATGAGAATGTTAATGTACTCCTCGTACACTATAATCCTGGCCTATGCAGAGGGATATTCTCCAAAGAGATTTATTTACTGAAATCGATCTGACACTATATATAGTTAGTTTTTGGTTAAGATAGGTAAAATAACACTTTAAATCAAATTACTTATTTTCCTTTTTTGCAATAGGAGAACATTACCACACTTAAAGCCCATTATACACCCTACTATTAAAATTAACACAAAGAAAATTTCTTCCTATGTTCCCTAGCGTGTATCAAAACACACACCATAGCAATTTTAACATGAAATAGGTCTTCAAGTACAAAGAATATAAAGTAGAGTAATACAAATGAATGTACATATAAATGTTCCGAGTCTCGCATGTTGGATAATGAAGCTGGGAAACACACAATGGCATCTTTATGTAACGGTCCAATATACTGCTAAGAAATACGTCGATGACAAACGCACTACTGTGTGTAATACAGAGAGTAATGAAAACATACCAAATGACATCTGCTGTATGAGTATGGCAAAATATAACTTATTTTAAAATAAAATGCTGAGTAAATGCTGAGCTTTATAGATATAGGAGGCAGGAAGTTGGTGGTGTTTTACCACTGAGACTCAAAAAATACAAAACCGTTAGTTTTGCGCTTGATCTCTCCCGTGTCGTGTCGTCCACCAGGCTATGAGAACAAAGTATTCCTTTGTTTTATGCAATTTTAGTGTTTGAGTTTGTGCGTAACATACTCAAGAACTTAATACTGTCCTTCGCAGATGGCTAGTCTCCTTTGATACTTGGCGCCATGACCAAAATTAGGTCTGAAGACATTGTTATTCAGCGTTTTATTTTGATAAATATGAAATTTTGATTAATTTAGTAATGGTTTCATGCGGCTTTTTTATGTAATGATTCATGACTAATGATGATGCAATAATAAATGATTGATATTTGATTATTGAAATTGAGCAATATTTAATTATATAGTAATCGAAATTCAGTTCTTTATTTTGCATTTACACATAAGCCTGTTCCAAAGAACGGTCAAAGATCGGTCGGAACACCTGCATCCATCACTTTCAACGTGACTCTAAGCGCTTGCCAGTACAAGGCTTTCTCTTGAGAAACTTTCTTCCCATTGGCTGCCGGCTGCTTTTGGAGATACATGGACATCTGATTACCCATTCTTATTGATCTGTTGAAACCACCATTTATTGTAATACCAGCTTAATGCTGCTGTATTTTGTATGGTAAGTGTAGGGAACCGAAGACCCTTTTACTGCATACGAGGCACTCCGTCTTAGTCCACGATGGTGACAACACATCTGCATTTTGATTCTTAATGGAGAATAAATGTAGATATCTGTGAGCCACAGTATCCACTTACCATTAGACTGTGTGCTGGTTTGTCACTTTTATTCTATAAAAAAAGCAAATACCGAAAAAAGATGGATATCAGACGGCTATACTTGACTTAGAAATTGGATTAGAACCCGCCGCGGCCCCCAGCGCTGCAAATGATTGTTTCCCGTTTTTGTATTTGTAAGTTCTACAAATAATAGTTCCTGGTATGGATGTATGTCCTTGCGTAATTTATGTATGTAAACTACTTCTAGGATAAAGAAGAAAAACTTAGTGTGGGGATAAAGTAAAAAAAGACTTATATTTAAAAATATATGTTACAGCTTACATACTGCTACTGCTAGGTATCAGGTTGTTCTCATTTCTTATGGATAGAACTGTTTAGTAAAAAGAGCTTACTTCGTTCATATAGTGCTTTAAATTTCTCACAAGTACGGGTTTTCATGTGCACCTTTTTTAAGGTGGTTCTTGTATACGACAGATGTAAACTTCCCAGATCGGCAATAGGTGGCGTGATAAAAGGTGCAAAACGGCTAATATTGATTCCTACCAAGCGTGGCGATCAACAATTTTTTAAAACAATGGGAAGGCCTATGTTGTTGACATATAGACTGATAAAGAAAGCTAAAACAAATATTGTTGTTTCTTATATATTATGTATTATGGGCGTTAACGTTGGACAAAAGTAAATTTCTGAGAAGATTTTAGAGCAAGGAATTGTCCATCGCGCTGCTTCAGTGCTTGTTGGCGGACTTCACGTACTTGAAATATTTTTTTTAATTCTCCGATGATCATGTGGTAGATCAGCACTTAAAACTTCAATTAACAATTCCCTTGATGTCAGCAGGGATAGAACCCGTTTTACCCACGTACTGTGAACGTAGGATAAGTTAACAACAAATGAAAAAATATAACTCCGGCAAGCTTGACCTATTCTTAACCTACATTATTTCTTTAGGAGGTTAATAAGTTCTTAACATGTTGTAAGAAAGAAAAGAAAAATAATGAAGGGTTTCATTGAGGAATTTTTTCGTACGTATCCCTCATTGTAAAGTGTTCTTTTCACTCAATACAATACTAACTCATTGTTTCAAACAAATAATTTAAGTATTTCACCTGTAAGTCAAATAAACCGTGAATTTAGTAGCTCAACTAAATCTAGTACTAATTACAATTTTGCCTTATTTTTCAATGAAAACCCACTACTTAAAAAGCGAAATTACAACCTATACATATACGTTACTTATGGTAAAATGGAAACATTTTTTCGTATTTTTCTTATGTTTCTGTATCACATATCACACATTGTTCATGGATAATATAAGAAACGTGCACATTAACCTATGTAAGTACATGCTTTTACTCATGTGAAACCTCGAACGTTGTCCCACATACGACGCGACGTAGCGAATCTTAGCGTTCAGTCTCATCTATTCGTTCAACCCACTTTAATTTTTGCGTGGGTTACAATATCGATTTTATTTCTACTTGCGGGGACGAATTATTGAATAGTTAATCAACAAACATCAGTAATCCAAAATACATCCAATAAACCAATGGTACGTAATATAATATTGAATGAATTCAATTTACAATTAATAAACATACGTCAAATATTACGGAATTATTCGTAATTTTATTTTATTCTAACTTACAAATGCAATGGTCGTGGCGTTTCAGATACTATTGTTTTCTCCCCTGCCTCTACCGCATAACTTTGATAGCTTTATTGCAGACGTCTAGACGAGAAAATACAATTTATTAAATGTAAGTTTATAGTTATAACAGCTCTACGCTGCCCTATTGTAGGGATATAATAAAATGTAATGTAATTTGACAATGACTATTAATAAGAAGTAAAAGAGGTAATATACGATTATGTTAAATGTGTGACAGAAGATTATTATTAGTTTAAAAGAACAGTTTAGGTACAGATATTATAGAAACGATTCTCATGATGAGGTTTATGCACGCTATTGTCTAAAGTGTTAACGCCCCATGAGACTCGATAGTTCCATTACTTTTCGTATTACCACGGGACGGGATCATGATAAAAATTAAAAGTATAACAGCACGTTTATTAATAATAAAGAAACCCTTTTAAAAATAGGAAATAATGAATATACATTTTGAAAATAGAAAGTTAATTTTATGTTAAAATATTTTATATTTGAAGGCAGAAAATATGTAATTTATTTGAAAAAATTTTGACTAAAATAGGATATTTAATTATTAACGCTGAAATATTATTTTTATGTAAAAAAATCAGTTTACGTTAATATTAGAAAGGGGATCATTTTTAATTATAGTCAACCAAATCTAAGAAATACCTTTTGATGTTTAACATTAATCATTCCGCTACAACTTTTCACAAGCGTAGTCACGCAATTTTGCGTAAATCCGGAGAATTATGGAGTTATCTATATTTCATTACAACGTGTATAGTTTTTTATCACTAATTTAAATTCGAATCTTTCAAACAAAACAAAATATCAAAGAAATAAAAAGTTTCAACTTTTTTACTTGACGTCGTTTTAATGATATGTCGCTCAGAACCTTACCGTAGTGTTTGGATGATTAAAATTTATTGTTATGCGAATAATCGGCAAAAATATTCAAATAATTGGTAAAAATATTCAAATAATCGAGTCATTAATTTTTTATGTATTATTTGTTTAATTAAATTATTATTTATAAAATTCCTTAAATTATATGTATATAATAATATCATGTCACAAAAGATCATTGAGTAAAAGAGAAAAAAAAACAAAAAAAATGATTATGGATGACTTTGAAAGAGACATTAATTTTAAGTGCATTATTGAAAATCAAATAATAATTAATCTATACAACGACAGCTTAAGTAGTTATACTGAAAATTATTGAATAAATTTATTTTAAATCTAGTTTCAATCTTAAATTTTTATAACTTTGTCTGTAGAAATAAGCAGTAACAATAAATACGAAGAAACTGATAAATCTTGTGTTTTAAATAATCCGATTCTAATTTATTCTAGTATTATTCAAACCAAACTGTAAATGATTAACAACTCTAAGTAATCGATATCGATTTTTTTTAAAAATCGAATATTGTACGTTCTCATTTTTTGGTTGGCATGTTTGGTGCAATAAGTCTGACAGCTGTCAAAATGTATTTCTTAGATTTGGTTGACTATAACAGATAAGGAAGTAGTAAAAAAAGTATGTTTTGGGTTAGGCACGACAGATGCAGCAGCTTTATTAGCAAAGCTTGCTCTACTTCCTATAGAACCAATGAAACAATGAAAACTGGCGCAAACCGATTTCCCTTGAGAAAAATAATAAATGAGGCTAACTAACTGAACAATAATGGTTAAAGTAAAAAGAAAGTAAAGCAACGTAATTTTCCAGATTCTAGATATAAACTATAACACATTCTGCTGTTAAAAACAATAGATTTTTTTACACTTACGAGTAATATGAACCATGTTAAATCAAACTCATACAGACAGAAAAATAACTGTATATAAACAAACGTTGTTTTATCTATGGTAAAAAAACTAATCTGAAGTATAATAATACACAAGGTTTTATCTGTAATAGGAAAATAATATTAATGTATAATTTTTACGAACTTGATATTTCGCAGAAAATTACTGCAGGTCGTAAAATTAAATTTAGGAGAGAAAATCTTGTGCTACTCTTCGTTGATCGATTTAGATTTAGATAATATACGATTCGCGCTGTCACGTCATAAGCTACTTTACCCTTCTGTCAAATTTCAATTTCATACCACTTTCTCGTTGCGTGCACTGTTTGTAGTTCGTCTTTTTCCCCACAAATAAGCGTTAGTCAATAATGAAACATATTTACTATAGCATTATGATTATATTTACGTCATAGACAACGCAGCAGAGAATAGTAATAAATATTTAAATGTTATCACTACAAATATTTAAACATTTCCAGCGGTTCTCTGCAGTGGGCGTTGAAGAGTCGATTATTGGCTTCAGGGCTAACGTGGTGCTAATTGCTGTTTAACTTATGACTTTAAATTATTTGCTACATAATAGTTTTAATGAATACGAGACACGTTCTTTCAAATTTAATACACTTTACGAGGAGACTGAAAATTTTGCGCAACTCATAAATAAAACAATTTTTATGTAAGCTGATATATTTACTGTTTTTCAAAGCATTCTCCATAATATTTTAAACATTTTTCGTTTTTTCGAACCATTTTAAAAATATAAGGACTATTGCTCTGAGGACATGTTTTTCATGTTAAGCATGTTGTGCTGGTTGACTTGAAAACTATTACGGCCTCTTCTGGCTTCGCAAACACCAAACCTTTTGTACTGAGACGAGTTCATCATTAATCCAGCGGCAACTAATTTTTCTAAATATTAAATGTTGATGTATTTTTTTTTAATTTGGCTCATACCAACGGCCAAATGTCCTCGAATCTCCCCATATGTGATTCGCCGGTTTTCTTTAATAAGTCGAGTGACAATAACCGCATTTTCCTTTGTGAACTTTTAAAAACATAATTCCCTTTTTGCTACAGATGAAAAACTCGCAACTTTTGCCAAAAATAATTGACATGCTATTACGCTAAAAATATGATGCCGAAATAATTGTATTTAATATATATATATATATATATATATATATATATATATATACATAGTATATAGCTTTTTATATATATATAAAATAGACCGTAACATAATTGTAATGGTGACCTGTGATAGGCCAAAAAATGTAATGATTGTTTCATTCTACACTTAATTAAGAAAGTTTGGTAGGTATATACTATAATACACACGCAAGTCACATTCCAAAGGGCTTATTGTGTTAAGGCATAAATCTAAGTTTCATTAATAAGAGTGGGCGCAGCTTAGCTTGAACCGACACCAGTTGCACGGATCAGAAATACTTACGTAACAACGTGCCATGGCCAAATGACTTCACGCTTTGCGACTGGATAAGTTCAAGACTATGTCCTATTTATATAATATAGCACATGTTTAGTAATATAAATAATAGTCTATAGGAAAGGCTGAAAAATATATATATATACGAAGGTCTTGCAGGCGAAATGGCGACTTGATGTAGAGGAAAAAGAAATATGTTACTGAATCTTTTTTCCGTAATCATAAAACAACAAATCTAGATTAGTTTTTATTTAAGTATAAGGTTGTTGAAACGATAACTGCAATCAGGAAATTGATTAAAACGTTTACGGCCTGAACGCACTGTAAGAAAGATTGGTATTAAAAATTAAAATTGGGATCACACTTATTCTTTCTTCAAGCAGCTAGCAATCATTAGTTAACTTTTACCATAGCTAAAAACCAAACAGGGACTGTACAGAAACCGGAATAAATTTGAGATGGCGTTATTTAGCTTTAAAATGATGTACTTCTTGATATAAAACAAATTTATTATTCATACTTAAATGACAGTGTGGGTTATAGACGTGGGAGTAATACTCGTTTTATATTGTTTCTGTTTTTAACAGCTTAAGGCATGGGCAAAATATATGTACGGCTAATGAATATGTTAAACACGTTTTGAATTAGGTACAACAATCCGAAAATATAATGATAGTTGTTTGAATATAATCAAACATCATGAAACATTTGCCGTATAGTGGCAGCGTAACAAAATGCATAACGCCATTTTTCGTCCCGAGTTTAACGTAAAAGATAACTTTAGAAAATGCCATAGAGATGTCAAAGCTTTCAGAAGATGACGGTGTAGCCATCTCGTTACATATCAAGACCGGTTGCGGAAAGCACGTCACAGGTCACAGGGGCAAGACGTCTGCTATTGCGATTTTCATCCCGTCTGCCAAAAGTAACGATTAGAGTATACTCTTACACTTAACAACGGAATAGAATTATGCCTACTTTTACCTAATGTTAACGAAGAAAAATAAATCTTTACAGTCTTTACAGACTTACATCACTCAAAGTGGAGACAATTTTACCTGCTGCTAAAAATCAAACATGCCAGACTGCTTCCAAAATTTATTATAAAATTTTTAAAATTAACTTGTCAAACATAACTCATAGGTCTTCAGCATGAGACTAGTCAACAGTTAACAGACTAGTAGACAGTTATGAGTTTGAATTCTATCCAAGTTAAGGTATAATCGGTATGTATTTATTAAACCTTCTTATAAGAAAACTTCTTGCTGTATCAATCCGTGTGTAATAAAATGATTTTATATATATTTGGATTTTATCCCAGAAAAAGGACTTAAAGCGTAAAAAATAGCTAAATACATTCCACACTAATTTAAATTTTAAATATATTGTCTGTAATATTAATATTATGCATTACGAACTAAGAAAAAGGTCCCTTTTGATATTAATTTTTGCACGACTAATAAAAGAAAAAGTACAAATGAAGTCAGCGTTGCTCGAGGCACCGGAAGAGCGGTGAACGCGACCATCCGGATTCGGCACGCAACGGGACTGCGCCGACGCCACCGACGCCAATAGTTACCAAATAGTTGCCATGTCGGAATCTGTCGTTACTTAGGCCCGGTATATATTTTGAGAAGTGACAAGTGCGAGTTACAACTGACAAGTGGCAAATGAGAAGTGACAAGTGCGTATTTTATTCCCACTTATCACTTGGCACTGCCTGTTCACACGCACTAAGCACTTGTCATTTGTCAGTTGCACTTGCCACTCGCACTTGTTACTTCGCAAAATGTAAACCGGGCCTTACCGACCTAGCCCTAGCAGAGGCACAACACAATGCAGTACAAAACAACAATAGAAAGTAGTACACTTTTTAAAACTATTGACATTTTCTAGGAATGTGGAATAATCGCTAAAATGTTTCAATTTGTTTCGAACAAAAGACTACCAATGAGGAACTTAAGGAATCATAAACCGACCTGCAGGTTTCATTCAATAAAGAATTTCACTATGAAAGAATTAAACGAAAACTTCCCAGAATTTGATCATTTTTAATATTAGAAATTCTTTCATTTTTAATTTAAATGAACTAAGTTAAGTTAACTTAAATGATTCTGATAGTGACACACGAAATATACATGAAAATTTTAAATCAGTACATTTTAAATCATTCAGTACAGCTTATCAAAAATCCACTGCTGAAGCTGAACATAGGCTTTACCATTGCTTCATGGATAGGGATCCCCTTGTCGTCATAGTTACAACACTTGGCAAACGGGGTGGTAACCGCAGTTTTGAATTATATATATATACTCGTAGAATAAGTTAACAAACGAGCTGTCCATCTGATGATAAGTGTATACTGTGACCCATAAACATTTACAATTAACCTCGATTAAGAATCAAAACGCAGATGCGCTTTCACCCTGAGGACTAAGAATGCCTCGTTTTCAGTTAAAAGTGTCTACGATTATCTACACTCACCATACGCAACGTAACAGCATTGAGCTGCTATTTTACGCTGGTATTCTGTGAGAGCGTAGTCTTTCCCCCGGTCGAGTCAACCCATTCGTGCAAGAACCATAATATAGCTGCAGTTCTACTACGTAATTAGTTTTATATTATTTTGAATTGTTGTCAAGAAGATGCTTCTGCCCATTTATATTATTTACCTGGTGCCTTATTACGACACTCACGGGATATTATAGGTTATTAGATTCACTTACGCCACCACTGAATACATTCTATGCGATGAAGGCAATAGCTTTCCATGTTACCCACTGTTAGACTTAGAAAGCGGTTACAAAGCGTCCAGCGTGGCATCGTTATAAACACACGTTTTTATATTATCGTGGCTTGTGGGGCTGCTGGGGCCTTAGCCTAAAGCCTACGGCTTCGGTGAAAAACATTCGGTACGTCGTAACGTCGGGCACGACATGTAATTACGACAAGCCGCCGATGTGTTCGTCATGAACGCCATACCCCAACTTTATTGCACGGTCATAACTATATGCATAAGCTTTATCGAATTTGAAATATACAGAGTGTTGAATTATTGTCCAGAATCATAAAAGATTAAAAAGGTAATGTTAATTTTTTTCCTCCTGGAAAATAATCGAGCACATTGACAACTTACAAATAAAAAGAGTTTAATTAAGCAACAGCAGATATTATAGAGCCAAGCTACGGGTGTAAACGTGAAAAGTAAGGTGTTAGAGAATCAATCGACTAATGAAAATTCGAATTCATTATGACAGATGGCGCGGCAGACATCTCATTAACGTAAAACCAAAAATACCCGGAACACAAACAAGGAGCAAGTGCGAAAGCTTTTGCTAATTTCTCTTACTTTAGAGATCTATATCTATCTATAGTGGGCGGCGGTTTGGTCACTACAGCAGACGGTCGCAGTAATTAATGTTTCAGACGCAGCTAATACTCATGTTTTGTTGACGTATTTTAATTCAGATAATTCTTTAATCAGAATATTAGAGATGCTCGTAGTTAATTTGCTGAGATTGTGAAATTGTGCTACTCTCAATCCGATTAACATAAAAACAAAAGTTCGCATACTTTCCTAATTGTAATAAATACATTTCCATAATATTGCCAAATTGCAACATTGCAAATTTTACTCAAATCGATGATTTTAACTGCAGTTATAACCAACAAATTCGCACTGGCAAATCAGCTATTCGTGGTGCTATTCGAATAAACATTACCAGTCAGTTTCTCTTAGTTATAAAACTGTCAGTTGTTTGGCAGTTTGCATCGTGTACAGGTACGAGTAAAGTTGATATCAAGTAAACACACTCCGAAAATTAACAATAATTTCGTTTAATTCACTTTTTGTAAAAAAAACAATATTATCTTGTTTGTTATTAACTCGTTTATGTATAAATTAATCTCATGTTCGAATACGAGTGTGTTATACAGACCACTCTGTTGATAAAAAGAATGTAGAATTTTGCTGTAACTGCAATTTATCGCCGGTCCCCTAATTCTATTTGACCGCAGGGCGAACATCGATAACAAAGATGACCCCTCGGTTCAGACAGTATGGAATTTAATATCAGTATCTTGTCCACAGCAAGCCCATTGTACCCTATTGATTTATAGCCTTTACTCCGTTCTCAAAAATACAAATTTTAAATATTGTTTTAGTTTTGAAAGAGTTGTCAATATCAAACATGTTTCGTTCGGTTTCTTTAATATCATTGACCGATTCGTGTTGAGAATGAAGGATACAGCAAAACATTAATCAACCGTGAAGAACTTAATAAAGCGTATGTTCGACGCATTCAAGTCATTAGATAGTCTCCACATGCAAGCCAAAACGTTTACTGTTTTAAAATGGTATAATTTTTTCTATTTTGTGTCTGTGTTTATAACTTAGGACTGGTTAACATTATCCTACTCACATGTGTGTGTGGTATTTTGTACGCTTTATTTTTTTAAATATAAACCAGCGCTATACTATCACACTCAACTTTATTGAAATAGTAGGTAATTGTTTTATCCTAACATGTTTTAAAATGGCCATTGGCTAATAATTTGGTACTTTTGGTCAAAATTTTAAATTTCAACAATACCTAACTGGGAAAATAACGTGTCTAACGTTACACTGATTACAGGTTAATATCGATGGTTATAATAACAAAGCTTTGGTACAATCGGAATCAGAATCTTTACTACAATACTATAAGTTACGAACCAATATTATATGTACAAATGTCTTTATTATTTAAATGTTGTGATGAATGTGTTTTGATACATGATTATTTAACTACGCATCGTATTTAATTCAGTAATAAGAATGTATTATGACAGAAATCAAAGAAATCTAAAACAGGATGCTGATATCTATTATTTAGGTTTCGCAATTTGTCTACACTATATTTTTGAACGACAAATCTGTGGATCATCATTACATTACAAATGCATACATTATTTTTATTCTTTTTTCAACTCTAAAAAAACTATAAAACTAGTACTTGCAGGCTATATTTCGCAACATACATTAGCGAAATTATTGAAAAAGATTCCCACGTATAGCAACACCCTAAAATGTAAAATAATAGTGATAATGCTATACATGAGTGATGCACATCGTTGCGCTTGAGAGGATGGCTCCAACACGCCGCGCCGGTGCTGTCGGCCACACATCGCCATGAAAACATTATTATATAATAATAATAACACAAGCGACCCGCCCCGCTTTGCCTGATTAATGATCTAACGTGGCGCTATTTAGTTTTAAGATAATCAAAGACAATTTATTTCATTGATGTTTCACTTTTTTTTTTCAATAAAATCTCAAAGCTATAAGTTCAGCTATTTCAAAGATACAGACATACAGACTACAGACTAGAGATGTCGCGAACACTCGCTAGCGTTATTCGATATTCGGCGAAAAGTTTTCTAAAATAAACTTTCACCGAAAATCTATCATCACCATCATTACAGCCCCTCACAAGTCCACTGCTGAACATAGGCCTCCCCCAAGTAATGCCACAAAGCACGGTCCTGAGCCACCTGCATCCATCGACTTCCTGCATATATTACCAGGTCGTCACTCCATCTAGTGGGGGGGTCGCCCTACACTACGCCTACCGGTACGAGGCTGCCACTGGAGAACCTTTCTTCCCCATCGGTTATCGGTTCTTCGAGCTATATGGCCGGCCCATTGCCACTTCAGCTTACTAATCCGTTGGGCTATGTCGGTAAAACGAGCAGAGGAACCATTAGGCATACCAAGGGGACGCCCCACCGCTTAGACTAACGTCCGGGATATCATCGGAATAGTGTCGGATAAGACTTGCTCTTGGATCGACACGTTGCACACTAGCATGTGGCTCCAACGATGATGTGTACAGCTGCCCATAGAACCTCTCAATCTCACTCAAAATCTCAGGTGTCCCGGAAACGATGCTGCCACACTCAGTCTTCAGCCTTGACAGTTGGCTCTTACTGGCAGACAGATCTCTGGCAAAGACTTTGGAGCCCTGGTTCCGCTCGATCGCTTCTTTAATACGAGCAGTATTAAAGTTGCGTAAGTCTCGCCGCATGCATTTGGAGATCTGTCTGTTCAGTTGCCTGTGTGCTGTCAAATCTGTTGACGATTGCAGCCTCATCTCCCGTCTAACAGCCATGAGATTAAGAGTGTGATCGGAGAGTTTTTGTATTCTTCTGCGGCGGGTCTTGCAGAACTTAGCTCCGACCGCATGGACAGTTTCCACGAGCTTGTCATTCATATCGTCCACTGCATTGCAATCTTGTAGGCACTGAAAGCGGTTGCGTAACTCGAGCTGAAAGTTTTCGGGATTCTGGATTAGAGCACGAGGGGGACGGAGCGTTGACTTCATTAGACGAGACCTCTCCTCTTTCAATCAACTTAACGTTTAGGTTCAGTGTGCCTCTAACCATTCGGTCATCGCTGCCAGTTTTCACCCTTGCGATCACTAGAGATACCACTCGGAAAATATAACAACAACAACATCACTGAACAGTTGGCGTTTGGTCGTCATAATGAAGCCAATCTCATTTTTTGTCGAACCGTCGGGGCTCGACCAGGTCCACTTCCTGTGGGGCCGCTTCTGGAAGAAAGAGTTCATCATAAAGAGTCCCTCTTTCTCCATAAAGTCGGCGAGCTGCTGGCCCTTACGGTTCCGTTGCCCTACTCCAAATTTCCCTAACTTCATCTCTCCGTCTTCTCTTGTGCCTAGTTTTGCGTTGAAGTCTCCCATCAACACCGTGTAAAGGGTTTTGGAGGAATGCATGGCTTTGGAAATATCCTCATACATTTCCTCCACCTCCTCATTGGGATGTGCCGAAGTTGGTGCGTAAATCGAAAATCTATACTTAGACTTAAAAATAATAAAACTTTAATTTTTCTTATATTATGTAATATTTAATTTTTTATTATGTAATATCTTATAATGTAACTAAAACATTTTTAGGCAATATGTTGAGTTCCAGCGAGTTTGAATATTATCGTGTCTCAGTTTCTGTTAGGGCAGTCATATTGAGTACTTTCAAATTTTGTATATCCCGCGTGATTGAAATATGTGAAATACTTCTTAATGCAACATTTGTCACCAGCTGGAGAATATGTATGAAGTAACGCTCTGATGGAAGTGAAAAATAAATGCGTGCCGCCTAACCTAAACACAAGCGAAATCGATTGGGCGGGAAACCCTCTACAGCATTGATTTACATTATAACTCAAAAGTAAAAAAGTAAAGTTACAGCCTATATACATCCCACAGCTGGGCACACAGTCTCCCCTCATTTCTGAGAGGGTTTTAGGGCAAGGAAATGTCCGCCGCACTGCCCCAATGCGTGTTGGCGAACTTCACATGCCTTCGAAATATTTTTTTCTTATTCCTCGGACATGCAGGTTTCCTCACGATGTTTTCCTTCACCACCGAGCACGTGGTAAATCAGCACTTAAAATTGCAATTAACAATTTCATTGGTGCCGGCGGTGATCGAACCCGGGTTACTCGCGTTCTGTTATATTTACAGCGAGCGTTAATCATCTGAGCTACCACGGCTCTTATAACTCAATGCTCTACAGTATTAAACAATAGGTTATATATACAAAACGAGGTATTCCCCGTAAAATAGGTACAATAAAAGGGTTACCAGCATTTAAAAATGTATAATGAGTATAATATGATGCTGATTTCTTTAACTTCATTATTTTATTTTATCATAACCTTAAAAAATTTTTAGTTTGCGGTAACAAATAAATGATTGGTAAGTTCAAGATACTACAAACTTGATATTATTGTTTGATAAAAAACAAATTATTTTTATATTACTTTTATTTGTTGATTAATAATGGCGATTATTCGACTATTCGCCTTAGGAAATGGCGATTAATTGGTATTCGACTATTCGCTATAACAACTATTCGTGGCATCTCTACTACAGACAGACAATTATTTTATAAATGGTTATTTAAGCATTTATGCGATGCAAATAGCTCCTTTAGCTCAGTGAAGGGCAGTTATTTCCTCATGATAGACACTTTAATTTTGTCTACAAGTTTTATGTTTAAATGATACAGCAAATTTGTGGTAGAAGAAACCTGCCACAAAGTGCTGTATAATATAAAATATAATTTATATTTTAATTATAATTTTTAAAGAATAAACATTACCAAGCTTGGCGATTATGTCTTTCTTGTGAATTCTCTCTTCTTGTGAATTGTATGTTATGAATAAATGAGTACTTTGTTCTTAATACATAATATTTACAAAATATCTAACGAGTATTTTCCACTCCTACTGTCCTAAATTTATGTAAGGGCACAAAATCTAAATATACCAACCCTATTGTAACGTTAAAGTTATAGACAATCCATATGGCGGTAGGCATTCATCGCAACTCACGAAAACCTGAAATCAACTTCAAACAAAAGCTAAAGGTGCGTTGTCACCTCTGAGGTCTACGACTTTGGATGAATGGATGGTATCACAGACTATAATTAAATCAGCTTGACGTAACTCCCCGTTTACTGCAAGCATGTGAAAATAAGCACTTAATACTCATATACGCATACGCTTCTCAACTTAAGTCCCGTGCTGTTTCTATCACTTTAAGCCAAAGTGACTGTAACAAACAACACGAGAGTAACATTAAGTAGCGTTTGAGTATATTTTTGTCATTAAATTACTAATTTCCCTAAAGTCCACTACTTTATATTTCTAAGACGAGCTTCACGTACACTGATGACTTTCTTATGCTAATAAATAAACTAATGGGTCGGGGGAAAAGTTTCTTCGTATTTTGTTTGTGTCGGTAAGAATAGCACAAAGTTGGTTCAAGCGTTTTCAGTCCGGGAATTTTGATGTGTGACAGCTCGCTCTGGTCATTCGGATAAAGTCGATGCCATTTTTGAAAAAGTGGAGCAATATCGGCATATTACTAATTACGACATAGCCGAGGAATTGAGGATTGACCACATAACAGTTTTGACACATTTGAAAAAGTCTGGCTATACAAAAAACTCGATATTTAGGTACCACACGAGCTCACAGAAAGAAACCTAATGAATCGTAAACTCATTTGCGATTCTCTACTGAAACATAAAGAAACAGAACCACTTTTGAAAAGACTAGTCACTGGTGATGAAAAGTGGATCAAATACGACAAGAACGTGCGAAAAATATCATGGTCAAAGGATAGTCAAGCTCCTCAGACTGTAGCGAAACCCGGCTTAACACGAAAAAGGTGATGCTGTATGTATGGTGGAATTGAAAGGGCATCGTTTATTATGAGCTTTTCCGCCGGGTAAAACCATCGATATTTGGATCTCTACTGTCAACAACTAATGAGACTGAAGTAAGAAATTGAGAAAACAGCTAGAATTAAAGTTAAAAAGTGGTCTATCATCAAGATAACGCCAGTGGGAAGTGTTAATGCATCCACCATATAGTCCTGACCTTGCACCCTCAGATTTTCACCTGTGTTCGTGTATTATTTGATACCATTAGGTTAACATCGAGAGAGGACTGTCAAAATTACTTGTTACATTTTTTTGATCAAAACTCCCAAGATTATACAGCAACGGGATTATGTCACTACTTACAAGATGGCAACGAACTATCGATCAAAATGGCACATATAAATTATAATTAAATGTAATTAAACTTTGAAAGAAAGTGGTATAAAATAGAACTTTTTCCCCATATACCCTCCATCAAGCCTATAAAATTCCACACCCAAGTGGATCTTATCAGCTATTCCTCTCTTTCACTTTCCCTCTGTCCCCTCTTACACCACCCGAACGATATGTGGCAGTGAATATTCTTAGACCGGTCACTATACGGCGATTGTTTAAATCCTCCTAATTATATAAATTTTGTTTTGCCTTTCCTCCGTACTGGCGGTAATTGTGGCATCATTATTTTCTCTTCATACTCATTACTCCGTAAATAGTCCCCATTTGGCCACGCGTCTAATGTAATCAATAATTAATTTGCCGTAATCATCTCCTTTTATCTGAATTAGCGATCCTTACCTTGCACCTTACCCGAAGAATAACTTTAAAATTATACCTTAACTTTGAAGCTGTTCTTCGCAGCCAGTCAGTATTTTCGTAACAGAAAACATTCAAATAAACGTGCGTACCTGGGCACTTAAAATATTTAGTTGACATATTAAACTTCACCAAAATGCCAAATCAGAGCATCGTGACTAACTCCAACAAATCTCCATCAGAAATTTAAAAAAGCCTTGAGCTTGTAGGACGAAATTTCCAATACTCACTAATACTTTTATATTATACGTGAGTTCCACTGCTTTGTTGGCCTAAGGCCTAAGGTCATAAGCGAGAGTAATGTGGTCTTGGGTGCGTATCTCGGGTCGGCCAAAATCAGTAATTGGGTTTTTCAATTAATTCAATCATCGCGTTTATAAAGTTTTCAGTAGTGGCCCGGAGTCAAAACATTAGCAGAGTTTTACCGCCGTGTCAACCGGAAAGCACGTAAAGCCGTTGAACCTACGCCTAATCTCTCTCCTGTCTTATCGGGTTACTGTCCCATCAGACTTTGGAGAGAGGGAATAGAGAATGCAATTGTGCTTGCGCACATATTCGTACACTAATGCGCAGATGACACCGTTGAGACTGACACAGCCGTGACCGAAATCCGGTCTTGAGGACATAATACAAATTACACGCGAGTTATACCACAATCTAACGGAGGCCGATATAACTTTCCGTTAATTTCATAAGTTATCTCTTCTGACATTTACAGGGCAATATGGGGTAAGTAATAGGTTACTTACACTCGAAAAAGCGTGGCATATTGTGGCAATTGTCTAAAAATTGTAAGGGTGTGCCCATTTCTCCAAAAGGCTGTCACATCCCATCACAGCTAAAAAGGAAGGGTGCATATTAATTTACAGTCAGCATTAAATTCGAGCAAAATAATTAGGGTTAGTTTCGGGTAGGGCAGGGTTGCAATTGACACTGTCCGTACATCGTCACTGAATTAAAGCTATGTCATATAATAATTATAATAATGTCCTCCAGACCGAATTTAGGCCACAGCGGCCTGCCTCAACGGAACCTAGCCATCAGCGCAGGACAGGATTTTAGTGCCCAAGTGTATGCGCAAGCACAGGTGCACTCTCTATTGCCGTCGTTGTTATCTTCTGCAAGGCATAGTACCATGCAGGTCTCGGGCCTCGGGGTATACCCCTTTACCCGGACATTCCTCACGGCACACTACAGTGTGCCGGTCCTGGGCGCCTTGATAGTAAGGCATATTATATTAGCGACTTTGGTCGCAGTCGAGTAAATTATCATTAAGGGAAGTTGTCCTAATAATTGTGTTTAAGCACAATTTATTTGCCGAGGTTGGCCTTTCTGCGGCATTGTGGGGTTTACCCCCCAGACCCTCGACTCCCTAATCTATATAGGGAGGAGTTCTCTTGGATAAGGTTGCCCGTCCGGCGGCCGTGAGTGCAACGGCGCGAAGCCATTGAGATGTTCATGTGGCCCGTTGTCGGAGTGGTCAAACATACCGCGCGACAGCCGGACCACGAATTCATGTAGGCTCTCTATCTTCAGGTTGGCCGCTATGACGTCGTTTCGGACGCACGCACCGACTATGGTTCTTAATGACAAATTCTGCTGGGCCTGAAGTCGCCACTTCTGATGACTCAGGAGTGCATACCAGGCCGGAGCAGCGTATGTTAGCAAGGGTCTTATGTATGTTTTGTAAATGGTCAACTTCGACTTTCTCGGTAACTTGTATGTCAGGACAGGACGGAGCATCGCCCGCGCACATCGAGCCCTGCGGGTAACAAGGTCGACGTTCGCAGTCATGCGCAACATCCTGTCGATCCGTCATCCAAGGTAGGTCACGACCTTCTCATATGCGATCTCCTGGCCTCTGAGGTTTAGTGGTGGTGGTAGATTTCTATAGCGGCGAGTGAGCAGAGCGGTCGTCTTGCTAACATTGACGGCCATCCTCCATTCATCCAACCATGGTGGCAGCAGGTCCAGCAGAAGTCACTGCCTTAGTGCCAAGGGTTATCAGAATCGGAAGGTGCTGCGTATTTAGGTCGTACAGCACTTCTACCACTACTGGATAGTTGACGTTCCTAGTGAGCACGATGTCCAATACATCCGGACGCTTCCTAGGGTCGGAAGGGATGTGCGTCGGCTCCTCAGGACCTAGAACGTCATAGTCATGGTTCTCAGCATCGTCATATAGCTCACGACCCGGCGGGTTGATCAATCTTGACCCCCACGCCGGGTGTTTGCTCTATTGCCTAACTCTCATAACCCACCGAGAGAGATCAGGCGCAGGACCAATGGCTTTACGTGCTTTCCGAGGCACGGGGGTGAGACACCGCCAACTTCCTGACTCCGGGCAGCTACTGAGAATTTCTTGACAGAAAAACTCAATAAATGATTTTTTGGCCCGACCCGGGATTCATACCCAAGACCTCATAATCAGTAGTCGCACTACTACAACCACTAGACCAACGAGGCAAACAAAAGGCTATGTCATATAAAAGTGTCACCTCGGATACAGGTTAGAGCTAGTAAGAGACATTGATTTCGAATTTCGATTTTTTGGGTGTGGCACACTGCTGATATCCTCCGATAGACGTCAGAATAAGATTAGAAGAAAACAGCGTCACTCAGTCACTTTATTGACAGATTCGTTTTGTTTACCCTAAAGAAGCCATCATGGTATACACAGACCAATTTTGAATGTTTTTTTATTTGAGTATAAGTAGGCCAAAACTAATGAAACCCATACCCTTCAAACTAACAGAAAATTTCAGAAGTCCAAAGCATTTGCTAAACAAACATCTATTGCGCATGCGTTGCTTACAATTAGTGAAGGCATATTACGCTATTACGCTCACAGAGCTCCATATGACCCTGTTCACCGGACGTCGGTTGTTTACCGAAGCCCACGCGAAGTAAGCGTTAGACGCACGGTGGTCAGTTATACATCTAAACATGGTTGTGTTCATAAAAAGAAGCTTTAAACTAAATAACTCCAACATCAACACGATTACACGATACTATTAGGCTAGCTGGTTCTTAGGACGGACGTAGCGTATGCTCTTAAGTGGCAATAAAATCATGTCTAATTATAGCAATGAGCTTCTTTAATGTACTAACAAGTGCCTCCTTGCGTCCTTTATTTGAACATCGAGCCAAAGTAGGAAATTAAGTGTTTAGAATGAATATATTCGAAACATTTCTCCAAAAAATGCCTAATATAAACGTCTTTCTCTATTTCTTATATTCCAAAATTGTGCCAAATTATAAATTACTGCTAACCCTTCTGGTGGTGCATCTAACATATGCAAAGCTCGCTGTCGTAACTTAATAAAGGCATAATATTCAGTTTTGTTAACAGTAAAATTCTACTTTGATGTACTCATAAAAAATGGTGATTATTTTTATTTGTTTCAAACATCCTCAAATTCGGATCCCTAAAGTATCTAAACTATTTATTTAGTCCTTAAAAATTTCTTATTCTTTGATTATAAACCTTTGTCGTATTTCACTTACAATTAATAATTAACAGTTAATTTAGCTATTGTCTAGCGATACCGACAGAAATTCTTGAACAATAATGAGATATTGATGTAATTGAAAATAATGAGGATAAATTTAAAGTTTCCACTAAAATGATCTTAATTAGATAAACATCACCATCATTCCAGCCCGTCAGAAGTTTACTGCTGCCTAGTTGTCTTCCCCGTAGATTGCCACAACGTACGGTCATGTGCCATCTATATCCATTGACTAGTCGACTGCATATTTTTACAAATCAGATAACAATAAACGGATACAAAATTGTAATTTTTTTACTAACTAAGCCTATACTTTACTAACGGTTAACTATAAACAACTCTTGTAACCTTGAATCTATATGTATAGGCTGAGCTGCAATAAGCACTTACCATCATATGAATGCTGCTGAACTTAGTGCCAAAAACTTCGATCACCAATACCAACTAGATAAGGGGTCACGTACAAAATCATAGCTAAATACTGTTCGCATGAGTATAAACTATGAAAAGACAAATTAAATAACATTTAGTGTGAAATCAACCTTAAGTTATAATAAATAAAGTTCTTTTTCCCGTTATTGCCTTGCGAGCTACACGCTCACGTCTCATGTGCGCTCTAATTTACCAAGATGGATTTCTTGCGCCGACCCGACATCTAGTTTGTATTGTTGATCGAAGGCCAAAAACACTAAAATTATCGGTTCTATGAATTTCAGTCTTAAACAATGGGAGCACCAGCATGGGGCTCGCGTGGCGGTGATCGGCCGCGGCTGCTGCGTATGACGCCGCTGCGGCACAGCTTCGCCGCCCCCGCTACGCCCCTCGCTCCTCCCCCGCCACGCTCCCACGACTACGCCTCCGACGCCGATACTAATAAGAAAGGTAACTTCCGCATTTACAAGTTTACAACCAACAGTCTGCCTACTTTAACCGTTATCGAAAAAATTGTTGATTCATCGCTTATAGTCTACTCGGTACTGCGTACACTCTACCTGTCCATTTTGGAATAGTATTTACTTTATGCCTTATATGTAAGATCTTCATCCTTTATAACACTGTTACTCGAACTTTCAGAAGAAAGCTGGAATGCGAACTTATCCCAAAGATGGAGAAAACTACGTCGACGTTGTTCGCGATTACGTCCCGGTTCTGGTAACCGAGAAACAAGCCCAGTGCGATGTTCTCCGTCCCCTCCGCGCCCGCCACCGCATTGTTCGCCAGCGCCGCCCTCAAAACTCTCTTTTCGACATCGTGGAAAAGTTTATACAACGGCTTCACTGCGTGTGACTAGCGGAGCTCCAGATTTACTGCGAGCCTTGGGCAAACTAGGTGGTGGATTACGCCGTCGAGCTCTTTCCGCACACGACGTCCTAAATCCTCCACAACAACAGCCAGCCACGTTTTACGTTCCAAGTCCAACGACTGAGCGACAAACGTCTTCACCGTCACCACAAAGGCAGTCGGCTACGTTACGCCGCCGCTGCAGTTCACCAAATGTATACAGAGCCAAAGACTCATCGGGACCTCGTGACCGCACCCCACTCATTAGCCAGGATGATGAAAATCGAGATGTTGTTGATTACAGTTACGGTATGGACCGTAGGAGAAATTGCAAGGAAAGTCGAAGTAGACCGTACAGTGAGAATGTAGAAATGGAACTAACTTGCAGGAACGGTTATAATCGCCTTCCAACAAATATATCTGATAGACTATGGGAAGAGCCCTACAGGCTACCGCGAGTCCAAGCGCGACAAGAACCAGTTCAGCAATTACGAAATGGTGTTTCTGAGTTAAGAGTAAGTGCTACTCCGCGAACACCGAGACTTCCACCCGCGCCACCAACGTCCGGTCAAAAACTAGGGAAGCGGCCACCCGCTCCTGAACCACGAGATGCGCACACTTTTGAGGTATGTCTAACGAATTCATTTTCTGAATTAAAAAAACCGTAATATTAATTAAAACCTTTAATTTAACCTATCATTAATATCGCAGCCCTTCACAATTCAAAAGTCCACAGCTGAATATGCATAGGTCTTGTCTTGTCACAAATGAACACAAAATGATAATGTTTTAATTTTAATCATTCAATATCAATTTTGCACGCCTCACAACGTGAGGGAGTGCTCTACTCTCGATATGAGGCCATAACTTAATTTCTCTACATAAAATCGTTCTTCTACTTTTAGCTAGACTTCAATTCCATATAATTATTAACGTTACAATAACTACAGACGTTGAATTATACGATTAGTTTATTTTCTAATTGATTCACTTTAGATCAGATGACAAAAAATATCATTGCTATGGGCTACCTTCCGTTGGTCTGTGCGTCGGTGAGTCTTCTCGTTTAATAGATTACAAGCAATATATTGAGATATGTAGTATTAAATAAGATTCCATATATTCTAAGGAGGATCCCTATTGATTTTTGTTATTGAACTTAACACCGTTTAAAAGTTATTAATGAAAGTCGAACAGTATCGCTGTTTTTTCTTTCTTCTAAAAATTATCGTCACTATTTTCATCTCTTTTAATTTTAATATTTAAAATAATAAGCATGTGAGGCGTGCACTTTTGGATTTTCCAAATATTTTTTTGTACACGTTACGTGTCAGCTACAGCGCCCTGAATTAATTATATTATTCACAATTTAGTGTTGTTTATTTTATTCTTAACGAGTTAACGAATGATATTATTTTCGAATAGTGATGTTTTTGGTTTATTTTGAAAAAAAAAAATCATTCTTCTTGTTGAAACTAACACATACATAACAATATTAACTCTTAGTGTTTAAATGAAAAAAAAAACTAATATTTTAAACTATTAAAAATATCAGTTAATGTTTATAACGTTATCGACATCTTTACGCATTCAGTATACAATACACGAATATATTCTTCGGAAGGGCTACATAATGACTAAACTTTTTAGTATCACTCGATTTCGCTCCCCATCTACTTTGTGTACCGCGGGCTAGATATGAAAGTCACTTCTTAAGTGTTAAACTCCAAAACGTTAATATTTTTCAGGTGCGTTTCACAAAATCAGCTGGGGGAAAGGGCCTTGGCTTCAGCATTGTTGGCGGTCGCGATTCCCCACGCGGCGACATGGGCATCTTTGTCAAAACGATCTTCAATAACGGCCAAGCAGCCGAGTCTGGCCTTCTGCGAGAAGGTATACTTGTAACATATATCATGAAAAATATTTTTTTATTCTTCTAAAATACTACAAACGTAGGTAGATGGTAAATTATGAAACTTAATATTAAACTTTACTATATAGGGTACTGATAGAAGTTAGATTTCACTTATATTTGTCACAGTTGATAAAAATCAATTTTGAGACATTGGGCCATGCTAGAAATCTAGGATCACAAATTGAGGTAACACGAGCCGAATACCCTATGGCTTTAAACAAAAGCAGTTAGTAATGAAGTTTAAAGCAATTGTCTTTTTCATATATAAAAATACATTTACTAATTAGTTACTACTCGCGCATATAAAAAATGGGATCGTCGCCTCTTTATGCACCTTGCTTGCACTCTCTCCGCTGACTATATTCATACACCCCGGTGATAAAACACAAACAAAACGTCATTCATGCTTTGCGATAAGCGTTGTCTACACTTCAGATCCAAGAAGCGTAACAGAACTGTATAACATACTTTTATTTAAAGTATTAAATTATCGCAAGTGGTCGCCCTGTGGTCGAAATTCGACCGTAATCCAATAAATTCAGTTTGTATATTGCTGTATTTCACTTTTAACTGCACAGATATCTCATATACTTACAACAGATAAATTAACTCATTTTGGCCGTGACTCTACAGACGATTGTTAATGGAACATTAGAAATCATATAAACTTTACAGGCCATTCAATCAATCAAATTAATGTACTTATTTTATTGACAACATTTTTAAATTCTTTAGCGGCAATCTCTACTTTGTGCGACCATAGACTATGTGTTTGACGACTGACAATGGCAGTTTGTCATTAATGTTTTTTTTAATCAAGATTTTTGTAACACATGTTATTTATAAGTTTTAGCTTTATTCACTCCTTTTTCATATAAACTTAAACAATGTCAAATCTCGCACACCTCCGTGCACACAATATGTTTAAATAGTGGTTAAAGTTCTTTCTTCACGTAATAATATAGTATAGAAGATATTTAGCAGGTCCTATGATAAAATAAATATCAATTATAAATAATTGTACACGTTTAATAAATTATTTTAATCTATCACATCCATCGGACCACTCACAGTTACTTAATATAACCATTCACTGTTTTTGGTAAAAAGTAAACCAATGTTCAGATAAGTTCTTGTCAACGTAAAGGTGAACATTCTTTGATGACGGGTAGATGCCAGCTGTATAGTTTATTTCTGCTACTTTTACGACCTTCGCGCACCTGCTTCAGTATGTTTATTTATTAAACCATCGTGTTTAAATTATTACGCCTATTCCATGAAAAATTCAAGACTTATAGCTTTATACATAATATGTTATCTTAAGAGCGAATATTCATTAAAATTAAGTTTTTAACAATTTCATTCGACTGTTGCAGAACATACCTTTAAAAAAACATCTATGACCTGCACACGCGGTAAGTGATAGCTTCAGAAAACTAAACTTCGAGAGAATTACAGGAATACAGAGGATCAGGAGTAGGATAATTGTAGGTTTATTTGTTATACACACACACACACACGCACGCACGCACGCACGCACGCACGCACGCACGCACGCACGCACGCACGCACGCACGCACGCACGCACGCACGCGAACGCACGCACGCACGCACGCACGCACGAACGCACGCACGCACGCACGCACGCACGCACGCACGCACGCACGCACGCACGCACGCACGCACGCACGCACGCACGCACGCACGCACGCACGCACGCACACACGCACGCACGCACGCACGCACGCACGACCGCCCGCCCGCCCGCACGCCCGCACGCACGCACGCACGCACGCACGCACGCACGCACGCACGCATGTATGCACGCACGCACGCACGCACGCACGCACGCACGCACGCACGTATGCACGCACGCACGCACTCACTCACGCACTCACGCACTCACGCACTCACGCACGCACGCACGCACGCACGCACGCACGCACTCACGCACGCACTCACGCACGCACTCACGCACGCACGCACGCACGCACGCACGCACGCACGCACAAACACAAACACACACACACACACACACACACACACACACACACACACCACACGCAGTGTTATCAAGTTTAAAATTATTTTACATTTTATTCTACATTATTTTACATATTACTTATACAGACTCAACAAATAGAAGAGACCGAGATAATAGTAAACACTGTATACTGTTTTCTATCTCATTCTCTTGCTAGCTAAATCTGATTCTATAGATGTAAAATATCTATAGATGTAAAAGTTTCTCTTTTTGTGTCACTTTTTTCGTTTAAAATTATTTTACATTTTATTCTACATTATTTTACATATTACTTATACAGACTCAACAAATAGAAGAGACCGAGATAATAGTAAACACTGTATACTGTTTTCTATCTCATTCTCTTGCTAGCTAAATCTGATTCTATAGATGTAAAATATCTATAGATGTAAAAGTTTCTCTTTTTGTGTCACTTTTTCGTTTCATCGACTTTAAATCGCAACGAAAACTGAAAAGAAGTAATAATACAAAATATTCTTAAAAAGTTTTCATTTCAAAATAATTTTTTTTTTATGTTTATGTTTAATTAAAAGCAGATGTCAAAAAATAAAAATAATAAAATATTTTTACATAGTAGCTTCTGAAGTCGAAAAATCAAAGTATTTTTTTAGCTTTCATACCAACAAATAGAATATCATCTGAACTTTTTTACATCATAAACTTCACCACATTGATGCTTACATTATTTTTTTTTCAAAGTTACATGAGACCACCACTTTCAGTTCAGCCTATTTAATAAAATGATGGACAACATAAATTAAAAACTGGCCAAAAGCGTATCGGGTCAAGCACAATGTAAAATTAGGGTTCCGTAGTTGCCCGTCACAATACGTAGACTTTCTTGATAATGAGAATAATAGGTGAGTTCGCAGTTTGACCACTATAACAACTAAAAATGGGAAAAGATATTGTTCCATATCCCAATACTTTTGAAAGACACCCCACATGACTAATACCACTTTAAAGTTAAATATTTTGCAGACGAGCCCCTGAATCGAAAAGAGGTTGTTCAACAACACCCCCCCCCCCCCCCCGTGATGCAACTGCGGACGGACGGACAAGGTGATTTTAAGGGTTCTTTGTTGTGTAACTACGGAACCCTAAAAACTATGCGTCGAATTCTATATATGTTTTATGTATGATGTTCTTCTCGTTTTTGGAACTCGGTTAAAAAGTAATATAATTATTAAAAGAAGAACGATTATAACGTTACATTCATGGGAAATGCATCCATTAAAGGTTTAAACTGTAATTACTACATGATTTAACGCTAACGTCGTGTAGTCTAATACAAATGCTAACATCCCAGTGAGCCTGCTATTTATGGCTTCTTTGTACATAAATATGGGTTAATAAATATCACCATTAAAATATTATTTTGATTATGTGCTACCGACTAAAATAATAGAATCTACCATTACTCAAACAATAAATATAAAAAACGACACAACAAAAAGAAATAAACTTTCAGCCTTAATGCTTCAATATAACCTTCATCAACAAATCCACAGTCCTATACGTGTCACTAAAACAATTTCAACATGCTTAGATTTAATTTATTTAAACTTTAGCGATGCAAACCGACAAATAACTGTGCAAGAATTGGGTCTGTCTGACTATAGGGCCACAATCATTCATATGAATATTTCTAAACAAAATAAACAAAAAATATGGTACACCGAAAAAAGACAATATTAACAAAAGTAATATAGCATTGGAATCGCTTGATTGGGAAAACATACTTAATAGGAATAAAGGTATAAACTATAACTATAATATATTTCATCAAACTTTGATTAACATTCTTGATGATTGTATACCAAAAAAGTAATAAAAATAACAAACAACTATAAAAACATTGGCTTACCGTTGGTATATAAAAGTCTTGTTATCACAAAAGATTACTCAAATCGCACAATTTAACGTCAAATGATAAAATTCAATAAATTATTATAAAAATATGATTTTTAAAAAAAAAAGGTTATAACAACGTCAAAGAAGTTACACTATATAAACAAGATAACGCACTGTAACAATAAAATAAAAACAGTGTGGTATATTGTTCGAGAACGCACAAACAAAATAAATTTAAATGTAAAATGAAATATTACATACATATCATTAACTAAATTTCTTCTAACCCTAAACAGATCGCCAATAAATTTAATGATTACTTCACCAATATTTAGTGAAACAATTCATCCACAAGCAAAGGGTCTTGCTTGTGGATTCTTGTAGAATTGTGGATTCCGTTCTACGCCCATCATAAAACTCAATATTTCAATATTTCTGGGGAGAGTAGTATTTGAAGAAATATTTGAAATATTAAAGAATCTAAAAAATAAACTGAGCCATGGTGTTGATGAGATTCTCCAAACTTTTTTCAAACAATGTGCAACCAATCCTTTGAAGAAGGCGTATTCCCAGATATACTAAAACATTCATTAGTGAAACCCATCTATAAAAAAGGTACACAAACGGACCCAGGCAACTATCAACTTATTGCCCTACTTCCCACAGCTTCCAAAATATTTGAGAGAAAGCATTGTACGACCGTATCTATAAATTCTGCGAAAAGTATAATATCTTTAATGAAAGTCAAAGCGGTTTTCGAAAAAACAAATCAACAGTTCTAGCAGATTATAATTACATTCAAAAAGTAAATAATATAAATAACGATAAAAATATGCTATAGGAATACTACTTGATATTTCAAAAGCATGCGATACAGTGTAATATAACATATTACTAAATAAATTATATGACATAGGAAGCAGAGCCCGTGCTACAATCTGTTAAAATCATATTTACACAATAGACAGCAAATAGTGGAAATTGAGTATTTTAATGAAAAAAAAACATACAAAATTTAAAAAAAAAATTAAAAATAAATAAAATTAAACTATGAACGCCTCAATACCTCAAGATAGCGTGCTGGGGTGTCTTATTTTTTTAATTTACATTAATGACTTTGCAGATGCTCTGAACGAATGCTGTGTCATGTTCGCGGACGATATTTCTACTCTTATATCAATCAAAAGTCCAATAAATCTAAAAGAAAATTAACAGGCTATTATTCAAAACAACGGACTGGCTGACTAAACATAACCTGCGGATAACCTTATCAAAAAGTCTTTTCACCCAGATCAAAAACCAAAATTAGATATAAAAATAGATAATGACGGCTTCACTATAGATATAGTTAACGAACACACACTACTAGCCCTAATAATAGATACCCATATTACTTGGAAACCACACATAGAAAAATTACATAGAAAGTTAAGCAGCTTTATGATAAGTAAAAAAACAACAGGTATAACCACCGCGATAACAACCTACTACGCGTATGTATATGCTTGGCTCAGCTACGGCATTGTCCTATGGGGATGCAGTACTGATACCTGAAGTTTATTAACTAAACAAAAAAACTAATATGAATCATAGCTAATATACAAAACACTGAAAGCTATAAGCCTTACTTTCTAAAGTCTAACATTTTAAGTATAACATTTTAAGTCTGCCCTGTATCTATATTTTGTATCTACGCAAATTTGTCAAAAAAATCGAAACTTCTAACACAAAACGTAATGACATCATATCTAGGAATCTAAAACAGAGAAACAAACTAGTGTTGCCAACTTCAAAACTAAAATCTCTTTCTTCCAACCCATTTGTCATGCCTATAAAATTATAATAAATTACCCGAATATATAAAAAACTTTAAAGACGAAAACTATTCGTAAAAAAGTTAAAGCAACTACTTACAAACAAGTGTTACTATAATACTTCTGAATTTTTAGAAGATAAAAATATAATATAGTATAGATATGTAAATATAAGTATGTTATATAAAAATGAAATGCCATCCTACTCAATAAATTACAATAAACAATTCTAATAAAATTTAAAATGATGCAAATAATTTAATAAAAATTCAACTGTGTTAATTATACTAGTTATAATAATACCTTAACTGTCAAAATCATTTCATTAATAAATAATAACAATTATAATAACCGTATTTCAAATTCAACATGTGTATAAGTAATATAATACATGTTAATATTAAATAATTATTTAATAATAATAATATCCTTCATAATATTGCTGTGCCCATCGGGGTCTATGGAGATACCATAACCTTTTGTAACCTATGGAATGCAATGAAGTTATTGAGTATCGAATTTTATTTAGAGTAACTTCTCTTCAGACGGATCAAAAATTTATTCTCATATTGAAAATTAAACGAAAAATTAAGAAAATACAATAAGAAATAGTATCAAAGTCTACTGCTGAATATTGGCCTCCCCCATAAATTGCCTCATAGAGGGGATGATATTTGCCATAGTTGCCACGCTTGGCAGGCTTGTTGGTAACCGCAGTTTTTTTATTATTTTGAGTTGGTATCAGGAAAATGCTGCTCATCTTTTGAATTACGAAGAGGTAAAGCGACGCTTTTTTTTTTTTTTTTCATGGGGAAATGCCTACGCATACCCGCCTCGCGGGGGCAAGGACGGGTTATGTCGGACTCGCACCGACTAAAACCCCATGGTGTTCCACCTTTGTCGCATATTGGCAGGGCTACGGGAACGCTTTCGCACACATCCGCGGCCCTACTAGCGCCTGCCACCCCATGGCAGCACCTCCTCGGGAGAGGAAAATTCCTCCCCGTTCTCCTTCACAGGTAAGGCGCACCAGAACACATGGCGCGCCTTCCACCACGGCCTCCAACTACGTCTGTGCAACAGACACCCCCGCGTCCGATGCACAAAGGCCATGGGGCCAGGAAAAACGAGCACTTAGAAGTACTAGCCTTCCCGACCCCATCGGCGGATCTGGTTTATGGCTCCGCCGCCAAACAAGATTTGGCTGCGGAGGGTAGGGAGAGCGGCGCCTCGCAATACCGACAATCCTCTCCCCCCGCAGCCCCACCACCACCGCATCAACGGTGCGGCCCCGTTTGAGTCGCGAAGGATAGGGCGAGTGGCGCATCGCCATACCAACACTCCTCTTCCTCCGCGACTCCACCTCGGCTGCAGCGGTAGAGGGTGCGCGAGTCCCCACTCGCTGCAGTCCACCAGCACACATCCGAAGTGGGCTCCCCAAGCCCACTCGAAGCGGCCACCTCAGGCCGGCCCTTCACCGCGGGCCAGCCACGTGGGTTCCTCTTTGTTCACCGTGGGAGACCAAGCCACGGCTACTAAGCCCCCCCGCCACGACAAGGCGGGAACCCGTTCGGGGGGGAGGTAAAGCGACGCTGCGACTACATTATGGTTAAAGCACAAATGAGTCGGATCTGTCGGGGGAACCACGTGTATATATATATATATATATATAATACTAACATACGTATACGTCACACAGAGCAGACTGATTTGCAAAATAAATTGTAACACATAATTTCTAAATAAATACTCACAGTACAAAGTTAAATTTGCAACTGAATCCACTTTCATTTTAACCTATATATATATATATATATATATATATATATATATATATATATATATATATATATATAATACGTTCACGTTAACGAAATACGTTATACGTTCACACAGAGCAGACGTGCATTTGGTTCACAAATAAAATTGTAACAGCATAATTTTCTAAACTGAACATAACTGCACAGTGACAAAGTTAAATTTGCAACTGGGAGTCCACTGTTTGTTGCGACGTTTCGTTAACCACTTGACAAGCTCCATCAGCTAGCTCCCCCCCCCCCAACACCTAAGGTAAATAGCACAGATATTTATTTTTTATCCTCCTCACTCACCGTTGCCACAGCACGAACGCATCCGAAGAGTGCCCGCTCTCGTGACGTCGAAGAAGTGTGTGTGGTCCAAGTCATGAGCGTACAGCGGTCACCACCCAGACTGAGCGGCTCGCTTACAAATTTAATAAGAAATGAGGCTGTAGAGGAGGACCAAATTACCTACCGAAAACGCAAACAGCCTGAACCTAACTGCAGCTGTACCCAAGAGATACAAGAGTTTCGCAAAGAAGTTACGTCTCTATTGACTAAATTCACAAAAACACAAGAAGAAACATTGGATTTTATGCGCAATAATTTAGCCGAAGTTAATTCCAAACTAAATGAAATAAAATTATCTACGGATACACTTGCCAAGGAACAGAATATACTAAAATCCCAAGTCTCAGATTTGGTTAAAAAAACTGATTATGCAGATACCAGCATTCTTAAACTGGAAAAAAAATTGCCAATATCAAACAATTGAACATAGATACGAAGACTGAAGAAAAAATAATGCAAGAAATGAGAGAACGCATTATTCGTGAAAAAAATATTGTTGTTGTCGCTATAAGAGAGTATAAAGACGCAAACACAAATGAAGCCTAATCCCATGATATGACAGAAGTAGTTTCTATTATTAGAAATTTGATCGGAGATTGCCCTAAACCAGTTAAAATATTCCGAATAGGCAAGTTTAACGCACTTAAGAGTCGCAACATCAAAGTCTGCTTTGAGTCTTCAGAGACAGTCAAAATGCTATTACGTAACAGAGGAAAACTGCAACGCAATATTAAGATCTTCTCTGATCAAATCCAAAAAACACAAAAACAACAACGAAAAACCGAAAAAAACACAAAAACAGACTAAAAAAAACCGAAATCTTTGGTGATACGAATATAAATCTTTTGATATCCGATAGTAAGACTACGCTGTATAATGATCTACTAAAGGAAACAGGTTTCAAAATAATTAACAATATTGATGCACTACACAGCACCCGTGCGTCACCAACGTCGAGAACTATTATTGATCATGTTGCTACAAATCTTAATAACCAAAAATTTCATATGGCTATCATTGAATCTTCTTTTTCAGACCATAAAAATATCTATGTAGAAATGATAAAAGTGAAACCACCACGAAGGCAAAAGTTACGATACGAAGCTACTAACTATGAAATTTTATACAAGCACACAAGAGAACATGAGCTTGAAAATGAAGACCGTAATTTTGGAACTCTAGAAGAATTTATAAAGAAAAATTTATCAGAAAGTAAAGAAATAAAATATAAAATTATCAATCAACCTCCAAAAAAAATGGGTTAGTAAAAAAATCATAATGGGGATCAAAAAGAGCAATCAAGTGTCGAGTAAACTAAAGCAGAACCCAGAAAATAATAAACTAAAATCAGAATATACTAATGAAAAGACGAAAGTGGCGAGACTTATCAAGACTTCGAAAAGCAGATATTACTATGGAGAGTTTGAAAAATGTAAAAGTAAACCTAAAAAGATATGGAAACTGATAAGCTGTGTTCCCCCAAATCTTAAATCAGATAACGGCTTAGTTAATAAAGATCCCGTGGCTATCTGTGAGTTGTTCAACAAGTTTTTCTCAAATATTGGTACGCAACTGGCAAACAAAATAATGCCCAACTATCATAACAACGATACATATACATTGCCAAAACTAAAATCGGATACAAGTCAAATCAAACTCGCAGTCTTCAAACAATGTGATAAAAATGAGATAGCTAATATTATCGATGGTCTGGAAACTAACACTAGTATAGGCATTGACTCCATTAGTACAAAAGCAATTAAGTGTATTAAAAATCTTATTATTCGCAATCTCACTGACTGTCTTAATAAATTACTGGTCCAAGGTATAATCCCAGATAGTCTAAAAATAGCTAAGGTCAGTCCGATCTATAAATCTCGTATAAAGACAGCTCCAGGAAACTATCGGCCTGTGTCGGTTTTGCCAGTGCTTTCAAAAATCGTGGAGAAAGTAATCTACAAACGACTGAATGACCACTTGACTAAAATAAATTTTTTGTGTGATCAACAATACGGCTTCCGATCAAAATCAAATACTCTCAGTGCAGCTATTGACTTAGTCACTAAAATAAAAATTAAAATAGATCAAAAGCAGCTTGCACTAGGTGTGTTCATTGACCTAAAAAAGGCCTTTGACACAGTGAGTCACTCGTTGCTACTGAAAAAGTTGGAAAGTATTGGTGTAACTGACACGGCACTCCAGATGTTCAAATCTTAGACTGTAAATAGATACCAGATTGTAAGGATTGGAAATTATCAAAGTAACTTCTTATCTATAAATTGTGGAGTACCACAAGGTTCGATTCTTGGCCCGCTATTGTTTTTAGTATATGTTAACAATATTTGTGAAGTAGACTTACACGGCCATCTCACTCTGTATGCAGACGACACATGTTTATTCTACTTTGGACAGAATATAAACGACCTTACTACGCTTGCTCAACAAGATCTCAACACACTACTCAGATGGTTCTAGTACAACCTATTAACAATAAATACCGCCAAAACATCTTACGTAATATTTAGTGCAAAAAACAAAAAAAATTCAACACCACACACAACACATTAACGGAGAAATATTACGCCAGTCTAATCAAGAAAAATACCTTGGGCTGTTGCTTGATAAACATCTGTTATGGAACGGTCATTTATATACCACCGAAAGCTCGCCCTTTGATCTATAACGCATTGGTTAAACCACACTTAATTTACTTAATAGAGATATGGGGTACAGCAGCCAAAACTTTACTACAAAAGGTACAAGTACTGCAAAATAAATTCATAAAAATTTTATATCATTACGACTTTTTAACTTCGACCAAAACAATATACCATGAGACGAAATTACTAAACATCAAACAATTATACATCTATATAACACATGTATATTAATATATAAAATCACACACAATATGATCCATTCAAATATAACATTCACCACAAAAGGAGAAACGCTAAAATACTCATCACGCCGCGCAAACCATCTTCTATTACCAAATATTCGCACTAATTATGGAAAAAATGCCGTAACATTTGCGGTTGCACAGTTGTATAATAAACTCCCTTCAACTATAAAAGATACAAGTTCGCTCAATATTTTCAAGAAAAAATTATTAGACGACATTAAAAAACAAGATATTTTATAACTTGGACCACAGTCTTATATTATCAAAACTTGAAACATCGCTCTTACACAGTTAACTTGCAACTTCTATATATGTAATTTTGATCTACCCTAATTTATGTCTACTATTTTATTATATTGTTCTGTGTGATTTATTTTAAATTGTATGAATGTACTCATGTAAGTGACATTAGTCTTAATGAGTAAATAAAGATCTTTAAACTGATATATATATATATATATATTAAAAGTATAGTTGTAGCACGAATGGGTCTCCTCGACCGGAGAAGGACCACGCTCTCACATAATACCAGCGTTAAATATTAGCTTAATGCTGCTGTGTTTCGTATTGTGAGTGTAGAGAACCGGGAAACGAGGCATTGCATCTTAGTCCTCAATGGTGAAAACGCATCTTGTTTTTAAATCTTAATCAAGGATAGATGTTATTTTCTATGGGCCACAGCATCCACTTACCATAAAGTGGACTATGTTCTCGATTGTCACCCTTAATCTATAAAAAAAACTCATATACAAATAAACTTTAATTCCCCAGGCGACGAAATATTGTCAGTAAACGGAAGAGTAACCGCGGGGCTGACACATGGAGAAGCTATCAGGTTATTTAAAGATGTTCGAGCGGGTCCAGTAATCATACGAGTATCGAGGAGGGCACCGGCTCGCTGACTACCCTGCGCCTGCTGTGGCGAGTCCTCGTCGCTTCAGGCGCCTCGATCTTCTTCTCCTAATTATTCCACTCTCTAGCTGTACTAGTTCCAACATAAATCAGCAGATGTTGCATAATTTGCATAGTGTTATACCAAACATTTTAAGAACAATTCATAACTTATTCAACCATTTCACCAATGTTACCGAAAAGCTAAGAAAGTATTTTCATGAAAAGCTATTGTGAAATTATTTTATGATCAAATCATATAAAATATTTTTCATGACAGTTTCATATAGTCAACAGAACTTGCAAAAGTCACTAACACAAGTCTTACTGTCATTCATTCAAATATAATAATAATTCAATTGAATTTAACAACTTGTGTAAAGAAGCGGTCTAGGTACGACCCGAAAGGTCCACGCGACTAACTTCCCAGTGGAAAGAATAAAAAAATATCATATGTTTTAATATTTTATACAATTTTCATTCGGCACAAAAAACGACTTGACCGATTTTGCTTCCTTTTAAAATGAAACTGGTCCCATGTCGATATCACTCTTTGTTCTCGAGATACACGAGGCGATTTAATCCGAACATATATATATATATATATATACCTCGTATATGTATGTATGTCTGTTCGGACACATGGACATCCTCTTAAAAACCATACTATTCGAATCTAAAGACCTTGAAACGTGGAGATATGTTAAAATTTCCAATTTGCAAAATCGGACCCATTACAACAACTTCCCACTGGGAAGTTAAAAATTACCTTTCCTGTTTATTATTTTCGAGAACTGTTGTTAAGCCAAAATTACTAAAATCATTTATAAAATGCGGCATTTAGTACTATTACTGTAAATTTAAGATTTTCATCCCCTAGTTTGCCACCCTTATTTGTTGAGTTTTTTCTCCAAATCTTTACAGAATCACTCCAGAAACATTTTAAAAATGAATGATCAAAATTAGTATATCAGTAAAACATACAAAAAATACGGTTGAACTGTAAGCCTCCCCACGATTAGTTGAAGTCGGCTAAAAATACTAATTTTATGTGATCATTAGCATGAAAAAAGTAAAAAGAGAACTTTTGCGCCGCAAAAAAAAGTACTATTATTTATTCTGTGGCAAAGGGCATAACATTTCTACATAAATGTGCTTAAATCGCTTTATTAAATTCGTAATTAATAATTTAATCAAATTCTATTTATATTATTTTATTTAATCAAATTCTATTAAGATGTGTGAATTTAAATGTTTAAGTTATTAAAGTTATATTTTAGCTTATCCTATATATAAGCAATAACTGTATAACTGCCTTTCCAAAGTAAATTTTGTAGACCACGACAAAATTTGGATTTAATAATTGTCTGTGATAAATTGAATCGTGTTGAATTGCAAAAGGGAATAGTAGTGTCTAGTATATAAAATAATTAATTTATTTTTGCAGATAAAGTATATAATGTTGTGTATATAAATAGCAACGTATTTTGTATAGAATGTAATATAATTTTATCTAACCCATAACATATAAAATAAATTTAGAAATGACGCGTGGCATTAGTTTTGTATAAATTTACGAAATAAAATATATTGTGCATATTTATATTAATGTAGCAATTAAAATTAAGCGCTTTAAACTAATGTACCAAATAAATGTTTTGTATTAGTACGTGTTTTTATCATGAAAAGATTTTAATAACGCATTTGTAAAGCAGAGGTAATTTTTTTCTTTTAAATGCTTAATAATATTGAACTATAAAATTCCACTGTCGAACATAAGCCTTCCTTTAAGATTGCCTCATGGGGGGATTTTGCCATAGTTACCACGCTTGGCAAGCGGGTTGGTAACCGAAGTTTTTTATTATTTTGAGTAGGCGCTGCTGCTCATCTGTTTCATTTTCCTACCGACGCCTCTTACGACACCCTCGGGACTATGTGGGGTAGTGGATATTCTTACTAGAGATTATTAGGGCCGAATATTCGTTTTATATACGGTATTCGGCATATTCGACAGCTTTACCGAATATTCGTATTCGGCCGAATATTCGGCTAAATCACCGAACATTCGTTTTCATGGTGTCCAATGTATTGGAAATGTACGAATTGAGTATTGCAATGTCTTTTACTGTTAAAAGTATATTTTATTTATGGGTTAAATCTACTTACTCTAGAGTGCCTCAAATGAATAAATCTATACATTTATGTTTTGCGGCACTGTAGATTTATTTCCGATTATAGCAAATAGAAACCATGATAAAAAGTTTTTTGGAATCAAACAAAGAAACATTACATTACATTAGTACATTTCATTTTACTTCGGTCGACAGTTTCTCTAAAATAAGTCCAAATATTAAATCTCCTGCCGCTCATTTTTATCATATAATTATCAATTTTCACTAAGAATAAAACAATGAAATACTTTTTTTATCACAAGAATGGTCAAAATATCATGCAGTACGATGATGCAATAACTGTCAGGTGTGGCGGGGAGCGAGAGGCAGGGTCCGACGCTAATCCCGGGCGCTTTACTGTAACAAGTTTCGTCATAAATTGGTTGGGTCCCGAGGTTATCCTGCCGAATATTCGTATTCGGTGAAATCCATATTCGGCCCATCCCCAATTCTTACACCGCCAGTACACGTTTAATTATTAAGAAATTTCTTAAAGGAAATACTCCGTAATAATCTACATGATAAATGGCTGGCACAGCGCTACTCCAGCGCCGAAAGCTTAAATGGTTTTACAATTTTTTAAGGGATTTTACTTAAAGGTGATTGGAACTTTAACCAGGAACATCTTCATTTATAAATTGTTTTGCTAATGTCTTAATAATTACTTCAAAATTGTAAATATGGGTAAATCAGGAACGTCTAGAACAGGTAAATGAAATTGTATACTTGGGGAGTGCTTTCAGCCGGGATGGAAGATGTGATTTAGATGTGGATAGGCGCGTCGCTGCCGGAAACAAAGTCAATGGTGCCCTGAATGCATTAGTCAAAAGGCAAGGCGTGGTGAAGAGTGCACGCCTTGCAATACATAACGCAGTGTTGGTACCGACTTTGTTATATGGTAGCGAAACCTGGGTATGCCAGAAGAAGCATAAAAGCAAGTTGAATGCAGTGGAGATGCGATCTCTTCGTAAAATGTGTGGCGTTACCATAGCCGATCGAAAGCGAAACGAAGAGATTCGCAATATGGCAGGATTGAAAGATGACCTTATCACAAAAATTGATAGGCTACTCCAATGGTTTGGGCACGTTGAGCGAATGAGTGAAGACCGAATGATGAAGAAAATATATAGAGCGTAATTAAATATTAAAAGGTGTCGAGGTAGACCGAGACTAACTTTCGAAGACCATGTGAGCAAATTGCTCGAAGAGGGGAAGGTCAAGAGTACTCGGATACCTAGACGTGCATGTATGAAGAAGTTAATGAACCTGAAAGAAGCGAAAGAGGTATGTAAGGATCGTGACACTTGGCGATCTGTTCTCTCTGGCTACCCCGTTAGGGATTGTGCGTGAAGATAAGTAAGTAAGTAAGTAATTTATTTATAAATGAAATGAGAATACAGAGTGAGATAAGTAATTAAACTAAAAAAGTAATCCCATTTTTGCATATTTGAAAGAAAAATATTTTAAATTATGATACTATTTTAATACTTAATATACTTTTTACACTTTATAAAGTATTAATAATAAGTAATTATTAATACTTTATAAAGTACTTTATAAAGTAGACTACTGCACTTTTACAAATCACTGATGATATTTGGTATGGTATGGAGAAACAAAAGCTTACCATTCTCACGTTGCTTGATTTTAGTAACGCTTTTAATACTGTAGATTTTGATATCTCGTTAAGCATCCTACGCTCTTTCAACATATCTCCAACTGTAGTTGACTGGTTTCGAAGTTACTTGTTTGGTCGCCGACAGCGGATTCAGGTGCAAGAGGTTTTTTCCACCTGGACTACTACAGCTGCTGGTGTACCACAAGGTGGCGTGTTGTCTCCTCTCCTTTTTGCAATTTTCATTAACTCTATAAGTCATACTTTGTCCTCTTCCTACCACTTGTATGCTGATGATCTCCAAATCTATACTCAGTCCTCTCTTGAAGATCTATCTAAAGCAGTTGACACTATTAACGCTGATCTGACTTGTATTTCGAATTAGAGTAAATGTTATGGTTTAACGATTAATCCTAAGAAAACTCAGGTCATTGTCATCGGTAGTTCTCGATTAATTGGTAAAATTGACTGGTCTTCCCTACCCCCTATTATACTAGACTGCACTCTAATCCTTTACAGTAACAAGGTTAAAAACCTGGGGTTGTATCTTGACTCCTGTATGTCTTGGACCTCACAGGTTAGTGAGGTCAGTAGAAAAATGTTTGCTGCGTTAAGCTCTTTACGTAGATTACGTAATTTCCTTCCCACAGCATAGTTGCTACTTATATAGATATAGAGCGTAACTAACTTTAGTAAGTTACGCTCGCCCAGTTTCTACTTCTGCCTATCCTTTACTATGCTGATATTTGTTATCTTGACATTACCGAGGAGCAGCTTAATAAGCTTGAGCGCATTCAAAATGTATGCATTAGATTTATATTTGGGTTTCGCAAATGTGATCATATCTCCGAATTTCGCAAATAGCTCAAATGGCTCCCGATCCGCCTTCGCAGGAATACTCACATTCTCTCCGCGTTGTATAGTGTGCTGTTTAATCCTTCTACTCCTCTTTATTTAAAAAACCGTTTCCAGTATCTTTCTCTTACCCATAATCAGTTCCTTCGATCCTCCGTCAATCTTTCTCTCTCTACACCTTTGCACTCTTCTTCCTTTTTCAAGAAATCCTTCACTGTAACCGCTGTGCGATTGTGCAACTCCTTACCTCTCCATATTCATCATCATCATCATCATCATTACAGCCCTTCACAAGTCCACTGCTGAACATAGGCCTCCCCCAAGTAATGCCACAAAGCACGGTCCTGAGCCACCTGCATCCATCGACTTCCTGCATGTCTTACCAGGTCGTCACTCCATCTAGTGGGGGGTCGCCCTACACTACGCCTACCGGTACGAGGCTGCCACTCGAGAACCTTTCTTCCCCATCGGTTATCGGTTCTTCGAGCTATATGGCCGGCCCATTGCCACTTCAGCTTACTAATCCGTTGGGCTATGTCGGTCACTCTGGTTTTACTGCGGATATCCTCATTTCTGAGTCTATCACGCAGAGAAACTCCGAGCATAGCCCTCTCCATAGCTCGCTGAGCGACCTTAAGCGTCCTCATACGGCCAGCAGTGAAGGACCACGTCTCAGATCCGTAAGTCATCACTGGCAACACGCACTGGTTGTACAATCTAGTTTTTAGAGATTGAGGTATACCTGACGAAAAGATATGCCGTAATTTCCCGAACGCTGCCCAGCCGAGTTGAATCCGTCGATTGACCTCTCGGTCGAAGTTGGACTTACCTAGTCGGACTATTTGTCCCAGGTAAACGTATTCGTCAACAACTTCGAGCATAGTGCTCCCAACAACTACCGGCATAGGTGTGACATGGACATTGAACATGATCTTTGTTTTGTCCATGTTCATCTTAAGACCTATCCGTTGGGAGGCACTATTGAGGTCATTGAGCATAGTGCTTAAGTCCTCCAGCGGTTCTGCCATAAGGACTACATCGTCGGCAAATCGAAGATGAGTGATGTACTCGCCATTGATGTCAATACCGTATCCTTTCCAGTCCAGTAGCTTGAAAACGTCTTCCAATGCAGCGGTGAAGAGTTTCGGGGTTATAACGTCACGCTGTCTTACACCTCCCTGCAGTTGGATAGGTTTCGAGCTCTGGTTCTGTACTCGGATAGCCATCGTAGCCCTACTGTACAAACACTTCAGCACTTCGATATACCGACAGTCAACTTGGCACCGCTGAAGGGACTGTAGCACCGCCCAAATTTCGACGGAATCAAAGGCTTTCTCATAGTCCACATACGCTAGGCAAAGTGGCAGATTGTACTCTTCAGTCTTCTGTACAATCTGCCGCAGGGTATGTATGTGGTCTATGGTACTGAAGCCTTTTCGGAAACCGGCTTGTTCGGGAGGCTGGAAGTCGTCAAGTCTGCGTGCGAGACGATTCGTAATGACTCTCGAAAACAGCACGTAGACGCGGCTCAGAAGGGAAATCGGTCTGTAGTTCTTCAAGAGAGCGTTGTCGCCTTTCTTAAAGAACAAGACCACCGCACTTCTGCTCCACGCCTCTGGAGTAGTGCCACCATGGAGGACGGAATTGAAGAGCTTCTGAAAGACTTCAAGTACCGGTGTTCCACCCGCTTTCAGAAGCTCCGCTGTAATTCCATCCTCGCCTGGGGCCCTGCCGTTTTTAAGGTGCTGGAGAGCCATTCTAATCTCGCTTAGACTGACGTCCGGGATATCATCGGAATAGTGTCGGATAAGACTTGCTCTTGGATCGTTACTCACACTTGCGTGTGGCTCCAACGATGATGTGTACAGCTGCCCATAGAACCTCTCAATCTCACTCAAAATCTCAGGTGTCCCGGAAACGATGTTGCCACACTCAGTCTTCAGCCTTGACAGTTGGCTCTTTCTGGCAGACAGATCTCTGGCAAAGACTTTGGAGCCCTGGTTCCGCTCGATCGCTTCTTTAATACGAGAAGTATTAAAGTTGCGTAAGTCTCGCCGTATGCATTTGGAGATCTGTCTGTTCAGTTGCCTGTATGCTGTCAAATCTGTTGACGATTGCAGCCTCATCTCCCGTCTAACAGCCATGAGATTAAGAGTGTGATCGGAGAGTTTTTGTGTTCTTCTGCGGCGGGTCTTGCAGAACTTAGCTCCGACCGCATGGACAGTTTCCACGAGCTTGTCGTTCATATCGTCCACTGCATTGCAATCTTCTAGGCACTGGAAGCGGTTACGTAACTCGAGCTGAAAGGTTTCGGGATTCTGGATTAGAGCACGAGGGGGACGGAGCGTTGACTTCATTAGACGAGACCTCTCCAACTTAACGTTTAGGTTCAGTGTGCCTCTAACCATTCGGTGATCGCTGCCAGTTTTCACCCTTGCGATCACTGAGACATCACTGAACAGTTGGCGTCTGGTCGTCATAATGAAGTCAATCTCATTTTTTGTCGAACCGTCGGGGCTCGACCAGGTCCACTTCCTGTGGGGCCGCTTCTGGAAGAAAGAGTTCATCATAAAGAGTTCCTCTTTCTCCATAAAGTCGGCCAGCTGCTGGCCCCTTCGGTTCCGTTGCCCTACTCCAAATTTCCCTACCTTCAGCTCACCGCTTTCTCTTATGCCCAGTTTTGCGTTGAAGTCTCCCATCAACACCGTGTAGTAGGTTTTGGAGGAATGTATGGCTCTGGAAATATCCTCATACATTTCCTCCACCTCCTCATCGGGATGTGCCGAGGTTGGTGCGTAAACCTGAATGACCTTCAGCGAATACCGTTTGGTGATTCTGAGTATCAGGTACGCGACCCTCGTCGACACACTCCCAATCTTTACAACGTTGTTGACGAGAGATTTGTGGACGATAAATCCGACACCTCCTTGGGACAGATGGTCGCCCTCCCGGTGATAGAACAAGTTGCCGGACTCGAGGATTGCCGTGTCCTCCCCCTCCCTCTTCGGACCTCGGATAATCCAATAATATGCCAGCGCAACTTGTCTACCTCTTCTTCCAGCTCCAGTATCTTCTCGTCAGTCCTCAGGGTGCGTGCGTTATATGTTGCCAGGTCGAGTCGTCGTAGGTGGCAACCGAACCTCCACCGGAGATTCTTAGCACCCCCTGCCCCGCCGTTACCATGGTCGCCACCGTAGCCAGGAATAGCGGGGCCGCCGGGGACTGGGGGCCGTCTGTTTGTGTATTTATTCATTGGGGGGTATTTGCCATAGTTGCCACGCTTGGCGAGCGGGTTGGCAACCGCAGTTTTTTATTACGTCACAGTTGTCATCAGGAAGACGCTGCTGCCCATCTCCTGCCTGTCTCCCTCTGTCGCCTCTTACGACACCCACGGGAAGATATGGGGTAGTGGATATTCTTAACCGCCACTACACGGCACTCTCCATATTCGTCGTGCTAAATCTCTTCACTCTTTCAAAAGTCTTGTTAAATCGTATTATTTAGAACGCTATTAGATAAATTACTTTACCTTTCTCGTACTCTTTTTATTTAATCTATTATATGATATTTTATATATAACTTTCACTTATTTTTATTTGTATGTATATTACTATATTTTTTATTATTATTTTGTATGCCCCCCTCTATTTAAATTTTTTGTTTGCATCATTCCTCTACGCAAAGGTTGTCTGGAAGAAATCACTTTCAGAGTGATAAGACCGCCTATTGTACATACTTTAATTAGTTTTAACTATATTGATGTTTCTGTATTGTGGTGTATAAAAAAGAATAAATAAATAAATAATTCGTTTAAGTCACCTAAATAAATTAAAACTCATAAATAATATAGATGGTGTGTAAAATATCTAAATAAGAATTACCAGCATGCATATAACATTTTAACAGAAGACTGGAGACTTTTACTGGATTCGAGGCATTCCTCGTATTTTTACGTGGTAGACCCAAGCTGCAGCTATATTACACAGTTGTAAATGAATGGGTCGGCTCGACCGGGGCAGGACTACGCTCCCACAGAATACCAGCGTAAAATAGCAGCGTAATGCTGCTGCGTTTCTTATAGTGAGTGTAGAGAACCGGAGACCCTTTTTACAGGAATCTAGGCATTCCATCTTAGTCCTCCGGAGTGACACCGCATTTGCATTTTGATTCTTAATTGGGGATAAATGTGTATGTCTATGGTCCACATCATCCACTTACCACCAGATGGACTGTGTGCTCGTCTGTCACCAACAGTGCGCTACACTAATCGACTTAACGCCGATCAATGTTGCAGTTGCAAGCAAATGTTGTGACGGCTACTAACAACCGATCGGCAGTCGACTCTTTTGAAAGGCCGTCGTGACGTCTGTTCATTTGAATTCGTCATTCAATTCCCCAGATCGAGCGTCACGACGGCTGTTCTCTTACGTTCAGCAGTCGACTCCTCCGAACGTTCGTTGTGACGGCTATTCACACTCGTTCGGCAATCAACTCATCGTTCATCATTCGACTGTTGTCCAAATCCATTCAGCCGTCTTTTGCGCCGTCCGTCTGCCGTTGGAGATGAAATCTTGTGAACGGATCATTTCAACGACGTTGGGCTGTCACCGGCACCATTCGGCTGCCGTCAGAAACTTAAATACATCGACCTGGGCGTTCGGCTACTTTCAGCGCCGTACGGATGCGATCAGTTAATCGGTAAACCATTCGTTTTGCCATCGGCCGAAGTCGTAACGCGTCGTCCGAGAATGAGAGAGAGATGAGAATTGCACTAGCAACACCCGTATTTCGTAGATATAAAGGTTTTTCTGACCGGTTGAAGCCGATTCCTCGTAGATAAATTTGAATACTCCCTTAGTCTTCAAGGGTGACCTATAAATGAATGAATGAACCCTAATAAACATAACTTTTTGGTCGTGAAAGAACAGGAGAGATCTCCCAGTGGACAAGGCTTATTCAGCCAGGGGAATGGTCAAAGCTTCATACGGTACGGGGTTGTTACATTAAAGCGGATATATAATGTTATATAGTTACCGGAGTAATTTCTAAAACTTCAAAAGGGTTGATCTAGGATGATTTAGGCTTTGCTGCAATACTTTTTCGAACAAATAATGATATCAACAACAATAGATTAAGTATAAATTTCATTTTAATTCCCGAGTTTATTAAAAAATTCAGAGCTTATAAATTGAAGATTTCTTCTAGAAATGTTAAGAAAACATTTCTCGGGATTAGCTTTTTTAATCATAAATAATGAGTAGTTTGTAGACTAGTGGCAACTGTCATAAGTTACCTGTAAGATTTGCACATAATGATTTTTATTCAGTACTACCAAAACCACGCAGACGTTGATATATATATATAAGTAGTTAGTTAGTACCAGTTCTGGCTCACTGAGTCAGAAGTGGTACAACGTTCGTCGTCTCACGATCCTAAAAGAAAAAATAGTATGCACGGTTCCGGAGATGTGCAGATTCCGATGAGGCCTCGACCATCATTAGCGCTCCATTGTTCTTATCTATTTATCTATTATTCATTGAATACCGTCATTATCTATTCTCCTCAGCGTGTGCGTCGGATTATCAGTGCTATTGTATATACTCCTATGTTCCTAACTGCAACGCTAATCTGAATCATCAATAAAATACATTACCTAATTTTGTTACAATTTTTATTTACAAAATACAAAATCTTATTACTTTATTATCTAAGAAATAGGAGCGAAACATCTCATCCACTAAAATATCGTTGTACAGTGTGTTCCCTGTAAATATACTCGTAAAACTATGCATTGAACATCCTTGAAACTTATATAGCAAATACATTAAGCAATATTCGCCACAAACTGAAGTCCACTCATTCTGAATCCTATCAACATTCCAGTTCCATCTTTTACAATTCCTTTTTTAAAAACTCTAGATGATATCGTACAGGTGCTCGTCCGTATGAATCAAAATATTGACCGACGTCATTCGTATCGATATATAAAGCTACCCAATGTGACCCTGGTTTATCATCTGTACGCAAATTGCATATTATATACGTTGGTACGTGGGTATACATGGGTAGTCTATTAGCAGCATAAACATTATTTTCTAGACTGGGGTGAATCTTTTTCAGATGTTGTTGTACATCTAGTGTATCCATGATATTACTGCTATTAGTAGATTATTACAGTAGAATCTACTCAATGACTAACATAGGTATGATCAATTATAGTGATTTCTAAATATTAAGTTGTAAATATTTTGTGTTATACAAAACGTATTTGAGTCATCAATACACTGAACAAGACGCAACACGAAGTAATGCTGAGATAAGCAACAGAATGTGAGATAAGCTTGTTGACGCATAAAGTTACTATCAATTCCACTGCAGAAATTCTTTAGATTAGAATTATTACTTACTGGTACTATATAAGACCAAGCAACTGCAGTCATGGAGTTGGTGTATGGTCGTTTGACCGCAGTGGATCTATCAATACTACATTTGTGTTACTTCAACGCATCAAAGGCCATGGATGTAAGTGTTTACTCTATTGACAAACTTACTTTTCTTTCTGTTATTTTCTTACGTGTGTATGATTTAATGTTAACAAATTATATTTAAATATTGTGTGTGTATATGATTAAGCCGTGGTAGCTCAGATGGTTAGCGCAAGCTGTAAATTTCACTGTACACGACCCGGGTTCGATCCCCGCCGGCACCAATTAAATTGTTAATTGCAATTTTAAGTGTTTATTCTATTGACAAACTTACTTTTCTTTCTGTTATTTTCTTACGTGTGTATGATTTAATGTTAACAAATTATATTTAAATATTGTGTGTGTATATGATTAAGCCGTGGTAGCTCAGATGGTTAGCGCAAGCTGTAAATTTCACTGTACACGACCCGGGTTCGATCCCCGCCGGCACCAATTAAATTGTTAATTGCAATTTTAAGTGTTTATTCTATTGACAAACTTACTTTTCTTTCTGTTATTTTCTTACGTGTGTATGATTTAGTGTTAACAAATTATATTTAAATATTGTGTGTGTATATGATTAAGCCGTGGTAGCTCAGATGGTTAGCGCAAGCTGTAAATTTCACAGTACGCGACCCGGGTTCGATCCCCGCCGGCAGTCTGAGAAAATTTCTAAGGCATGTGAAGTTCGTAAACATGCGTGAACATTTGTTCACGGCGCTCCCTCATAGGATTTTTTTTTGTTAAATTGTTAGGAATTTGTTAAAAAATCCTAACCATAAATGCAAAGACAATAGCAGAAATTGAAAAAGTTAAAAAATACTTTTTTAACAATGACAGTCATTAGTTGATCATTAGTGAATGTGATTCTGTTTACTTAAATTACAGGAAGACAAGAGCAGAAGGAAGAAATGGGATGATGGGAAGTAATGAAGAATCAATTGTTATGTAAAGTTTGTTGGAACGAACATATTTTTAGTCACGTGTAAATACTTTTAACAGTTTGGTTCAAAATGACACAAAATGATAAAAAATATTAGATACATCATCGACATGGACGGATTTTACATTACATATCCTCATAAACATTTTCAATGTAGAGAAATGGCTATTCTAGACGCAATTCTATTGCAAAACTATCAAATAAAAATGATGCGTTTATCGATCATTATTTGTTTCGGCCAAGTTATCCTTTCAATTATTTGTCGCCAAAAGACAAAAAACTGTTCGTTATTGTGAAACACACTGTGACGGCCGGTATTAATAATTAAATTCAATATAAAGGGGCGTCAAAAATAGTCTTAAAAGATTTAGCAAAGATTAAGCAATTAAGTTAAATTAATAAACATAAAGTTAATATATTTCAGACATTATCCCGATAATATAGTAAATTAAAGGCAAAATTATTGTTTTTCGTAATAAATATAATTAAAAAAAACTTGAAAAAAATATTTAAAATAAGATAAATAATAGAAATACAAGTCAAAAAATATTATAAAATTAAGTTAAATAACGTTTATCAGATAATTAGAAAATTTGTTAAAAATTGTTTAAGTCATGGGAGGTGTTCATGTATAAAAGAAAATTTTCCTAAGTTGTGGAAGGAGTTCACGTATAAAAGAAATTTCCTAAGTTGTGGAAGGAGTTCACGTATAAAGGAAAATTTTCCTAAGTTATTGAAGGTGTTCATGTATAGATGTCTTGTATGGAGGAGCTGCCGGAGATACATTCCTGCAGTTGTACATATATATGGGGTGGTCGGGAGCCCGACTGCCTGAAGTACTGTAGCACAATGACTAGTCCTATATTAGGGACTTATGATATTAAACTCAATGATACAAAAGCAATACTAAAGAAGGTCTCCATGATGAATTTGCATTACAACAGTAGGGTCGTGGGTTCCAATCCTATATATGAATGACTTATGAAAGTAAGGTCTATGATTCAAAAGCAATACTATAGAAGGTCTCTATGATTAATATGCATTAAAATAGTAGGGTCGTGGGTTCGAATCCTATATATACATGACTTATGAAAGTAAGGTCTATGATACAAAAGCAATATTATAGGAGGTCTCCTTGATGCATAAGCATTGTATGGGGTGGTCGGGTGACTGACTGCTCCTAGTACTGTAGCAAAATGACTAGTCCTTATTAGGGACTTGAAAAAGGAATATTATGGTGGCGTGTGTGCTGCTTCACGAGCAATTGGTCCGAGGTAAACTTGGACTCGCTAACCGATGTGTCCTAGACATATCATCTTAGTGCCGGTGGTAAGCGGGTTTGTTGTAGCAATACGGCTTTCCCGTGGACATCGCACACCCATACCGTTTGTGGGCGGCGTAGTATCGCATAGCGATGCGTCGTCTATATTTCGGATTGGGATGATGAGTGTGTTTGGTAGCACTTTTAAGTGTAACAGGCATACTCTTACTCTTACTTCATGTCTTAGTGCATTAGCGCTATGATACGTGGAGTTTTGTTCATTGGCGTCTTAGTAGCGTGCTACTATGATACGTTGGTGTTTTTTTTTATATAACATCAATAAAAACTTTGTTGCCAAAATCGATAGGAGTCATGTGGGTGTGTTGTGAGGGGGCGCCACCCGTATGATAGTTGCATTGATGCTTACTGCTACTTGCGGTATTGCGTCTTGTGATGGCTCTGCGGGTGTGCTGCGCCTGATTCGACGCATTCTTGTGGTTCTGGTCGATGGAGGTATACAATTAACATCTTAGTGCCGGTGGTAAGCGGGTTTGTTGTAGCAATACGGCTTTCCCGTGGACATCGCACACCCATACCGTTTGTGGGCGACGTCGTTGCGCATAGCGATGTGTCGTCTATCTTTCGGATTGGGATGATGAGTGTGTTTGGTAGCACTTTTAAGTGTAGCAGGCATACTCAACTTCATGTCTTAGTGCATTAGCGCTATGATACGTGGAGTTTTGTTCATTGGCGTCTTAGTAGCGTGCTACTATGATACGTTGGTGATATTTTTTATATAACAACAATAAAAACTTTGTTGCCAAAATCGATAGGAGTCATGTGGGTGTGTTGTGAGGGGGCGCCACTCGTATGATAGTTGCATTGATGCTTACTGCCACTTGCGGTATTGCGTCTTGTGATGGATCTGCGGGTGTGCTGCGCCTGATTCGACGCATTCTTGTGGTTCTGGTCGATGGAGGTATACAATTAACATCTTAGTGCCGGTGGTAAGCGGGTTTGTTGTAGCAATACGGCTTTCCCGTGGACATCGCACACCCATACTGTTTGTGGGCGACGTCGTTGCGCATAGCGATGTGTCGTCTATCTTTCGGATTGGGATGATGAGTGTGTTTGGTAGCAATTTTAAGTGTAACAGGCATACTCAACTTCATGTCTTAGTGCATTAGCGCTATGATACGTGGAGTTTTGTTCATTGGCGTCTTAGTAGCGTGCTATTACGTTGGTGATATTTTTTATATAACAACAATGCCAACTTTGTTACCAAAGTCGATAGGGATCATGTGGGTGTGTTGTGAGGGGGCGCCATCCGTATGATAGTTGCATTGATGCTTACTGCTACTTGCGGTATTGCGTCTTGTGATGGATTTGCGGGTGTGCTGCGCCTGATTCGACGCTCTCTTGTGGTTCTGGTCGATGGAGGTATGCGGGTGGTGATGTCTGCTGGGATGTATGGGGACCTTGGGATGGTGTAAGCCCGACGATAGTTGTATTGATGTTTGTTGCGTTCTGCAGCATTGCGTCTCTGCGATGGTTGTTTGGTGGGACGCTATTCTCAATGGCGCTCTCTGCGTCTTGGTTTGACTCACGCCTGAGTAGCTTTGCCCAAGTCGGGTCCCTTCATTACGGGGCTGCAGACTGTCTGCCCTCCAGGATGTTTTATATAACAACATAATATTATATCTCTGTAACTTTCCCACCTTTGAATGATTGATGGCAACTTGTTGGTGGGTGAGACAAACATGATCGAAAATGCATTTACTCAACGTCAGTGACACAAACCCTTTCTGATGGCGAATTATTACTCTTATCTTATAACTGCCTTTTGGCTATATCTGCCGCTGTATTGGTTGGTGGAGCATATGTGTCGACCTCATGCGGGTGGTAGCTGGCGGGAGGATCTGAGGAGACTCTCAAGGCTGCGGCCGAAAGTCGCACAACGTGGGACCCCATTCCCTTGGGGTGAGCGATAGACTCATGACACGCTCTGCGGCTAGTAGCCGTGCTGATCATGCAATTGGTGGTGATGCCATACACTTACATCACGTCTGCAGGAGCGGCGGACTGGCAGGTGGTGGCGCTCACGGAGGGTTTACGGCCAGTGTGCCTATTTGCCTAAACCGTGTGACGTACATTCACTGTGGCTGGATTCGTTCGTATTCTGTTTGGCGTTTACACGCATTGACATGCGCGACTTCGGTCGATGTTTGTGCTTACGCACTAACAAGGGGCCAAGCCTCTTTTACTGGTTCACCAGTTATTTTGCTGTGGACTACGGTCCAGTTCCCGAATTAGCGTTCCCTACGGGGAGAGCGCATCAAAATGGTTGGCACTCACCGTGCACGGCGTGTGTGGGGCCGTGTACCTCCCCCTACATTTTTTTAAATAAATGTAGGAGAGCGAAGCCCTTGTATCGGGTATTTTTGTATATTGTGAGCCTTTTCCAAGCGGGAAGGGATAAATAATAATAAATTAATAATGTCAACCTGATACAAGTGGAATAAAGACGTTTTACGTTCTTAACCTTTCTCGAGCCGTCTTCGAGAACGGGGTTCACTTAGCTTATAAGGCACTACCAACAGCTTTCAATTGCTCTAGTGAATATTTATTCTTCCAAAGGACACCTAAAAGAACTAAGTTACTAAACAAACACAACGTAAATAAGCGTCCTAACTAAGACGATCACGCCAAAATATTACAATTATTAAACCTTTAGAAAGATCATTTAGAAAGATCAAAACATATCTTATTTATCCTGGTCACATATATATAATTATTATGTAAATTGGAATATAATATATGTAGTATTTAATATATTTATTACTATGAGAGGGGGGGAAGTGTTACAACACGTACACGGCATTCCTTATTTTGATGTGACCGAAGAATCAAAATGTGCCTACAAACAAGAGAACATCATTCCCATATTAAATTGGTATATTAGAAATTTGTGCAAAGACGAAGTGATCGCATACAAAGGTGGTTCAACAGAAAAACAATTTTTAAAAATGTTGACGACGAATGATAGAATTTTTAATATTGAAGAATACAAATGTCCAAAATACAATGATTTGGTAAATATCATAAATTTAAACAAACGTTATGTGTGTAATAATCATATATTTGCAAAAAATAATCACAAAATTTTACATTGTTCTTGTGACGAAGTGTAAGTTTTTTACAAGTGTTTATTGCTTGAAAATAAAATGTTAAATTAATCAATAATTTTGTTTGATTTCCCAAAAACATTAGTTATAGTACTCGCATACAAAGGTGGTTCTACAGAAAAACAATTTTTAAAAATGTTGACGACGAATGATAGAATTTTTAATATTGAAGAATACAAATGTCCAAAATACAATGATTTGGTAAATGTCATAAATTTAAACAAACGTTATGTGTGTAATAATCATATGTTAGCAAAAAATAATCACAAAATTTTACATTGTTCTTCCTTGATGATAGTTAACATTTGGTAAATTATATTAAGGTTGCATTTCATCAAAGCACCATGTGATCTGATTAAAATCACAACTACATATTTCTGTAACTGATTTTATGAAATTTGTTACAAAATTTGACTTTCCACATCCACTTGGTACTGCCACAATAGCAGTAAACCTATGAAGTGAAACATTACACACGTATAAAGTTTTAAGGGGTTAAATAAAAAATGAAAGTGTTGGTGTAAACAATTAATATATATTGTGTACTGTAACTAATGTTTTTGGGAAATCAAACAAAATTTAAAAAAAAAATTTAAAAAATTAAAATTTGAAAAAAAAAATGATTAATTTAAAATTTTATTTTCAAGCAATAACCACTTGTAAAAAACCCACACTTCGTCACAAGAACAATGTAAAATTTTGTGATTATTTTTTGCAAATATATGATTATTACACACATAACGAAAAAAAAAAAAAAATTTGTTTAAATTTATGACATTTACCAAATCACTGTATTTTGGACATTTGTATTCTTCAATATTAAAAATTCTATCATTCGTCGTCAACATTTTTAAAAATTGTTTTTCTGTTGAACCTTTGTATGCGATCACTTCGTCTTTGCACAAATTTCTAATATACCAATTTAATATGGGAATGATGTTCTCTTGTTTGTAGGCACATTTTAATTCTTCGGTCACATCAAAATATGGAATGCCGTGCACGTGTGTTTCACAATAACGAACAGTTTTTTGTCTTTTGGCGACAAATAATTGAAAGGATAACTTGGCCGAAACAAATAATGATCGATAAACGCATCATTTTATCAGATAGTTTTACGTCTAGAATAGCCATTTCTCTACATTGAAAATGTTTATAATGATATGTAATGTAAAGTCCGTCCATGTCGATGATGTATCTAATATTTTTTTATCATTTTGTGTCATTTTGAACCAAAATGTTAAAAGTATTTACACGTGACTAAAAATATGTTTGTTCCAACAAACTTTACATAACAATTCATTCTTCATTACTTCCCATCATCCCATTTCTTCCTTCTGCTCTTGTCTTCCTGTAATTTAAGTAAACAGAATCACATTCACTAATGATCAACTAATGACTGTCATTGTTAAAAAAGTATTTTTTAACTTTTTCACTTTCTGCTATTGTCTTTGTATTCATGGTTAGGAAATGTCGGCGGCGCTGCCTCAATGCGTGTTGGCGAACTTCACATGCCTTCGAAATTTTCTCAGGCTGCCGGCGGGGATCGAACCCGGGTCGCGTACTGTGAAATTTACAGCTTGCGCTAACCATCTGAACCACGGCTTAATCATATACACACACAATATTTAAATATAATTTGTTAACACTAAATCATACACATGTAAGAAAATAACAAAAAGAAAAGTAAGTTTGTCAATAGAATAAACACTTAAAATTGCAATTAACAATTTAATTGGTGCCGGCGGGGATTGAACCCGGGTCGCGTACTGTGAAATTTATAGCTTGCGCTAACCATCTGAGCCACGGCTTAATCATATACACACACAATATTTAAATATAATTTGTTAACACTAAATCATACACACGTAAGAAAATAACAGAAAGAAAAGTAAGTTTGTCAATAGAATAAACACTTAAAATTGCAATTAACAATTTAATTGGTGCCGGCGGGGATCGAACCCGGGCGTGTACAGTGAAATTTACAGCTTGCGCTAACCATCTGAGCTACCACGGCTTAATATACACACAATATTTAAATATAATTTGTTAACATTAAATCATACACACGTAAGAAAATAACAGAAAGAAAAGTAAGCTTGTCAATAGAGTAAACACTTACATCCATGGCCTTTGATGCATTGAAGTAACACAAATGTAGTATTGATAGATCCACTGCGGTCAAACGACCATACACTAACTCCATGACTGCAGTTGCTTGGTCTTATATAGTACCAGTAAGTAATAATTCTAATCTAAAGAATTTCTGCAGTGGAATTGATAGTAACTTTATGCGTCAACGAGCTTATCTCACATTCTGTTGCTTATCTCAGCATTACTTCGTGTTGCGTCTTGTTCAGTGTATTGATGACTCAAATACGTTCTGTGTAACACAAAATAATGCAATTTAATATTTAGAAATCACTATAATTGATCATTACTATGTTAGTCATTGAGTAGATTGTACTGTAATAATCTACTAATAGCAGTAATATCATGGATACACTAGATGTACAACAACATCTGAAAAAGATTCACCCCAGTCTAGAAAATAATGTTTATGCTGCTAATAGACTGCCCATGTACACCCACATACCAACGTATATAATACGCAATTTGCGTACAGATGATAAACCAGGGTCACATTGTGTAGCTTTATATATCGATAGGAATGACGTCGGTCAATATTTTGATTCATACGGACTAGCACCTGTACGATATCATCTAGAGTTTTTAAAAAGGAATTGTAAAAGATGGAACTGTAATGTTGATAGGATTCAGAATGAGTAGACTTCAGTTTGTGGCGAATATTGCTTAATGTATTTGCTATATAAGTTTCAAGGATGTTGAATGTATAGTTTTACGAGTATATTTACAGGGAACACATTTTATAACGATATTTTAGTGGATGAGATGTTTCGCTCCTATTTTATAGATAATAATAAGATTTTGTATTTTGTAAATAAAAATTGTAACAAAATTAGGTAATTTATTTTATTGACGATTCAGATTAGCGTTGCAGTTAGGAACAAAGGAGTATAAAACAATAGCACTGATAATCCGACGCACACGCTGAGGAGAATAGATAATGACGGTGTTCAATGAACAATAGATAAATAGATAAGAACAATGGAGCGCTAATGACGGTGGAGACCCTCACCGGATATTAATTAGATAAGAGTTAATTGATCTGCACATCTCCGGAACAGTGCATCCTATTTTTTTTAGGATCGTGAGTCGACGAACGTTGTACCACTTCTGACTCAGTGAGCCAGAACTGGTACTAACTAACTACTTATATATATATATATATATAAATATAATTTATTTATTTAAACATAACTATTTAGATAAATTACAAAGTAGTTATCGAAGGTTCTTTAAGCTATTACCACTGGTTTGGGAAAAATCACTTGGCCTGGGAATGATCAGCAAGAAACCCCGTGGGACTTTTTGAATGAAAATATTAATTTACGACAAATGTTGGTGACAGTGATGAAAATCTCTGTCCACGCACTTTATTTTTTATTTTAGGGAAAGTATAGAAATCATTAGGGCTTAGTTTGAGGCTGTACGGCGGATGGTCCAATAATTCTATGTTTTCTTGTCTTTTGTTCTGTGTGCGGTGTGAGAACTCGCATTGTCGTGATGGAGGATGATGCGGCGATTGCAGTTCTCTTTACGGAGTTCAGAAACGACCTGTGGCAAACAAATGCTAGCATACCATTCTGCATATACCGTTCTTTGTCCCTCAAGAGGAATAGTCGTAACATGGCCGGTTTTGGAGACAAACGTGCCACCATTTTTTGCAACACTCCGTGAACGAACAATTTTTGTTGGCTTTAACTCATTTTCGAACACCCAAACTCGTGACTATTTTTTTGTGTCGGGTTCGTACGCGTATATCCAGGATTCGTCACCTGATACGATGTTGTATACAGTATTTGAGGATCCTGCGTGGAATCTTTCGGGAGTTCTGACGCGCCAAGTAACGCGAGCCGCTTTTTGCTCTTCACAGAGCAAATTCGGTATCCATCGGGAAGACAACTTTTTTACACCTAATTGTTCATGCAAGATTATTTGTATTTGACTCATGCCAATTTCTAAAGTTGCCTGAATTTCGCGGTATGTCACATGTTGATCTTCTTCAATCAGCTTACGCACAGCATCAACGTTTTCTTGGGTGACTGCAGTTTTCGTGGATCATCACCGAGCTTGACACGTCCACGTTGAAATTCAGCAAACCAGCGATAAATTGTGATTTTGGATGGGGCTTCATCACCAAATGCAGAAATCATCCGGTCAACACACTGTTTTTGTGTTAAACCGCTTCGAAAGTCATAATAAATCATCGCTCTTGAATTTTCTCGAGTCAATACCATTTTCTCAACGACTACACAAGTTTGACGAGACCGAGAATCTTTTTTTAAATAAATAAATGGTATTCGATTTTTAAAACCAAGGAGTTTTCAATTAAAAAGATTTTAATATGACAGGAACAGTGGAAATATTCTATTCCCGATACTTTTAGTGCACCCTGTGTATAATATATTTGGACAGAAAATTTCTTATACTGTGCGGCTGTCTTATCAAAATCTACATGTAAGTTGCCCATGCAAATCTCTCAATAATGTGTGGCAAGTACTTTTAAATGTGTCTAGCAGTAAACTGGAAAAAAGCTGACGATATCGAAGTCAAGTTTGACTCCGTTTTGTCCTACCAAAAATTGATTGCCGTATTTTAAGTGCTGATTAAGTGCCGCTCTACTCTAAACTCCTCCCAGATGAGAGAGGGCCCGCACTAAACAGTCCATTGTATGCAGGCATTTACTTTGCTTTTTCTTTCCTTTTTTTAAATAATTAAGGGTAAAAGTTCGTACAATCTAAAAAAACAATAAAAATAGATCATGTTTATTAATAACATTACAAGAATATAATTTCTTTAATATAAATATTGGCTTTTAAGTTGCATGATTTTATAAAAAAAATGTTTAAATGAGTACTGACGACTAATAAACTAAATTGTAATTTGTAGAGCACACTTTTTAAAAAGTTGAATACTATTTACAAAAAATATAATATCATAAACTAAGTTAGTTCTATTAATAGTGGTAAGATAAGGCTAGGATAACATGAATATTCATGGCAAGTACCCTGGGATAAAACAACTGATTTTGAAATTTCTCGAAGCAGTATGTTCGAACGAAGTAATTGTTTTAAACAAAACAAATAAATAAGATATCTTTTTAAGGTTTGTACGCCAATGAAAAATAACTGGTATTTTTTAATTTTTATAATAAGTACAGGGGCAAACGAAGCTGCGACTCACCGGATGGTAAGTGAAAACATAGAAATTGCATGTGCGTTGCCGGCCCCTTAGAAAGGAGTAAGCTCTTTTCTCATTTATTTAAATAACACACATGATCAACTTTATTGTAAGTTAACACCAGTGTTTGATTTTTTTTTAAATCTTTATAATTTTCTAGACATTTGTTACGAGATGGCACTCAACAATAGATCAACATAGTTGGTGTCTACTACTTTATATTTAAATTTAAGTACAGTGCCTAGAAATAGGAAATGTTAACATCACAAATTTTTACTGTACAGACTAGGATTAAATTATTCGAATCAATAAATAAAACAATTTAACAAATAAAACGGGAAACAGTCTTAAGAAAGGCCTTATTAAGGAATATATATATATTTAAACTTTAATTGTTACATTGTTAGCGTAATTTCTATGTACAAAAATCTAAAAAATACTGACTAATGCATACAGCAAGTCTTAATACTTATTCATTTTAAACGTTATTTTTGTCTGACAGTTATCATATTTATTTATATTCTATAATTAACAAGATCTAATAATATAATAATCTATCTCTGACGTCATCACAATTATACGCCTAAGGCATTTAACGCAATCATTCTCATTTTATAATATTTATTATCAACTTGTACAAACAACGGCCGAAAAATTTCGATCGTATAAATAACACTTAGATAGATTTAAGCATTGCCTTTAGGATTTCGAAGCACTAAGGCTACAGGACCAGCGGGCAAAGATTTCAATGCCGCCCAAGCCTGAGTACGAGTAAATGTCTCCATAGATTGTCCACCTGCAGAGAGCAATTCAGCGCCGACTAGAATACGACCACTCTGTGCAGCCGCACCACCTAAAATAAATATTAATTATATCCTACTTTAAAAAAGCTTACTACTAAAACTAATATAGATATTAATGTAAAATGATAAAAAATTGACAATATTTGATCAACGGATTTTAATGTAAATATAGCCAATATAAAAATATAAACCTGCAAATAGCTTCTTAATTGTCAGAGGTCTGTCACCCTGCGGCGAGTCACGACCACCATCCAAACCGAAACCGAGCCCAGTTCCACCGCCAGCTTTTTCCAAAATTACTGTCACAACATCACGGTCGGTTTTATCGTCTTTAAGTTTTATATCGTCTGTCTCCTGACGATCCATCGACTCCGCTGATAAATTTAAAAACAATGAATTAGTAAATAAAATCTACAAACGCAATCAAATATTACATCACGTTGCGTTATACCATTTTCAGAGCCGCAATCCGTTACACTGTCGTTTGGTACAGTTTCATTATCTATTTCAATAACCACTTCAGAACGTTGCTCCTGAAAAAAAACGATTTCGGACTTTAACATCATTTCTAATTACTCTTTGTTTACCTCAATCACGGCCACAACTTTTAATACTCTCTTAAGCTATCCAACTGCACTTCACACACAACTTAGTGCAGTGGCAAAGCGAGAATTTTATAGTGTTAGCTCTTATGCGCAGTGCCGGATTAAGCAAGCGCGGGGCCCGTAGCAAATTTAATCGTGGGGCCTTTGATCTCTATAGGTTTTTAAGTATAAAGTGGTAAAAAAATTCAATACTCAATAAGTTTGTTTACGATATATGGGTTACAAATTTGTTGGTGTAGTACGGTAGTTTACCATAGGCCGTGTTTGACTCTGGCAAGTACAAAAAGCCAGACGTGAGATTGTCCTGGTAATTTAAAATGATTTTGATACGAAACGAACAATATAAAACTGACAATACTAACAAATAATTGTAAATGTTTTTCACTAATATATATTTCACAAAATATATTATATTTTCAGGAATAACTAATGTTATATTATTCTATTAATGGAGTACTTAAATTATAGATATATTTTATATTTATTTATCTCTTTCTTTTATTACTTTTTAAACGTCTAAGGAGTAACTTTCAGTCAAATTTTGAAATAACTATCCGTATCAATTTCTGTAAACAATAACAATTAGGGAAATAATTCAGGTGTTCTTGACTCATAGTGTTCAATGTCGAAAATGAACGTTCACCAATGTGGTTATTGATTATGATAGATACGATAAATGCACTAAGCAATTTCTAAATTGGGGAAACACGATTCTAATGAATTATCCATTAAGAATTTATATTGAATTTCTGGAAGTAATTCGCAGTCTATGCTGTATTCCGAACAATTTGCATAAACACTGACCATAATAGGAGTTTCTTTCAAAATCTCTTCGGCTGTAATAAATTTATATGATAATGCGGTTCAAAAATTTCTTCGTTTTTGTATCTCTTGTGCAGTGCACGGCACTTCTCGACGCGTACTTTGCGCTGGCGATCATTGAGTTCGCGGAGCACCCATTTGTCAACCTTTTTCTACCTTGACAATTTGATGCAAATGAACCTATATTTTTTGATGCTAATGTCGAAAGCTACTGCTAATTCAGCCATATAATGAATTGTTAAAACGTTCCAAAAACACTATCAATTGTTTTCATCAAAAAAAAAAACAAAAAAGTTATCAATAATGACAACAAACACTTCAATTTCAAACTGTTTACCAGGTGATTCTGTTTCAACAAATCCGTCAAGTGTATTAGAACCGCTAAATTGGTCGTACTTTGTGTTTCGCCTGCGTCGTCTTGACGTTTGTTGCTGATATTCATGACAGCCTGTCAGATCTTTGGCTTTTGCTTCAATATCTGAAATTGTTTAAGACATTGTTTGGACATATCCGTTTCCTAAAGGGTGTATCAGTAGTAAGGTCTATATTAGACGATTGCAGCGACACACTAGTTCACGTTTACAAGTTTTATTATTCCATTCCACGTAATTGTCACTATTTCTGTTTCACGCATTTGATGTATTGCTTGCTTGGTGCAATTAATTTGATAAATTTCTCGCATGTTGTTTTAGATAAATATAACATGTTTCACTTTCCTTTATGGATATAAGTTTGTCGTATGAGTCCAGAAAACCGCAGGCGACAGTAAATCCCACAGTTTGTTCGTTCGAAGTAGAATATTCGATATTATATCGAGATATGAGGATGGCATTTCAAGTTCTGACACAGTGTACGATGTACGATGGTGGAATTCAGCAATTGAAATTAATAAGCTGATACTGGGGTGCTCCGACTCAGAGAAAATAGAACAGTAACCCATATGAGGCTTAATCTGCGCTTTGTAGAACTACAGGCGGTAGTCCGGCATGAAATCCCGTCTCGATCTACTGAGCACTCTAAGTTTTTTTGTTGCCATAATGATTTCTTAAATTTACGCGAACACTACACATTGAATAAAACTATTATTTACGGATTTTATTGAATTCGCTAATACCATCATGTACCAAACCGCCGAGGTTGTATGGGTTACCGAAGATACACAAACCAAACGCTCCACTACGTCCCATAGTGAGCCAGATCGATTTACCAACTTATAAGCTGGCACAATACCTAGCAAAAATACTATCACCACTGAGAGGACATACCAGAGCACACACAAAGGATTCATACCATTTTGTGAGTGAGATAAAAGACCTACATCTCGCTGACAATGAAACTACGGTCAGTTTTGATGTTCAGTCACTATTTACATGCCTGCCTATTATTGACTGCATCTCAATTGTAACTAGGAAGCTAGAAGAAAATAACATGCCTCAAGAATATGCAATATTACTTGAACACTGCCTCATATCTGGCTTTCTATTGTGGAAGGAGGAGTTCTACAAGCAAGTAGATGGTGTGGCGATGGGCTCATCTGTGTCTCCCATAGTCGCCGACATATTCATGGAGGACTTTGGGGAGAAAGCCCTTCTTACTGCTCCTGTAAATTCAAGGTTCTACAAGCGGTACGTAGACGACACTTTCCCAATTTTACCATCTGACAAAGTAACTGTATTTTTAGACCACCTTAACTCCATAAACTCTAAAATACAATTCACAATGGAGCTAGAGGCAAATAATTCTTTAGCCTTCCTAGATGTTTTAGTCATCCGAAATCCTGATAACACTTTTGGTCACACTGTGTATAGAAAAAAGACCCATACCAACCGATATCTAAATGGTGAATCTCACCATCATCCTTCACAGTTAGCTACCGTGGGTAAATCTTTGTTTCAGAGAGCACGAGGGATCTGTGACAGAAAACATCTGGCTGCCGAGCTTCAGCATGTCAAGCAAGTATTGCAAGGCAACAAGCTTCGGGTCCCGCGCCTACGTCACAGTGAACGAGTGAAGCCGGCCACAGTCGAGCGCGCACCTGCTGTACTACCGTATGTTAGAGGAGTCACAGACAAGATTGGCTACATCTTGAAGCGAGCGTCCATTAAAACATACTACAAGCCGCCGAAGAAGATTAGTCAATTTTTACCATCCATCAAATGCAATATTCCTCTACAAGATGCAGGTGTGTACAAGCTAGATTGTGAATGTGGTCTCTCTTACATAATCAAAACAAAAAGATCTATTAAAACCCGCATGAAGGAACATATAGCTGACGTGAAGCACCGACGCTCCGCGAAGTCTGCAGTCTGCGAACATGTTCAAGATCGTCCCCACCATTACATTAGATTTGATAAACCACAAATCCTCGCAAAAGAACACCGATTCCTACCAAGGATGATACGCGAGGCTATTGAAATTAAAAAACATCCAAATTTCAATAGAGAAGATGGATGGGTGCTGCCAGCTGCTTGGGATCCTATAATTTACAAAATTAAACCCAAACCCAAGCAAACCACTGCAAGACTTCATGATACTACAAGCTTATTTTGCGTAAATCGGACCAAAAATTAATATTCAAAAACTGAAGGTAGCCGGACTAACTATGACATTGGGACGTCAAACATCTTAGTCCCCACCGTGACCACGGGTGCTGTAAAGCACCCGAAACGTCGTGATAATAAAAATAAATTAAAATTGAATTAAACGCGATAAAATCCGTAAATAATAGTTTTATTCATTTTTTTTTTGTTGCCAGTTTAGCCTTCCCTTCCAAGTGCCTACAAAACTGTACGTCTCTCGAAATATCCACGCCAAGTATTCCGATGCTGGCAGAAGTAATGAGGAGTGCCCTAAAATCGAGGAGAAACGACAAAGGGGCTATTTTTTGCGGTAAACGGACAAACCTGAGTCTTTTGGGGATTAAACTTTAGTCACCCCTAATCCGAGACTATTTTCAACAAAGACTCGACTTCAGACATGTTTGTTCTGACACTCAACGACGTGTTCCCAAGAAATATTAACAGGGCCGTTGTATAAAGCATCGCCATTGCTGTCGTCCGAATAACAATGAATATGACATGACTAGTACGAAACAAACATATCATTAATTTGCAACAGATTAGGTAGCATGCAACCTTGTGGACCACCAGCATTCACAGGTTTGAAGTTGGAGCATGCACCGTTGACTGCGACCTGAATACTCTGATCTGTAAGAAAATTAGTGACCCAATTGCATAGTCTCGGGAAGCCCATAAAAGAGAAACTTTGATAGAACCGCTTTGTGCTAAACCCGATCTAAGGCCTTCGCTATGTCCAAACTAACCACCATGGCCTCCCCCTTAGTCTCGACTGCCTCCGCCCAACGGTTATCGGTAAGTCGGGTAGACAAAAGACCACCAACTGAGCAAATTCGACGGAAACCGTATTGACGGTCACTAACCAGCTGATGCACTTAGAGGTACCGCATGAGCTTGCAGTTAATAATGGATTCGATTACTTTGGAGAACAAGGAGGTGATAGCGATAGACCTGTAGTTGGATGGATCCAAGCGGTAAATTTTTTTAGGCATCGTGTGCACTTATGTAGTATATGAGCCTGAAGCGACGCCTAAAGCGTAAGAAAAGCGGACGCGTTAGAACCGATGTTGACTTTGTAACAGACATCTTCACCACAATATGGGGAATTCCATCAGGCCCACTCGACTTGTGGACATCCAGGGACAAGAGTGCTTTGCGCACCGTGCGCTGTGTAAACAACACATCCAGCATGGAGCACGTAATGGTCTGCGTATAATCCACCCGTCGCGTCATCGAGAGTCAAATTGGACGCAAAAAGTCTTAAAAGATACTGAAAAGGTCCTAAAAGATCGGTTTTCTCATTTGCGGCATTACCAAGTGAGTCATTCTTCTTGCGCAAAGATGTGTAATGATGAAGAAATTCCGTAGCTGCCCCACGGATACGTTCGGTACGGATACGTACGTTCTTATCGGATAAGAACGCACCAGGTCTCGAAGGAACGCCAACTAGTTTCTCGCCAATTCTTTGTCCTAGCTCTTTTGAAGGACCTGGAGGCATAGTTGTATTTCTTTTTGAGTGCGCTAATGGTGGAACGTTGAACCGGGAAGGCGATGTGTCAGACAAGGCCTTTAAGACTCCTGCTTTTGTCGCGACGCAAATTTGCAGGAGCGTCCAAACCAATACCGGGATCTGCCACCGGTAGGCACTACGGACGTCGAGATTAAAATATCCATCACCTCAAGCACCATGTGGTGCTTGAAGTGATGGATATTTTGATCAGCGACAGACTCAGCAACGAATTTTCTTGGGATCAGCCAGCGAGAAAATAATGCAAAAAATGCAAAAACAGCTTACGTAACATCCCAATCCGCCGATCTATAGTGGCGGCAGCCTACAGATCGTGCCTGTAATGAGCAAGTGGTGGACCGAAGAGCCAAGAGGGGTATCAACGGAGACCTGATAGTCGTCCGGATGAGAAGTAGCAGAAGGTCCAATGTCTATGGTCTGATCCTCCACATCTGGAATCTGCGTGGGTAAAGTGACCAGTTGTGTCAAACCATATTCCAAGGCAAAGCCGTAAATAGATGGTTGATCAGTAGTATGAGAACCGAGCCATCCGGCGTGTTCGGCGATGAAACTTGCGCGTTTACCGTATGAAATTCTGTGTTTCATTTTCGCCCACGAAATAGTTGACTACCAATTGTCATTTGCAACATTCCACGCTTACGTAAGCGTGGAATGTTGTGTAATTACATAACGTCACATGACGTCAAGTAAATTAAATATACCGTCTAGATATGTTTTACTGAAAAAAGTACGCTTAGGCGATGATGAGATGTTTTGATACGCGGGGCCCGTAGCAATTGCTACACTTGCTACGTTGTTAATCCGGCACTGTTTAAGCGTCTTTATATGATCCCATTCCCTTCTCACACAAATAAGGCTGACAATCAAGCACATAGTCTACCCGATGGTAAGTGTATACTATCGTCTAATAGCACCTGTAATATCATTGAATATGTAACAAAACGCTGATACCTTTTCACCCTTGAGGAATAAGACACGAAAGATGCATATGCACTATTATGTTGTGCTGATATTCTGTGAGATATCGGTCATTTCCCGTTCAAACTGACTCAGCTTGCTTCTCTTTGGGCAAAATTATGCTCAAAATGTTGTAATATTGTAATGTTGCAATATGTTGCAAACTTAATAATGTCAACCACTGCATGGCCGTCGGACTTTGATTTATGTCTCAATCTAAGGTTCATTTCCTAGCCGGAGCACATGTTTATGGATATTCGCAGTAAAATCAGAGTAACCGACATAGCCCAAGTAACCGACATAGCCCAATGCCTCAGTAAGCTCAAGTATTGGCAATGGGCTGGCCATATAGTTCGATGAACCGACTACCGTTCTGAAAGAAAAGTTCTCGAATGACAACTTCACGTCAGTAAGTGAAGAGAGGGGCTCTCACTAGTTGGTGTGAAGACTTAGGAGGCTTTTGCTTTTGTAAGAGATTTTTTTATATAAGAGAGGAGGAAAACGACCACACGGCTCAACTGGTAGTAAGTGCCTACCGCCGCCCATGAACAACTGCAACACCATAGGAATTGCAGGTGCGTTGCCGGCCTTTTAGAAAGAAGTAAGCTGTATTCTTGAAGGTCCTTAAGTCGTATCGGTTCGGAAAAATCGCCGGTGATAAACTATTCTATAGAGACGAAGAAAACTCCCAGTGAAACGTACAGTGGTGGATCGCCAAGCATTCAGATGATGTGGATGGTATCGGGAGTTTTGCCGCGATGTGCGTTCATGAAATTTGGTGGTTGGGATTAATTTGAACAATTTCTCAGAGCACTCCCCATGGTAGATGCGAAAAAAATGCAACATCTCTTCGCAGCGCTGGTGAATCGAACCGATAGGAAAGGACTCGGTGATCGACGATTCGAGCCGCTCTGCGCTGGATGCGATCAAGTGGAAGGAACTGGCACTGTGGAGCCCCAGTCCAGAGATGGTAACAGTATTTCACGTGAGGCCGAACCAGCGCATTGTAAAGTTTCAGGCGGTCTGCCGGTATAAAATACTGTCCAGCTCTGCTGAGCACGCCAAGCTTTTTAAAGTCTAATTTGACCATCTCTTCCAAGTGACCACGAAAATGCACCTCATTCAATATGTCGACGCCGAGGATTCTGATACCGGCTGAGGCAACAAAGGGAGTACCTTAAAACTGAGGAGATACGACAAAGGAGTTATTATTCTGCTCGCGCTGAACGGGCAAACTTGTGACTTCTGTGGATTAAACTGTACTAGATTTAGTCGCCCCCAACCCGAGAGATTGTTCAACAAAGTCTCGACTTCACACACAAGTTTGTCCCGGTACTCAACGACGATTTCCCGAGAAATATTGGCACGGCCGGTGTATAGAGAATCACCAGTGTTGTCATCCGTTGGTGATAGCACCCAGCCTTTTAATAACACCAGCATTAATAGACTTGGAATTGGGGCTTGCACCGTCTACAACAACTTTGACGCTCCGATCTGCCAAAAAGCTGGTGATCCAATTGCACAATTGCTCGGGAAGCCCATAGGAAGGGAGAAAGAGATTTTGTGCCAAAACCGTTCGAAGGCCTTCGCAATCTCCAAACTAACGGCCAAAGCCTCCCCCTTGGACTCTACTGTCTCCACCTATATTTGAGTCAGGTCGACCAGATGATACCAGCTTATCGACCCCTACGAAAACCGTATTGGCAATCACTAATCAGGTGGTGATCCTGAAGGTACCGCATGAGCGGACAATTTATAATAAATTCCATTATTCTGGAGAACAAGGATGTGATGGCGATGGCCCTGTAGTTAGACGGATCTGAGCGGTCGCTTTTTTTAGGGATAGGGTGGACAAAAGCCGTCTGCCATGATCTCGGAATTACGCCTATCGAGTAAGAGTACCGGAAAACATGCGTTAGAACCGGTGCCAACTCTAGAGCAAACGTCGTTCATTACCATCAGCGACAGAATTAGTAGCAACGTTGGGTTCGTCCAGCTAGAAGCAAACCCGCCCTTAGGGATGGGGTGCAAAGAACGACCCTAAGATCCAGAAAGTTGATAGATGCAGGACTTGTGAAAATGTAATGATGATGTTGATTATATAATGGTATATTTTTTTAATATTTAAAGCTGAATTTCCTCTGATTCTAGCTAATAATGTTGGCGGTAAGCCTGAATAGCAAATGGATTAAGTGCTCGCCGTAATAGTTCCTGAGCAACTCGGGTTCGAGCCCCGTCTGTGCCTAAAAAATTGTTAATGCCATCAAAAACATAACTTGTAAAAAACCAAGTCTCGCAACTAAGTCACTTCTACCTTAAAAAGTTGTGAGATCCATGTGATACAAAGTCGGTTAATTTATTCAGTCCCTACTTAAGGGTCCTTCTGTTTTAAGTTATTACGTAATTAGCTAACCTAACAACATTTTATAGTGACCATATCAATGTTAAAAATCTGTTTTAAATGTAAAGATTGACTTGGCAATCGCAAGGAAACACAATGTATCTCACAAGTAATACATATTATATTATACTTCTTATGCTACTAGTTCAAATTGAATGAAATTTGAAGTATACTATGTTTATACAATGTCTACTCGGTAACTGAAAATTCAGGCTTCTAGTTTTATCTTCTACGAAGTTATAGAGGGTCAAAAATGGCCTGAATTGCTTCGAGAAATATATGGTACGGCCGTGCACACTGCTACTACACAACACGCACTGCTCCTATACCTTACCTTTACTTACTTACATTTATCGTTATTCGTACTACTACTTTCGCTATTATGTAAGTTTGATACTTTTACCTTAAGAATAGTAACTGATTGAGCATGCGTAAGACCCGACATTGTGCAGCCATTAATACTTCTAACTTTTGCTCCTCTTTTGAGACCTGCCTTTGCTGCTATACTATCAGCTAAAACTCGATGAACCTAAAATTAAAAGATTTCATATTAACATTTTAGTTGGTTATTATTTATATTCCTAATAAAAATTCAATCCCCATAATGACTGACAGAGAGTTCTCAAGGCTTTCGATTGATGGTGGTATAATTATCACGTTTACGCAGTATTAAATACCTTAACTGATGATGATAAAACAGCGTCAGTCGAAAGCGTAGTCTAAAAAAACGTCTGGTTAGACTGCCAGTCCGCCTGCCAAGCGTGACAATTATGGCAAATCCTACTTATTTAGAGAGAGGCCCGATTCCAAAAGGGCCTTAAATTGATGAAGAAGTAGAAATAAAAATTTCTTTGGTCACTTACCGTAACATCTTTAGCCTCGCAGTCAATTCCTCCAGCCAGTATTAAGCCTACGCCTGAACCAACTCCTTTCCTAAGTCGTATAACTGAAGTTTTGTGTTCTTCGTTAGAACTGATTTCTGTCTGATCATTAACTATTTCTTTTTTTAAGTTTATGTTATTTATTGGCTTTTCGTAACGAATTGATGGTTTAACATTGTCAATAACCTCAATACTATCACAACCACCATTACTAATTAACACGTTATCCATTTCATTTCTTCGCAAAAGGTCATTATTAATTTTTTCCTGTTTATATGTAGGCAATGTATTTGATTTTGTATCCTTATAATTTTCTTGGTCTGTTTTCTTTATTTCTTGTAAATGCTTTGTCCCATCTTCAATTTTAAAATGTTCCAAATTACTGTCATTGTGCTTATTTTTACTAGATGTACTCGAGTTTCGTTTCAGTCTTGAAGTTTTATATTCAGATTTTCGTTGCCGGGCAAGAGTTTCATCATCTGTATCAGAATCACTTTCAGCAATTACTTTATTACGTCGCCTGTTTTCGCCTTTATTCGCTATAGCACTCACCGAAGATGTGAGTGTAGAAAGACGTTCAGACGATTTCTGTGCTGGACTGGGAGATCCGTTGTAAGACTCGTGAGAAAATTTTGTTTCAACAACAGGTGATTTAAGGTTAACGTCTCTGCCGCTCCTGCATTTGGCCGAAGCTAAGATGTTTCTCCTATTTATTGTATCGACGTTATAACATCTTGAAACTTTTTTCTTATCTGAGTCAGCAACAGAGCTTTCAAGTGAGCTGCAACTTGCTTGAGATCCAGATGTCGCTGCAGAACCCGCCGAAGAACTAAGTGATATATTAGTATCCGATGACACAGAACGGCAAACCTTACGCTTCAAGAATTCCTCACAATTCTTCTCTACATTAGAAGATTTAGAAGGAACATCGGATTTGACAAGTGTGTAAGACGTATAGTGTGTAATTCTTGGGGAGAGACGAGAGCTATCAGATTCTATAGTATCAACGTGGTTCATAGGCGATGAGGCAGAAGATCGATAACTAGACTGAGTTGAGCTCATTGCTGATTCATTATCACTGTCAACAATATCAGTGGCTGTACATATTTTAATTTCTACATTTTTATAATCTCGAATGTCACCCAAAATGTTATTATATTCTCTTGTAGATAAATGTGTTAAATTACCGGAATCTAAACTATTTCTCGCCGATTTGAATAAGTTCGGCTTATAATATGTTATATGCTGCATGCTTATTTTATCATTTGTCTTAGGCTCTGGTGTTGATTCTTTTGAAAATGTCGATGGTGTGTATACTTGCAACGATTTTCTTTTAAAAGCAGGTGAATATTTGGGTATATTATTCGTTAAGAAATTATTTTTCCATTTGGTCTCATTTACATATAATGGTTTAGAATTTATCAAGTTATCCTTTTTCAATACATTATTTTGGTTAGACTTCAAAATAAATGGCTTGGAGAGCGAATCTTTAACTTTAATTTCTGGAAGATCAACAATCGGCGTTTGTGCTTCAGGTATCACTAAGCCCCGAAGCTTAGACATAGATTTTTTTCTCTGTTCAATAATGTGTTCCAGTTTGTGAGTAGACACATTTTTGTTGCTAGTATCATCGCTTATACTTCGAGTGTGATATACACTACGACTAAATGATGTTTCAATAGAGGACGGTAAAGTTGTGGTGCTTCCATAAAATAAGGGTTTTTTTGTAAGCTCAGTATGCGAAAATCTACTTTTTAATTCTGTACTACTCGTTTCAAGTGCTCCAAGAACCTCAGGCCTATCAGAATGCCTTTTATAAGATAGAGGCGTATCATCTAAGTTATCTTGGGACTTAGTTAAACGTCTATCCAAAGAAGATACATCAGAAAAACTGTTTAAGTAAGACGATGTATTTTTTCTTAGCGCTGTCTTGTTTCTGGCTGGTAATGTTCCACACTTATCCAAGCGGTCAGAAGATGCTCCAAGATCATTCGAAAACATAGCAATTTTATCCTTTAACACTTGCTTCACTTCTAGCATCTTGCATTCTTGATAAGTAAGAATATCTGGGACGTGTCGTAGACCAGCCAGGTGGAAGTCGTGGCGGTAGTCTTGACGGTAAATCAGGAGCTTTATCTATTGCATCTGAAGGAGTTTCAACTCCATCCGGTGGCTGCCTTGGGCAAGTAGGAAGAGGTGTTTCATCATTTGAAAGAACTTTATCTTCTGCATCGCTTTTGTGGATACGATCTGAAAAATAAAGAAATGTGAAGTTAAAATCAGTCTTATTAGTATCTATTTTAAGGTTACAATAATTCATTAGAGTTAAAATTTTACTATTATTTATAGGTTCTGCCTAATTTGTATCACTTACAAAGATAGAAATTATTGGACATTCATTTGACAACACTTAACGAAACCGGAATCGTAGCAGGCGCTAACATACGAATTTCATTAAAGATGTGATGAAGTAATCGCTAAGATCTAAATCATTTGACGGTCCGTTATCGCAGAATATTATTCCCTTAATTAGGTATGCCTCGTCTAAGGATAAAAACATGTGGTTTTGGGTGCAGTGATAGTGGGGATAGTGCATGCAATAGCGGAGGGAGAAAGGTGCCCTTCAAAATAAAATAATAGTCGCAATTTCATTTTGCACGAAGTACTTAGCAAATTAATTTTCACTTTTTTACATAATTCAAGTAATTCCTGATGAATTGCATATATTTTAAATAAATTATGAATCATCCTATTATAATATTATTATTTATAACTTTAATTAGCTTTTTTAAATATTTATTAAAACATAGTTATAACGCTTCAAATTGAAGAAGAAACGCATAATGCTTCATGTTTCCCGCATAAAGTAAGAATGAAGTTTTATATGAAGGGTCACATCCTTTTCAGTCTTAGGCTGGCCATATACAGTCGTAATTCGATTGGAAAAAAGCCGTTCCGAACACAAATCTTCTATAAATGTTGTATGAGTCGCAAGTCGCAACACACATTCGTAACTTTCGTACGGGACGCGTCGAGTGTACTTCGTAATCGCAAGCAACCAAAGCGAGTAGGTGTGTTTATGTATTTTTTATATGTATATCTCTATTCTTTTTTTTTATAGAATAAGGGTAATAAACGAGGACACAGTCCACCTGATGGTAAGTGGGTGCTGTGGCCCATAGACATCTACATTTATCCTTGATTAAGATTCAAAACTCTAATGCGTTGTCACCCCTGAGGACTAAGATGGAATGACTCGTACCAGTAAAAAGGGTCTCCGGTTCTCTACACTCCCCATACGAAAAACAGCAATATTAAGCTACTAGTTTACGTTGGTATTCTGTGAAGCGTGGTCCTTCCCCGGTCGAGCCGAGTCGAGCCGTGGCTCTCCCACGTGTCAATATCCAGCAGTGGTTTGTTATAGGCTGGTAAAGAATAATTAATTTATTTGCCGTAAGACTTTGATTTCATTTAACTGACCTTAAAAAAGGAGGTCAATTCGACTGTTATTTTGTATTTACGAGTATGTTCGTCAATTGTGAATCGATTAAAATGACTATTTTTTAACTAAATAGCTTATGTTTCAGGGATGGTTTTATTGAAATATGGAAATAATTACACACTTAAGGATGACAAAATAGGGGTGAAGTATTTGATGTAAATATAATATAGACAACATTATAGTAATTGTTACCTTCATCCACAAATCCATTGTAGCCTATAAAAGTTCACTGCTGAACATGGACCTCCCCCATAGATTGTATCAGAAGATTCTGCCATATTTGCCACGCTTGGCAGGCGGGTTGGCAACCGCAGATTTTTAATTAATTTCATTTGTTTTCAGGAAGATGCTCGTCGACTGTATCATTTTCCCTTCGTCGCCTCTTACGACACCCACGGAATGATTTGGGGTAGTTAACCTACGCTTGTGATATTCTTAAGTACCCACAAAATATTCAAAAATTAAACTTTAAACAAAAAGTATTAAAGCCCCGAGTTTAAATGCGAAACTAATTAATTATTTTTATTTCTTTGAAGTTGACATTTTTTTGTTCAGTTTAATTTTTACCATGATTTCTATTTCGCCAACATTAAGGCGTATCTTTAAATAAGCAACAGATGGTAAACTGAATGCAATGCTGCTTGGCATTACAAATATATAAAAGTGCAATACCTTCCCAGATGGACTCCAAGGCAGAATATAACTAGATGAACTAAATATAATAGGTAAACCACTGTTTATAACTTGAATAAAATATAAGTAGCACATTTTCCGAACAACATCTACATTATACATAAAATTCAAATAACAATATGGAGTAATGGCCGCTCCCCGCACCTTGCTCGACGGGAGATCTCTTTTCCATCGGTACTATATTGATAACCCAGACGCAATATGAACACGCAAGCTTGCTGCTACCTTCGTTAGTGTAAAGAAAGTTCATTAATGCGGCTAATACATCACGTATTTATTTTGTCTTTTAAATCTCTAAAATACAATCTTGTATCTCGTATTATTATTAACAGACACTTTTAGCCATAATCAAATCTAGTAAAAATTAGCACTTTCTTTAACGCCAATAGCCTTCCTGTAAAAACTTTATCAACGACTCTACGGGAATAATATAGAATTTAATATAAATTTAACTGAATCGATAACTTTCAGCGCGGACAGAGTCTAACAGATTTTGAATTTTACTTATAAATCATCACTTGCACTACTCTGTTTGCGTAAGTAATGTAGACGATCTAAAATGCTGTGGAAACACAAATCACTAGTTTCCTATTACTGTTGACCAACTTATTAGCCAACGTGATGCGTCATGTATTTTATCATACTGTATTAGTCACAAAGCTAATATTATAACACTGGATTTTATATAATACAAAATTGAGAAAGATCACGATTTTTATATTATATTAAAAATCACATTACGACCGATGGCATATTTTTATTCACTCAGCGAAGATATTTATATGCCAAAATTCTATGGTTTCACAAATAAATAGCTGTATGTAATACGAAAGATCAAAATTTATATTTTTTTATATTTAATATATTTTGAAATAATCATCTAAGATATAATATGTAATTGTAACTTGTTACTACATTGTTAGAAATTGAAAAGTAGCCGTTTACCTTCTCTTTCTTCTTCTTAGGATATAAATAATGGGTATGTCGTATTTTGATAATACTCTATAATTTCATATCCAACACAATTATTCGTTTTGTATACATTTCATCTTAAGAAAAATATACAATAATTAGTAATTTAATACACATCCACGAAAAAATTACCGATGCGACTGTTTCATTCCACAATCTGATAAGACATGATCCCTTACACATTTATACAAAAAATATTTTCAATGCACGCTATGGCACGCTTCAGCGTATTTAAACAACTGTAGAGTTCTGAAATTCGACATCGTTTTCCATATTTCAAAAATTTTAACGAACATTCTCAATAATAATTCATTTAGTGAAATGAATCAACGACATTGAATTAATTTATACAGTTGTGTAATAATTAATTGGAATGTTCTATTAAATCCAATTGAATTACATATTCAAATATTCTTAAACTTAATTCATTTTGAATGCTGGCATAGTTACCAAAATATGTGGATAATTTACCAGATAGAGTAACGTCTAATAAGGTAAGAAATAATATGATACACAAACACAACTCAATATTCAATACGTCTGTACAAGAACAATAAAATTGATTTTCTCAAAATATTTAACTTTAAGAATTATTGATTTTTTATTTAGTCCCATGTGAGTCCGTGCACTCATAATTTCCATGTTCATGTGGGGCGACTTATGATCTCTTCAGGGTTTGTGATCGCGGAGACGATAGGCTAAACTTCTTCCACATTATTGTGGTAAAATCCATATATCTTGGCTAAACGTCCGAGTAGTTCACTACTCTTTGGACTCTCCCCCTCGGGGATCACAGGCGTGACGCTAAATGTTCAGTGAACTGAATCAAAGACATTGAATTAATTTATTTAGGGTCTTAACCGTAAGTGAGCGAGTCTTGACCGAGTAGTGGCGGTGTAAGATAAGATATCCACTACCCCATATCATCCCGTGGAAGTCGTAAGGGGGGACAGAGGGAAACATACCAGGTGATGGATAGCCGCGTCTTCTTAATAACGACTAAAAATAACAAAACTGCGGTTGCCAACCCGCTTGCCAAGTGTGGCAACTATATAAAATATCAACTCTATGAGCCAATCTGTGGGGGAGGCTTATGTTCAGCAATGGATTTTACTAGGTTATAACGGTAGAAACGGTCGTAATTAATATACGGTCTTAATTAATAATAGAAACTTCTATTCGGTTTAAAATACATCACAATAGTCATATATATATATATATATATATATATATATATATATATATATATATATATATATATATATATATATATATATATAAATTACGTATCCCGTTGTTTGTCCGCGATGTACTCCTAAACTACTTAACCGATTTTCATCAAATTTGCACACCGTGTGCAGTTTGGTCCAACTTGAGAGATAAGATAAGAAGTTTTTTTTGCTCATGAGTGAACCACAATTTTTTTTTTGCGAATTTAAGGATTTTTAATAGGACATGACAAAGGGTCGTCGAAAAGGGCAGAACAACGTCTGCCTGGTAAGCTAGTATATATATATATATATATATATATATATATATATATATATATATATATATATATATATATATCCAGTCCATTGCAGAACACAGGTCTCCTCCAAGTAATGCCAAAAAGCACGGTCTTCAGCCACCTGAAACTGTCCACTTCCTGTGTCTTACCAGGCCGGCAGACTGCCCCTCTATATCCTCTTCCCGTGGTTGTCGCTTCATCGAGCTATATGGCCGGTCCCCCGGTCAATTGTCAGTTCCAATTGTCACTTCAGCTTACGGATCCGCAAGGCTATGTCGATTACTCTGATTCTGCCATAGATATCCTCGGTACAGATATTGCCAGAGAGAATCTGAACATAGCCCACTCCATAGTTCACTGTTCATTCATCACTTCCTCATGTTACTAGCAGTGATCTATTCCTTGTGTATACTCTAGTTTTGAGGTTTAAATGAACACGCTACAAGAAGATGTATCTTCCCAACGTTGCCCATTAGGATCTTTTCTAAACATCCACATATAAAAAACCTGAGGACTTCCTAAATATTCACAAATAAAAAACCTACTTGTATAAAATTAAAATTAAATCGATTTTGATAAACCAGTTCATTGCTAAAACCATTAAGCGTTTGAATTTTAATAAATGGAAAATTGTAGCATTTATAAGATATGTAATATTTCTTTAAATTATACTATTAGAACATCCTAAAGTAAGTAAATCTTTTATTCTTACATAAAGTACATACTATGGAGTCGTTGCTATCTGCGGTCCATATTACTTAAAAAGTGTTTGAATAAGTGTGGTTACGACCAATACTGAAAACGTAATAGTTACTCAATTTGGTCGTCAATTAATCCGATTATAATAAAATAAAATGTCCTTATATTTTCAATTTTTAAAATCAATACATACCATGGAGCGACATGGAACGTCTGGGCAACTTCCGTGTGTCCAACATAGCGAAATCTTCTTAAACAATAGATCCCAGAATAATCATTACTTGCACCAATTCATAACACAACACTTTCATTTGTCAAACTTGTTTTCGGTTCCTGTTCATTCATAAAGAATTTACTTTCATCAAGTCTTCAAAAAAAAAAAAAGCACGAAAACAATGATACGAGATCGGCGTCGTGAGAACAAAGTCGATTCACTTTATTTTTAGGCTCTGGTGTGATGTCACGGAAGTGAATGAAAGGGTTTGAGTTATGAATACGGAACGTTTTGATTAGCGACTGAAATAACTGTTAATTTACATAGGGTAGGTGGAGCGTGCGTGCGCGCACGGCGGTGAACGAGCAGAAAGCGCGAACGCGGGGCCGCCGCGGCGGGGCACGATGCACTGAGCCGCCGCCGACTTGCAGAATTTTGCAGCGTCGCCGCCCTTGACGGGGGCGTTGCTCCGAGCCAGGGACGGACTTCGTTGCGCACGCGACTCCCCCGCATCCCTCGCCTGACTGCGGACCCTGTCCTCGTACTCCTTTACTAGGATCGAGCAGAGCTTAAAGGCGGACCATTTTCTAATAGGTAGTCATTACGAACAGCCGTTAAACTATACTGTATAAAAGCAGGTGACTGTAATCGGTTATATAATTTGTTTTGAAGGAAAATATGTAGATGATACAAATAATTTGCGACGTGCAGTTTTAAGATAATAATAATAATAAGGTTTAAGAAAACTTCATTTGGTCATTTGATGATATTAATGAAAATACTAGATCATAGTCATGAAATTATTATATTGTCATCGGATTCTAATATGTTTTCAAAATTTCAGGTTATTCAGACGTGTGGAAGTGGGTAAAAACCGAATTGCAAAAACCATTACACTCATCCATACATACATACATAGATATAATATAGCCTATGAATGCACTAAGGGAGGCCAGGGTTGACTACACAGACAGGAAAATAATTTACGAAATAAACAGGCAAGAAACTGTTGTTCAATCTGTAGAGGAGTTGTAAAGCATATACGACAAGGCTTAAAACAAGGATGTCGACAGTCAACATTCATATCTAACCTATTTAAAGGAAGTCAACTTAAACGCAAAAAGATATTGAGAACCTATGGAGGAAGATGAAAACATTAAGAGCAAGGATACTACTCTTTTCTGAATTGCTTAAATAAATCATAAAATAAGTGGTGAGATGCATATTTCATTAGATGTCAAGATAGCAGCTTTGGCCGATAGGAATCAAAGTAAGAAAAAGTTATTGAAAAAATAAACAAAACATTTAAGAAATATCACTTGAAAATAGACGGAAAAGATAAAAATTCCAAACCAATTCTGAACGATAATACACATATTAAGGTAAAATAATAAAGGTTAAAAATAATTTATAGCGAAGCAAAACGCATTCAGGACATAGTGTCAGGAATTATTATAATTACTTTAGCAAACCAATCTTTTCAAAAATATTTCAAGGAAAATCAAAGCGTATTATGCTTAGACATGTTTGACATCTTCATATTATTTGGAATACTCCATATGTGTGAAAGGTGGACATTGACATAGGTGACGAAGACGAATGGAGGGCTATGTAGACCGAGAGACTAGTCACGAGTTAATGAAACAGTCAAGAGAAAATGGTAAATCCAAACTGTTTAAAAGTAAACTTAATGCATATTTGTTAAATCAACCATACTTATAGTAGTAGGTACTTCTGTTAGAATAATGTGATTTAATATTAGTACATCTTTGTTTATATAAGAAGACTCTCCAGCGTAGATAAACCCCTAGAGGTTTATAAGCTAGCATTGTACTGGAAAAATGTAACAAAATTATGTTTAATAAATAAAAAAATAAAACTTATTTAAAACATAAGGGGCTCAATTGTCGGGCCCGAATGCACCACCAAAACTACGCTCTCACAGAATACTACCAGCGTAAAATAGTAGCTTAATACTGCTGTGCTTGGTATGATGAGTGTAAAGATTCGAAGACCCTTTTTTACTAGGCATTCCATCTAAGTCCTCAAGGCTAACAACGCATCTGTGTTTTGATTCTTAATCGCGGATAAATGTAGATTTCTATGGGCGACAGCATCCACTTACCATCAGGTGGACTGTGTGCTCGTTTGCCACCCTTATTCTATATAAAAAAATGAAACCTCACTAACTACATAATCGAAGAAAAAGTAAAGGGAGAGAGAGAGGAAGAGAAAGACCAAGATAAATAAATATAGATCGTAAAATATAGTAACATATAGATATAGACCAACTTTTAATGAAAAATAATAGCCGAGTTCAAAGACGTTAAATGAATAAAATATTTACTATTACATAAATAATTCTGAAGTCTGTGCTAAAATGTTGTGTATAGGAGAATTAAAGGTTTTTGAGTGGGTTAAATAATATCAGAAACTCAAGATAACGCATCTAAATAGGTACATTAAAAATCCATGCCCCATTTTTCGACTGATTCCTAAAAAACCACACGTATTAAATTTAAAAAAAGAATCGTCAAAATTGGTTTACAAATGACGTAGATGTCACGTAGGCATATACTACATACGAACTACTAGTCCGCTATAAACTGATCGTAAGGTATATTTAAACACCAAAAGATGAATATCAAATGAATTTGTTACTTTAATATAATTTATTATCTTAAAGCTTCTCATTTAAGTCCTTTTCTGCTTTAGCTAATGTTCCTACTTAACGACTTTTTTAAGAGCACCGGTTAAATATTTTTGTCACAGAAAATAATAAAGTTCTTAACGTTTCCAATTTCTTGAAGTTGAGGTTGAAATTTGCTTGGCTTGGTGCATAAAACTAGATCTATTAATATCTTTACTTCGTTGGTTACAAGAAGCCGCGCTCGCGCATCGACGGCGCCACGACCATGTCAGGGTCGCACCCGCGCCCCTTGATCGCTGCGCTCTACTTCCGATTACGCGCTTTTAAGTTCATGCTTGTTATAACACACACAGTAATTATTTTTAATATATCCAATGGTTAGCGTGCACTGCCAAGTATTGGCTGCGTGAGTCCACTACTCCATATGATTCTCCATGGCTGTCGCAAGAGTGACAGAGGGAAAAGAATCTTCCTTATAACAACGCAAAATAATGAGAAACTGTGGCAATAGCGTAAGATTATGCTTAGTCGTGAACTTTGATAGGCTTTAATTAATGAATGCTTGAATTGAAAATTTTAAATGGTTTCATACAAACTAATCGTAAACAAAAAAGGTAGTGAATTTTTTTTTAATTTTACAGCACCGTACACGCGCAGTAATAACTGAAAATTCACCGTCAATCCCGATTACTGTAGGGAGCTAACAACTCTGCGTGATATAATGCTACAAGTATGTACACTAACACTAATCCCATGTCAGAGATAAAAAATTCATAAGAAATCAGACCCAAAAATCAACAATTTGTGTCATGGAAAAAATATTAATTCCGGTTGGAATAAGAACCTAGGATTCTTGACACATTATTAGATGGAAATTGTGGTCACTAAACCACATGATCGTTACAAACAAGTTAGGCAAACCAAGAAAATGTTACATTACAACTTATATACCTATTAAACCTCAAGGCAGCTTGTTCTAAGTAAGTTCAGCTCAGCGCATACACGGATCTTGCGCACGCTTTCTTTCGCTTCGGAGGCCTGAGAAAAGCTAGCAAAAAGGAATGCACCGGAGTGACGTCGCGGCCACGGAGGCTGGAATGTGCCCGGGCCCTCCGCCGCCCCTCGCAATCCGGACGCGGCTTTTAAACCGCTCCAACGTGTTTGCGGAGTTGTTTGCACATTTTTTTACATTCCCGTCCTTTTATTAAGCTTTTATATTATATTCAATTTATAATTCTAGTCTAGCAGGGTGGTTAAATCTAATCCTGTCTTACGGATGGAGCGTGTGGCAATACTTCTTTTTATATTTTAAGCAAGCCTCTAAGTTCATATTCTTTACACATACAAACTCATTTTCAAATTATTATTTTATCCTTGTTTATTTTTTGTTGTTATTTAATTGTTGTTTGTGTATATCATTTTACAAAAAGAATGAAAGACGGTTGCTAACACGCACGGCAAGCGTGGCAATTGTGGCAAATATACTTCGCCCTTTGAGGCAATCTATGATCTACGTGGTAGAGCCATGCTGCAGTTATATTAATAGTATAGTTGTAGCACGAATGGGTCGGCTCGACCGAGGAAGGACCACGCTCTCACAGAATACCAGCGTGAAATAGTAGCTTAATGCTGCTGTATTTCGTATGGTGAGTGTAGAGAACCGGAGACCCTTTTTACTGAAAATGAGGCATTCCATCTCAGTCCTCACGGGTGACAACGCATCTGCATTTTGATTTGTAATGGAAGATAGATGTAGATGTCTATGGGCCGCAGCAACCACTTACCATCAGGTGGACTGTATGCTCGTTTGTCAGCCTATTCTATAAAAAAAGCAGTGGAATTTGGCTAAACTTTAAGGAAATAGATGAAAGTTAACTTACTTGACAAAAGCCCGATATTACTACTAAGCGAAATATATCTAGCAAAATTCCATTAACCAAAAAAGTTGACAAAGAAATTCTCATTAATTTAAAATGTTAGCTAAGATTTGGCAGACGACGCTTTTAAAAGTTTCTGAATTTGAATAATTGATAAATACATCGATTAAATATTTTAAAAAGTGCGAACCAAAACCGACGCTATGAAATGGATAAGTGAAAGAAAGCAAATCGATTTCACTTTCAAAACTAAATTAACTTTCTCCAGTGACATGTCTTATGTAATTTTAAAAAGATAAAGCATTCATTACTACTGCATTCACATCTAACATTTTTACGCAAAGGTCAAAATTAACTGATCTGTCTTCCTTTTGTCAAATATAAAACCCAAAGCAAATTTATTGAGGAGAGAAGGAGAGAATGTATTTATTAATGAAAACTCGATTTATTTGAAGGCTTGAACCTGATCAACTTTTATATAGTCGCTATATGTTTGTCCGGAACAACAAGCGAAACTTTTAAAAAAAGTTTTTGGTATTGATTGCCTCGTGTACAGTGAATGGTCGAGGTACAAAATACGTATAGTATTACATCAAATGAAATACTTCTGCGGCGGCATGCGGGCAAACTGAAACTGTGCACGCTCTGGAATCCACAAAACCATATTATGCCAAACGTTGTAACGTCCTTTGTTTTAGCTTCATCTCGATTGCAACCTTACGACGTACGTGATTAGATAAATATTGGCAGAAGCAGAAGAGCTTCCATGTTAGGCTTAAAGCGCTTTTTGTTAGGTCTTCAAGGAAATTCTGCGACTTCAATTTTAAACATCAGCCGGATAAGTGCTTTTAACTCATCGGAATACTTGTATTTCTTCTCTTCAGGTTTAAGTATAATTACAGTTTTTATTCGACAGAAAATGCTTTCGTAAATGTGCGATTATAATTAAGAGAATATTTTAACTAATACCATTTGTAAATAAATAAAAAATGTTGAAACATTTTGTTCTTACGGGCTCGAAATAAAGAATTGTGAATGGAATCGATCGGAACACAATTTGAAATTAAAGCTGTAGCATACTCGTACATGTGCCGCTTGAACAATGAAAGCTGACGGGTAGGTCGTGATCCTTACTTTCATGATCATACAGTACCCCTTTTCAAATATTATACTTTCCTTGGACAGAATGATTTTATAACATAACTAAAATACGTGAGAATATTTAAAATTATTATTATTTATGAATCTATCGAGGCCAAATATTAATCTCAGTGAGAGGAAAACCTGATTTCTTTCAGTAAATTGACAAACGCAGGTGGCTCACTCACGGTCATACTTTTTTGGTAATCGGGGAAGCTCATATTCAGAAATTATAATATACTTGAATACCAAATCTTTTTAAAACTCCTAAGATTTTTTTAGAAAATAAATCTTTTAAGATTATATATGTTAAATCCCGGTTTTGATACTGTGTAGGTAGGTATTCTTTCAATTTTAAACCATCGTAATAATGAATGGAGTAAATTTAAACCATCATAATATAAAATTAGACATAGAATTATGCAGACAAAAACGGGAGATGATTAAAAAACATATTATAATCTTATCAAATAAGTAAATCAATTAAAAAATGCGATTCTGTTCTAAATGTTTCATATTCATAACTTATGTATGATAAAGTCACATTTTGTTGTTAAAAATGATAGATTTTAAAATATAACACAGAATCGCTATTATATGTAAGTAATATTCTTATATAAGCAATAATAATAATAATATTTTAAAATAACTTTTTAATGCAAGTATTCAGGTTCAGGTATCAAAACTGCATTACGCCATGTGCAAAGAATGAACAGGTGCGACAGAAATGCGGTGGAGGGCGGTTGAGCGCAAGGTGTACTTTCACGACTTGAAACCAGCAAGGATTCGCAGAGTTATTTATATATATAGTAGGTGTACCCCGCGACTTCACCCGTGTGTTATTTGTAGTTTAAATTTTTTTGCATCTAGCCCTTCTAAAATAAAAGTAGCCTAGGTTACTCCATATAACATGAGCTATCTGAAAGTCCCGTCAAAGTCGGGCCAGCCATTTCAGAGATCAGCCGAATTGATCAGCAAAATTTTAAAAATTGTGTTTTTGATATAAGTACTGTACTTACTTTCATATGCATTTAATAGAAAGCTGTTATTTTGATATTATTTGTATTGATATAGATATTTTATATAGATTTACGCTCCACTGGAATGCAATGAAAATAAGTTTCTCTAACATCCGCGTAACCTATTGCGAAATTAACATAAGTCTGCATAATTTTGCAATAGCCCCTAATCACCCGCGAACAAGTTTTCAAGGTGTGATAAGAAGAAATCCTTGTGTGAGTGTTTTTTATTTAAAAAACATGAATTCTTCTACTTTGCTCTAGTTTTGTCTTTGTTCGCATTTCAAGTTACAGCTAAAGGCTTTTTTTGTAAAATTTCAAAAAATATTTGCATGATTATAAATTACATATATAAAATTGAAGTGGCAAACGAAATTACTGTCCAACTTAGAGTACCTAACTATAGTGTATTATCTATGGTACCTAAATAACTCATGCAGCCCATAGACACCTTCAACCAACATTAAACAAAGAAGGTTGCAGACGCATTGTCACCTCTGTAGACTAAAATGGACCACTTTAGACCGGTGCAAGCATTGCGATTTGAGGATAGATATAGATAAGGGTGACACCTATCCAGACGTAGTCCTAGGCAGAAAAGGTACTGTACTGTAATGAGGCTCAAAAGGGCTAGAACCCAGAGCCCTAAAGCCAGTTAATAAAAAAAACAAAACGACGGGTTGCACTCCGGGCGTGCCGGCAGAAGTGAAAACTTGAATATTAACGTTGTGCATTTTTGATAGTTTGGAATGGTTAGGGAATAATTTTGCACGAATTGCTTTAATTATCACTATAAAAGTACTATCGTTTATATGGTAGAATACAATATTTATTTATTGTGCTATCGTACACAAACATGACAATTGATATTACATTAAAAAATTTATTTCTCAGAAAAATCAACTTCCATCCATAATTTCGACGACGTCTTATACAAATTTTCGATCAGGTCACGTGTCCTGACGCGAGTTTAACATTTTTTACCCATTAAAAAAAGTGTACAACGCCGCTAAAGAAGTTTTCACTTCAAAAAATGTACTGTAATGTAATATTGTTCCGTAGTTTTTATCATAAAATTTTGATTTTTACGTCGGATAATATATTTTCTTTGGATTTTTACGAGGCATATCCTTAAAAAAGTTTATCTAGTTATTTCTTTATGACTATATCATCACGTTGTCAGATGAAGTCTCCAAAATTAAAGCCCAGGCACTTACAGACAGTTCTAATTCTCAGATAAATAGGTAATTCAAATGATTAATGTTAGTTTTTTTGTTTCTTTAGTTTAGAAAACCTTTTTTATGTTCAATCAAGGCGGAACAGTTATTTACCTCATCTTAATTAAAAAAAATAGAATTTTCTTACCTTCCCAAAAACTTCTATCGAATGATGATTTTCTAGTTTTCATTTCATTTTTGTTTACGCTTTTCCTGAAACAAAAAGGATATTATTATTATTATTAAAAGGATATAATATGTTATTATTAACTTTGCATATATTTAACTATTATAAATTTCCATTGCAAAACACGGCTATTTTATACGCGAGGCAGAACTGCAGCTATATTATAGCTATAGCACGAATAAGTTAATATTATAATTAATTCTGTGTTTCATATAGTGAGTGTAGAGAAGACACTTTTTACAAGTAACGGGTTAGGACCATGCTCTAATAGACTACCAGCATAAAACAGCAGAGTAATATCAGAGTGTTTCGTAATTTGAATGACCTTTTTAATGGTAACTAGGCAGTCTTCTATCTTAGTTCTTAGAGGTGATAACGCATCTACATTTTGGTTCTTAATCGAGGATAAATTTGGGTTTCTTTAGGTCACAGCATCCGTTCTAAAAAAAGTTTAAACTGTTATTGAAAATTTTTTAATTCTAATTTACGACGCTAAACACATATACCTATGCACGATGAAAAGAACACAGTAAAAAAATAACAAACATACATAGAAATCTGCATGTCTCAGAAAGAAATATTTCGCGCGTTGGAACAGCGCAGAAAGTACTTCTTAGCTTCAAAACTCACTTAGATTCAATCAAAACCCTTTGCCCAGCTGTGGGACGTACGTGGGTTGTAACTAATCTGTGTGTTTATATGCATCCTACGTACCTGATCTTGATATCTTTGTTTTATCATTTACAACTTCATGTAAGTGAAATGCAGATGTAGTAAATATTTGAAACAATAAATGCGTATCTTTTCATTGAAGAAATCAAAATAGCCCTGCTTTTTTTTTTTAAATCTACATTCGTATTCCTTGCCTAGGCCTGTAGTTTAATAAGTGATGTGTGGAGAAATAAACAGATGAACAAACACACGAAAATTCTATGTAACAACGTGTTATATCATTTGGGTTTATCTACGAAGCTCTCACGACTTTATTTGTATCTTTTTTTAAGTATGCACTTATTGGAAGCATATTAGAGAGAAAAACTTAATTAATTATGTCTAAATTAAACAAAGAACCTTAACTCAAAAGCCAGCTGATGTTATAAATATAAAAACAACAAAAATACGCAAAAGAAACCCACAGATATCTTATATATACCTTACCCACCGGAAGAAAGGAAGTGTTAGTAATGACACAGGTGCCACCGATAGCACGAAACTCATTTATACTCAATTAAAATTGAAAAAATAATGTAATGTCGCATTTTTATATCTATATAGTTGTTCGATATCTGAGTGTCATAAACTGTGACTAAAATACCAAAGAAATGTCATCACTCCAATAGAAGACAGTGTAACCACCTCGTATAATATTTTGACTGTAAAATTCTCTGATTGGAGCCCGTAAACGGAATCACAGATATAAGACAGGTTTTGCAATAGCCAATTGTCTACAAAGCGTGGCGATATTGGAAAACACTCATTACAAAAGAGATCATTTTCAACATTTATTGTGATAGTTCTTATATACCAATTGTTATTTTTTAAACACTAGCAATAATATTTACATTACTAATATTCACTTTACCCACTCCCGGTAAACTTAAAATGCTTGTGTTAGGAGTGGTTTATTACAGCAGTCGAATGGTGGATTCGAACCCACGATCTTTTGAGTTCGCGATCCACGCCTTAACATTAGGCGTGGATCGCGAATATACATATGTATGTACATATCTATTATGTTTTTTCAATTAAATTGATACATGACCTTGTATTATGTTCTTTATAGTCCATGTAAAATACTACAAATGCCGTGGTATTATATTAGTATAATATAATTGTAGGTACCGTATATTATTTGTATTTGTCTCGCATAAGGTACACGAGGGTAATATTGACCATATTACCACTTAAGCTTTGCCGCCCTATAAAAAAAACCGGGAGGAGGACAGAGACAAAAACACAAAGTCGTATACTATAACTAATATATTACGAAAAATATTGCAAACAAGCTTTGGTACTAATTATGAACACTTCGAAATATTACCTCAAAAAACTAACTGCACTACACCATACTAAAATTGCCTAAATATTTAAAAAAAATATTAACAATGCTATAAACATTACTAATATTCCCCTTAACCAATCGTGTTAAGCTTAAATTGCTTGTGTTACGAGTGGTTCACGCCAGTAGTCGAATGGTGGATTCGAACCCACGACCTTTTTAAGTTTACGGTCCGCGCCCTGCTATTAGGCTACTGTCGCTTCAAGTTACTATAACGTCAAGTAAAAATGGCGTTGATAAAGCAGCACCCTTTTGACTCTTTATTACTCGATTGACCGATGAAGAGCTATCGTATCACAAAGTCATCTATCAAGTCACTTAACATCAGGTGAGCCGCATGCTCGTTTGCCCCCTCTTCTATAAAAAAAAATCTATGTACACAAGGCTGCAGTTTTAGAGTTATAAGAAAGTGACCATATTAACCGGATGACCTTATTACCCTCACGAACTATACTATTATTTCGTTCTCGCATATTTCCTTTCTCTCGCATATTATTCCTATGATGTTTTATTTATTGCTGTCTAAGACGTTTTTTTATCCTGCTTTGTGGCATTCCTTGGGGAGGCCTATGTTCAGCAGTGGACTTGTGAAGGACTGTACTGATGAAGACATTTTTACGTGTAATTAAAATTAACAAAATTGGTGGAAAAGTGTCTACATCATCTCAATTACGTTTGGTGAATTTATTGTATCAATGTGCATCTATTATGCAGCATATTTTTATACATATATATACGATACGAAGAAATGTTTATTTTTTAATTAATATATATATATATATATATATATTTAAAAGTTAATAAAATTTTAAAACTTAGTTTAACCATGTTTTTACAAAATTTTTACTAAATATCCACTATTGAAACGTTCCAGATAGGTTATTAAAGTCCTACTAAATCATTTTGAAGGCAGTATCGTGCTTTGAATCCTAATCTCGCAGCGAGAATAGCGTTTAAGTGACCAATTCAAGTAATAATGCTAATTAAAGGCAGTTGGTAGCGTACCCGCCATCATCCACCACCATACCATTATCGATACTTAAATTACCACTCTCTCATTCAACATTTTGGATTAAACAGTCTCATATTATGCCTATTTTGCTTCTCTTTATTCATTGACCCGGTGCTTTTCTAAAGTACTCAATGAACCTTTATTAATTGTTGACATTTTTTTATTTTAGTCATTGTACTCATAAATATTGTTATTTCATTATTTTATAGTTTTAAGATTTGCATGCTATTAATAATGGCTGAATAAGCGGATGTCTAATTAATATGACCATCTTCAGTGTACTTTAACCAAGCGCAAATAAATATTTCATTTCACCGCATATTCCAAAAGATTTTGAAAACTAAACATAAAATGTATATGAAAATGAACAAAGAAAATATATTAATTATACATTTATAAACACATACACACACATATATACATTCATTTAAACATACATGTATATATGACATATAAAACAGATAGATAAACACTTAGAAATTTACATCACATATCAAATAATGGAAATAATGTAACAAATTATTGGAATAATACAAAAAAACAAAAACAAAATTAAGCTTGAAAACAGTCTAGAAGACAGTCAGAGAAAGTATTTCTTAAAAGAGATTAGACGTTCTATATTGATGTTCTTATAGAAGTTGGAAGGTCGTTCCAAAGCCATTATTAGACATGCTGCAGCTATATGTGAGACATAGCAGTTTAATGCTACTGGGTTTCGTGTAGTAAATGTAGAGAGCTAAGTTGCTAAATGTAAGACCTTTTTATAATAAACGAAGCATTCCATCTTTGAGGGGTGACAGCGCATTAGCATTTTGATTCTTAATCGAGATTAAAAATGTGGATGTTTATGGACCACAGCATCCACTTTCATGAGGACACGGACTGCATATTATAGGTTAGTGGATGTTCTTACATCTCCACTACCTCTACACAGTATTTTAATCATATATAACACATAACAAGGAAGAAATATAATAATTTCTTAAATTTACGAACACTACACATTGAATAAAACTATTATTTACAGATTTTATCGCGTTTAATTACTACTTTAATTTATTTTTATTATCCCGACGTTTCGGGTACTTTACAGCACCCATAGGTCACGGGGGGGGGCTGAGATGTTTGATCGACCCAATGTCATCGTTAGTCCGGCTACCTTTAGTTTTTAAATATTAATTTTTGGTCCGATTTACGCAAAACGAGCTTATAGTATACTATTATATATACTTATAGTATATACTTAATTGATATATTAATTTGAAAAATATTACGAAAATAATTTAAGCAATATATACCAAGGAAGAGGATAAAATCAAAGAAATGGTGTAATGTTCTGTTATGGAGATATTTGATTCATGTACTACCTACTATACTACCGAGTGATTTCCGCATAGACTTACGTCAGTTAAGTTATGAGGGGAGGCCTGTGCCCAGCAGTGGGACGTATATAGGCTGTCACTTTACTTTACTTTTTACATCAGTTAATACTAAATCTATGAATTTACGGATTTCAGACGTAATCACACTGTACATAACCGAATATAGCAATAATTACAGACATGCAAAAGCAATATTTAACAAAGCATGTTTAGCATAATTCGGCCTGTACCACAAAATAAGCTTACAGTGTTTTAAAAACTCAGTGAGTTACTTGATCATGGATTTAACTTTATAAAAAAAACCAGGCGATATTTTTATTTCTATTCGCAAAGATGAAATATTTTATATACTATATTGTTTTCTTTTTTTTTCTTAAAAGTGCTACTAGCTAAAATGCTATCAGCATTTTTATTTAAAAAAATTTAATGAAAGGAATCTGCAGTAAAATATTTTTACTTACTGTAAATTCAGTGTAAAAAGCTCATAACCATATAAATTTTTATTCTTATGCGGGTTCGGAACCAACAGCAGCCCAGATACCTGCACCGGAACTAAATCTGGGACGTTGAATGTTTACACTGTTCGTTTACAAACTCCATCGACAACCGGGGAGAGTCGAATACAAGTGCATTAAACTAGCTAACAACATGTCGCCTATTTCGAAACCAAGTTTACAATTTTTCCATGAAATCATCGAAATTGATAGTAACCTACATACAAGATATTGCGAATATCAGTCCACCGAAATGTCGCTGCTAATCGATTCAACACAATTTAACAAACACGTGCCTTAATGTTACATAACTAGTGATATTGAATGTTTTATCGTCACGTTTAAAATCACTCTTTTTATTAATATTGAAATACCAAGTACATATCAAAAGTACTGATTGGCGGTTTGAATACTTGGAAATAAAGTTCTGTTTGTTGTAGTCTAAAAGTAAGCCCTCAGAAGAGAGCGTTCGGCGGGGCAAGACTTTTTTTTTATAGGATAGGGTGAGAAACGAGCACACAGTCCACCTGATGGTAAGTGGTTGCTATGGCCCATAGACATCTACATCTATCCTCGATTACGAATCAAAATGAGATACCCGTGAGAACTAAGATGGAATGCCTCAGTTCCAGTAAAAAGGGTCACCGGTTCTCTACACTCACCATACGAAACACAGCAGCATTAAGCTACTATTTGACTGGTATTCTGTGAGAGCGTGGTCCTTCCCCGGTAGAGCCGACCCATTCGTGCTACAACTATACTACAAATGTAACTGCAGCATGACTCTACCACGTTCTGTGTGCATAACAAACTCAAGTTCTTTTGTTGAAATATCCTGAGTGGCGACCACTAAATATGTATAAAAAACGCGGTGCTTCGCTACACCTTCGGCCGCTTTACCACGTACGCTCTCTATCCAGGAAGATCCTGTGCTTAGGCCCGAGCAGAAAACGGTCGGCAGTACAAGCGCCGTAGTGATGCTTTAGTCAAATACTTTAAGCGAAGCGCTTTAGGATACTATAATACAAGAGCGTGTGTTTGTCATGCACGCAAAACGCTCTTCACTATGATCCTTCAGGTTTATAGATAGAAAATGAACAACCTTTAAATATGAATTTCCTGGGCATTGGTCTCTAAAAGTCTTATAGGCAGCTTCAATGCCAATCAGAAGTAAATTTCTACTATTTATGTTCTTAATCTACAATATAGTTTATTACTCATTTATACAGGTTATCACATAGTAGCCTGGCCGAAACATGCTACATTGAAATATAAATCTATAGGGCACAGACTAAAAATTTCAGTAATTGCGTTATTGGAAATAGAAAAAGCCATTTAATCGCAAAATTTGTATCGTGCGAAGCTTTAGTAAAAGAGGGTACATGACCCTAAAAATACGTATTTCTCTTGTTTTATAGAATCCCATAATAAATATGTTTTAAGAGACAGAAAAGAATTTCCTCAAAAACGGCAGTGGAAATACTTTTTACGCTGGTTAAGTTCAATAATCTTTCTCTGTTTCACCGTCACATTTCCGTCAAATTTTTCAGAATGATTTAAAAAAATATATGTGTGATGTTTTGTCAATCACACATTTGTAGGACTTATTAAAAAACTCAACACAAATATATTTAACCAAAACCAATTTTCTAAGGTCTTAAATTAAACAGTTAATATAAAAAAAAATCGGAGATAGAAATATCTCTCTGATACATCTCGTTAAATTTACAATCTTATTGACAGTAGATAAGTAGAATTTGTAACTGTAAACTAAATGGTAACTATTTGAAATAACTTCAACCTTTATTTGATTTCTCGGTCATGCGAGAGCCTAGATCTGACGGTCAAATCGAACGAATGTTGAATACAACTGGAAATATTTGTTGAGAAACGCCACAAAGGAATTGAAATACATACAATCTTAATAAATAATCTCATCATTTCTATATCTGTACCACAATTGCAACGTCCGTAATATTGGTTAATTGATAAGTTGATGAATAACGGTTTAACTTTTGTTGCAAATATTACATATTATATTTAATTGATACTAAATTGAATCACGTATATCTTTGTAATCGATAAAACACTTATCAAAATTCTACTGTTGAACATAGATCCATAGATTATCCTCATATTTGCCATAGTTACGACGATGGACAGGCGAATGAACCGCAGTTTTTTTTTTATTTTTTAACGTTCAGAGAAAGACAATACCGCACAGGAGAGGTTTGTTCCCTTCTGCCTATTCTTACAACACCCACGGGGTAACATGGGGTTGTGGATGTTCTAACGCCCCCACTACACATTTATGACGTATACAAAAATAACTAATTATTAATAAATAGAAATATTAACTACTTTGTATGTTAAACTACAACTACTAAATAAAATCAAGGTTTTCTAAAATATAATATTGTGAAAATGCTCTGAATAAATACAAACTAATCATTTGGTAAAAGGTCAGGGTCCGCTAAATAGTAATCGAATAAATTCAGAATGTCACTGAATTGCAAGAACGAAGCCGTGGTAGCTCAGATGGTTAACACTCGCTGTATCAGTATAATATACAGAAAGCGAGTAACCCGGGTTCGATCCCCGCCGGCACCAATGAAATTGCTAATTGCAATTTTAAGTGCTGATTTACCACGTGCTCGCCGGTGAAGGAAAACATCGTGAGGAAACCTGCATGTCTGAGGAATAAGAAAAAAAAATATTTTGAAGACATGTGAAGTTCGCCAATACGCATTGGGGCAGCGCGGCGAACAATTCCTTGCCCTAAAATCCTCTCAGAAATGAGGGGAGGCCTGTGCCCAGCAGTGGGACGTATATAGGCTGTAACTTTACTTTAACTTTACTAAATTGCAATGAAGCGTAAATTCGATGTTAAGTGTTAACCCACTTCAACATAGGGTGTCACACCGACTAAGCCTTTTTCGGTATACATGTAATTTATTAGCGCTCAAATTCTTTATGAGATCTAGTCCCCAGTTCAATATAAAATGTCACACAAAAAATAATTTTTTTGGAACACATGTAATTTATTGGCGGTTAACTTCTTTACGAGATCTATAGTATCTAGAATATTTGAATTAACAATCGAATATAGCCAGAAAATAAATAGTTCTTCTCACAATCTTCTTCAATGGCATTTTGATTTAGTATCAACTGAGTGTATTGGCTCGGTTCGGTTCAGATACGTGGTAGAGCCACGCTGCAGCTATATTATGGTTGTTGCACGAAGGGGTCGGCTCGACCGGGGAAGGACTACGCTCTTACAGAATACCGGAGTAAAATAGCTGCTTAACACTGCTGTGTTTCGTATGGTGAGTGTATAGATCCGAAGACCCTTTTTTACTGGAAACGAGGCATTCCACCTTAGTACTTAGGGGTAACGACGTATCTGCGTTTTGATTCTCAGTAGACGATAAATGTAGATGCCTATGGGCCACAGCATCCACATACCATCAGGTGGATTGTGTGCTCGTTTGTCGCCCTTATTGAATATATATAAAAGCTGCGACTCAATGAAATTTAATCCGACTAATAAATTACATACATACGCATTAATAGTCCTAACGGATTCTAACGAATATTATGTTAAAATTTTGCTGTCGTGGTTAAATTTACTCAAGTGGCAAGCCTTATACTGCAACCTTCTTCCAAGAATAACTTTTTATTTTTTCATATTGATTCATTTTCAAAGAAAGAATCCATCATACAATAAAGTAATCAATCATAAAACGAAGAAAGAGGTCAACGCATAGGTACCGAGTGTATTTTAATATGTTTAACTCAGCATTCCTATTCATTGCAATCAAAATTACCTAAGCGTAAACGCATAACATGCAAATTTTATTAATGCGAGCATTGAAACGCTAAAATTCGATTGGCAACAAGTAATACCTATTACGGTTACGTATGTCGCAACAGTGAATGCTATGGAATAGTAAGGATAAATAAAATACAATCGCTAAGTCGCTACAGTCGCCATGTTGGAACGGGGCCTAACCTAGGTTAACCGCGTCGTGACTCCTCGCCCCCGCGCCCTCGACATGCCTGCGAAGCCTGCAGCCTGCGGCCCGTCGCTCACCGGGAAACCTTCACGCTTGTGTTCGGTTACATCGTACCTGATTACTAAATCCGTTCCAACAAACTACTTCCCAACTCGATGTATCCAATCGTGCTTAAGAATGCTGCCCAACTAGCTAAAAGTCGATAAAAAAGGGAAATTCCAATCGATATTTTTTATAGAATAAGGGTGACAAACGATCACACAGTCCACGTGATGGTAAGTGGAAGCTGTGACCCATAGACATCTACATTTATCCTTGATTAAGAATCAAAATGCAGATGCGACGTCACTCTTGAAGACTAAGATAAGAAGGACTAATGCCACGTATATAGTAAAAAGGGTCTCCGGTTCTCTACAGTCACTATACAAAACATAGCAGCATTAAACTGCTATTTTACGCAGGTATTCTGTGAGAGTTTGTTCCTACCCCGATTGAGCCGACCCATTCTTGCTACAACTAATATAGCTGCTGCAGCTCTACCACGTAAAATACGAGAAATGGCTCGTATCCAGTAAAAAATCTCCAGTGTCTTAAGTTAAAAAAGTTATATGCATGCTGGTAATATAAAATGTTCTTTCTAAAAATTGTAGCATTAATAGTAACTAGTGAACCACCCCGGCTTCGGCCAGATTGAATCTATGAATGTAGTGTTATTTAGATTTAAATTGGTTTAAGACAATTCATGTTATCAATATTCTGGTTATTTTTTTTTTTTTTCAAAAAAAGCTTAAATTTTTTGGATGAAGTACAGCCTAGATCTCTTATGACAGTACTCTCTATTTCTTCGAAAAGTTTCATCACAATCATTTCAGCCATTACAAATTTTAGTTATTTATGTCTTAACCCAACAACCGTGGCAACCCCAAAATTCGAAAATGTGAAGTTCTCAACACGACCGGCGACCCCTCACGGACACAGGCTGTAACTTTACTTTACTTTTAACTTTACCATAAAAATGACCCCCTCCCATATACTTAATAGAAACCAGTTATTTTAATATTACTTTTCTTTAAATTTAAATTTGATAGTAAGTGACGATTCCTACCGTGTGGTGGAAAGCGTTAAAGAACCCATCACCCCATTTCATCCCACAGGTATGTTAGAGGCGACTATGGGATACGTCAAAAAGATGTTATAGCTTTCAACAGATAGTGGTATAACCGTGTCGTTAACAGTAACATAAAATAACCAGTTCAGCGACTGTAAGCAGCATTAAAGGTGGGATTCTGTTACCGTGATATTCAATCATCTTGCCAAGCGTGACGTTTAAGGCACATTACTTACAATGGGAGAGGTTCTTGTTAAAAAATGGGCTATTCCGGTCCATGTAGGAAAAGGAGAAAAAAGGAAACCCGAGTTTGATCTACGATAGCACTAATGAATTTAAAAATTTTAATAATTTAACAGGCGCTCAGCAATGAAAAAAAAAACGTGAGGAAATCTAAAATTTGCACATATGCTATCCAATACGGATAAAGGCAGTGCGTCCCTTTCTATTCAGCTCGAAAAAACCCTCTCAAAAATGAGAGGCGACCTGTGATGAAGTGAGAATTGAAATAGACTATACTATATTTCTATACAAATAAACTAATACCTTAATCGAAAGTTATAATGTAAATGTAGATTTAAAGATTTCTAGAATTGTTTATTGGATTATTGAAATGTAAATTAGATTAGTTACAATATATTATAGTCTCTTATATTGAATAATAAATTTAAAAAAGGCTACTTTATTTAACTTAATGACCTTCATTATACAACAAGAGCTATAAATGTTTTATAACATCGTCATTATTACGCAAGTCCGCTGAACATAGGCCAAAGAATGCCACAAAACACAATGTTTGAATCCAAAACAATATGTGTAAAGATTCCCAATTTTAATAAACTATAAATTCACTGTGTATTAATATTTTGCTTGATTGAGACTAATAATAAACCGCCTGACTGAAACTAATTATAACTGCGTGACAAAATCTACTAAGTATCGCATTTTGCGTCATGGGTACCCTTGAAGTTGGCTAATAAAAACAAAAAGTCAGCAGGTGCCGACAGATGGCAGTATCTAATAAATCCATATATTATACAATTTACGAGGTAGGACTACGCTGCAGGTGTACTAAGTTCGTAGCACGAATGGGTCGGCAACACCGGTGTAGGGCCACGCTTTCATAGAATACCAGCGTAAAATATCAGCTTAACGATGCTATGTTTCTTATGTTGAGTGTAGAGAAGCGGAGACCTTTTTACTGAAAACAAGGCATTCCATCTTATTCCTCACGAGTGACAACGTATCTGCATTTTGATTCGTAATCGAGGATAGATGTAGATGTCCATGGGCCACAGAAACCGCTTACCGTCAGGTGGACCGTGTGCTGGTTGGTCACCCTATCCTATAAAAAAAGACTAAAAGATAATCAGACTTTAATTTTTCTTTAAAAACAAAACACAGTAACTATTAAATACATTATCATTATTATAAAAAGTTTGCCAAAAACCAGTCATGTGATGTTGAAGTTAATTAGTAAGGTTTTTTAATTAATATTTAAAGTCCAGAGTGAGCAGATTGTCGTGTAAAAAAAACTACTTTTCCCTAGGGGTGACAACGCATATACATTTTGATTCTTTATCGAAGATAAATGTTGATATCCATGGGCCACAGCATCCACTTACCATCAGCTGCACTGTGTGCTCGTTTGTCGCCCTTATTATTTACAATTTAAAATGTAATGTAATTTTATTTAACCCTTCAATCCCCTTAAAATTCTCATGCAGTTGCCTGCGTCCATCAAATCTCGAACGGTCTAATGCGACCGCACCCACCCACAGCACTTTAAACCATAAAAAATTATTTTTAGAGACTAATTTTCTATGAAAAATTTTGGCATTATAAACTCTATACGAAATTTTCTATCCTGTGGTTTAAACAACAGTCGGTTACTCTATGTATTTTTATTTTTATTCTACTGTATGGTCTAAACAAAAGCCAATTGCTTTTGTTTAGACCACAGGATAGAGAATTTCGTATAGGTTCTAATTATAGAATTTATGTAGTCTCTTAAGATGAGTTTTAATTTTTTGAAGTGCGCCGCTGTTATTTTTGGTACATAGGGAGTTGAGAGGAGAGACAGCACATTGTTCCAAAACTTGTTCCAAACGAAGAGACAATTGGTAATTCAATTTTATTCGCTATGAACGTCTAGATAAACGAGACGGTCAACATCTATTGGAGACCATATATCTTTTTTGAATAGGGGTTAAATGACACGTTCGTGGTTTCCAACAACCGGCTACTTCATCGATCCAAAACCTCAGTGTCAAAGATGTGGGATGTCTGGTACTGCGAACAGTTGCTTTTTTTTTCTTTTTTATAGGAAAGGGGCAAAGGAGCATACGACTCCACTGATGGTAAGTGATTACCGCCGCCCATGAACAACTGCAACACCAGGGGAATTGCAGTAAAAAGAATTGAATTTAAAAAGAAATTTTACTTAAAAATAATTCTATTGCCTTTGAAAAGATATACGGTCATAAGTGTCTATCATTAATTTGCGATGTATTCACGGCAAAAAATTGTTATCAATCAGGTTTGTTAATTTCCATCGCTACATTAATATACGACCACATAGTATATTTTAATACGTTTCCTGTTTTAGTTTATATTCTATTTTCATATTTCAAATAATCTCAATACAAATATCAATTCTAAAACGAGTTTTAATAATGTGGCGTCCACCTTCATTTTATATCTCAACAACATTGATCATGAACGCGCAACCTTCCCTATAAGTCTATAGTAGTTATAAATTGCAACTTTATCGAATATATGGGTTTATGTGTACCAAATGCCAATCATAAAATGTCGCTTAATTTCTATTTTTGTAAAGTCAATATCAAGGAATCCAATCTCTGTGTCAACACCTTCTTATCGATTATGACCAGGTAGGAAACCCTATTTATTATCATCAGTGGTCATCAGTGAAATAAAACAAAGGTAAAAGGAATAAGGAATTAAAATTATTGAACGAGTTAGTTATTGAACTTTTTGAAAAACAGGTGTAAATTTTTAAGCAAACGGGTCACTCGGTAATTTATGAGGTTAAATATCACATACCTTTTTTCTGCACGATACAAGCCTGGTTATAGAATTTTTACTGTTTGTGATCTTTATTTAGATTTACATGAAAATAATATAAAGGTTCATTTAAATATTTTTATTTTTATTAAGAAATAAAAGACTACTTCAAAGAAACGAAAAGAACTCAAAGAGTCAATGCTAACTGCTAAGATAGTGTATGGAATAACTACAGTACCGGTTCAGAGCTTTTATGTGTAAATTAATCTGTGACCATTATTAATTTCTTGTTGTTATTTGTAGTCGATTTTTAATTTTTATTAAGATTTTTCGTTTAAGTTTTTTTTTCTTTTTTTTATAGGACAGGGTGACAAACGATCACACAGTCCATCCGATGGTAAGTGGTTGCTGTGGCCCATAGACATCTACATCTATCCTCGATTACGAATCAAAATGCAGATGCGTTGTCACCTGTAAGGACTAAGATGGAATGCCTCTTTTCCAGTAAAAAAGGTCTCCGGTTCTCTACACTCACCACGCAAAACGCAGAAGCACTACGCTACTATTTTACGCTGGTATTCTGTGAGAGCGTGGTCCTTCCCCGGTCGAACCGACCCATTCGTGCTACAACTATACTATTAATATAACTGCATCATGGCTCTACCACGTATAAAAGTAGATAAGGAATATTAAAAGCTTTAGGTCATAACTACATTGTCGTTTAAATAGATACATCAAAACCTTCATGCTCAATTTTTCCACTCTTAGAGGAGAATTTTTTGTCCAAATTTATACGGTTTTTACCCCTGAAGTAAAATTTATAAAATGACAACAGAATCATTCAAATCATTATTCATACAATCGATACCGACTAAGGTCGGTATTATCCCGAAGAGAGGAATCGAAATCATACAGGCCGGCGATGGGAAGCAGCATTACAAATATCGGCTTGGTTATGGGTTTGTTCTCCTAAGGAAGATAACCTCCTTCAGGAACAGTCGGCTAAAAAGACAAATATTTTTAATTCTAACCTTTTTTACATACCATTTAACACAAGTAATCTATATAAGTGAATTTTTCCGTTATCTTCGCAACGTTGCAGTTTGTCGTAACAATTTTGAGTTTTTTGAGCACGTTTTTGCTATAGCGGCATCCTAAAAGCAAAGGAAACAAAGAATTCGCCGCTTCGATAACAAATACTTAGTATGCGAAACCGGTCCTGTTCTTAAACCAATGTCATATTTCTGTTTTTTATATTAAAACATTGTACTTTGAATCGACTATGTGACATTTCGGTCTCGATACTAAAGGATTTCTTCCGATAATTACAAAATCTTTAACATATACAAACATTTTGATGCAATTTGAATGTTAGATAGAAAAAATTAAATAATATATTTAACTTTAAATACAACATCCGGCACTTAAGCCACTCTAAGCTTAATTTGATAAAATCGGTGTAAGAAATATTTCTAGAGTTGCTTTGCCTGCTTTCAGTGACTTATCTAATATATAAAATAATGTTTGTGTATTTGTATTTTGTGCGCTACGATATCGTTCATCAATTTGTGGGAAAACTTTGTGAACTTATTGCTAGTACTTGTGCAGAGGTTACAAACATAGTACAATTAACTTATCTAGGTGGTGCTTATCGTACCGACAAATTAATTTGAACGTTATATATCATTTAACTTCGATGAATGTTTTTTTATATAGAATAGGGTGACAAGCGAGCACAAAGTCCACCTGATGGTAAGTGGTTGCTGTGGCCCATAGACATCTACATCTATCCTCGATTACGAATCAAAATACAGATGCGTTGTCACCCGTGAGGACTAAGTTGCAATGCCTCGTTTCCAGTAAAAAGGTTCTCCGGTTCTCTACACTCACTATACGAAACACAGCAGCATTAAGCTACGATGTTACGCTAGTATTCTGTGAGAGCGTGGTCCTTCCCCGGTTGAACCGACCCATTCGTGCTACAACTATACTACTAATATAACTGCAGCATGGCTCTACCACGTAAAAAACTAATTATAAGTATTATATATAATTATAAAATTGAAATATAATATATAATTATGTCTAATTGAACAATATAACTATTACAAATTTGAAGCGATATTTGCACAATTATTTCTTCTGTGGCAGTAAGGCGCTGAGTACCAGCTAGTGTAACGTAATTTTAAATAGTAAAGTAGACCTTCGTTTTGTTTCGGAAGCAGGGCAAACTGTCATTTTGTCAGTGTCAGTGTAAATCAACAAAAACAGTTGGATATTCGTCTGGTATGGAGTATGCAGAATAATTTGCTTCATAATTTCCATTGTTACAAAGATCAGGCCCACCTTCTAGCTGTTTCAGAGTCGAAAGGAAGTCACTGGTTACATGCTTTACCATCAAGTAATCTCGCTCCATTAATTGATGGGGAAAGCTTGCGCATCGCCTTAGGAATCCGACTAGGAGCGGCGATTTCTCAACCTCATCAGTACCCATGTGCTACTAGCGTTGATAAGTTTGGGCTTCATGAACTTTCATGTAAGAAAAGTGCTGGTAGGTTTTCCCGTCATCGTTCTTTGAACAGCTCATTCGAAGAGCTCTTCTCTCCTTAAACGACGGTATGACACTGTTCCCTTGGGAGAGAGGTAAAACCGTGGAGCCTAGTCGTCACTGCTGATGATAAGACGGCTGAATCCTTTCTCGCTCAAAGGCTAAGAATAGCTATTCTGCAAGAAAACGCAGCCAGTATTCTTAGCACGATACCATGGGGTGTAGGGCTTTATGATAATTTAAGTCTGTAGTTTTAGTTTTTTTTATTGTAGTTTTTAATATTATATAATATTTCAATATTATCTAGTTAAACAATTCCAAAATTTAATCATAAATAAGTATGTAATTTGAAAATAAATGATTAAAAAAATAGAATAAACAATGAATTATAAAATAAAACATATAATGTTAATTGTTTACAATCTGGTCATAATAAATTGCCAATAGCTTCATAAACAAACTTGTTAAAACAATGTTGTTCTCGATGAATGGGATGATGATTAAAACAAGGAGGTAATAAAATATCACGGGCAAGGCGGGGGATGGGTGCGGGGAGAGGTCCCGTTAGAGACGAGACACTTCGCAGGAGCTGGCTCACGAGCCTTGCATCGGCTATGGCGGCGCGGCGGCAACTTTCTTCCTTACGTATGGATAGGGCTGACAAAACTCGCGAAATACAGAAATTAAACTTTCAAAATTATATATGATTCCTACTAGTGATTTTATATTAAATTGTATCGTTCATACACCTTTATTTATAATCGTCACTGCCATATACAACCTGTAAATAATCTGTTACTTGCAAAGACCCCTCTCAGTAAAATCCTTTGCCATATTATTTATTCCTCAAATCTAATTCTTTCTTTGAGTATTCAATTGGTTTAATACTCAAAGAATTCTTCAGAGCTAGTATATTTCTCTCTCGTGACAGGCAGTGAAATGCAATGTTACTTATTTTTTCTTACTAGACTTAATTAGCCTCTTAGAGCGTATGTATATATATATATATATATATATATATATATATATATATATATATATATATATATATATATATAAGTCTCGTCTCGTTTTTTCTCTAGTCCGTCTAGGTAGAATAGGACACATACTGCTATGTTTCGGTTTGTATATTATGAGAGCTACCAAGAAATGCGATCTAATTGCTCCATGAACTCAGAAATATGAGAAGGCCTGTTCTCAGCAGTGGAACGTATATATACAGTAACTTTACTTTTTAGTACTAAATACAAGCTACGAGGCATTCACTTGAATGCACACACAACATATATGAAGACTTGTGGTTTGGAGTTGACTATGCTATATGCGTTATTTGAAGAGGCGTACTTCAAATTTCTTCGAAGTATTTTTATTTATCAGACATAATAGTTCTTCATACTTATTTATTAATCGCTAGGCACTATGAACGTATCGATAAGCAGTATTAAATCATTGGATGATATAATATTAGAACACCTACCTTCCGAGTTGCCATGATTCTACAAAATTTTAGAAATGCTTTTGTGTTATTAACATCCATTTCTATATGACTTTATTATAATCGGATTTACTCATTTAGGAATCTTAATACATGTCTATTTTTTGCGCTTCTAACTCTTGTCTAAATTTACACAAGACTTCCATGATTATATATAATATACAAAATAACTTGTCACCAGCACTATTCGTTAAATTCTAAAAACACTAAACTATATGTTACTACACTTTTACGTGGTAGAACTACGCTGCAGCTGGGATATAGTATAGTTGTAGCACAAATGGGTCGGCTCGACCGGCGAAGGTCCACGTTCTTACAGAATACCAGCGTAAAATAGCAGCTTGATGCTGCTGTGTTTCCCCTTTTTACTGGATACGAGGTATTCCAACTTAGTCCTCAGGAGTGACAACGTATCTGCATTTTGATTCTTAAACAAGGATAAATGTAAATGTCAATGGGTCACAGTATCCACTTATCATCATATGGACTGTGTGCTCGTATGTTACCTTTATCCTATAAAAAAACATGTATTTTTAAATTGTGAACAGTATTTTTATAAAACACTAAAACTTGCTCATGGCAATCCGTCAAAACTAAACTAAGCAGGACGTGAAACTTTCTATCCATATTATTAGAAAATTAACTAATCTATCCATCCATTACAGCATATAAAAGTCCACTGCTGAACATAGGCCTTCCCCATACATTGCCTCATATTGCCACGCTGGGAAACGGATTGGCAACCGCAGTTTTTTTTTACTATTTTCAGTTGTTATCTGTTTCGTATTCACTCTATCGCCTCTTACGAGACCCTTGGGACTATATGGGGTAGTGGATATTCTTATACCGCTACTACAGGGTTATAATAGCAACGGCTGGGTAGCGGCCGGGAGATCACGCCACATCATCAGGCTTAAGCCGACTATCCATTATGGGATATAATCGAGCGATATTTTCATATTAAATTCCACCTCTTGTACCCCGCACTCCCTTCCGCGCCTCCGCTACGTCCTCAGATCGTCCAATGACGAACGCACACTGGTTAAAATATATATCTCACAGTGTGAAGGGCAATCGTGGGATATACTTTATATTTCGGTGTATAATATATATTATATCCCATAGTGGAAAGCCAGCTTTAACCTCAAAACTTGAAAACGAGATTATACATCCAGTGCATATTGCCAGTGTTAACATATGGATCTCAGACGTGGTCATTCACTGCTGGCCGTATGAGAAAGTTCATAATCACCCAGCGAGCTATGGAAAGGGCTATGCTCAGGTTTCTCTGTGCGATAAATTTAGAAATGAGGATATCCGCAGTAGAACCAGAGTGACCGACATAGTCCAATGGATAAGTACGCTGTAGTGGCAACTTGCTGGCAGTAGTATAATAGTATTGAATATACGATAGCTTAATAGCAGGGCGCGGACAGAGAACTCAAAAAGGTCGTAGGTTTGAATCCGCCATTTGACTTACCAGGAGTGGTTAAAAGGAATATTAGTAATGTTAGTTAATAAGATTACTAAATATTTTCCAAAAAGAAAATAAAGCTCGAATAACCAACAACCTATAGGGAAAAAATGGTTCCCAAGAAAAGTTCACAAGATGTAGTGATGACCAGGTAAGACATGCAGGAAGTCGATGGATGCAGGTGGCTCAGGACCGTGCTTTGTGGCATTCCTTGGGAGAGGCCTATGTTCAGCAGTGGACTTGTGAAGGAATAATGATGATGACGATGATGATGAATAGCCACTAACTACTCTATAGGTAGTATAAAATTTGACCAAAACTATAAAAAATTAAATCTATATGTGAAATCATAAACCACATTTACGTCGTAGGTAAAAAAATCCGCAATCTTGTTTTTACTTTAATATTTTGACTTATTTAACACATCATTACAAGAGAGCCTTAACGATGGAATATTTTTGGATAGCGGGGAGCATGTTTAGGCCTTTAATTAATGCCTTATGTAAGTTCTTAGTATTTATGTATATATAAATAATGCTTAATTACCATTAAGTCATCCAGTACCTAAATGTCACATGAGGTCTGTAGTCTTTTAGGGCCTGAAATAAATGACACAATAACGATTTCGAGTAGGTATTATGTACCAATTGTAAGTAACAGTGGCGAGTATGTGATAATGTCACCTGGGGTCACTAGAGCCAAAAATGTCGACCTTCTTTAAAATAAAATCGATAAAAGACTCGTATGGGAGTTCTTTATTATTTAAAAATGAGTGAAACAATATGATGTATACTTTTATACTACCCCCATTCCCTAACTTTGCGTGTAAACAGAAGTTTTAATCAAAAGTATTCAACAACGGTTAATTTCACGTTTTCGAATTTTTGCTGGCATACTTCAAAAGGATGAGACGGTGATTGACTTGTCAGTGTACCGCCCTCTAAAAACTGACAATGGTAAGTAAGATATCCAGACTTATAGTGCTGTAATCGCCATTCCAGCTGCCGAGCGAAGGAAAACAATTCAATGGACATTCCATAGAAAGATCTAAAATTGTTTTCTTTCGCTCGCCTCGCGGGTTGACAAAGAAAAAAATGTGTGTTTTGATAATTTAATAATGTCCTCCAAAACGAATTTCGGTCACGGTGGCCAGTCTCAACGGAGACTAACCATCAGTGCAAGACAGGATTATAATGCCCCAGTATATGCGCAAGCACAGGTGCACCCACTATACTCTCACCCCCATAGTCCGATGGGAAGGACCAACGGCTTTACGTGCTTTCCGGGACACAGGGTGCGACACCGCCAATTTCCTGTATCCGGGCATCTACTGAGAATTTCTTAAAGGAAAAACTCGATAACTGTTTTTTTTTGCTCAACCCGAGACTCAAACCCGTGACCTCACAATCAGCAGTCAAGTTTACAACCACTAGACCTACGACGCAATCCTGATCAATATAATATAATAATCATGAACATATTAGAAAAATAAAGACAATTTTATATTTATAAAAGTAAAGACCAAACAATCTACATCTCACAGCCCTAGCAGTCTCCGCCTCAGAGATATTATGTTCTAAAGCAAAAACATAAAACTAACTTTATGAGAAAACAATTCCTATACATAAATTTATTAGTATGTAATAATTAAATGCACATTGTTAAGTAAGAAGTAGACTTAGGCTCGTAAAAAGTGTTTCCTTATAAATCAATCTATAATTACTTGAAATGTTATATTATTAAACGATATAATAATTTCATTTTTTGTTAGTGTGTCCGTGTTACAAAAATTATTTTAAAATTTAAATATGATGTTTTCCTTGATGTTGTCAGACATCTCAACTACAGTGACAAGTTCCAAATACAATGGAAGGTTGCACAATGTGCAGCAATAATAAAGTGTCGCAGGTGTACACGCTAACACAAGCGCTTACACGTCCTAACCTACTCGTATCCGGTTTTATGTTAATGTCGAATAGACTCGAATGCAGAATCTATAGTAATGGAGTTTAATAAGTTGCCAGCATTTGTCTTTCCATCCAATTACGATGTGTTTTGTGGCAAGTGGTGTTTCAAGGCAAGAGCAGGCTTTTGTTAAGCTAAGTCAGTGCGCTTAGCCATCGTAAACTGTATCACCAGTTAGTATAGTATTATTCAAATAAATATTCTAATGAATGTGAAAATTGAATGAATGTGTCTTTAGGGTGATTTTTCAATGTATTAATTATTATACTATTATAGGATATTATCATAATTTATATTGTTTTGATTTTTATACCAAGATAATTCTTAACCTTAGTTAAACTTTTATATATCATTTTCATCATCAATGTGTGAAAAATTCGAACAAACGCAAAAAGTTTCATCTTCATTTGATGGCAAAATATAAATAACGTAATAGACCGCAGACAATATTAAAGTTAGGTAAGCCGAATGTATTAAATATACGATATCTTTTTAATTTATTTAATCTTTATTATACAATTTATAGAGATTTGAAAAATCGGACTTAATGCCTTAATATACCTAATCTAGCATTCTCTATCAGTCAACCCTGGATTATATGAGAATCTGTGGTAGGTCAAACAGTTTACCAAATAAATGAGTGATAAAGATATAATATGAACTGTAGATATATAAAATATAGTAAAATACATATATTCACAAACCGCGAATCCTATGAAGCCTTATTAAATCATAAAAGAAGAATCGTTATTTTAAAAAACATAAATTTTGTCACTCTCGAGAACTAGGATAGAATTCTCGTTGCCAGAAAAAGGGTCTTCGGTTCTCAACCCCACACTATACGAAACACATCAGTATTAAGTTTCTATTTTATATTCTGTGAGAGCGTATTCCCGGTCGAACCGACCCATTCCTGCTACAACCATTATGTAGCTGTAACGTGGCTATACCACGTAAAAACGTAGATAACAATGATAAAATGTTGGTGTTAATAAAACATAATTATGTTAAATCGTGTTTAAGAGAATATAATATGTAATCATCAGAAAATAGCGATATAACGTTTAAATCATAAAGATAGAAGCAATAATAATAATACCTAAGAAAATGTCATCTATTTTATATCTCACTTAATTGTTCTCTTCAATTGGTATTATAATTAAATTTATTTTAGATTAAATTTTACCAAATAATGTTGCGAGATCTCGAAGTTATGTTAACAAAACGTTTTCTTTTTTTTTTCAAATTCTTTCTCCTTCGATATCTCACGAACGAATGAACCAATTTTTATTTTCCAAACGGCATTCGACGTCATATTTGAGGTTAAGAACAGATTCATTTTAAAAATCGATCGGTAAAGCTGTTTAAAAGTTAGTCAAAAAAAAACAGTTTTCAAAATTTTTATTTTTAAAATTTCTCAAAATCTACTCGTCCGAATCAGTCCATATTATCACCAAAACTATTCTACATTGAGATCTTTAGAACGCCGTACGCCGTGTAACCGCACCTCAATCGATCAAGACGTTTAAAAGATATGAAAGGTTACACTCACACACATACATACATACATCCGTACGGACGTTCACGTGAAATTTGTCAGAATAGCTTCCTGAGATCTAAAAACGTCGAGGTGATAAAAACTCGATTTTCGAAAATCGGGGTGAAACCAATAACTTCTTCATTTTTGAAAATTTTCAATTTTCTTAAATCATCTTAAAAGATCACTAAAAACTGCATTTCAACAATTTCACTGGTGACTGGTGGTGGGATCAGGTTGCTCTTGTGCTTTTTTTTTTCTTTTTTTATTGCTGTATACCTAAATATCAAAAACAAAAATTTTGGAACTAACAAAAATCAACATCCAAATTTCAAATTTTAAATATTATATTGTATCGATCTGTTCGGTCTTGGTTATTTCTGACCAGGCTGATACATTTTTGTGTGAAATTCGAGGAATTTGCACACAATCATAATTCTATGTGTGTTGGGTGTTTAAAAATTAAGGGAGTAAAAGATATCGCTGTTTATTTCCTTCGCGTTGTTCCTGGTTACCGTTTTAAAAACTAGATATAAAAATACATGTTACGTCGAAAGAAACTGAAAATGTTATTTTCTGTGTAAATTTTTTTTGTTTTGCTCCTTAGAGTATAATTACATACATAGAAATATGTATGTAATTATACTCTATAATTACATACATATTTCTTTGAGAATTGCACAATTAATTTACCTATTAATTGATTAAATTTAAATTATTAAATGTTGAGCAATAGAGATGTGTCATCATGTCATCACGTGATCGTGAAAATGGAAGTTCGTAGTCTCTGCGCACCCCTCTGGGTGACAGGCGTGAGTGTTGATGTATATATATGTCTGTATGTATATAAGCAAAGAGGCCATGAATTAAAAGAAGAAAAAATGTTATTTGTTTGTCAACGTCTGTTATATTTTATTGTTTTTAGAAAATGTAATATTAACTGAGTCACTACTCACTACGTTTCAATTATCTTTATGTGGAATATAGAATAAGTTCTTGTAAACGTTTACTATAACACTTGAATATTAATATAAGTGTGTGACACATTTATAGAATATCTCGCCTGCCTTACTCTTGTACCATACAACTAAACATTTAGCTATAATATTTAGCCATTTGTCGGATTAGTACATTTTTTTTATAGAAGAGGGGGCAAACGAGCATGTGGCTCACCTGATGTTAAGTGACTACCGCCGCCCATGATCAACCGCAACACCAGGGGAATTGCAGGTGCGTTGCCGGCCCTTTAGAAAGGAGTAAGCTCTTTTCTTGAAGGTCCCCAGGTCGTATCGGTCCGGAAAAAACGCCGGTGGTAAATTATTCCACAGAGAGGTTGTACGCGGAAGAAAACTCCTTTTGAAACGTACAGTGGTGGACCGCCAAGCATCCAGATGGTGTGGATGGTATCGGGACGTTTGCCGCGTAGTGCGTTCACGAATTTTGGCGGCTGGGATTAATCCGAACAATTCCTCAGAGCACTCTCCATGGTATATGCGAAAGAAAATACAAAAGGATGCAAAATCTCTTCACAGTGCCAGTGAATCGAGCCGATCTGAAAGCACTCGGTCGTCGACGATTCGAGCCGCTCTGCGCTGGATGCGGTCAAGTGAAAGGAGCTGGTACTGGGGAGCCCCAGCCCAGAGATGGGAATAGTACTCCATGTGCGGCCAAACCTGCGCCTTGTAAAGTTGCAGGCGGTGTGCCGGCATGAAATACTGTCCCGCTCTGCTGAGCACGCCAAGCTTTTTAGAGGCCAATTTGGCCTTCCCTTCCAAGTGACCACGAAACTGCACGTCACTCGATATGTCGACGCCGAGGATTCCGATACTGGCTGAGGCAACAAGGGGAGTGCCTTGAAACTGAGGGGATACGACAAAGGGGTTCTTTTTAGCGGTTAACGCGCAAACTTGTGTCTTCTGGGGGTTAAACTGGACTAGATTTAGTCGCCCCCAATCCGAGACTCTGTCCAGCAGAGACTCGACTTCAGACACAAGTTTGTCCCGGCACCCTCTCAAATGTATGGGAATACATCCATTAGGTTTGCGGTAGGCTTGGTCCAAAATTACTTGAATTTGCCTAAACAAAAAGTTTAAAATTTACAGAATACAAAGGTTTGAAATTCCCACGAAAAAAAGTTTCATATTATTATACTATTCGCATATTTTCCCTCGGTAGTGAGTAATTGTGTTCTGTGTTCCTGACTATGGCTTCTAAGCTACACAGTTGGCATTTAATTTATCGAACAACCTTAAAAGCTACTTTCACATAACGTTAACACGTTTATCAGAAAACTTTAAAGTAACACTGGTGTAATGTGTAAACGATTTTAGAGTCCTCGTATAAACAGGGCGGCCAACAAGTCAATAAGTGGAGAGTGGGACGAGCGTGCGAACAAGGTCGAACGTGCTATTGTCAGTGCAGGCCAGCGCCACTTTGCGACATAGCATACGCTTCCTATACATCGTCGCGTAATGTACATACTCATAGCGCACACGATCAAGGAGATATTCGCCACTTCCGCCTCTCACGAATGAAATTCCAAACTTCGAAACGCGCCTTTTACATGTTCCCAGCTAATGACAGACGCATTATTGTAACATTTGCGGGCTTTCATTACTTTAGGAGCAGCTTTTTAACTAAGTTATTCGTATACTTATCGATTTCCGTCGATGTAATGAATTGTAAAATAAAGTACGTTCAACGTCGCCGCATCTATATCTCAATGTGGGTTTTAAAATATGTTAAGCGGATCAAAAACAAAATATCGATAGCATCGTGACCGACGATTACCATATACGGAGAAAGTACGTTAAGTTCGGTGGGGACATAAGTTTAATAACAGTATTAGATGTATTGGATTGCAGAGACATCGTCTGCAGGGCCAATCGGCGCCACGTAAGTACCGTTAACGGTCGCAGTCAGCTGCATGCCACCGACCACGCCATCTCGACTTCCCAGTATAAGAAATCTTCGCATTATTATTTCCACACAACATTACAGTTAACAACGAGATGTCAACCCAAGTTTCATGCGGTCGACCGTTTTACATTAATTTAAAAGCAATTTCAGAGAAGTGCGAATAAATCTGAGATAATATAGACATATTCTTTAAAGTAAATGTAATATGCAGTCCCACATTTCCCGAGTAAGGTAACGGTAACTCAGTTGTTGCGTTCGAAAAGGCAAGTTATACAAAGCACGTAATTTGCAACAGGATCTTACTCCAGATCACTACAGAATTACTAAAACGTATGAAGTGTAAGTCGTTTATTAACAATAACTTAAAAAGACTGGGAATAAATATTTTTAAACAATAATTTAATTTACAATTTATTTATGCTTTATTTGCACACCGAGTACAAAAAGGCGGACTTAATGCAACAAGGCATTCTCTGCCAGTCTACCTCCAGGCTAAGCAGAGAAGATAATGGATGCAAAGTGCAACTGAATTAAAATATCTTTAAGTAAGCATATACCTACCTACATTACATATTGCATTACATGTTATAAACATAATTATACACATATTTTATTATATAGATATACATACAATATATGTATTTATTTATTCTTTTTTGTACACCACAATACAGAAACATCAAGTTCAGTTAAAACTAACTAAAGTATGTACAATAGGCGGTCTTATCACTCTGAAAGTGATTTCTTCCAGACAACCTTTGCGTAGAGGAGTGATGCAAACAAAAGTTAAAATAGAGGTACAAAAAGAGAGATACAAAATATTAATAATAATAAAAAAATATATATATATATAAATATATACATATATATGCTTAATGCGGCCCTAATATGCTATATATATATATATATATATATATATATATATATATATATATATATATATATATATATATATATATATATATATATATAATAATTAAATATAGCTGTTTCTGATCCAAACATCTATAAAATATGTAAAATAAAAACAGGAAAATGGAACAGTTAGAATTTAAGTATATAAAAAATGTTAATCGACAAACCACTCCTGCAACGCCAGAAAATGATACCATAGCAAGCGTTTGAACGATGCCTTGCTCGTGGCTGCACACGTACACCGCTCGGTAGCTCGTTCCACAATCTTACCGCGTGAGACGTAAAAGATTTATACAAGAAGCTAGTGTGACAGAGGGGGACATGGAGATTAGACTTTTCCGCAGAACGGAGACAACGATTGTGAGAATCACCCTGATACTGAAATTTACATTTCAGATATTCAGGGACAAACGGATCGTGTAAAACTGAAAATAATGTGCACAGTATTCTCAAATATCTGCGATAGTGGAGAGGTAGCCATTTAAGCTGAGAACGATAAGAGGAGATGTGGTCGTATTTACGTAAACCGAAAATGAAGCGTATGCGATTATTAAGAAGTCGATGCAGTGTGTTTAGAAGTTCTTGAGAGACATCAGCATAGCAAACATCTGCATAATCTAAAATAGGCAACACTAGAGTCTGTATTGGCATCGCCTTAGTCCCTATTGGTAGAAAATTCTTGAAACGATACAGATAACGCAGAGTGTGAGTGACCTTTTTGCTCACTTCATATATATGCGTTCGCCAACTGAGGGTGTTGTCAATAACTAAGCCAAGATCTTTAACAGTTGCTGAGTAAGGAATAGTAACATTAAAAATTATAGGAGGTAGCGCCTTCGTATCAATTTTAGGCAATCTACGAGAACTACCAACCACAATAGCCTGACACTTAGTAGGATTAACCCTAATGCCAAATCTGTCTGACCAATAATAAATACGGTTAAGGTCGCAGTTAAGCTTCTTAATCACATCATCGATACCTGCCACCTCAGTTTGAGTATAAATTTGTAAGTCATCAGCATATAGATGGTACGAACATCGAATGTGGGATGTATTGAGATTTATAAAAACTGAGAACAGGAGAGGAGAGTGAATTCCACCTTGAGGAACACCAGCAGACAACGAGCACCAATCGGAGACGATCATCTTTATCTATAATCATCTTCTTCTATATAGAAAAAAATCTATTATCGCTCAATTTATTAAATGTGCAGTCCTTGTAATTTATATCATCATCATCATCATCGTCATTACAGCCCTTCACAAGTCCACTTCAATATTGGACATAGGCCTCCCTCTAGGAATGCCGCAAAGCACGGTCCTGAGCCACCTGCATCCATCGACTTCCTGTATGTTTTACCAGGTCGTCACTCCATCTAGTGGGGGTCGCCCTACACTATGCCTACCGGTACGAGGCTGCCACTCGAGAACATTTTTTCCCCATCGGTTGTCGGTTCTTCGAGCTACATGGCCAACCAGCTTTATATAATTTAATGTTATTTCGTATATACTACGCCTAGTACTAACTACTAATATCAAATTCTAACTGTATTATATAAAGGTACTATAACTGAAGAACGATGTGAACCTGCTCATATAAAGAAGAAACTTTTGTTTACTTACTTGTTACTTTTAATGATTTCCTTGAATACTACATATCGAATTAAACTAATTTTACGGATTTTGTCGTGTTTACTTTGACTTTTGACAAGTTAAAGCGATTTTAGTGGTAGGTCGTGGCTAAGTGCTCGTAAATTTCACAGATAGTGAGTAACCTGCAAGATCCACGCCGGCCACAATGACATTCTTTATTGCACTAAGTGGGTAGGATTATTTTTTTGCCAAGTCGCCCGTCCCGCTAAGAACCACACTCTTGCCCCCTTCCGTCAACCAACAGTAGCTGCACTGCTGTAATCCAGTCTAAAGGATATAGGGAATCCGTATAGTAATATGTTTATACTACATGCGTTAGAGTCATGCGCCATCTGTAGTATGGTTGCGCAAATGGTTCGCCTCGACCGGGAACCACTCATTCGCGGAGTACCAGCGTAAAATCCCAGCATAGTTACTTTGTTTCATGTGGTTATGACGAGAACTGGGAAACTAATCAATTTGTAACATTTGTTTACATTTGTATTTTTATTCTTAATTGAGGACAGGATAGATTTACATGTGTATCAATGAAATTCACGTGTCTATGGGCCACGACATCCTCTAACATTAGATGATTTCTGCGCTCGTTTGTCACCTTACTTACGTAAGTTACTCGTAAATAAAGAAACACAGTTCAATTTTTTGCAATTTATATCCTATACAAACAAATTTGTTAAACATTAATAATAGGAGACTAAATTAGAAGGGAAATATCCGACGTAACAAACATTTTTTAATTCATAGAACAATTCAATTTTTATTTTTATTTATTCTAACCTCTAAGTTTTTATTAATAGTTCACTACCAGTATTTTGAATATTTAATGTTACTACAAAGTCATTAAAACATTACAAGTTAGCAACTTAATAAAAATTAAGTATCTGTACAACAAATATCAAACAGTACTTTCTAAAACAAAAATTTGAAATGACAGCGATCAATTCTGTTGGAGAAAATCTTATAGCTTTAGAGATACGACCGGTCAGACGCATACTATGCATTTCTTTTGTTTATAACGACTTGTATATTTAAACGAGCAATGAAACTTATGATACTCATTATAATTTAAACGTATCTCTGCATACACCACACCTCCTTTATACGAGAACAATAAAACAATGTGCACGATAACGATCATTTACTCTATAATATACCTATCAATTACGATTTGATATTTTAGAGAGCAAAAAAACGTACCACACTGCCCTGTATTTTCACTTGTGGTCAAAGCTTCTCTTTGAAATAATCTGAATGTAGGCCAAATCGTGAACGTTATTACTTGCAGTATCTCTAGCTTAAACGTTGAATCGTAACCAGATATTTGAGTATATAAAGAATGCACGCCATTCCATTTAATGGCATCGATTTAGACGCTCGTTCCAAATGTATCGAATGACACCGAAATCGTTGAAGCAAATAACTTATTAATTTTACTACATGATTAATGAGATTTCTCGACGATGCCAACGCCTAACATATTTTTTGTTTCGAAACATTTTTGTTAACATTACCTACTATTAAAAAGGCAATATAAATTATCAAAATAAAAATTGAGTTGATTAAACTAATAGTAAACTTATTGATGAAACGTGTCGTGTCATATAGAGTCGATTATGTGATGGTTATCGTATTATAAATGAAAGTCTTTATTACTCATCTTGATTCTTGACCTTTTAGTTACTTTTCAAGAATAATGTCAAAATACTTTTGGCGGTGGAAGGAAAAGGGGAGATCTCCCGCCGGGCTAGGTGTTCTGCCCGGGAAGCGGCCAAAGCTACGAGTAGTTCGGAGCTATTCCATATACTCGTTAGGCTTCGATGTGTTTCGCTTGTGGCGCGACAACAGCGCCGCCACATCACCCCACTGCTCATACCGGAGGTCGATATTGTAGTCTTTTTGTCGACGAATGTGCAAGTGCCAGGGGATTGCCTTGTAGTCTGCGGTGAGTCGAGAAGAAGGCAAGTAATCTGCGAGAGTGCCGTGAAGCAGAGGCTAGCAGTATGGCTTAGAGCCGTGCCGAAAACTGTAGCGCAGAGAGTAACTTGAAAGAACAGGATTACTATTCCAGTTCTGCTATGAACCTTGTAAAGCTGCTGGCTTTACAATGTCTGCAGTCACGACATCCTGGCTTACATGTCAAGTTGGATGTCAAGACTGCAGACGATACCTGATCGGGACCGAATAGAGGGGGTTCTTGATGACGATGACATCCACTAACCCATATAATCCGATGGGTGTCGGAAGAGGCTACAGAGGAAAACAAATAAAAAAATGTGGTTGCCCACCCGCTTGCCGAGCGTGGCAGCTGTTGCAAATATCCTATGAGGAACCTATGAGAGGCCTATGTTTGGCAGTGGACTTTAATACACTAGAACGGTAACTGTCAATAAAAAGGTATAAAGTTAGTTTATAACTTTCCAAGACACTGATTACTAACTTGGCCAACTTTGAGTGTCACATAATTGATTTTTTTTAATGTTTGATTTAAATTTCATACCTTTTTTATCAATATCTTTTCAATCTTTTCTAATTTTCTCCTATTCCGTATACCTAGAAAATCCTGCTTTACACATCCGCCATAAAGCAGGATTTTGTAAGGAATACGGAAGTAGCGAAACGAATTACTACGATCCGATATCAATTACTGGCGCAGACAACAGGATACAAAACAGATTACAAATTAACTTTAGATTGAACAACCAGTGCCAGTGTTGACGTATGGATCTGAAGCGTGGTCCTTCACTAAGGGTAAGATCAAGGTTGCTCAGCGAGCTATGAAGAAGGCTGTGCTCAGGGTTTCTCCGTGTGATGGACTTAGAAATGAGAATATCCGCAGTAGAATAAGAGTAAATGACGTAGCTAATGGATTAGTAAGCTAAAGTAGCAATAGGCCGGCCATGTAAATGAGGAAGAAAAGTTCTCGAGTGGCAATCTCGTACCGCCTCGTAAATATGGGGCGACCCTCCACTAGATGAAGTGACAACGGGATAAGACATGCAGAAGGTCGATGGATGCAGGTAGCTCAGGACCGTGCTTTGTGGCATTCCTTGCGGGGAGGCCTATGTTCAGCAGTGGACTTGTGAGGGGCTGTAGTGATGAAGTCTTACTCTTTATTAATATTTGACAGTTACAAAATATAATTAAACTGTAATAAATCCCTTAGTAAAAGTCAAATCGTCACGTAATAGCAAACAAATTATGCTGCTTAACGTCGTCATAGATTAAACAATTGCCACTCGCAAATAGAAATTGGTAGCGGTAGTATGGCACGGCTAATGTTTGCTATTTGAACGCCAACATACTTATCTGTAGCATTGACAAGTAGGTGAAGTAGTCAGGTGATTGGAAAGATCTGCGCACTGCAGGGATACGGATTCTTATGTTTACTATTGGTCGACCGCTAAGCCATTGCACCACTAAGTAAACTACAGTTTCATTACAATTTTTTATTTTCTGAAACTCATGCATTTTTATTACGTTAAGTGACGATCTAATAATTCACCTGATGGTAACTGGTTATGATCGTCTTCAAACTAAGAATAATAGTAAGAGGTTCATGATACCTACAGGCTCTTGGGCAGAAAACAAACTTGATCATTCCAATAATCAGTACAGCCCTTCGCAGCAATTCACAGCTGAACTTAAGCCTCCTCCAAGAAATGCTACAAAAACATGACCCTGAGCCGCCTGCATTCATTGACTTCCTGCATGTCTTTCCAGGTCGTCACTCTATCCAATGCAGCTGACCTACATTCTGCTTACCAGTACAAAGCTGTTACTCGAGAACAAAAGGGGGAAGTACCCCATCAATTATCGGCTCATCAAGCTATATAGCCAATGCAATGGCCACTTCAGCTTACTAAATCGTTGTTTTATGTTGGCCACTATAGTTCTATTGCTGATATTAACGCATAGAAACTTTGTTAGAAGTGAAGGAATAAAAATATAAATTACTTCGCAACCTTCCGCTAACTAAATACAATGATGTGTCTTACCTGGATTGAAGTTTAACTCGACAGTAGCCCAATGGCAGGGCGCGGACCGTGAACTCAAAAAGGTCGTGGGTTCGAATCCGCCATTCGACTACTGGCGTGAACCACTCGTAAGACAAGCAATTTAAGCTTACCACGAGTGGTAAAGGGGAATATTAGTAATGTTTATAGTAGTTTATAGTATTGTTAATATTCTTAAAAAAAGAGCACCTCCCGCCCTCCCTCAATTGCATGCACCAACTCCGTCACCACTAGTCCCAGCACCACTACTCCCAACACCACTACTCCCGGCACCACTACTTCCAACACCACTATTCCAGCTAAGACACACCATCGACGATAATACGACACGTGTTTCACCTCTACACGAGGCATCCTCAGGTGATGTAAACTCTAACTACTAGTGATGACATGGTAATAAGGGTCCTTATTACCATGTAATAAGGACTCTTATTACCATGTCATCACTGGCAACAGGTACCTTTTTGTTTAAAAAAGGTTTTTATTACTAGGACTTTTGACATACATAAATTGCACAAGTATACAAATACGGACCCGGAACTACTATTTACAGACCATACAAATAAATACTTATTTGCGGGATTTGAACCCATGACCCTCAGCACCGTGACGCAATGCTTAGCGGACGGAGTAGACCACGGAGTAGTCAAATACTGGTTGTACTGATATAATGCCTGTATAATGTCTATATGTCTTAGCAAAATAATACATATTTGTATTTATATATCATGAAACCTAATTCTGTTTCTCGACACGGACTCGGTCATTTTTGCTTTAAATGGCAAACATGCGACCGAGAAAACCTTTGCGTTGTCTACAACGAAATAGTTCTCATTTGATATTCCAAGCAGATTGGCTACACGGCCTTTTGTTTAAGTTATTCCGTGTTCGCATTTATTTTAGCACAAGAAAGTCCGAATTTAGGTTCGTATAACAAAATAAGATTCGACCACAGTCACCGCAATCGTGTCGAATATGTACTACAGTTAATCAATTTGCACAACAAGCATTTGAAGGTTAAAGACAGTCGTTATGAGAAACACCGAGAATATTTTAAAGCTTTTTAAATTTTCACATGAACTAAAGTGAAAATTAATCATGAATAAAAGCAGTTGCCTATTTAAGTTGCTTTCCCATTTGTGGATACAGGCCTCCTTTAAATTTTATTTTCTTTTTATTTTCTTTTTTTAGTAATTTTCTAATCTAGAAATTACCGTGTTAACATCCATACTCAAAAACATTAACTAGATTTAAGAACAACCAAATAATATCATAAGCACACTTGTATGCAAAGTCAGAGAGACACGGGGACTACCATAACATGAAAACACATCCATACTCGAAAGTAACTATTTGTTCCTTGCACTAATATTTACTCTGACTGCAAACCGATCTGAGAATATGTGCCAGGTATCTTGATTACGAAGGCACGTTACTATAGGCACCTACGTACAATAGGAAATTGCACACGAAAAACTCTTTGTAGTTCGTTAGTAGGCTATAGATAAATTGAGCATAAGTTGAGACAAAAAGGCTTCGTCGAAAAAAAAACATTCCGACCTCATACCAAACCAAAAGGCAACTTATTAGTTCAACATCAATAGATTGCAAATTCAGCAGCATGATGTTTGAGCATGCGATATATAGAATCGTGATTCCTTATAATAGTTCATTACATTTCCAAACTATTTAATATTGCATTACATTTTGTCCATTTTGCAACATTCGTTCATCAACGAAGCACTCTGAGAACGATAGTGTTTCTGTAATGATTGACTTTCTATTTCAACTTACAAAGCCGTGACGAGTTTCTGTCCGACATTTTACTTACGAGCTTAAAACGCTTTTGTTAATTTAAATATTATTATTATTTCATATAAAAGAAACAATACTTGGACCTTTTTCAAAATATTAAATTTTATTATGATTTTTTAAACTATCTTTAAGAGCCGTGTTCGCTCAGCGCTTGTTGTCAATATCATTAATCATCACCACCAATTTACCATATTCTTGGCGGTAAAATAAAATATACTGAGCAAGTCTGCATGTCTGAAGAATAAAAATATTTTGAATACATATAAAGTCCACCACTGTCGCACTGGAGCAGCGTTGCGAACTTATTGCACTATAACAGTCCACATGATGGTAAGTGGTTGCTGTGGCCCATAGACATCTTCATCTATCCTCGTTTGCGAATCAAAATAAAGATGCGTTGTCAGCCTTGAGGACTAAAATGGATTTTCCAGTAAAAAGGGTCTCCGGTTCTCCACAGACACCATACGAAACACAACAGTATTGAGCTGCTATTGACGCTGGTATTCTGTGAGAGCGTGGTCCTTCCCCGGTCGAGCCGACCCATTCGTGCTACAACTACTATACAATTAATATAGCTGTAGCATGTCTCTAGCACGTATAAAACATACATCTTTTTGTAATAAGTAATATATTGAACCTACCTTACCTTTGTTTTATTATGATATGTCCTCAAATTTCGCTCAAAATTCATGATCAAAAGGTTGGAACAATTTTGAGAACAAATGTCGCATAAATTATACAGCAGAATTTAATTTTGAAACCGCTGTGACCTAATTAACGATATAAGTACATATTATCGTTAATAATAAAGTAGATTTTTTTCTTATTCCTTATAGAATAAGTAATAATTATTTCTTATAGAATAAGGTTGGCAAACGAGCACGCAGTCCACCTGATGCTGTGGCCCATAAACATCTATGTCCATCCTTAATTAAGAATCAATATGCAGACGCATTACCACCTCTAAGGACTAAGATGAAATGCCTGGTTTCCAGTAAAAAGCGTCTCAGGTTCTCTACACTCACCATACGAAGCACAACAGTATTGAGCTGCTATTGACGCTGGTATTCCGTGAGAGCGTGGTCCTTCCCCGGTCGAGCCCATTCGTGATGCTACCATAATATACGAGCTGCTCGTAGCTGCAGCAATTTATTCATTTATTAAAATTATTAAATATATAGGTTCCAATTTGATGTATAAGTTTAAAATCTGCTGGTTGAAAAATCAGCACTAAGCAAAATACTAGACAAAATAGCATTTTAACTATATAGAAATTTAACGGAGTGCTCAGTATTGCTTTTAATATATTCCTTACAACTTTAGTATGGAGATGTAGGTTGTTGGAACAATGACGGGGAGCACAA